>CAVLJG010000003.1:105547656-106228017 GCA_963669975.1 Acanthoscelides obtectus | reverse complement strand
CACAAAAGGCTTAAGACAAGGATGCTCCCTCTCCCCGCTGCTCTTTTAAATCTACCATGAAATCTTGGAAGAAGAAGTGTAGCAGCATGGGTTTGCCAATTGGGCATATAATATAATAATACAATAAGTGATGTCTGACGATAAATATGCAGAAAACTGAATATATGGTGGTAGGAACTGACGAAGCTGATGACCTAGATATTGGGAATCCCTTTGTCAAAGTTACAACACATTTAAATATTTAGGGGTAACTTTATCTTCAAATGGGAAAAGCAGCGCTTATGTAGCAAACAAAATAGCCCAGAGAAGAAAAGCGATACTTCAACTAAACTCGCTCCTATGGAGCGACAAAATAACAAAAAAGAAATAAAAAAGCTATGTATCGTTCAATTGTGGAAAGTATCAGCACTTACGGAGCAGAAACTTGGGAGCTAAATAAAAAAGAAAAGCACAGATTTCTGTCCCTTGAAATGGAGAAGAAGCAGTCGATACTCAAAGCTAGACCATATATGTACGTAATGAAGAGAAGAAATTCACGTAGATGGAACTATACTCGATACGATAGAGTCAAAGCGGCTAGTCGTAGCAACCTCGCGTATATATATATATATATATATAATTAGTTATTGCTAGTGATGTAAAGAGTAGGAAACAGTATGTTTTAGCTTCATTTATTGGAAATGTCCGTGGTTGATATTGAGCAGCTTTAATTTTTGTTGATAAGCTTACCTATGTTTTCAAGAAATGGCTTCATACAAAAAATTGTCTTTTTTCAAATCCATTGTTGACTAATCCTTATTACCAATAAGGTATCCCAAATTTTGTATAAAATTGTCGGATGAAAAAATAAGTAGCTTTACTAAAGTTGATACTGACGATTGGTCTGATAAAAAAACCCTTAAATCTGTAACTGTGAACGGACTATTCTGATACATAGGGAAAATTTTGTCTTAAAGACAAATATTTCTGAGATGGATTCAGATAAAAAGGAAAATATAATTGCAATTTTAAACAATTGTCCTTTTGTGTTTTGCAGTTCAGAAAAATTTAAAAACTGTTATTTTTTATCAATATTATTTTATTTTTAAGTTGATATCATTATAAGACTTCGATATCAACTTGCTTATTAGAAAAGCGGTCAAATAGCTCAACTCTACAATTACCACGCCACGCTGTCATCATTTCATAAACTTTTGTGGTTGGTACAAGTATTGCTACAACTTAGCCCTCTTACATGTAAGACAAAGATATTAAATGCATCAGTGAAACGCTCTCATACAACTAGCTCCAAGTCCCCATCTATTTGACAATGTTGCGATCTAGAAAAATTCTCCCTTTGCTACCGACAGTACCGACCATCTTTGAACGTTGCTATGACTAAACTTCACCAACCTCAGTACAGCCGACATAGTTATCGCCCAACGTTCGTTTCGTCCGACTCGTGTGTGAAAATATTTCGCTTTATCGTTTTAAGGGCAAATCTACGAAGAAATCTGTGTGTGAAATATGTCAGCATTCACAGCATATAAATAATATACACCCAAAAATTAAGATATAGCCTTCCTCATGCCCTGCAACCCTCTCACCCCCTGTGTGTTACCCCTCAACGACTACAAAAAGTGAGCAGAAGTCTATGAAACGATCTTCAAAAACTACAAAGCTTTTTCGTCCGAGGCGTAGTAGCAACTTTGTATGAAAATTTCGTCCAAACCCAAGCAGTATTTTCCAAGTTATAGAGAGTCCAAGGATTAACGGCCAGATAGATAGACCGACGAAAATGAGTGCGACATTTTGTCATGTAACCTCAAAAAAAAATATACAAAATATTTCATTTTTCGCGATTACAATACTTTCTCGTCAGTAGGCGTGGGAAGTAAAAAGTATCTATCTTTCATTTTTGTATATCTATCAATCACAGTCTATGTAGGTACCTGTTACATATTGCTGTAAAAAGACACATGGTTTCAATCAGGCAACAACCTTCACTTGCAATTTGTCATCCCAGAGCAGCTTTCTACCAGTGCAACAACCGATTAATATAGAATATCTTCTGCTAACAATTCCACATAACACTAAAACTGTATTACATCATTCGCGAGACAAACCCATATGGGTTTCGTCATTTTTCTTCAAGTTTCGCCTGCCCATTATGCACTTGAAGCGGCTGCTAATGAGAGATGCGTAGAAAGTGATTTGGTGATTCGAAAACAAACATTTACCAAAGGTAAACAGAGAGCTTTTACACACCTTTATGATGCATCTTCGAAAGTTTTTGTTTTTTCGGTATCGAGAGTGGTCTGTGTTTCACTCTTTACTTTGGTGTTGTAGGTATATAAATTAACAGAAAACAGAATAAGGAGAATCCCGAACTTTGTCAAAAAAGAGAAAAGAGAATGAAGCCATTTGCAGAATTATAATTTACGGTACAAAATTTCAACATAAGATATAATGAATTCGTTACATAGTACAGCTCTTGCTGTCTCATAATATATCCATATAATTTTTATTCCTAACGATTACAAAGATCCAAGAGCTGTTTGAGCCATATGGCAAACGGTGGTTATTCATAAATTTGCAAATTTTAATTATAAGCGGGTTTGTGAGCAACAAATAACTATCAGCATTTTTTTAAATCACTATTAAACACTTTCTAACCCACGACAAAATATACACCATCCATTTTTGTTAAAATATATTAAATTGTTTTTTTTTCTCATGAAACAGAAATGAGTCGACATTGGTGAACATTTCGATGTATATATTTATGCTTTATAAAAGGACCAGGGCCTACAAGGCCTTGAAAATAACTTAAATTTCAAGTTGATTACAACCACGAAATTGTTGCTATATGGAATATTTTACAATGTATTCCAAACTGTCATCTACATTTTCCTTTTTATTTTATTTATTTTATTGTTATTTAAAACCCCATAGCTCGTAATTTTGGAGTTTAATTTCACATGGTTATTTAACTTAAGTATTTCTATATGAGCACTTGATTGCACACTTTCGACTTTCAATCTATAAAACACATACTGAGACACAGAGTATATATGAAAATGTCGCTACACAGCGCTCACATTGAAGTCTCATTGTCATTGTGTATAGATTTGCTCCAACTTTTGTTTTTATAGTAATAATAATATTTTATTCACCAAAAGACAATTTGTAACAAATCGAATCGGAATAGTCAAGGATGGAAGAAAGAACTCATAGCACCTTAAGGAAGGTAAAAATGGAATATAAACATTAAAGGTAATAATACAAAAAGGTAAGAATGGAACATAGACAAGCTAATGAGCGTAGTGGAGCAACACTTTCATTTTTATACAGGGTGGCGCATCGAAAACGAAACAGACGCATTTACTGGCAGCTCAGTTTTTTTTGAAAAACGCTCAGACCCGTGGATTTTATTTTCGAGGGGATCACAAGTTTGGCAAAAAATCACCCCCTCCCTAAGAGGGGGTGACACCACCCCCAAAATCTTAAATGGAAAGGGGGGATCGGATGATACCTTATTTTAAAGGTCTTTCAAATCCCTTTATAATGATATAAAATTAATATACTTCAGTAGTAGTTCAGTAGTTTTGAAAATTTATTGAATTAAAGTTTAAACAAAACTAATACATCATCATTAGTGTAGATCAATACATTGGGCAGCAAAGTAGTTTAAAAATGAAGAATGAACTGACCCGTTAAGCAAGTAAATGTTGAAAATGGCCACCATGACTCTCCATGCAATAATAAAGATTTTGCTCAAAACGTTGCCGCACATTTTGCAATATTTGAGGAGTAATTTGAAGGCACTCATTCACAATTCTTTGTCGCAGGTCTTCTAATGATGTTGGCTGAGTAGCATAGATTTTGCTTTTTAAATGACCCCACATGAAGAAATCTAAAGGTGATAAATCTGGCGATCTTGGGGGCCATTCAATGGCACGTCTTCTACCAATCCATCAATCTGGAAACGTCTGATCTAGCTATTGTCGAACACGTAATGCGTAATGTGGTGGGGCACCACCCTGTTGGAACATCAACCTATTCGCAATGTACCGCCGATCATTCTGATTTTCAATTATGGCTGTTAATGCACGATCTATAGAGTCTTCCAGTAATTCCAAATACATTTCACCGGCCAAATTTCCAGGTAAGAAAAAAAGACAAACTAAATGATCGCCAAAAATACCAGCCCAAACATTTAATTTTTGTGGCTGCTGTGTATGAACCTCATGATAAATTCTGGAATTAGAATCGGACCAATATCGGCAGTTATGACGATTTACTAAGCCATTTAAGAAAAAGGAACATTCGTCGGAAAAGCAAGTGTTGAATAGAAAATTTTCATCGTTTATAATTCGTTCACTCATATCTTCACAAAATTGTAATCGCCGATCAAAATCGTCTACATTAAGTTCTTGTACCAGGTGAATTTTATACGGATGAAAACTATGGGCCTTTAGAATCCGTTGGACAGTACGTCGACTAACACCACACACAGTCTCCAATTTGCGGGTACTTAACGTAGGATCTACATAAACTTGCCCTAAAACCACACTTCTATTGCTTCGTTCCTTATGGGATTTTCAATGTTGCGTTTCTTATTGGCGACTGACCTAGTTCTCCGAAATTTAGCTACAAGTTCTAGAACATATTTTCGATGCACGTTACTTCTCTCATGTTGCTCATTAAATATTTCTGCTGTTCTGTTAGCGCACTGATTATTTCCGAAAATATTTCGATAATTTCAACTCTTTCTGCTGTGGAATATACCACGGTTAATTTATGTAATAAAGCGTTACAAGTTATTATAGCAACAAAGTTTGGTCAAATCAATCGCAAACTATGCACTAAATTCCTATTTAAAATATGTACGAGATATTTCCTTATCTTTCTGCAAGAAATAACTTTTTTGCCACAAAAAAAAAAACGCTTCAGTAGCTATTTTCAACAACAAAATGATAAATAAACCATGGGCGTAGTGAAGAAAAGCATTTACTTATTAAGTAAATTCTTTTAGTCAAATTTCTTCTGAAAGTAGTACAAACTAATCTGATGTACCTATTGAAGTCTACTTTAAGCTTTAAATCAATAAATCTTCAAAACTACTGAACTGAAGCTCATGTATTGTACATCATTATAAAGGGAATTGAAAGACTTTTAAAATAAGGTATCACTCGACCCCACTTTCCATTTAAGATTTTAGGGTTGGTGTCACCCCGGCCCAAAGGGCTGCACGTGCTAACGTGATTTTTTGCCAAACTTGTGCCTCCTAGAAAACAAAATCGACGGGTCTGAGCGTTTTTCCAATTAAAAAACTGGGGTGCCAGTAAAAGCGTTTTCGATGCGCCACCCTGTATATGTTTTGTGTGCCGTATCGTAAGTCGTTCCTACAATAATTGTGGGACGCCTTAATGGCTTGATTTTCATAGCATTTTCTCTCCTTCAGAAAGGCTGGAGTATTTCTAGATGTTTACTGTTCTGTATCAGCGTCAGCACTCTCTTATTGTGAGCTTCTGTTTTCTTGTTGAATGTTAACTTGATTTTTATCAACTGTTTCATCAGCCTGAAATTTCTTAGAATTCAAAAAGAAAATATAACCTTAAAATACAGCCCTGACACGAAACAGTAGAAATCTAGAAATACTCCTGGCTCACTGAAGGGTAAAAAAAATTATGAAAATCAAGAAGGCCATAAAGGCTTCTTACAATTATTGTGGGAACGACTTACGATACGGCACACAAAACATATACAGGAACAACTGAAGATACTACCCTAAGGGCGCCTTTATGGCCTCCTTGATTTTCGAAGTTTTCTACTGTTCCGTGTCAGCTCTATATTTTGAGGTTATGTTACAAATATCTATTTGCATTAAATTGTACATGCTTTTGATTTATATCACTTGCTATATCAGCCAAAAATTTCCTATAATTTAAAAAGAAAACATAGCCTCACAATAGGAAAGCGCTGAAGCTGTCACGGAACAGTAGAAATCTAGAAATACCCCAACCTTTCTGAAGGAAAAAAAAACACTATCAAAATAAAGGCCATAAGGCATACATTGTAAGAACGACTGACGATACCGTGTGTTTTATTATGTATTTAAACTAGAAAGTGTTGCGACCATGCGCTCATATACAAATACCTCGGTTAAATGTTGGAAATTGGGCCAGTTTTGGAGAAAAATGCCAAAACTACGAACGTTGGGCTTTCAAAACACGATAAAATCCTAAAATTAAAAAAATATAAATTTGGTCACAGTTTAAAATATATTTATATGTTCTAAAATATTGAAATGCAAAAATTTCATAGGTATTTGCAACCAACTTGGAATCCGAGTTAGTTTACAGGGACAAAAACAATTTCGGTCAGTGCTATGATCGTTCTGAAACAGCTCACGTCTTGCTCCAACAGAACAGAATGACAACAGATTTCAGAAGCGAAAACCAGAGGAAACTTACTGAATGTTCTGGAACGGCAATCAAAGAAACTCGAATAAACTCAATAACCAGTAATATAGCTTTCACTCATCCGACCTCAGACGACCAACCAAGTAGAGTTATTTTGTGCTATTGTCAACTCATGGGTTTGGTATATGCTGAGTTTCACGTAGGACAGCGAGCGACCGAAAGCTGAGCAACTGTCGCCTATCCAGAATATGAGGTCGAAATAAGACAGCACAGAGTGCCATCTATTACCAGAATCGACCACTAAGAGAGTAAAAACAGCAGAAATGTCTATTGGAACTGTATTTCCGTTCACAATGGACAGCTATTCCGTGCTCACAACTCATCGACATGCTCTAGGCTTTGTCTTATAACAACTTTCTTTTTTAACGAGCTTTTGAACCCGATAGCTCTTAGGATTCTTTCGTGACCAAACGTCTCACTCAGCTTTAGAATTTGTACATTATGTCCCAGTTCAAATAAATCACTGAAACAGGCAAATATCCCAACAATAATACTAACAGGCATAACAAATGAGTGACTTATGCCACTACCAGTTTCACCCATGTCAGCATATATCTCCTAAACGACCCCACACATTTCTTTCCAACAAAAACAATAACACGTGTTTCGGATGGGATGAGGAATTTCGAAAACCCGCTTCTCAATCTATGCAAACAACCTGTTTCCCTGAGAAGCGAAATGGTATTTGAAATAAATATAAAGGACACGTGGTTTAGGAGGATGATTTATAAGAAACAGGAACTTTCTTGCGTTCATTTTTCTTACATTGTGGCAGAAGTAACATTAACGGAGGCATTTAGAAATCTAATCGTGCATTTTGTACATAAACTGTTGTTTGGTAACAATCTGCTAACGTCATTTTATTACAATTTTTTATTTATGAACGGAAACAGAACTTTGAAACAGTTAACCTTAAACAATTGAGCTGAAATCCTTCATACACATGTGGTTGTCGTGGTAATCAATCATTTAAACATCATGTAATACATGTCAGCAGCAAGAGGGAAGAAGTGTGTAACGCCTTTTCATTTGAAAACTTGAGATGAAGGGGCTTCGTTATCATTTAAAATTTAAGTGGTATAAAAACGGCATAGTTCCAATAGGAAAAAAATATTAACTACTAAATAAAAGCACATATTATTTTTTTCTTTCATTACACTGTACGATGTGGTCAAAACGTTAGTAACTTCTATATCTGTATCTTGATTTACTGGTCAATATACGAATGATATGGAAACTAAAACGGTTCCTTATTGCTTTAGAGCACACTATTTTTTTGGTTTTAATTTCAGATTTTCTAGAGAACACTGGATCTACCTATATCAGGAATTTTCTCATTCTAAAATTTCCTATGCTTAATCAACATTATAATGCGTATAGAATATAGATAAACTATCACATAGCACCCAATCACTTTCGATGGTGAGCGACAAATGAAATGTAGCACTGTATGCACATGCCGATGATAACAAAAACAAATGCTTATTATAAAGTACATATAACGCCACATTGATACCGCTTGTTTTAGCTCATTATCTTGTTACAGAGGAAATACCTCAGATAAGATTGATTTACCAAAGGAAAAAACTAGAATTATTTTGCTAGAGCACCTAGATTGAATTGAGGGAACGGTGTCAAATATCACTAGAATATTTAGGGATGTTTCCAAAACATGGAGCAAAACTTCAAAGGGTGTCGAATATACAGAGCGCACAAAATGACGCGAAATAACAGTTTATATTAGTAAACATTTAATTTGAAGCTTCTTAGGGAGTGTCGTTTGGGAAATGATCTCTCCTTGAACATTAAACAAGGGAGGATTTAAGATTTGCATTTTACAACAAATTGTACCAGTTGTTATTACAGTGTGTCATCGATGTGAGGAAGATTTTTCTTTGCTGACCGTATCTATTTATCATTTTGATGGACGTTTTGGTTTTTGAGTTGAATTTTTGTGAGTAACGCAAAATAGTAATGAAAATTGTATGTCTTTCGATTTTGTCACGAATAACACACCCACAGAATGGAGCTGAACCAGCATTGCAATTGCAAAGTACGTTTCATAGTTTCAGCGTAATTATGCAGCTTCAAAATTATTTACTCACAATCTGCAGATCGACGGTTTCTTGTTAAGCTAGTTGATTGTATTTTCGTCCTGCTAACATTCAAAAACGTTTTCCACAATTAAGGCGCTTATTGCGGTATCTAAGAAGAATATATACAGGTTGTAAACGTTATGATAGTCGTTATTTGAATAGGAAATAGAAGGGGTTAGAAGAAGCAGCAAAAAGTTACATATGACATGGGGATCAAAACGGCATTTTTTTAGAGAAAAGCGACTTTAAATTAAAATAAAGCCTGACAACGCCGCAATGCCTGAACGCAAATTACGACGGAACGCAGTGTAAATAAAGATGGAGTTTCTTATTTTTGGCTCTAAGGTATTATTTCATTATTTGATAATGTACTCGTAAAATTCAAACAATTAAAAAAAACGGACTTACCATTAACTGTCTAAGCGCTTCACCTGGTGTGTGAAGGTTTATTGAACGTATTAAAAAGATCCACTTATAAATAGGGAACACAATTTTGATACATACATTGTTTTTCTTTTCACAACCCACACTGCACTTAATTTGTATTTAAAGAAGTTGTTCAAAATGTCGTCCTCCACTTTCCACACAAGCTTCGTTACGACGAACCCAGTTTCTTCTCATTCTAGGTCTTCCAAGTTGTCCATTTATTATTTCAGCCGCATTAATTTTTGTTTGCGCAGTTGTGCTTCAGTTGTTGGACCAGCCCCATAAACCGTCCCTTCGAGTTCTCCTCAATACCAGAAATCCATCGAATTGTGGTCAGGAGATCTTGCTGGCCATTTTCGAGGATCAGGAGCATTTCGACGGATCTAGCGATTTGGATAATGTTCATTCAAATACTGAATGACGCCTCTGTGTGTGATGGTGCCCCGTCATGAAGAAACCACAAATTCTGTCTTCGTTGTAATGGCATGTTGTCTAAGGTCTGTTCCAAAAGTTCTGGTAGGTTATTGGCTAGAAAGCTAAGGTATCCTTCTCCTGACAACTTTGGTGGTAACTCGAAAGGGCCAATTACCTGATCGTCAAGAATACCCGCCCAAATATTTATTTTAAAACGTCGTTGGAAATGACCTTCACGAATGGCATGAGGATTTTCTTGAGTCCACGTGTGAGTATTATGGAAATTTAATATCTCGTCTCGCGTAAAAGTACATTCGTCCGTCGCTAGAATGTTTTTAAAAAAATCCGGATTTTCAATGCTTTGTTCAAAATGAGAATGTTAGTCTGCAAGGATAGTCTTCTGGTAATAAGGCATGCACTCGTTATACATGGTAGGGATAAAGCAAATTTTCCCGTAGGATTCTATGGACTATGGTATGCGATAGTCCTACGCGACGGCCTAATTCCCGAGTGCCGATATCTGCATTGATTTCCACGATATTTAAAATTTGTTCCTCCTGCTCTACAGTAACCTGTCTTTCACGAGTGCGAATATTAGTGGGCTGAACACTTCCTGTATCTCGAAGTTTTTGGTACACTTGCACAAATGTCCTTCTGTCTGGGTGTACACGTTGGCGAAATCTGTCGCGATGAATTTGAACTGCAAGATTTGAATTCTGACGAGCTTCATCGTAAACTAACAACATGTCGGCGAACGCTTGATTCGAGATCATTGTAAATAAACACGGCCACGTACGCGAACAATAACTAACCACTGTTACCGTTTGCGATCGATTGCCGGTTCGATAAGAGTGATCAATGACTGACGCGCTGTTGTCATGTGTCTTTTAAATATTCAATTTAATGAAACTTACTTACTTACTGACTACAAATTTTGGCTTAACTTCGAAAAACTTAATGCCATTTATTTGTTAATTGCCCAATATAAAAACGTTTTAGATTAGATTATAAAAATTAGTTAGATTGTGGTCGATATAAAGCACTTAAATTTGTAAGCTATAAAGCCATTTAGACAAAAATCTATTGACTTTTGAACCATGGGTCATATGAACTTTTTCACTTGTTTTGACCTCCCCCTATTACCCATTTCAATAATGACGACCATAACGTTTACACCCTGTATGTTATGTATGTTAGTTTTAGTTATGTTTGTACAATGCGGGAATAAACTTATTATTATTATTATTATTATAGTATGAGAGCCTAATAGGGGATTTTGGGATTTACTCGGACATGGTAGATTAACCTAAGGAGGGACACTTCTTTGCATCCTGTTGAATACCTCATCCGAATGCGGCCCTTTATACAAGGGGGCACGTTTAGGGCACCCGATCAGAAAAGTAAAAAGTTCAATCATCTGAGATATTTAGCACATCAGACTAAGATAAGGTGCTGAAAAGTGTGTATTTTAATAATCTGAAATAAGAAAGTGGGAGTGTCACAAATAAAGCGCGGTGTTTTTTTATTTCGAAGAAAAAGAAAGACGAATAACACAATACATATAATTGACTGAATTTAACAAGCCGAAATAGGGAAAATTCGTCAATAAAATTTAGTGCATCCAGCTGCAGTAGAGCCTGTATTTTCCACTACGCGCTTATCTACCTATCTACCTCTTAATAAAATCTATTTTTAGTCGTAACTTTTTAAAGAATTAAGATACCGACATGCGGTCTTCACTAGTTGGGATTCCTAATGCACTTTCTGAATAATGACACTCCCTCAGCACTAAAATGGTGTACATCATATAACCTTTTTTCTTTCGGCAATTTAATCTTTAATACCGAATAACTCTCCATTGAGCCTCTTGGGCTTTCCTACTATAAATAGCTATGCTCACCGTAAGTATAAAATTCAATTATCAAATTGACATAATGAAATTACCAATACCATTTTAATTGTAATTCAGTATTTACCCAAGTGCTTTTTATTATCGTTATTTACGTAGGAAGAGAGCTACTTCTTATTGGTGAATTACGATAAATTATGGTAATTTCTGAGATTAGTTGTTAAAAAACATCATGTTTTCCTATAATCCTGCTTTCAATCTTCTCCACTATCAATTGTATACCAAACAACATACCATGAACCTGACATTGGCCTTGGACCTTGGATCACTTATCCGATCCGTCTTTAAATAATAATTGCGTTTGTTATACATGAAACATGTTGTACATGCATCAGACGATAGAATCCTACAACATACACAACTTCATGGTGATTTGTGCGCATTCTTATGCAAAGATATGCCCATATATAATGGTACCAGATTCGTTGCGCATCATCAAATAGCTTAGGAAGACGGTAGCACAGCCAAAGTGGCGGCATCTTTAGTTATATTTATTTCTTGTTGTATGTCTTGTCCGTTTGTTACTTATTATACTTTTGTGATCCATGCGACGGGTAACAAGTCTTTCTGAGGCAGATTGAATTTATGGACTTGGGAACTTTGTATTTTTATGAGAGATAGTGTGGCAGGAATTATATTATGCTTTCTAAAGAGCGAGTTTTCCTCAATATACAGGGTGACGGGAAAATAGATGCAGAGCCGGTAGGGGGAGATAGTACAATCCAATCTGAGTTGATTTTACTATAGGAACTACGAGCCCCTTCCCACTTCAGTTGGCCCAACTATTGAAATCTTTTTTTCTTATCAAACACAAATAATACAAATGTAGCAGGATGTTATAGGTTTAAAATATTAACAATGAATATTTTGATAATATATAGTAGAAAACACCAACTTTATCACTCCCTAATCAAGTTTGCAGCATAAAAATAACACATGTTGCAATTACAGCATATCAACATATTTTCATTTCAATGCAAAATAAGTCTATAACGCATAGGTGGCTGTGAAAAATAAAAGCCATAACAATTAATCACAGCTGTAAGAATACGTTTAAAATAGTTTTGGGTAATTAAGGTTTTCAAAATGGGTGGAGGAAAGGTTATTAGTGAGAAAATTCGGTTACTGGTAATTAATTTTTTTAATTCTGGGAAATCGAACTCAGAAATTGCAACTTTGTTAGACTTATCGCGGTACAGTGTGAGAAATATTGTTAGAAGATATAACGTAACTGGTTTAGTTAATATTAAGCCATGATATGTGAAAAAAAAGTAATATCACAAATGCCGACCGAAGAGCATTAAGAAGAATGAAAAACAGGCGTGCCAATTATTCACAATTAAGTGCTCTGTGCAGTGACGCTGTTGGAAGGAGAATTTCGAGATCCACAACTCATAGAGAGGCCCACAAACTGGGATTTAGCACTTGCAAGGTAAGTTTCCTTATAAAAAAAAGTGAAGTAAAAACCCTAAAGTTGCACAACTTGTTTATAGGCCAAAGAAACGCCACTATTAACTTCACTGCAAAAGAAAAATCGGCTTGGATGGGCTAAAGAACATAGACAATGGACACCTCAACATTGGTGTGCAATACAATGGAGTGATGAGGCCCGATTCGAAGTTTGTGTTGGTGACAGTCGCAGTAGAGTTATTCGCAAAAAAATTAAGCATTCCATGTTGACTGTCTGAAGAGAAAAGTGAAACTTCCAGCATCCATTATGGTCTGGGGCAGTATGACATCCAAAGGAGTAGGAAAACTTCATTTTATTGATGGAAATGTGGATACAAACAAATATTTGGCAATTTTAGAAGAATCGCTTTTACCAGTGATGGAAGAATGTTTGACATCCGGCCAAGATTTTGTTTCAGCAAGTTGGTGCAGCGTGCCATATCTCAAAAAGGCTATAAAATGGATGGAAGAAAATAATGTACCACTTTTGAAATGGGTTTCTAGCAGTCCAGATCTGTCACCTATTGAAACTTTGTGGCACGAGATGAAAAAGGTTCTACGACAACATCCTGCTCGTACAATCACCGAACTGAGACAAAAGCTTCAAGACACCAAATTTGTGCCAAAACTTGGTTAACACTATGCCCCAAAGTATTTCAGCCGTAATAAAAAATAAAGGTGATATTACCTAATGGTAATCTTTCAATTGTTGCTTTGTTAACTTCACGCATTTATTCGTGCATTGTTTATTTGTTCAGATGTTCTATTAGTTATAGGTCTAAGTGATTTCAAATATGTATTTTTTACGACTAGAGTGTATCTAAAATGTTTTTAAGAAAATAATTTGTTTTAGAAGTAAATAGTTTCGTCATGTTTAGCTTATAAAGGCATATTTTGGTACAAATCTTGAAGTGGGCCAACTGAAGTGGGAAGGGGTTCGTACTGTCCGAAAATTAGCCGTTTTCGAGTTATACTAATTTTTAAGATTTTATAAAATTAACGTCCTTTATACGTTAACCAAGTTATATAACTTGAAAATTGGGTGTTTAATTTTTTTGGTTTTACAATAAAAATATTCTAAACAACGAAAATTGATACTGAAATGTACATTATTGACGTTATCTCATGCAGTAAGCTTCAAAATAGTTCGATTTTTGTTAAAAAAATCTTCGTTCACTCCAAAAGCTTCAGTTTATTAGAAAAAGTCGCATACAAATTTTTCATACAAAATAATTAGAAAACATATACGTTTCATTACCTTTCAAATGAGGTATAAAAATCACAAATCGATTAAGAATTGGCAAAAATATGAGGAGGCAGAGAACAGCAATAAAAATACTACACTTACAAAATCATACTTTAAAGGATAATTTGTTTGATACTACATTTTTTTATTTTTATAATATATTTTCGATATGGCGCTATTTCTAATGCACACGCGTGCCCTTCTTATGACAGCTGATTTTACTACCGCCGAATTCCTAAGAGAGCCTTGAATTTCTTGTGCTGCATGTATTATCCTGTTTCTGAGGTCTTCTATTGTGGGTACAGGATTTTGATCAGAGTATAGAGTAAAGTTTTCATGCGACCCCACACAAAAAAGTCCATAAGTGTGAGATCGGGACTGCGTGCTGGCCATGGGATTGGGAAACAGTTTCCGAATCGATGGATCGGTACATATATAGTTTTAATGTTGATAATACCCCATTTATGTCTGGCTCTTTCTTCTACCACGTTTCGGTCCCAACGGTGATCTTTACGTTATTGTTTTTCCTCTTTGTGTATTATTAAGAATTTGAAAATGAAAAGAAGAAACAAAGGAGAAGGAACTTTTATTTTATGTAGTAGAAAACTGTGACTGTTGTTGTTTACATGTACACTGTGAGTTGAACTGATTACTACTTTTAGCTTCACTTCTTTATATCAGTATTATTCAAAAAGTTTTTATAAGTTTCCGACCTTTGCCCCAACTGGAATAAATTATGTTTATGAACCTTGAAATAGTGCCAGATAAAATCTAGTGTCAGTTTTTACTACATTTGCAAACTGTTGAGAAATATAACCTCACACTTCCACACTGTTACATCTGGTCGGATATGGTTAGTTTCCTTTTTTTGATTAGTGATTTGAGTGGCCTTAAAGTACCCATCAAATTCCTTCCTCGAGACAAACTAGTCTCTGAGTTTGACACAATTCGTCCTTGACGTGACCTTTAAATGACCTTCATATGCCCTCATAGTGACTAATTGCCCTCTGATTCGGACTCATTAACCAGAAAAGGCTAAACCACATGTGGTGAAACTCAACTGCTTGATTTCTTTTTGAAATGGTCTTCGGATGACCTTGAAGTGACCTTAAAATACCCTCATAGAGACAAAACAACCGCAGATCAACGAGCCAAATAAACCCTCTTGTACGCAAAATCGTATAAATGCCGTGGAAATTGTTTTTTTTTGCCCACTGTGTGTCGGTCCAAAATTTTTTTTGTATAACAATGAAAGTTCAAAGAAGGAAGATTGAAAGTGTTAAGTACCAGTAGCAGCAAGTAACTTTGCAAGAGGTTTCTCGTTTCTCCAAACAACTGTGTAAAAAATGGCGAGGAAAGTAAAAGGATAAATATCAAGAGGCGTTTCTTATGACTCATTTTGTTATTAATTCATCAAGGAGCAAACCAACTAATTCAAGATTTAACGCTTAATATCCCCAAAATATCAATTTAAACCGTATCATTTGCGGTTATTCGCATCGATAGTCGTGTGATTGTAATGCAAAAGGAAAACTATTCAAATAAAGTGTTATTCATGCTTGGAATATTGATTTCGCTAGTTGAGAGTGAGAAGCTGTGGATTGAAATTCCACATTGATGATGACCTTGGTAAATGTTTAGAGGGGCGTAAATTTGCGAAGGACGATAAATTAGGCAGGCTCGTCTTCGTGCGTAGTATGTAATGGGAAATATGAGAAATATTGTATAACATTAAATTACCAGAATATTTTAATGTTTTTTTCAATACTCGGATAAATGTATGAACCTAAGATATGGCCACGATATATACTAAGTGACATATAAATCCGAACACCCAGTTTAAACGGTTTTATTTTAATAAAAGTTGGTGAATGTATTTATCTTACTGTAAATAACAAGTGAAAAAATGTTTAGCCTTATCAGTTGGACATTCCGGTTTTTATACTGCTTTTTTTTAATTCACTAACGCTCTAAAAATGAATATTTCAGCCGCAGTAAAGAATCAACGTTGGTGGATTTTGGTTCTTGACATCCTTTACGATCGGTTACGATGCCTAGAGTACGGAGACCTGTACGATTTCGTCAACTTAGTGAGTTTGATAGGGGCCGTATAGTGGGACTTCGGGAAGCTGGACTTTCTTTTCGGGCAATTGCAGCTAGAGTGCAAAGAAGTGTAGACACTGTGGTTAGGTGTTGTCAGGCATGGCTTCGAGAAGGCCGTACGCAAAGAGCAAGGGGCACTGGACGCCGCCGTTAAACAACAGACCGTGAAGATCGCCGCCTAAGATTATTGGCCTTAAGGGACCGTTTCTCCACTACCAGGTCCATTGCAAATGAATGGTTTGCAGAACACGTAAGACCTATTGGCATGCGAAGTGTTTACCGACGAATGAGAAGTTTTGGCTTGTTTTCATGCCGGCCACACTGGGTCCTCCCTTTAACTCGAGAACACCGACGTAATCGCCTTGAGTGGTGCAGACAACGGTCACTCTGGGATCAGGAATGGAACAGTATTGTCTTTAGTGACGAGTCTCCATTTTGTTTAGGCATGCACGATGGTCGTGCCAGGGTTAGAAGGCGACGTGGTGAAAGGAGGAATCCACAGTTTTTTGTTGAAAGACATGTTCATCACACAGTTGGAGTTATGGTTTGGGGTGCTATAGCTTTGGTTCCAGGTCACCTTTAATCTTCATCAGAGGTAACATGAACGCACAGCGTTATATCCACGAAGTTCTAGAACCCCACCTTTTACCCTATATTGACACCCTGGCAGATCCAACTTTCCAACAAGATAATGCCCGACCACATGTTGCAAGAGTCACAATAGACTTCTTTCAACATAATGATGTCACATTGTTACCATGGCCACCAAGATCTCCCGACTTATCCCCAATTGAGCACGTGTGGGATATGATGGGTAGGAGATTGCTCAATTTGCAACGTCCTCCTCAGACTCTAGAAGCACTTCAAGAGGAGTTGGTGGTTGCCTGGAATGAGATACCACAGGAGGACATTGACCACCTGATCAGAAGCATGCCTAGGCGCGTTGGAGAATGCGTAGCACATCAGGGTGCATCCACACATTATTAAAGATCAAAGGCCTTTAAAGCAGTGCAATCATTTTGAAATGTTTATCATTTACTTATTATGCTTCATTGAGTACTTATACAAAATTTTATTAAAATAAAACCATTTAAACTGGGTGTTCGGATTTGTATGTCACTTAGTATACTATACACGATATTATATGAAATACGGGCACCAAATTATCACACGAAATAGAAGACAAAATTCGTGTAAAAGCCGATTTGTAGTGGTTTTCACGTTTCGCATCTAGTGCTTATTTTTAAGTATTTTCAAATGAAATTTTCACAGCTTGCTGAACACAAAACTCTACAGGGTGTTATCGTGCCAATTTTTCATTTTTTCCACCAGACTCTTTTAAAAAAAAATCGATAAGTTGAACAAAAATTGTAACCCACCATAATGCTTGTGCAAAAATAAAATTTTGAATAATGCTCTCATAGCATCCTGGATAATTGTCTTCTGAATATGCTGTATAGATTTCATTCAAAAATTTTTAAAAATGGAGCTTCAGTTAAGCAGCAGCTGAAACTTTGTAAAAGGCTTGAAACTCACTACGTCGAAGCCGTCTTAACTCCAATCATCTGAAAAGTTTTCAAACAACTGTAATGTATTTTATAAATAAAATAGCAGGGTTCGTCTTTACAGTTGTACAGGGTGGGCCATAATACAATTCACTTTTGGAAACAACCTACAAAATGAAAGCAGGTTATACCTAGAAAAGTTTGCTAATTTTTATGATATAAAAGAACATTTGCAATGTATGTTTTGAAATTGATATCATCAATATGGGCTCCAGAACGAGAACAGCCTTCCAAACGGAACCTCAAATTGTCGAACACTGGTCTGCTAGTTGCTCTTGAGATTGACGCCAATTCGTGTCTAATGCTTTGCTTCAATTCGTAGAGGGTTTTTGGATTAGCATTGTAGACTGGGTTTTTGAGATATCCCATAAAAAGAAGTCGGAGCTTCGTGGAGGCCAATCAATGTAACGCTTCCTTTCCGCAAAAAGTCCAGAAAAGATGGAATGCAATGAAGATTCCAACTTTTCTGCACAATCACAGAAAGGGGGTTACCATTAGCTTCCGGTAGCTCAGTCGGTGGCATGAAGACATCTACAGGCGTGTAGCTGTGTGTCGACCATGGCATGGCTAGAGGATAGAAGAACAAACAGAACACAAAAATTTAACAGATTTTATTTAACAAAAAAAAGGCATTTTCATTACATTACAATTTTACAAAAATAACAAAATAAGTTTTACATCTTTGGCGCTGCTATAACGCTATCGACTTATCTTTCGCTGGACCATTTTTACTCGACTGAAGCCAGGATGGCCAGGGGCTTGAAGGGGAGGTCCCAGTTGTGAGGGGTGACCTCACATATAGTGGCTTCGTAACCAGTTGTAGGCGAAGTTAAAGGCGATGGCGCTGCCAAGGCACATGCATGGGTGAAAATATTGGCCAAGGCTAGGCAAAGTGAAAGGGAAAGAGAAAGGGGGTGGCCCCAATCATTTTTGTTCTATACGGACACATATTCTAGAAAATTCTAGCACATGGTGCTATACGTAGTCGTGCCATAAGTTCTGTCCCATGATAATCTCATGATAAAAATGAAACAAGATAAGATATATTTATATGAAAGATATTATTTATTCGACAACATTTTTAGAATTCATAATCAAACAGTTTTATTCAAAATGTCCCCCCTTGGCCTTCACACACTGCTTCAATCTCGCGGGCCACTCATCTATCACTGCACGCACAGCTTCCAAAGGAATAGCTGCCGCTGATCGGATCAAATCCGCTATCAGGGACTCGATATTACGGTGGGCTTTGGAGCAGGCCAACTGCTCTAGCAGGTCCCACAACTTGTAGTCTAAAGGATTGAGGTCCGGACTCCCTGAGGGCCAATCTTCCGCAGCAATGAACTCTGGCACATTGCTTTCCAGCCAGCGCTGCGTACTCTTAGCCTTGTGAGCGGGGGCGGAATCCTGCTGGTAGACCCAGTGTTGGTTGGCAAACAATGTACCACTTAAAGGCTTGACGATAGGATCCAGTATGTCGCTCTGATAGTTTGCCGCTTTTGTTTTCACGCCCTGTTTACAGAAATGGAGCTGAGTGACCCCTTCGTAGGACACCCTCCACCAAACCATGACTGACGCAGGGTGGTGGCCTCTCTCAACTCTCGGAATGATCTCCGAAGCTTCCTGTGAACTCCTTGCATACACTTTGTCATTTTGTCGGTTGAATTTTTCTTCTATGGTGAAGATTTTCTCATCCGTGAACAAAATCTTTCGGAATCCCCCAGCTGCGTACCTCTCCAAGAGCTTCTTGGATCTTGTCGCCCTGATGTGTCGCAAGGTGGCCGTAAGTCGCTGGCCCGTACGTCTCCGGTAAGCCCCTAGCCCTAGGTCTTGTTTAATGATGCGCGAAATCGTCCGGACAGGAATCTTCATTTCCCTGGATAGGATCTTCTGCTTCCGGAGTGGATTCCTTTGAATCCTGGCTTTTACGGCTTTGATGGCTGCTGGAGTCCTTACTTGACGAGGTCTTCCGCTTCTTGGCCTGTCATCAACAGAGGACGTCTCATTGTACCGCTGAATGGTCCTAGACACAAATTTACGCGATATTTGAAGGCCGCGTAAGAGTTCAAAAATCTGACTAGCACTGTGATTACACTTATGTAAAGCTATCACTGCAATACGGTTCTCTGCCTTGCCCCACTCCATCGTTATGCTTCGAGAGATCAATACAAACTGAGGTATATGTAATTACCCGAAAAGCGCTTAATCAACTGACACCACAATGTAAACAATCGGACAAGTATTAACAGGTCTACACTTGTTTGAAAACGAGGGACAGAACTTATGGCATGACTACGTATAACCTTGTGCTACTGAGAAGAAATTTCTAGCCGTTGTTCGATCGGCGGCTCAGGTGAAAAGGAAGCGCGAGGAAGATCGCAGATCAGGAACTCCGCATCAAGCGCTCCAAGCGGAAAATTTTCCAAGTAGAAGAGCTAGAGATGGGATTAATGAAATGATAATCGAGAAGTGATTTAATAAATACGATCGGACGGTGAAACCGTTACACCCTCGATATCACTTTTTCAGGGAACATTTCCTGTACGACGCCCATGTACACGTTGGACGTGTGATAGATGGCGCCATCCTGTTAAAACCACGTCATGGAGTTGTATCCATCTTGGAGCTTTAGGGCCAATAACGTTCTGAATTAATAGTTACAGATTACCTGCGATCGATCTCAAAAAAGTAGCTGATATTGCTGCCCGAACTGTGACTCTTTGACAATGAGGTAGTTCTTGATGCTTCAGCGACGGCTGCTGCGCACTCCAGTATCGACGGTTTGGCTTGTTCAGAAAACCGTTCAAATGAAAGTGAGCATCATCTGAAAAGAGGATGCTACCCAAATCAGAAAACCGCTCAAGTACTAACACTGAAAATTCTAATCCCTTTGTAAGGTCGATGTCCTTTAATTCTTGGTCGATTTGAATCTTATATGGATGTCACGCTTCAACATTCGTCCCAGACTCCTAGGAGCAATACTCACAGTCGCTGAACGTCTACAAGCTAAGAGCTCTAGATCGACTCGAACAGATTGACTCACTTTATCTATTCTTTGATCCTTTCGTTCAGTCCGCGGGCGACCCTGACGGCTTGTTGGCAATGTCGAGCCACTTTTGACTCGACACAGTGACATAAGAACGATTATTTTCAAAGAACGCTTGGACCACGAAGGAGCGCTGTTGACTCATGGCTACTGAAAATGCATGAATCATGCAATCAAACGGTACCGCCCTCCAGCGTTTCCGCCCGCGTCTCACGGCTTTATTTAAAAAGCAAAAGTGAAGTTTATTATATTCCACCCTGTATATCAGCATCTTTCCAATCATATTATATTCAAACTAAATAATAATTTGTTATTTTTCTCGCGACGTATCGTCAAGGGGTTCCGCAGGGATCGATCTTAGATCGATTATTGTTTATACACCATGTCAATAATCTCTGTTCTTCCATAACAAATAGTAAATCGATTTTTGCCAAATGAATTGAATAACGGATTCTATGTTCATACAAAGTATATTCATACCAATTAACAATTAGACATAACAGTGCCAACGAAAATCCATTTGCTAGAACAAACACTATGTTTGTCGCTGTTCATTATGCTCTCAGCAGTGTAACAATACACTGAGGAATATGGTTATCATCTGCTGCATGACTTGACGCAAACCATTTAGTTTTACTCGTCGAAGTCTTTTATGCTTGAAACGAAACTACGTGCTTATACTAAGTGTTCTTTATTATATGTAATGTACAATAATAATGCTTCTGGAACAGATGCTGGTATGTAGCGAGATGTCTTTTTGTCTTTGAACGCGACTAATTATAGATATGTATGTTTGAAATGAATACAGTTATGGGGATATACAGCAGGTCTTATATTTGACAGTAATATGTAGATGTAATGCTGACCGTTAAGTACGTTAAATGTTATTGTAATCTGCTGTGTTAAGAGTCCCAACATATTTTCAATGTGCAAAATTTTTAACTAACGCAGAACTTTGAAAGTTAGGTTTTGTAGCAAAAAAGCTGTTGCAGCGGAGCTAACAAATGTTATGTTGACATATTTAGGCCCAATTTCACCAACATTAATGTTACGGACCAATGGTAAAATACCTTATCGAAATGCAATTTGACAGAAGCTGTCAAAGGTCTCGGAATATTAGTGATTTCTATTGAAATATTGAATAAAATCGTGAAAATTCGGCTGTATTATAAACAAGACCACTTTTTGATTCCAACATGATGGTTTTGTACAGAAAAAACAGGATAACTTTCATGTATTTTGATATATGTTATAGGTTTACATTTAACAATCCGTTATCCCCCTCAGCGAATGGGAATGCGGCAAATAATAGGTCGATTTTCTAGCTGTTAAATTTGGCAGCAGACTTGAACGTTTTTTAATGCATGGCACTCTCGAATTTACCAACTTCAATATACTGAAAGTTATCATTACATACCTGTTGAATAGTGTGGATTTGTCTGTATTTTGCAAGAATATAGAATATAAAATACATTCCATCCAATTCTTCATTTTCCTTTACGTCATAATTTATTAATTTATGGGTTAATGAATTTCTTCAAAGCAATAAAAACATTATGTCCTCTCCATCCTAAAACACAGATAATATGTGTAAGACGTGTCAATCCCTACATCTCCCTGATGCATAATGCAATTACTATGGACATAGACAAAAAATTATGAAAAATGATTCACAAATAATTTCTTTTAAGTCCAAAAATAATAAAAACTAGTAATGTTTATTGTTTGTCTTTTTGACTGGCAGGCATATCTATCTGTCACTCGCAGGGTTGCCAAGTCTAACGACGATCACGTCCCGTGTTGGAGGGTGCAAAATGAAAATCTTTTACATTTGCTGGTTTTGAATTTTTTTCGTGAAAATTTACTAGGTATCATGATTATAAGCATCATTGGTAGATTGTTCGATCCGGAATTGGAAAGATCTCCTATTTATGAAAATATTTTTGGTATCATCTAACCGTTGCAATCAGTGCACAAACACTGTGACATATGATTTATAGCATAACCCGCTGCCCTATCAATACAAATTTAACATACAGGTCGCCTAGCCGTAGGGATGCAGTGGTCGGGATGAATATCACGGCAGCAACTGATGATTTGGGCATGTCTGGTAAGAACGTATGAAGTGAAACTCGCTAACTTCACAAATTTGAAGATTTTGTACAATTTCTTTGAAAATGATGAAAGATATGTCTGATTTGGCAGGGTAATGTCGCAGCCAAATGGCAGTCACTCTTTCTGACACAGTCCGGATCGAAAGATGACGATACTCGTGAAATGTATTGATACTTCTAAATATAGGATCGTATCGAACATCCCTACTGTCAAGATGTATAACCCAAGGTACCGACGGAGCTATTTTGCGGCGGCAAAGAAATAATTTTAAATTTTCATTTGCATTTTTTCAAGTGTTGAGCAATGATTTTGGGAAAAATGTCACGAATAGTCTTATAAAGCATAGTAGAGTATATTTCAACAGTTGGCGGAACTTACTCCACTGGGACCAGGAGGGTGAAACGGGATATTAATGCACAATCTGGCAACCCTGTCGCACCCTCACAAAATGGCCTCTGACAACCACACAAGTCACCGTGTTGTCATTGAATAGCATGGAATCAAACCTTCAGAGTATATGTTTTCTGACTGGTACCAAGAGTTGACAGATCCCACACATGTGTCACTCGTTGAAATGCAATAATCAGCTGTATTCAAATAATGTCCAATATAAATATAACTTAGAATGTGTACTCGTGGAAAAAGAAAAATATGGCAAATTTGTAGTTTTTTTGCAGGTTTTAGGTTTGCTGGTAGCTAAGGCATATATTTGGGAATTTCTTAATCGCTGTGGATATAGTGTGGATGTTTGTTCAGTTCCTGAACAACGAAAAGTATTCAACTTTATGGATGTATGGATATCAAAAAACCTGAAAAGTTTTGTGGGAACATCAATCTAAGGTGCCATAATGGTTCTGATGAACGGCCAGTAAATGGATAAATGTTTGGAAACGAGCAATATCTTTTGGTAGAGCCTGTCATCAAGTAGGTGCTTAATGGCTATCTGCAAGAGGTTTATAGGAAAAAACACCCAGTATCGCATATCAATTGAAGAAAATAATATAAACATGAATAAAAAATCAACAATAGTAATTAAAACATGAATTTAATTCAAAAATCAAACATTTCTTAAAATTTTGACTGAATTATATGTAATTTCTTAATATTCAATAAGCTGGTGATGTTTCAATGACAAGTTATCATCTCATACTTTGACAGTATTTTGTTTTCAATATTTCATAGCTATTGATAAAATTTGTTGATTGGAACTTGAAGCTCATTCGCTGTATCTGACGGTCTGTTACCCTATAGGTGGAGAATAACGGACTGTTGTTGGTGAAATTGGTCCTTAGAGTCATAACCAAAATCAAAATGCATAGCAAATGTAGAATTTTTAATTATGCATCACTGAAATTTTTTCATATTATATTGACACGTTTCGAACGCACAATTCCATAGGTGCTTACTCTTCACATTTGAATGGGCTCTTATAAGAAGTCTGCTATTTCCTATAACCAAAGTTATAGGAAAGTTTAACGGCATTAAAAAAATAAATCAATGTTCATCATTGTTGATATATCTGGCTGTGAATTTGAGATATCCATAATTCTTGTTGATGCCCTTTCTCATTGTCTCCTTTTGTATAAAAAAAATAATTATAGGAGTATTTTAAATCCGGTCATATGAAACTTAAACAAAACTGAAGCGTTACTGTAATATTGGAAGATGACCCTTCATTTAGTTTTCGAAATATTTAGCTAGACAAATCCATAGTCTTCCGATGCTCAGCTTTGGTGATGAAAGCATTCTACAAGCAGGAATTCAGAGAGACCAGCTGATCTGCCGGTGAGTTGGAGCAAGTGGAGACTAGCAGCGTCTTCTTATCTGAAAAAAGACCTGTAAGTTATCACTGCTTGGGATCGCAACAACGGTTCGTCGGCGATCTAGCTGACTTCTACCGCTATGCCAACAATCTTTGCTCCTCGGAGCATTTTTCTATGATGCTGCTGCGCTCCTTTGTCTCTAAGGTATCGATTATGGAACAATCTACCTGAGGAGGGTTTTTCCAGTTCCACTTAGGCAGTTAAAAATCAGAATATCAAAGTTTCTTTAAGCTCCTTATTTTTCAACGATAGACATTCACATGTTACTTGGTTTCAAAATGACAACATAGTGAATCTAATATAAAAGCAGTTCGTGTGGTAATTTGTGACTATTGACAGCATGTTTAACATAGTTTGAAAATTGAAACTGAAACTTTAATACATTCCTAACCAATTTGTATTATTACTTAATTTTACGCCAGTAATGATCGAGCACTTTTATTTCCTGCACCACCTATCTATGCGTCAATTTAACTAACAATCTTCATTTATATTGTAACAATCGGAATGCGCGCTGATAAAAAACTGCAGAATGCACTGCGTATTAACACTCAATTAATACTCAATGGATTTGTTGACTTTCTAAACTCTAAACAAGATTTGATTATTGAATGAATCGCATATTTTTACAATGAGATGGCGCCTGGTTTATTTAGTTTATAATCCGTTATTGAATTTTTCACATTCGAAATGATATTTGCTACGAGTATACAACTCAATCAGCACAATTGTTGTTAAGTAAGTAAGCAGAAATCTATTAGACACGTCACCAGACAATACAAAAACCAAAAACAGTCGGATTTGATTGATTCGCGAATAGAAGATTATCTCTATCCATCAAACATATCTGACAACACTTGCTACCATTTCATACTTGCTAAAATATCTAGTTTCCTAATGTCAGTGACGTATTTAACGACTGTCAAAATGGACATTGCCGCCCCTGGGAGGGCAGCAGAAAAGCTTTACGCCCACGTTGTCCAGCTGATTTAAATGCGAAATCTGTAGCAAGAGACTTAACTCTAACAAGATCATATTTTGCAATCTATGTTAAAATGAGTCAAAGGCGAGGGATATAATCACAGATTATATCTCGTGTGGTTCAAAACTAAAATGTTATGACCTTAGCGGGTCGTGTTACAGATTGAGCTCAATTTATTCTGGATAATAACTATGGAGGTGTGACGTTGTATGATTTCAAGGTCATTGGTAGGACGGTTTCGATTTAAGACGCGCTTAAAGTTTAAAGATTCAGAAAAAAGGCAAATTTTAGCATTTTGGCTGATTTTCCATTTTATCGCTTCTCCTAAGCCCCATATGACTATTCCAAGTTAAAAATGTCCAAGTAACTAAAAAATAACCTCCAAATTGCGATCTCATAACTCGGTAGGTATTTCAGTCAAAATTGGTTTTTGCGGAATTTTTAATTCGAATATCTTCTAAAACAGAAAATCCATAAAATTAGGATTAGCCCAAAATTCCTATATAAAGTGAATTTCGTGCTCAGGCCTTTAAATTGATCGAATAGGAATTTACATCCTATTTTTGATATAATATGATACTGGAGGGCGGATCATGCCTCATGGGGTTCACTTTCTTTTTTGAATAGTAGGAGGTATCAGACAAAGTTATACGGTTCATAAAAATCAGTCTTTTGGCAACTTTTCCATTTCCTCGCTACTCCTGTCATTAGAAAACATTCGACACCGCATTATGTAACTATTCCGAAGTAAAATTGTATGAGGAATTTAAAAATGATCTCCAGAGTCGTTGCGTAGATATTTTAGACAAATATTTTTTTTCATTGCTATTTTTGAGCTCCTTGGACAATTTGTCATCAAAATAGTCATATATTAAGGGGTCTAATCCTTTTCTGGGACAGAAGTAGCGAGAAAATGGAAAAATTATCAAAACGCTAAAATTCAGATTTTTTTCCGAACCTCCAGACTTTGAGCGCGTCTCCAGATATAACCGTTCGACCAGGACACTTGGTTTTGGCCCTAAAACAAACGATTTTTTTCATGACGAAGGAATTTAATGCATTACGTTTCTTGTGTAAGGCTTATACAGTATAAGGCTGTAACTTTTAATTATACAGGGTGACTTTGAAGTTGAGTCTTTAATTTTCAGATAATGATTGTAGAAGGAAGATAAACCAAAATATGTGTGTAAAAATAAAAAAAAAAATAAAAAAAAAATTTACCTTGTTTTATAAAGTATCCTCCCGACAAGTATTTCGGTGCGGACCTGTATTTGATCGTGAAGTCTTGGAGCACCGGCATGCCGTCCATATGTGAGGTCTTAAGTCACCTGATTCACGAACCCGTTGTACTACATTAACAAAGGCATGAGGGGTTGGTTGCACTCGATTGGGAAACCGATCCGCATAAACATGTGCTATTTTTTATTTCGTTTGAGCCACGCAACAGACACCACTATTCACTACCGACTGACACTGACTGTATACAACTGAATGAAATAATTGTAAAAACATCGTTCCAAATTCTTTCGCTTTTTTGTTTCCGATGCGATGAACCGATAAGGCGGATTATATCCGTTGTCGCCAAACACGAGCACATAATATTATTATTGAGACAGGGCGGTACTCAAACTTCCAAAGGGCTATAACTTTGTTACTTTAATTTTACCAGAAAAATGGTAAAGGAAAAAACATTTCTTTTGATCACATCTACTCACTGTTAAAATAAATGACTCAACTTCGAAGTCACCCTGTATATGTCTGCACTTAGAAGTTCAAGGAGGCCCTGGTGTCTAGGATTTGGATTCTGCAATGGAAGTTTTTGCTGAACGAAAGATGGAATTACACGCACAACCCCCAGCTTGCCAGATCATTTTTTTTTTGCTTAAAAAGTGCATTTTGTTGTTTGGCAGTCGAACTAGCACGTGTATTCTTTTACAACCGATTTTAAATTATAGAGGAAGATTGAACCAATAAGTCTATGTACCTTTTCACTATGGCCGATTTATGGTTTTGATGCCTGGGTTTTTCGTATGTACCGTAAAGATTTTGAAAAATGCAAAACTAAAACATTCAGTTTCAAATTAATGTTTTTAAAATAACCGATTCCATCAGCAAGATTAAAGCCCAAAAACAATATTTTGTCAACAATATCTGAGCGGATGGTAATTTTGTATACTGACAGTAACACCGTTTTTACTTGCCCCTACTGGCGAGGAAGTATTGTAATCGCGAAGAATTCCGAAAACGACATATTACTTTTTTTGGATGTTATATGACGAAAAACCATGTCACTCATTTCCGGCGGTCTATCTATCAGTCCGTCTGTCGGTATGTCTGTCTGTCAGCTAATCCTTAGTCCGTCTTTAACTTGGAAAATTGCCGGTAGGGTTTTGATGACATTTTCACACAAACTTACTACAATACGAATGGCGGAAAAATGGAGAAAATAGAAATTTCAACCTTTCAGAGAATCCTGATCAGTTTTCAAAAATTCTTTTCGGGTAAAAAATTCGGAGGTGGAGGCTTGTTGGGAGGTGGGGGAGGGTGTATCGCAACCGTGATATTTCTACAATTCATATACCACACATCATAGATTGCACTGTGCATTTGTCCATAGAACTTAGAACAATAGAAAAATGTTTTCGACAAGCGTGCATGCGTCTGCTGACTCCAAGGACCGCGACCGGCGTGCCGGTGTTCGTATGTGCTTTGCATGAAATTAAGGTTGATTCTCACTATACATTCCGTTTCCATTCCATATCAGTTTTGTAAACGTTCAGTACAATTTGATTGGATACACAGTATACCTTACGGATAATGTGCATACACACGCAATAGCCTGCTTTAAGCGAAGGCGAATATTGAATTTCAATAATTTGGGGAAAAGTTACGGAATGGAAACAGAATGTATAGTGAGAATCAACCTTTATGCTTATAGATACGCGACGCGACGTTCCCAGATGAACGGTACTACTGGTAGGGCAAGGAAATGATGTTATGGACTAATAATTGAACTTACCCATTTGACGGACCTTATTGGTTTGATTTCTCTGTTATACATGTTCGTAACTAAGTTTTTTCATAAACGTGCTGCTTTTCGTGCATCCAATCAAATTCAACCAACCACAGACAGCTGTTTCGTACTTATTTGACAACGAACGAAAGCATAGCATCTACCCTCTATCCAAGATATAAAGTATATGGCGCAGTTGTTCTGAACATAATCCTTTATAAAATGAAGATGGCATTGCGTGGGAAGTGTAGAGTCAACCTACTTGACAGGGGTACCTTTCAGAACCAATGTTCATAGGAACTTTTCTTGTTAGATTTCTATGTATTTTCTGCCCTAAAGTTGTACCATCTTATGTAAGATAATGGTCATTGGCATCCCAAAGTCCTAAGGAATGTACGCATACGTTCTTAGAACTGTTGGAGAATTAATTCGAAAAATACGGTGAAATATTGCCCATTCACGATTAAACTATCCAATTATAGATGCAGACCAGTTGTTATGCT
Organism: Acanthoscelides obtectus; assembly: GCA_963669975.1. Taxonomy (NCBI): domain Eukaryota; kingdom Metazoa; phylum Arthropoda; class Insecta; order Coleoptera; family Chrysomelidae; genus Acanthoscelides; species Acanthoscelides obtectus. The sequence goes on along the minus strand of CAVLJG010000003.1, from coordinate 106,198,860 downwards.
GATGGCATATATCATTCCTGCTTTGATATATTGTCTCCTCTGTGATATTGTCACGCATTATCAACGGCTAACAAAGACACCCATTGTATTTACAGATAATTCAACATGCGGTTATTGTGTTTATTGAACGGGTACATGATTTTTTTCTCTACTTAATGTAAATTGCAGAACTAATAGGGTTTTATCAATGTAAATTGTTAGGAATGCTGGACAACAAGCAGAAATGCCTTCGTATGAAAGCATTGTTTGGAGAATGTATGTGTGTGTGTGTATTTTCTCTGTGACAAAAGATATGTGTTGTACCAACAATTCTCAATAAAAAAATGGCTTTAAGGAATTGAGCCTGTAATGCATTTCGCTAAAGGAAAGATCTTGCATGTAGGTCAAGCAAAAAATGGTAGTGGGTATAAGTAGTAGTTCACAAGGTATACAGGGTGTTCCTTAATGATATGCGAATATTTACGGATGTGAATCTACATGAAAAATTAATGTCAGTTTGCCTTATAAACTATGGTCCAAAAATGTTTCCTTACAAAAACACGGGGTGTTGAAGTTATAGGAAAAAAATGGAAATTAATTAATATTTTCAGAACCGCTTCAGATATTCCACTAATATCTAGTACGTCATATTTTTCAATTCAAAAATAATTTTTAGCTTTAACAGTGACGTGCGTACAGGTATTGACTTCGTTATTTTTCAAGAAAAAAATGGTACGCCAATGGTTGTTTGCCAAATAAACCTTATTTATGAATTTCCCGTTCAATTTAAAACAAATGATCTCTCTTGAATTGTTTTCCTGTCCGAGAAAATTAATGCAATAATTGAAGAATGCAATTTAGCAATAAATATCTAGTTGCTCTGGAATATGTCACAGGCTTTTGACATCTGACAACTCTCTGCTATTCAAATCTGTTCGCCATGACATCTTTTTCATTATTTACTTTTACAATATTGTTAATAATGGTGAATTATTCAAATGCAGAAATGGCAGAAATGCATTACGTATACGGCCTTGCCGCTGGTAATGGTGAGCAAGCCAGACGGATTTATCACCAGAGATATCCCGATCGTGCTTTTCCAGATAGTCAAACCTTTTCTAATATTCATCGTCGTCGTGTTGAAATTGGTTCTGTCCGAAAAGGAGCATCTGAAGGTAGAGCTCTAAGTGTGAGAACACCTGAAATTGAGGAAGCACTGCTGCACGATGTCGAAGAACATCCTGAAACGAGAACGAGGATGATCGCTAGACACTTAAATATTTGCCATCAAATTGTTTGGAGAATTTTAGTGGATTTTCGGTCAACTTATGGGCAGGAATTATTTGCAACCACTTCTTGCCGGGACGACTTAATGGACACACTTACCTCAATTTTCTTCAACAACAGTTGCCTTTTCTGCTTGATGATGTTCCATTAGTAATAAGAAACAATATGTGGTAAGGTAAATGCATGATGGTGCACCTGCGCATTTCAGTGTAGCGATTTGTAATTATTTACAAACTGTTCATCTAAATCGTTGGACTGACCGCGGTGGGCCCCAAGAATGGCCACCAAGGTCCCCAGACCTCAACAGCTTAGATTTCTTTTTATGCGCAATTCCATGAGGAGGACGGCGGAAGCATGCATACTAAGTGAAGGGGGCCATTTTCGACAATGTTTATAAACATTTCGTTGGTTTTAATGTTACGTTAATGCTGTCAGTTGTTGTTGTTCATTACCCCTAATGTGTTTAATTTTTCCAATTAAATTAATAATAATTTTGCAAGTTAGACAATAGAACGGTTTTTATTTTTTTACTCAAAAATGGCCCATCGAAGGAAAACAATTCAAGAGAGATCATTTGTTTTAAATTGAACGGGGAATTCCAAAATAATTTTATTTGGCAAAAAAACATTGGCGTACCATTTTTTTCTTAAAAAATATCGAAGTCAATACCCGTACGCACGCCACTGTTAAAGCTAAACATTATTTTTGCATTGAAAAATATGCAACTTCATTAACTTCCACTACGTACTAAATATCAGTGAAATATCTGAAGCGGTTCTGAAAATATTAATTAATTTCCATTTATTTCCTAAAACTTCAACACCCCCAGATTTTGTAAGGAAACATTTTTGGACCATAGTTTATGAAGCAAACTAACATTAATTTTTCATGTAGATTCACACAGTTAAATATCCGCATATAATTAAGGAACACCCTGTATATGTCGCAAAATTAATTATTCGTGTCATATTTTTTACCTTCCCAGTTATAACCGAAACAATGGTTTGCTGCCACGGCAATGGTTGGTTGTTGCCGGTGTCGTTGGCGAGTTGTTCGTACCGTATGCCTACATGAAACTTGCGTCATTTTTGTAATGGCTTATAGTTAACAAATAGTTATTAATGATTCATGGAAGTCAAACGACAAAACGAAAAAACGATCTCCCAAAGGGCGATGATAATTAATGAATTTTTGTGGTGGCAGTTCATTTATTTTTTCCCTTCTTCATTCCTTTCAGTGTATTGCGAAAATAAATTAACTATCCTGTAGCAAGTCAAGATCGCGCGGGGCCATTATTACAATTTTAAAATGGCACCGTGTAAAACCAGAAAAACCCAGAATCGCCTGAAGTAGGAATTCTCGAACCCAAAGACATCAAATCCCCAAGGCGACAGGCAAGCTTATGCTCGTAATCTGTCGTTTTTTTAATGTACCGGAAACGTCACATTCGCCCATCGTCACGAAAACGCTAAACGTCCTCCGAGAATGCGAAAAATCCACCCAGAACTGCGGCAACATACCTGGACGGGTATCTTAAAATTCTGTGTTTTTTCTTAACGCCTTGTAGGTTTTTTGTAACATAACTTAGATTTTTCTACTAGATGTTAACTTAGCACCAGCTGCTATATACTTGTTGTGAACTCGTTTTGTAGCTGGTACGTCATGATGCTTCAACTATCAATGTTTGGCTCTGATGTGAGGTAACAAATAGAAGGCTACCGTGGTGACTGAAACATCCTACAATAAGCATACGTTAAACACATACGTGGTTTGATTCGATCAGACAATGGAGTCCCATTATGCTGCAGTACCGTGAATTTAGTACCTATGAAGATATCGGTCGCAATAAGTGGGTTCTCCACAATGTCATAACCGGTGTTCCACATGGATCGATTTTTACTTACCGCTCCATGTATTGTAATCACAAAAAAAATCAAAATGAGACATTATATTTTTTAGATGTTAGATGATATATGCATCACGTGAAACTCTGTCGCTTCCATTGGTCTGTATGTATTTTTGTTTCTTGTCTGCTTGTTTGTCCGGTAATCCTTGACTTCTCAGTACTGTTCGGATGTTTAAGAAATTTTGTCACACGATTACCATAATACCAAGATCGAAAACGTTGTGTGGGCTTTGAAATTTGACCCAAACTCCTGAGCTATGGAAAAAAATTAAAAATCATAGTAGTTAGTGTTACATAATTAGTAAAAAAATAATAACTTACAAAAGAAACTTTTCCCCATTTTCTTGTGGTCCAGGGACATGCAATTAAGTGGACTTTTTTTCTCGAAAACTAGGCAAGATACGAAAAAAATTCAAGTGACAAAAAAGCTGTATTTCTACTTGAAAATATAATAAAAATTGCACAAAAGTCAGTGATGTATATTTCTTTGTCACAAATATTCGTTCATATCCTGTTCGATACGCCACTGAACTTGATAAATCTAATCAAGTTAGTGCTAAACTAGCTCCTTAATGTTATAAATACGACCGCCAAATTACACCAAATTTGGTAAAGGGTATTTGAGAAATTCACGAAAAAGCATTTTTCAATTTTAACAACCTGTATCTTGAGTACGAAGAATTCCCATATTTAAATGAACTTTTTGTCACTCAAAGAATCGTCTGTTAAATTGATGGTACATACTTAATTAACACCCTGTGCATATAGCTTATTCACTGAATCAAAGCGTGACAACGTCAAATAATGACAGTGACGCACATGGTTGCCACATTAATTAAAACTACTAGATCCAGGACGTTTTACAAAATCTACTTTATGTCTTCGATGCCTCACCGCAACCAACATTACGGATCGTATGTTTTGTGAACGCTAGAACTAGTATAAATTCTATTTACTACCTAATACCTCTCTTACGGACTGTAGAGGCATTAATGGAGGTCCATGATCTCGTTCGGTCTCAAAATATTTCGTCAAAAAAATGACGAATTCTTTTGCTTGTCGAGCAAAGTACGTAAAAGGTTACCTCAAAGTTTTGAAAAAACTGTTTTCATAAAATAAAAATGCAAATATTGAGGCAAAAAGAACAAAATTCAAACTATTCGTACCAATTTAGGATCTATTTTGCAGTAAGGTTGGGATTCAGATTTACATAATATGACGTAACTGCTTTGTTTCAGTGACTTAACAATATACCTACGCATTTATGAACAAAAAAAACCTGTTGACATAATTGACGTAAACCCTCATTGAAGACAAATGACGATATCAAAGCTCATCGAATGAGGTTATCCCAAAACCTATTGTATCGAGCTATGAATGCAATTTAAGATGCACCGAGAATGGAAGTACGAGTAATATAATACAATGCTCGTCTCTGCGCCGCTTGAATGGGTAGGACTTTATTTATGACCCCACCTTCCTGGTATTGGCGATCATGAAACAGCTGGCTTTCTGTTGTTTTAATGGTGTCACATTTGTCCCTGATGATGAAGAAATCATTAACAATGATCACGACTAAGCAATTATCCAAGTTCTATGGCTATTGTTTTTGCGTTGCTATCAATTAGTTGCTTGTAACTTGTTGTCACTTCTATACAGGGTGTAAAGTTAGTAGTAGATCAACGGAAATCAGGTGATAGAGAGCCTCAAGACCTATCGAATGAACCTGTTTATGTGTGGTCCAAAATGTTATAGTACAGGAGATATTTGCAATTTTGTGAAATTTCGAAAAAAACGGGAAAATGAACTTCTAATCACAATTACAACTAAACCATTAGGTTTAGGGCTGTGATTTTTTTTTGAGATGAGCTAAATGGTTCCTTTTATCAACGGTTATGTGGCTTTTTAACACAGCTAATTAGAAGTCAACGCAAAAAATCTTTTTTTGTGAAACATCTCGTCCAACCTTGAAGGGCGGTAAAAAAATGGAGATTGTATTTCATTATTCATTTCATTGTAAAAACTATTTCAATCCATGTAGAATAAACCCTGAAAATTTCAGCTTGCTACGATGAGTGTGTCATGTCACATTCGTTGTTGTGATGCGATAAACGTAAGAAACGAAATAAAATCCTTACCACCTACAAGTACAGAGCCTATTGTGTTTAGCCGCTCTTTATTTACCGACAAATGTGATAACTTTTAAGGAACATGTTCGAAATGGCCTCCATTATTGTCTATACACAAGCGACACGTTCTAATAAAATTGTCCTTTAGTTTTTGAAATGAGTTTGCGTCTTCCACAATTGTTATTTTTGCTTCATCAGGGGGCCACTCGAATTACACTGCTTTAAATACCATCAACAAAAACTGAGTGCCTTCAAAATAGGAATAGCGAGACGGTCGGCGGTACATTCTTTCACAAATCGTCGAGCGCGCAACACGTATAGCTACATCGAACTCATTCCAAGCAAACATTTCAAAAACTAAAAAGATTACTATTCAGCTTAGAAGTGACGTTTCAATGCTCAGCATCTCTGTAATTGCCTTCTTATCTAAAACAAAATAATATAAAAACACATAGTACGAAATCTTGGATTGACATATTTCAAAAGCTAGACGCCAGATTTCCTCCAACTTCTGTCGCAACCTTCCAATGTAATTCAAGTTTTAGTTTTCATCTGTCTCAGTATCTTGTGGAAATTAGAATTATGAGAGAAAAAATTTACCTGGAAAATATTTTTTGATAACGAGATATTTTTGACGTATCCTCAGATAAACCGTCTTCATAGAACCGAATAAGTAATCACCTACGATGGTCGTCCCAGAAGTACCCGACCCAACGAAGAAAACACAAAAATTTTGTAAAAAATTGGATTTATTTTTCAACATAATCTCCTTTGAGCTCTATACACTTTTTCCAGCGATGTTCAATAAGTTCGATACCCTTTTTATAATAAGAACTGTCTTGCTCCTCAAAATAGCCATTAACTGTCGACATCACCTCTTCATCGTTGGAAAATCTTTGACCACTGAGCCATTTTTTCAGGTATGGAAACAGAAAATAATCCTAGGGGGCTAAATCTGGTGAATAGGGTGCATGAGGTAGCAATTCAAACTTTAATTCGTTAATTTTGGCCATTGAAATAACGGATTTGTGAGCTGGTGCATTGTCTTGATGAAACAACACTTTCTTCTTAACCAAATGCGGCCGTTTTTGCTTGATTTCATCGCTCAAACGTTCCAATAAGTGCGCATAATACTCGCCGTTGATAGTTTTACCTTTTTTAAGATAGTCAATGAAAATTATCCCACGCGCATCCCAAAAAACCGAAGCCATAACCTTGTAAACGAAGGAGCAGACTCACCCAGAGTGGAATCCAGTTTGCTTTTATATTGGTTGGGCCGAGGCCTTTGAAATAAAAGTATTGTACCACATAACGATGACCAATTTTCTCCATTTTCACAAATTCACTGAAAACGTTCCGTATTTGCGGGCTGCCAAACAAATACTACGCAACGGCGTCTTCAAACTTGACACATATGCTTTATAGGTTGCATACTTTCTAATACAATGATATTTTTTAAACAGCTATCGCCATCTCTAGGTCAGGCCGGGTACTTCTGGAACCACCCTCGTATTTGGATATATTTGATAACTTGTAAATTGAACAGTAGTTGATGCAAAAAAATATTTCTTCCTGCTCTATTTGCTAAGCTAGATAGTATGTACAGTTTTATTTTAAACAAATCAGTATGTAGGCGTACAGAATACGACCTTCATATACATGCCTAAAATTCGCCGATATTCAACAAAAATCTTTAATAAAAATCTGACCGGACATTTGACTTTCTACTCGTACAGAACTTTTACACCTATGCAGTTTAGAGTGCGTTGACGCGATGTTGACAAAATTGGAAGGTCAGCAGGAGACAAGGTTACACACGTTTACGACTACACGAGAAAACGTTATAGACCTCAGGCTATCTATATCTTCTAAGCATCATATTTCGAGTGAAACTTGCCAGACCGAAAATATGCCGGCTATGCATACAGTATGTGCATACTACAAGGGAAGGCATTGAGATCCTTTTTCAAGGGAATTCAAAGGCAAAGTTTTAGTACATCCAAAGTTACGTTCTAACAAAACTTCAGACATCATTTATAAAACCTGACTCTGCACTTACCACCCAGTGCTACCAGCTCATGTTAGCTATATGCATATGTAGTTTAAAACTTAATTGGATCAAGTCAGTCAAACAGGTCCATGCAATATTAGTCCATAGTGTTTTTTTCCCTGCCCTACCGACAGTACCGCCGATACGGCCATGACTAACCTCGCCCCTCGCCACTCTCCTGCCTCGGCAGCCATCACCGACTATAAAACACAGATATTCATTGGTGAGACTACGGTGCAGAGATACGCGTATGTTGAAAATATTTCTCTATAATTCTGTTTTAAGAGCAAATGTACGGGTAAATCTATGATGTGATATATTTCTAATAGGTGCGTAGAACTACAGGAAGTATCCTAAGACAAAACTAACCTCCACCCCTTTCAACCCCAAACCCTCAAGTTTAACCCCTACAAAAGTTCTCCTGAAGATGATCAGGGGCTTTGAAACGTCAAAAAATAAAGTGTGAGCGACTTTTATATATTTTTTTCATTTTTTGCCCCTAGCTCAGCAGCCACTAGACTGATTTTCAAAAACTAAAAAGCTTCTTCGTCCTTGGTACAGGTCATATAACATCCAAAAAACATAATGTTATTGACACCTTCACCTATGATGAGGTAATACATTTATATTAATGTTAATAATCAGTTTACTTTGTATGTATCGAAGATACGAGTATATAGAAGGGTGAAAGGCCCTGGCATAAGTGGGCAAGATATCCTGGGTTCGACAACGCAACATACCTTTTGTTCCCAAAAACGATAATCCCCAAACTTTCCGCAGTCTCGCCCAATAGAGGATTTTGGGGCTTTACTGACTAGGAAGGTTGATCATTGAGGCTGAGAAGCCCAAGATGAAGAACAATTAAGACGTCGAATTTACGAAAACTGACAGAAATAGATCTGAATTCCGCCCAGCACCTCATGAGAGACAATCGAAGAACGTTTCGTCTGGTAGAGCAGAGTCAAGTCTTGAGTTGGAATTTATGATAACTAGTTAGTGTTTAAATAAATTTCTTTATTAAAAAAAATCCGATAAATAGTTTGTGTCAAAACTTTTAGGACATACGATAACAATAATTTCTCTATTTTCAAATTTATCGTGATTGTGAAGTAAAAAGTACAGTGTCACTTATACATGACATAAATTAGGTGCTTCGTTAAAAAGTCGATCGCCATTCAGGCGACTCAAGGTCTGACCTATAAATCCATCGGAGCATCCTACCATTATAAACACGAACTGCACAAAACGAAAATAAAACAAGCTAAGCGCCTTTGAAAAGTGCAATTTCCAAAGCTCTAGGCGCTCGTTCCATCTCCGCAGCAGCAAAGATTGTCCTTTTTTTTGTCCTGTTGATCCACATACATGCCTGCTTGTGTTTTAATATGCGATGATTAACAAACTCGCATAAAGCTTGGCTTAATGTAGCTGAACGGCGCGTCATTAAATGGAGAAACGCTCGTAAATTCGCGGGATACGCTAGTGCGGCGTTACCAGATCTATAAGATTTTTCGGTAGATTTACCGCAACTAGCATTTTGTTGAAATGGATCACCAGCAAGAAAAAGTTACTTATATTTGTCAAATTTTAGTAATTACCTCCTTGAATGATGTGCTCAAAGTTGAATTTTTTGTCAAAAACTGGTAACTACGTACTAAATTTGGGGCATAATAGACTTTTGACCAACAGGTTAAATTGGTTGATTCTAAGTACAAAAGACAATCCTCTAAAAAGTACTTAAATAATTCTTGACCTCGAAGGGTTTATAGCTTGGCGGCTCCGACGCAGTGAGTTTCAAGCCATTTACAAGCGTTCAGCTGCTTCAAAACTGACACTCCATTTTTCAATTTTTTTTGGAATCAAATTCATACAGTATGTTGAGAAGATAATTGCCCAGGGTGCTATAGGAGCACTTTTTGAAATTTTGTTTTTGCACAAGTTTTATGATGGTTGAAGTGCGCACTTTTTCTGTTCAACTTCGCGATTTTTTTAAAAAGAACCTAGTGAAAAAAATGAAAAAGTGGCTCTATAGCACCCTGTAGGGTTTTGTTTTCAGCACTCTGTGAAAATTTCGTCCAAAAATATCAGAGTATAAAGCGTCAATTTCAAAGCGCGCAAACCTCTACAAATCGTGTTTTGGACGAATTTTGTCTACTGTTTCGTGCTGCCAACCCAAGCGTTGCGGCGCAATGTACGGACTAAGAAAGGACGTATTCAGATAATTTGGTGGCCCTATTTCATATAATATCGCGAAGATAAGTCGTTCTGCAAATAGGTACTCATAATCGCGATCGCTGATACTATTTTAAAGCCGTTTTACTTCCCACGTCATTGGCGAGGAAGTATTATAATCGTGAAAAATTTCTAAAATGAGATGTTATGTTTTTTTAAGTTAATATGACATCTACATCACGAAAAACTGAATCACTCATCAGCTTGGAAATAACCGCTCGGATTTTTATGAAATTTCCACACGGGGTTACTAGTATGCCAAAACTTTGTAGTTTTAGTCCAGTGGCAACGGTGCTATAGGCAAAAAAGAAAAAGTAACAATTGCAGAAACTCCGTTTTTGACGTTACAGGGGCTCCTTATCATTGACAGAAAAAAATTGTACTGCTTAAACAGTGGGGGTTGTGGGAAGGTGATTCTAAATGTTGCATCATTGATATCAGTGAAACAGGTTCTATTATTAAGAAGCTTCTGAACCCAGTGATTACAGGAAATTTAAGTAACGAAAATTCGACGAATAATGTGCTCACGATTTGAAAAAATCGGACTCTATAGGTTTGACACCAAGAGCCAACAGATCTATCTGCAACTGCCGACAGTAGGGAAGAATGAATTCGGATATCACTCTAGTTAAGTATAGGGAAATTTAACGTGGAACTTTAAAATTATCGATATGTCAGGGAAATATGTTTTTGAGAACGATAATTTGGTAGATTTCATACCTTCATTTTCATTTGAGTTTCATGACCCGTGAAATGTACCCATTTCGCCGTTACGTTCAATTTGTGTTCTGCAGCTTGTGATGTTTTTGTGGATATAAGCAGGATATAATTGCCTAAGGTGCTATCAGAGCTTTTTACAAAATTTTGTCTTTGCGCAAGAATTATGGTGGGTTGAAATGCTTACTATTTCTGATATTTTAAAAAGATCCTGGTGGATAAAATCGAAAAAGTGGATCGTTAGCACCCTGTGGACTTTGATTTTAGCACGCTGCAAGAGTTCCATTTGGAAATAATAAAAAATGAAACGTAAGCTGTGAAGTACAAATCGGTATTTGGGCGAAATTCGTCTACTGTTTTGTCCTGCCAGTCCAAGCGACGCGACGGTGCGTTCCGACTAAGAAAAAATGTATTCAAATAATATGATATCTTTACTAAAATAAATTCAAGAACTCAAATTACAATTCGTTTATTCATGTCAGTAAACACAATTATGTTTACAAGCGTCATGTGGTACATGGTAACAATTGAATGAGAGTCATAAAAATATCTTATGCCGTCAAAATAAGAGGAAACAGTTAGGCAGTTTTTGCAAAGCAATAAACAGGTAGGCTTATACCTGGATTAAGCACATTTCTTGTCTACTGTAATAGGTAGATGGAGGCGATGCTGCCAGAAATGGATGTGTGCGATCAATAAACAAACCACAAGACTGAACTGCGGTGTCCAATGATTTTTGTATTGCCGTTTTTATTGCGTTACTAGAAAACTCTGTTGGGTATATGATAGAGTTTACGAGAACTGTACAGCTTGTTGTCTGCTTTCTTCTACAAACTTCACCAAATCGAGACGCTGTCAACCTTATCCTCCGATGAAGGCGCGACAAAGTGCAGTCCTGTGATTTGATGACTTGTTCGATCTGCAAAATCACGTCGACACTTTTTTTAAGTTTCCTTAAAAATTTTTGCTTAGCAACCTCCAAATCAATGTAGTTAATTTCAGGTGTTTGATTGAATTCGCCATAAAACTATTATTTTTTTTTGGAATTGCTATCCGAATTGTTAGTTATTTTTATATCAGCTTTTTTTGGACTGAGTTTCATTTCAAGATTCTTGCGTTTGAGTCTTTGTTCCATCTTAGCGATAAACGAGGTTTAGCTTAGAATGCAAATGTATTTAGACCACATATACAGGCCGCTGGGTATTGTGGCTCACTACAGCTGCAGCACATCTTCCATGGTATGACCTCTTCCTGCAATAATTTATTCGCTTACCCCAATCTATTTTGCGATTATAGAGTTGAAGTACACTATTGTTGACCTCATCATGACTTAAACTCACTGCAATCGTAATTAAAACGGTTGCATATGACCCTTTATTGTCCATTATCAGCCTAGATAAAAAAAGGCACTCAAGAACAATCACACCAACAACAATTCAACAACACAATATCGACGAACAGTAAAAAGGGGAGAAAAATACTAAATGATCACTTGCTGAGTACCAAAATAAGAAACGATTTACATTCTAGATCGCTAATCAAAATCCGACTCTGATATTATAAAAATTACCTTGGTATGCACCCGCAGTCATCCTGTCCTCTTTTAAAGTAGCGCCGACGACCGTCTAGGCCCAGCCCACCCTCGTTTCCTTTTCACTCCCCCGTTACCCCAGCAGATGGTGCTCGTGATTGTAGGAGCCCGTTAACGTTACATTTTTTCTGCATATTGGTAAGTAAAAGTTATTTATGACCAATACAAAGTTTATGTAGATTTGCAACATAGATTGTTGAAATATCATTTAATATCCCTATTATATAACTTTTGACCTTGAAGGAAATCTCTTCATTTTCACGAACTTATCAGTATAATCGACCTTTCATGACAATTTGGTTGCCCGCTCCCCTTACTGATCTTTCTAGGTAATAGGTAATAGGTATGCTTGCCCATACGTGCTAGTTTCTTCAGTCATATCTGAATAATTTTAGTTTAACAGGGGTATTACGTATCTTGGTATGTAACATTCTGTCGTTTTTTTGACATTATTTATGTTTTTTGTGACACTATGTAGGTTTTTTTACCAGATGTCAATTTAGCACTAGCTGTTAAAATTGTTAAAAAGTTCGTTAGCTTATTCCTAATGTCCTTGAATCTTGGGTAACTATTGTGGCCACATTTGACGAGCACACTTCCTCCATAGATTTTTCGTTCACTTGCGTCCCAAAAATTTCGAAATCACTCTATTAGAATCACTACCACAATTGGCAGGCATTTTTTTAACACACTTCGCTATAGACAAGCGCTTCACCAGCTAATCGTATTATTCTTAATCGATAGGTTAAAAACTGTATGTATGAGCAAGAGAGCGCGACGAGTATGCTTTCTTTATTGTTAAATTTCGTTCAGATTCAAGTGATTTGATTAAGCAAAATTAGTCCAAAGTCTACCGAAAATTTTCTCAAAATCTTAAATAGGATGCTTCTTATATAATTCAATGAAACACAAGGATAGAGTGCTTTGCCGCTCCTCAATAATTTGCGGTTTGGTGGAACTCTGCTTACTTCATATAGCAACATTTCATCAATTTGATGGGAACCCCCCCGCATTTCTGGATTTTTTCGATTACAAGGATTTGGTGCAACCCTGCGGTCTTGAATTTTTCAAATAGCGGCATTTCAGCATTAGATGCGATCCCCCGTTTCTCTTTTCAATTTTTAAAATCGAGGGACGCTCAAGTAAGGTGCCCATCTCTTCAATTTTGAATCAAGTTTCTGCTTTTTATCTTAGTGTCTACCGAAAACTGAGCGACCAAACCTGGCAACACTGCGCTAATGTTGTGACTAGGTCAACTGTTTGTATTTTTCGCGTAAAAATTTTGCAGCAATAATGTGAGAAGTTGTTAGTTGGTTCATCGGGTTTATGGTAGCATAAAATTATTAACTAGTTTGTTATGACTGAGGTCGACGAAATTTGGAATTATGACAAATCGTACTGTTATGTCGATGAACTCAGAATTCACATAAATCTGACCCAATTTAAGTTTAGTGAGTAAAAGTTCAAATGGTTATTGCTTGAATCATACGAATAATATTATTGTCCTTTTACTTCCCAACTAGACGAGGAAGTATTGTAATCTCAGATATTTACACGTTCACTATCCCCGAGTAATTCTAAGTACCTATTTCAGACATCATAGCTTTCTCCGTCTTTAAAACTTATAATGATGGAGAAATTTTTTCGATATGTGTCTCCTTCTGCTATTTGGGCTCAGCGCCCGGCGTAACGGTCTGCTTGATTATTCTGTTCGTACTGCAGCGGTGCTTCAGTGGGCGCGGCGGCGTCTGACGATATGGGAAGGGGCAACGTTGCCAAATGAACGGTAACTTCCGGTAGGGCAGGGAAAGGATGTCTATGGACAAACTGTACGTGCCTGTTCGATGGACTTGGAAGGAAAAGCAGTCAACCTACTTGACGCCATTTTTTCTTGAAAAACTGCACTTTCATTAAATCGCTTGCATCGCAAAAATAACGATTTACTCCAATCTAAAGAAACCGGGACAAGAGAGAACGAACAAGAGTCTGTTGGTACTTCAATTAAAGAGGCGATTCTCTAAACTGTTCTAAGATTACTTCTAACCTTTGGTTATTTTTGAACTTTCTAATCATTTCATAGGCACCTTAAAAATTCCCTTATAATTTGTATAAACAAAAACACGTGATTCGTATTAGTTCTAGATATCTCAGTCTACTATACAGTACTTCACTGTGTTCATTTCAGACTGCCGAATTATCTTTCAAATACACCAGATCATTGAGTGAATAGGACCTGCATTCCGTTCCTGCGACCATACAATCGTTGTTTCATGCTTTTTATGAATCATCAGTACGTTCGGAGACAAACAACTAAAGTGAACAATCACAAATGACACTTTCATTAAGAGCTTGTAGTGTCACATCTTCGCCTATTTTGTCTTGTTTGATTTACATGGCCCGTCTCAAAATATAGTTACAGAGATGAAAAGCAATGAGATCTTACTCAGCCTGTGTCCGTCTACGAAAGAGGTGAGGAGGGTGCCGTTTGACCCGTGAGATCCTAGCATTATTTTACCAGTTGTCGTTATGGAGCCTTGGACAGTGGAGCACCGCGTTTTCGCCTATGAGTGACGAAGCCCACTTTCACCTAATCAGCATGGTTAACCAGCAGAATTGTCGTTATTGGGCTAATGAAAATCCGCAACAGTTACACGAAAGACCGCTGCACAGCCCAAAAGTAACGGCTTGGTGCGCTGTATCGCAAACTTGCATCATTGGCCCTTACTTCTTCGAAGACGGTAACGTTCGTGATGTTACCATGAACTCAGAGCGCTACGTCGACATGATCACCAACTTCTTTCTCCCTGAATTACGACGGCGAGTGTGGTTCCAGCAGGATGGGGCGACCGCCCACACAGCCCGAGCAGCAATGGACGTTATTCGCCCTCTCTTCCCTGGTCGCCTTATTTCCAGGTTTGGCGATATTCATTGGCCTCCTCGGTCCCCAGATTTATCCATATGCGATTTTTTCTTATGGGGACACCTCAAGGCTAGAGTATACGCGAACAAGCCCCGAACTCTGGACGAATTGCAGGGCGAAATTCGCGTGGAAGTCGCCCAAGTTGAGAGAGCGATGTTGGAGAGAGTCTACGCGAACTTCCAAGAACGCCTCCAGCACTGCATCAACTATTTGGGCCACCACATGCCTGATGTGATTTTCCATACTTGTCTGTCTCAAATGCTATTTCCTTGTGGACCTGATTCCATCAATAAATTTGTTTTCGAGTAAAAATTAACTATTTTATGATTTTTTTAAAACCGTCCATATTCTCTGCCGCACCCTGTACTATTGTTTCTGGAACCGGGTACCCAAGAGTTTTTGATCCCGGGTAATACTTGACGAATAACACGAGTGCTCGGGTATCAATGAAAATTAGGAAATTCTATTTATTTTTTTGTTTTTTAAAGGGGTTAAAAGTTACAATGGGGGAGCCATTACTTTTGAAGCTAGTAGGGTTACAAATATAGGTTTTAGATATTTGGTTATATCCCATCTCTACTTATATACCTATAATATACATATTATGAATGTAATGTCATTTTTTTGCATAAAATACATACACACATTATCAAGTCTTTCATTTATTTTTCATTCATCACAAAACTACAGTCCACTCAGTGAACGCATCGCACCACCGCGGAGAATCTTCAGCAAAAAACAAGTCATCTGAAGGCTTCTCTGCACTCCACAGGTTCTTTCATGTAATGTAAATGGGTGCTTTTAAAGAAAATTTGTAAATTCTACCCCTAAGCGACTAAAGTGGATGTTAACACATTTCAAGCTCTTGTGGGGAATCTAGAGTATTTCAAATTAAGCCAGGTCAGAAGTAGAAGTATGTTTTGTTTATAATTTTATCTTTAACATTACGAACATGAACAAATCATTGCAGAAATTTTATCCTTAAGATGGGATAGAAGGTGGTTGAATATTTCTATGAAGAACCATATCACTTTTCAAGTTTATACAAATCTATCCCGAATAACTATTTGATTTATGAACATAAAATTTGGTAAGGAGGTAGTTTATGAACAAGACTAAGCTAAGAACGAATTTTACGAAAGTGCCAGGGCTAAAGGGCACTTGCAAGTTTATTTGATGTATCTGAGTAGACCTAAACGAAAATGGATCTTTTTTATCTTAATTCAAGATGTTTATTTCAAAATGCCTTATTAATTTATTAGCTTTCCGCACCGCGGTTTTAGCGCGGAACGTATAAATGGCACCTCTAATAAAATACCCAAAATTCCCAAGCAAGCAAGATGGGTATCAATTTACTAATGCCATCAAAGCTACAAAGCATCATTGGAAGTTATGGCATAACTTGAAAACAACATTTTGGGTCACTCGCGGCTAGCAGCTAGTAAAGTATACAAGTACAAACAGCTAGTATTTCTATTTTCTCATTGTTCCAGGCGACCTCCTGCTGAAGTACCCAGACAACGGTTGTTGGTGCCCCGGGCGGGTGTCAGTACGTTGTGGGCAGCTGGTAGTGTGGGCCAAAGAGCAGGGCGGCAACGGGATCAGGGCAGCTACGGTACGGCTGCCCCTTAGGCACCTTAGTCTGAGGGCAGGACCGCTGCCCAACAGTTTGGCGCTGTGCAGGGGGAACAACGTGGTGCTTACCATGCAGGTCAGTTACAAATTCAAGATAAAGTATGCTAAGATGATACACTTGATTCGCCGAAGCTTAGAGATGTGACAGATACATTAAAATTAACTTAGAGGCATTTGATAATGACCTTTATCGGATAGACTGGGAAAGCATACTTTACTTCAGCGACATAGAAAGCAAAGTTGAGTTTTTGACATCAAACTTATTGTCACTTTTTGACTTGCACTGTCCTGAACGAACAGTACGAGTCACAAAGCCAAAAGCGCCTTGGCGTACTGCAAACGTACAAATGTTATTCAGGGAAAGGGGTGAAGCTCTCTCCAAATATAAAATGGATCCATCAGAAGAAAACTGGAACCGCTATAAAAGCCTCAGAAATTACTGCTTGCTAGCATTACGCAAAGGAAAATCAGCCTATTTGGAACATCTACAAAAAAATAAAAACTCTAAATCTCTTTACAAATCATTGAAACAAATGCACATACAAAGTAATAAAGAGCCTCCGAACATTCCGGTCTACCTTTCCAATCCATATAAAATGAATGATTACTTTACCTCAATTTTTAAGAATAGTGATGAACAATGTATTGACAAAATAATTCATTATCGTAACAACAGATATAGTTTTGAGAGGTTTTCTTTCTATTTAATTGACTTCACAAGCTTAGCATCTATAATCAGTCATATTGGTTCCAATGCATCTGGTAATGACGGAGTTACGTTGCGAATGTTAAAATTATGCTATCCCTCTATAAATCTTTATTTGTTGCATATTATCAATCTATGCTTAGAGAGAGGCTATTTTCCAAGCGCGTGGAAAACAGCAATGGTAAAACCGCTCGCTAAAACCTCGAATCCTTTGTCATTTGACGACCTACGACCGATAAGTCTTCTGCCTCTTCTATCCAAAATACTGGAACGCGCAGCTTATATCCAGATTTATGAGTACTTAGACAAAAATAATACTATAAGTGTTCATCAATCGGGTTTTAAAAAAAATCATAGCACTACTACGGCTTTAGTGGACTTGATCGATGGCATAATTTCCGCGCTTGACAATAAAAACTTGTTGTCCTTTTAGATTTCTCGAAGGCATTTGATACATTGAATCACAAACTGCTTGTAGCCAAATGTCATTACTATGGCTTTGATGAGCTTGCTTGTAAGCTCATCAAGTCATATTTAAGTGATCGGTCGCAAGTGGCTGTGGTTGATGGTCAGATGTCTTTGCCAAATAAAGTTCAGTCCGTAGTACCTCAAGGCTCCGTATTAGCTTCATTGCTTTTTTTGTTATACACCGCGGATCTTCAAGATACTGTCAAGCACTGTCATGTGCAATTCTTTGCCGATGACACTCAGGTAAAGTATGATTTTCCAGCCTCACGCTACTCTGAAGCCCGAAACCAAATCAATGAAGGTTTGTCAAGTATTAGCCGCTATTGCAAGTTACATAACCTCAAGCTCAACCCATCGAAGTGTAAAGCCTTGCTATTTGGTAATATCAAAATAAGAGCAAATCTTATAAGCAAAATTGACGTTCAAATCGAAGGAAAAATCATCCCTTATTCAGAATGTGCCAAAAATTTGGGCTTACATTTAGATGAAGACCTGAGGTTTGAAAAACACTTACAGCACGTTTTGAGGCAATGTTACGGTTCTTTGCCGATGACACTCAGGTAAAGTATGATTTTCCAGCCTCACGCTACTCTGAAGCCCGAAACCAAATCAATGAAGGTTTGTCAAGTATTAGCCGCTATTGCAAGTTACATAACCTCAAGCTCAACCCATCGAAGTGTAAAGCCTTGCTATTTGGTAATATCAAAATAAGAGCAAATCTTATAAGCAAAATTGACGTTCAAATCGAAGGAAAAATCATCCCTTATTCAGAATGTGCCAAAAATTTGGGCTTACATTTAGATGAAGACCTGAAGTTTGAAAAACACTTACAGCACGTTTTGAGGGAATTTTACGGTTCGCTCCGGCTTCTATTTGCAAACAATTGCATCACTGGTAAGCAAATGAAAAAACAGCTATGTGAAAGCTTGGTATTGTCTAAGATTTCGTATGGGCTAATAATTTATTACCCCTGCCTAACTGCTGCGAATAAAAGACGTCTACAGATAATGCAAAATACTTGTAGTAGGTACATAAATAATTTGAGGAAATTTGATCATATATCGCATACGTATTCTGACCTCAATTGGTTAACTATAGATAATCTATACAAATATTCTGTTATAAGTTTTGTGCATCGTATTTTACTATCCGCATCACCCCCATACCTGTTTGAAAAATTTATTACCAGATCCAGCACGCATAATATTAACACAAGGCATCAGGCTTTCTTTATACTGCCAGTCCACCGTACTGTTTTATATTCAAGAACCTTTATTTACAATGCCGTTAAATATTACAACAGTATTAATTTTCATTTTAAAAATATTGCGAATATTAAAACTTTTAAATTAAAATTGAAGTCCGATTTTGTCTCGCAAACATGAATTGCCACTTATATTTTTTTTATTGGTCGATGATGGTTGATTTAAAAAAAAATCCCTTTGATCACAGTTTTGTTGGTTTAAAACAAACCGATTTAAATGTATGTATGTTAATGTCATCCATTTCTAAGTAATTTCGTATAAATTATCAAAACGGGGTTAGGTGGAAGAATAGCTCACGCTAATCCTCGCCCCTCGTAATGCACTAAATGCTTAGTGCAATACAGACCCTTTATTATTATTATTATTATAATTATTATTATTATTATTATATGTGAGAAGATTCAGTTTTTTCTTTCTCGACATTAATCTATTTTTAGAAGATAAATATAATCGATTTATATGTATAAAAAACAAAAACAAATGTTTTTCAGTTCAAATATTTAATTAGAATTAAAATAATGTAACAAGACATACAAAAAATAAAACAGTAAAAAAAGTAAAATACAGAACAATACATTATTGAGCTTAAAAAAACTAAAAATATCCACCGTCAATGCCATTGAAAATTTTGAATCGAATGAAAATAATGAACTACATTTATAAAAACAAAACCATAACCTTACGGTCCCGAAACTAAAATAATACATTTTAACTTTAATCATAAAATACTAAAAAGACGTATTGCCCAAAATGTTCAGTTAGGGATATTAAAAATAATAATGTTGGTAATATTTTTCCTGAAATACGATTACAAACTTTCCTGGCCGTATTTTCTGCTTAGGAAAATAATCTTTCAGCTGGCGCATAAGTGACCATCAGGAAGAGGTATTTTAACGCCAATTCAACAAAAGTTCCATCAGTGTTCCTCCATATATCGAGGATTACTGTTTTGCATACTTACACACAGATGGCATGGTCTTCTTATCGACTTGGTCATCTTAGTGTTCTGTGAACTTATTTTAAGCTAGCCTAAAGCGGCATTTTGCATTATTATGAAGGAGATTATTTTCGGAGAAAGAAATGCAATAATCAAAGTAATGCAATTGTTACTTTGGCAATAGACATTTTTTATTTAATATGTTGTTGCAACAATAAACTAATATCAAATGTGTAATCAAAATCATAAAAAATAAAACTTGAAGTTTTGGAGTACTGATGGTTGCTAAAAAGTATGAAACGACGTTGTATGCGGTTGGTCATAGTTCAAACTGAGTCAACTCAGTTTGTGACTATGCAATTTTCCATAGCACGCTATTGCTGGTAGTTTTGAGAATACCTCGTATTTCGGCTGATGTTCATTATGAGCGTATATTTAAGTTCTGTCCAAAATTTGGAATGACCCAACCTGCTCCGAATGCTGAGAGAGAATGAAACATCATTCTAGTTTTTAGCCAACTGTGTCGTATATAAGGGGCTTAGAGCTGATATATTCTGATAGAGAAGCCTCTGGAGCAGACTGGTTTGATATTTAGAGCGTCGTTCAAGGATTGGCAGGATTTACGTCTAGCTTTAATGGTGGTTGTTAATTTTCTTGACTAGACTTCGCTTCCATGGGCACCCATTAAGGGAGGCTTATGCCCCCCCTGGCTTCCGCTTGAGCAGTAAAATATTCTTGTTAGGGTACATGCTTTTTCCAAAAGTACCCGATTCTTGGATGTGAAGTTATTTTACTCCTCAAAACATCCCTACATGGATATTACTTTTCTCCCACGGACCGCTTCAAACAGCTAACACCTTTATTTGAAAGTGTCCCCCAGTTAGTTCTGCTATGTTGACGTCCGGCTAGTACTACTTCATCCATTGATCCACCGTGCATGATACCACAAATTAAAATTCAGATACGTCGTATCAGATTTAGTTGCCGGACCATAAAATTCACTCATTTGCACTGCCTTCTGTGGACAGCGGCGGTGCCCGTAGCGATCAAGAGTGAAAGAGTGAGTGTTCTCGCGCTACTAATGATCATCAAATCGTTTGATTATACACGTTGATAGTCAATCGAAAAGAGAAAACTATAGAATGAGCTATCCATCATCGGAAATTTATCCATATTACTGTCCGGTATTATTATCTTCCATTATCTAATTTATTACGGCAGGCGTACAATGTGGAAGTGCGCCAGATAGAGCTTATCAATGTCGGTAGTTTTATTTTATTGTATTAGGTGAATTAGACACTTTCTATTGGATCGTTGACAGGCATACATAAAAACGTGATTACTAGCTTTTCCTAAGATAAAAGTCCATCACAAAAAACTGCAGTGTACAACCCAGACAATCTCACACGTATGACTTGTCCCATCAATTTAATGGTTTCTGGAATGTTTTGGGGGATCTTTGAAAAGTTATTATTTGCAAAAACCTAGCCCTCAAAATAAATAATGTGGTGTGCGTCTGAACACGAATCATAAGTCAAAATAAGGGTCGGTGTAAGTAATTCATGCGTGAAGACACACATTTTGACATTTTTAATTGATATGCATTTCTTCAGAGGTCTCTGTTAGACCTCCACCCAAAAATACCAAAATTTTCGATTCACGTGTCTAAGTTACTTTTATATTTATATCTTCATCCAATTTCGACTTTTGATGAATTCATGTTCAGAGGAAAAAATACATGGAAAATATAGTGGGACCCCCATCAGGCACCACTTTTTATATTTTTTTGCGGACCTGTGGATCGTTTTTATACGTTTTATCTAAAATGTGTCCACCGACCTCCGATTTTTTGAGTGAAAAAGTACATGAGAAAAACGTAGTCAGACACTAGGTACATACCACTTTTTTATTTTGTGGGCCTATGTAATTTTTCTGGTTTATTCAGCATGATTTATGATGAACTAGAAAAACTTTGTTTCAATTTTGTAGGTACGATTGTTGAATAATTACGGTGTATGGGTACCTCAATTTTTGCGAATTTACAGGGATGCGCGATGGTTTGTTAATTTTGCATGCAATGCTTTAGGAAAGGTTAAAAACTCGTACATATATTTTATTTTAAGTGTTCTTTCCAAATTTATATTTTGTACGTTCTGCCTTTGGAACTGGTCCATCGCCATCCTCTGAAATTGTCACCCGAAAAGTGTTTTGATTACATTTTAACGTATAAGCGAGGTGACCCATGGAAGGTCACTTCTACAAATAAGCAGTTATTATTCCATTATACAGGGTGTTCCAGTTTATTGTTGTATAACTTTAAGATTCGATAGAACTTTTAAAATTAATGCATAAAGTCTATATAAACATGGGTCGAAAAATGCGTGGCTTCCGAAATACGTTTACGTTTAAATTTACTTTCTAAAATAGTTTTTTTTAAATATTTTGAACAATATTTGATGTATAACAGTGAAAATTGGTATATAAGGGTTTTTTCGTACGACAAAACGAACCATGGGCATAGTTTTACTGTAGCCGCTAGAGGGCGCTCTCTACTGTACCTGTAGTGTATTAAAATGACCGAAAATTTTTTCTTAGTGCAATTTTTTGCTTTTTGAATAAAAAAACTGATTTTTCGCACTTTTCAACATAAAAAAGCTCTCCTGTGAGTTTTCGTTATAGTTAGCCGTTTTTGAGATATTTCGATGTTTAGGGTACGATGCATTTTTAATTATTTATGGAAAAATAATATTTTTTTTTAAATTTTCGATTTGGGCATTACAAGTAATTAAGATGATCGTTTAGATTGTGTTTTTAAACACAGCAATAATTCCTAACTCCAAATAAACACAAAAAAACAGAATATTAATTTGTTTAATTTTCCAATATTATTTTTAACAAATTAAATTAATTATTTACAACTAAAATGCTATTGGATAGTTAGGACAAACATACAAAATCTAAAGTAGTTGCTCGAAATGTAAACCCAATTGTTCAATACACAATTCACATCTACGAATGATCGAACGTGGTATAGCATTATTCAAATAAGGCCTTATTTCATCACATGCATTCCTGATTCTGTCTATTAGCATATCTCTTGTGGTTACGGGAGTCTGGTACACTTTTTCTTTTAAAAATCCCCACTCAAAGAAATCTAATGGATTTAGGTCAGGGGATCGTGGAGGCCAGGCGACTGGTACTCCACGGCCGATCCATCTTTCTTCGTCCAGCCAGTTTCTAACAATTCTCGAATAATGAGCTAGACAACCATCAAGCTGGAACCAGGCCAATCTTCTTAAATCTAACATAACATCATCCCACATATTTGCATGTTCAGCCTTTAAAAATTCCAAGAAGGTCGCAGCATTTAACCTTGCAGGCAAAAGGTAGGGTCCAAATAGTCGATTACGGTAGATACCAATCCACACGTTCACACTAAATTCATGCTGAAAATTTCTTTCCCGAACTGCATGCGGATTTTCATGCGACCAAATATGTTGATTATGAAAATTTACCACTCCACGTCTAGTGAAGCATGACTCATCGGACCATAAAACGTTACTTAAAAACCCCCTATTATTATCAGTTCTATCAAGAATCCACTGACAAAATGTGATTCTTCGTTCTCCGTCCCCTGGTTGTAGTCCTTGCACAGGTTGCAAATGGTAAGGACGTCTATGGTCATTTCTAAGAACACGGTGAACATGGCTTGCTGAAATTCCCAAGGCACCAGAAACTCTCCTAACACTTGTGGTCGGATCTCTATCAAACTCACGCAGAATCATACGGGTAAATCTGCGCTGACGAACATTTATGTTTTGATCCCTTTGGAGATTTCCAAGACCATTTTCAATTATTTGGCGATGCACTCTTACAAATACTGAGCGAGTTGGATGTCGTCTGTTTGGAAATCTTGGTGCATATTCTCTGGCTACTTCTGCTGCGTTTCCATTTACAAAGCCATACACAAAATGAATATCCGCTAACTCTTGATTAGAGAATAAAAATGGCATTTTTATAAAACAGGTAAAAGAAACTAAATTTCGTGCATTCACAATTGCAAAAAAACGTTTCAGGTTTCAACAGACAACAAAACTAACTGTCAACTAATTGACGTTTAACCTAATTCTGCTTTCAATTTCAAAAATATTCGCAGGCACCTACTTCTAAAAATTATCGAGATACTGACTTTTTAACGTTATTTTATCATAAATAATTAAAAATGCATCGAACCTTAAAAATCGACATATCTCAAAAACGGCGAACTATAAGCTAAATATAACTTCACAAGAGAGCTTTTTTATGTTGAAAAGTGCAAAGAATCAGTTTTTTGATTCAAAAAGCAAAAAATTGCAGAAAGAAAAAAATGTTTAATACACTGCAGGTACAGCAGAGAGCGCCCTCTAGCGGCTACAGTAAAACTATGCACATGGTTCGTTTTGTCGTACCAAAAAACCCTTGTATACCAATTTTCACTGTTATACATCAAATATTGTTCGAAATATTTAAAGAAAACTATTTTAGAAAGTAAATTTAAACACCCTGTATTTCGAAAGCCACGCATTTTTCGACCCATGTTTATATAGACTTGATGCATTAATTTTAAAAGTTCTATCGAATCTTAAAGTTATGCAACAATAAACTGAAACACCCTGTATATTGGACAAATGGAATAAACAGATTATTAAGTGATACTACGTTCTAGTATGTAACTCATAAAACATGTTGTATTATTGCAGAATTAATTATTTTACAGTGAATTTGAACCCTTCCGAACGGCATTGTAAAAAACAAGGCTCCATGCAAGGCCTATGTGATGAATTAGTTCAACTTAAAACTAATATTATGATCAAAATACGAACATATATTACTTAAACTACATAAAGAGTACTTTCGTTAATTTAAAACGTTAAATACTTACAATGATATATACTGTATCATACGAGTAGTATGTATAAATAAAAAATCATTGTATGGCCAACATATTCCTTATGACCTTAGAAATCTACAATTCAGTAAATATTGACGTGGTACAATTTAGAAGTACAATATTCCCGACTTTCCCCTACAACTAAAAGCAAAGTATCAATGTTTTTGTGATTCTTTGACGTTCCTAATAATGCGCTTGCACCCTAGGAAGACCAGTTTCTATATGGGTCTTACAAGGAACCATTGGCTCCCCTAGAAACTCCTACAAAAAGAAAATGATCTTGCGAAGAAAGGTATATAACAAAAAGTAGGAAGATTCTGTAGATCCATTGGTCTTGAAGTACCACAGCAAGTGCCTATAACCAGCCGCGTGGTTGTGGTTAGATGTCTCTTTGAAAATTCGAGGTCTTCTGGCCATTTTATACTACAATATGTAGGTTGGCTCTTGTTGTAGACTTCGTGTGCTGTTTTTTCCTCTCCATCTTCGTTTCCTCAGATTACACCCGTATCCGGATGTGTGATCAAGCCAACTAGTATAAATACGTATCGCTCGGGCTACCTATCCTATTCTCTGCTCGAATCCACTTTCCTCCTTTTTGCGGATTTTGCCATTATTTTCCTACTTTTTGTTATATACCTTTCTCCGCACGATCATTTTTTCTCTTTTTATATATATATATATATATATAATTCACAGTAGATAATAAAGAAAAGAACATTAGTTTGAACACTTCCGTTTTGCTGTGGGCTCGGATTATAATTTTAACGTCGACGACCGAAATAACGACAATAGCGACAGCGGCAATAACTGCGACTTTTTAGAAATCAGCCTTACAAGGAGCGTGGCCTTTCTTGGAGGAAAAAAGCTTAATGATGAATTAAACTAAACATAGTCTCGTACAAATGATTGCGAATGTTTTGAATTGCTTCTGCAAAAGTGATTATATCTACGAAAAAATATAATAACCCGTAATACATGTCTCAAGGAAAAGGACAAACAACAAATTATATTTTTTTCTCAACAAAATCTTCAGAAACCATTTCCTCGAATCGGACATCTTTCAGGTCAATCAACCTTATTATAAATATTTCGTGCGTTCATTATCTTGATGGGTATCGTGTATAATAATAATATAAATATTTCCTTTTTGACATCAGTGTTACCATACATATAATTAAAGGACTTTTTTGGCGTAGTATCCAGGGAAGTTAACCATACAAGTAAAGCAATTTACATGTTATAAAACCATTAGGTTATTTTTTACATAACGTGACTGCGTGGAAGTAAAGAAGTCGTCACGCGATTCACAAGTCGTCATGATCATTTTAGTTCACTAACAATATTGGGTATGCAGTCGACATGCTATAGACCAAGACTATTAGAGAGTAAGTTTGTTTATAGATGAAATTATTTCTCATGTGAATAATGTAACTAAAAATTATTTAACTGTGTTGGGCATCTGTACTTAAATAAAAAAATAATTGATTTTAGATAAAAAAAATTAGTCAAACCTGGCACTTTGATCAAAGTTAATAAATAAAATAAAAAATTACATTTATAAAAACAAGCTTTTACTTATTAATAAAATATTTTTTTCGATTGGACATATTTAAACAATAATGAAGCTTGTGAATCTTAAGTTTTCAAATAACAACGTGTTACACACCTTTTTCATCCTACTCTCAATCCGTAACACGTTTTTATTTGGAAACTTTTGAAAGAGAACCTCCCTTATCTGTCATATATTCCCAATTGGAAAAAGGTATTTTAAACTTTTAGATAATTTTATTTACACTTAAATAAACGCTCGTTTATAAAAATTTTATTTATTTTTTACATTCTTGTATTTATGATATCAAATAGCTAGTTTGGTAATTTCTATATAATTTTCGTATACTTTATTAATAGAACTCCTTACTTTATCTTTATTATAAAATCTCGATAGGTGTTAATCATATAAGAAAAATCGATATTTTGCGGTGATCGCCACATGGAAGCTAGAATGGCATTATTTTCGTATTGTGTTTCTCTCATCAAGCCCTTTCATTTGACACCCATATTATAGGGGTTACTATACAAATGATGAATCTCCATTTTGTAGCATCCGCCATATTGGATTTCAAATGGCGGCAGTTAATACTTTTTCAATTTTCACGCAAATCAAACGTGTGTACAAAATTTTAGCGCGATTGGTTAAGATTAACTGGTTCAAGTCAGTTAAAAGATTTGTCGCACACAAACTTACATACAAATACGTACTAACAAACAAGCCAAGTTAAATGAAAGCTTGTAAAACGTATACGTCTAGCCAACGTAGTTCTTTATAAGACCTCCATCAAAATTAATTTTGTAACACCATGTACCACCAATGTACGAAATATTAGATATAATTCGGTTTCTCTAAATCAAGGTACCCGACAAGTGCGTTTGGTGTTTCAAAATTTGTTATACAGGGTGGCCCATCCATGTGTGGATGGAATATCACTCATAAACAAATACAGCTTGGGAAAATCTATTAATGGCATGTTATACATGTCATTTGATGGCACATTTCTAAAATATTTTCAATTATACAGGTTGACCCAATTTGGACCTACCTACATATCAAAGTTGTGATTTTTTAGAAGGAATGCCTCAATTTTTATTGCATATTTGGATAAACCAATTTAAAAGAAGAAGATTGATATAACTTACCATGGGGTTTTGGTAATTATCTACTGAGATATAAGGTATTTTGTCCAGAAAAACCGTCCAGTTCGGCAACCGCTCAATCCGCCATTTTGAAATTTGGAGTGCTGAATTTTGTATCAAAAAAAACTTACACACCTCGGGTTTTATCCTATTTGTTACTTTTTCGAATTTTCATTTTTGCTCATACAGGGTGGTCAAAAACGCGAATTGTACTTTTTCTCAAAAATTTCAAATGCATCACCCTGTATAGCTATGCAAGTTTGGATTCAATTTTTTATAAGCTATTTTGGTATGAGGTTTGATTCAGGTAAAATCAATAGATTTTGAGTTATTAAACGAACACCATATTCACCATTCCTTCTTTGGAAAAATTCATTTTCAAACACGTTTTTATTATAATGCGCAGAAAACTAATTTTGGCAGTTTGTAACTAATCAACAATTTATTTGTTTCCAAGGATGATGCGATATTTTAAGGAATTAAGCTGTTCCATAAAAAACGTGCTAATAAACGAAAAAAATAGCTGTAAAAACCCTCATGTATCTGGTATCAAAAAAAAGCTTATGAAAAATTGAATCCAAACTTCCACAAATATACCGGGTGATGCATCTGAAATTTTTGAGAAAAACTACAATTTGCGTTTTTGACCACCCTGTAATAGCAAAAATTAAAATTCGAAAAAGTAACAAATTAAATAAAAGCTGAGATGCACTAAGTTTTTTTTAATACAAAATTCAGCACTCCAAATTCCAAAATGGCGCACTGAGGGGTTGCCAATGTGAGAGGTTTTGCTAGACAAAACACCTTATATCTCAGTAGCTAATTACGAAAATCCCATAGTATGTCATATCAGTTTTCTTTTATTGAATTGGCTTATCCAAATATGCAGTAAAATTTGAGGCATTCCTTTGAAGAATCACCACCTTGCTATGTAGGTCGAAATTGGGACACCCTGTATAATGGCCAATATTTTAGAAATATGCCCTCAAATGTCATGTATAACATCCCATAAATAGATTTTCCCAAAATGTTTATGAGTAATATTCCGTCCACATGGATGGGCCACCCTATAAAATATGGAATTAAATTTTCTTGAAGATGTATTTCTTAAAACTCATGGTTGCATCGCTGGTTGTATGGCTGATTCCTTGTGTCCATTGACAATAAATATAACCACAGATGTCGAAAAAAGGCTATGGACATGTCGTTCACCTCGGTGGTCTTTTCAGTGCAACGTAAGAAATTAAGCTATTCCACTTCTATCTCTGTTACCTATTTTTTCTGGATGTTTTTAAGTATGCATTCCATCTAATTTTAGCATTGCTTCATCTGTCCATCCGGTATGTCTGACAGAAACCAGCTCATAATAATGAATCAATAGATGATATCTCCTGAAACACACGCATTTCATTTTGTCACACTATAAATTGTGTCCTCTCACTTTTTTTTGTAACGGTATTCATGTCATGTGTGACAGCTGTATACATTATTGCCTCTCGAGATTCTATTTTTGAAAAGTAAAAGTTGTTTTGTGTAAATATAGACAGGAAGCGGTATTGACATAACGAGCGATGGCAATTTATTATGTATCTGTTGTTTTTACAAATAGAATTGTATCCAGAATCTTATTCCAAATATTTTTTTGAGAAATATTTGAATGAATGAAAGGGACATAGACAACCAGATGCCAATAGTCATTGGTCGATCCTGCTATTAGTTACGTATCTCTTTTATCGCTAGTTCTTGAGATTAATCTTTTTTGCAAATACCAATATAACCATGATCATCTTATATTTTCTGGCGCTCCAGCCCATCAGACCCAGTAAAGTCTGCTTTCAACACTTGGTTCTCAAAGTGCATTAACGGCAATCCTCATGATGTGGAGGTGACTCCTTAACGTATCCAGATCAGTTAAAAGTCGCAAAGTATTCGTGTCTAAAGACATTCGGAAGCTTGATACAATTTAAGGGCTGATAGTTCACCCTGTGTAGAACATATTGAACCACATATACTCGTATAATACCTTAGTACGAAGTCACACTGTTTACGAGCAACTTTCTGACATTGTAGAAAAAAGCAGAATCAAGCCATAAAGAAAACCTTCACCCCAGATACCTCTTTTATCTTTTAGCTTGTGAACCAGACTAGCTCATAGAAAATGTTTAGAAAGTATGACATTTTTGAAAATCGCAGTAGTTGCGAAAACAAGTCAAAACACTATCAAACTGTTTTTTTGTGTTCCTTTTTTATGATAATCCAAGTACAAAAAAATGCATTGCTTGCTCGTGTTAGATTTCGCATACTGTATTTATTTTTTCTCATCAAACAGTAATTTTCCTTGGCACAATGCGATTGGCAAAAGTCAAAAATAATGATCGATTGCAATATTGCTAAATCGTCCTCGCTCGAAACCTTTGAATCAGGTCAAAATGCCTTGAGCGTCATTATGATCAGTGACGATGATGAAAAAAACACGACGACAAATGTTGCTAATGTGCAATTATTATTAGCTCTCTGATTGCAATAAAATTGCAGAAAATAATTTACTATGAAACATCCGTGTGTTGCACAATTAATGTACGAATTTCATAGTAAATTTTTTGTATGGTTTCATTTAGCCAGAAAAAAATGGAGTTCTATCAAAATAAGCTGTAATATAATAATAATAAATGTCTTTATTAATACACATACATCAGTGTGGCGAAGTTTAGCCAAATGGCTACTCTTACACTTAACCTCACTGTGTGCGCAAGAGTAAACTATGTTACTGATTAAATATTTAATCTTCGAAGAGACATGACTATATTTACGAACTCCAAACACAAACCTGCAGCAGCTGTTTTGAATTTTTTGTAACCTATACCGATCCGACGAATCCAAATAAGAATAGAATAAAATCAGAGAATGTTGCAAAGATGACAGGATCAAGCTTTCAACTAATTTTTTCCTAATCTTAACGTTTAAAATGAACCGGTTGGAGTATAAAAGTTTTATTTTGGCATACGTATTTTGAGACAGGTAACCGATGTGTCTACCAAAGTTCAAGTCCAAGATAACACCCAGGTTTTTAGAATATTCTGCCATGGGGATGCGCTCGTTATTTATAATGAGTACAATTGCGTCCTTTATGTTATTATACATGTGTTTCGGAGAAAAAAGCATACTTGAACTCTTTTTAGGATTGCTCCTGAGACAGTGCTATTTACAAAAATCCGTAATATTGATTAGGTCAGAATTAATTTTAAACGACATTTCATTTAACTGAGCATATTTGAAGTGAAATGATAATTGTGTGTTATCAGCATACGTTTGTAGAGAACAAAATTCCACACATGAGTCTAAGTCTAGAGTGTAAATTAAATATAGCTGAGGTCCCAAAACTGATCCCTGCGGAATGCCAGACGATACCACAGTACTACAGGAGACGCTCCTAATCGTCTTAACTACCTGTTTTCTTTCAGCCAAGTAGCTTTGGAAAAATCTTAGCGGAATATCAGATAGTCCAATGTACTTCAGCTTGCTCAACATGATTTTGTGATTAACTGTATCAAAGGCTTTTGAGAAATCAATCATCACTAATATGGTATTAATATGTCTGTCTAAGTTACCTACGATGTTGTCAGTTAGATGAAGCAAAGCTGGAGTAGTGCTATGTCCCGCACGAAATCCTGATTGATGAGGAGGAAACAAGTTATTTTGCTCTAAATATTCCACTAGCTTTCTCTAATACCTTCGAACAAAAGCACAGCAAACTAACAGGCCGCAAATTATTATGAGTGGTTGGATTTTTGACTTTGGCTAAAGGGATGATTAACTGGATCAAATGATTGGAGATTTGACATGTTCATCTTGAAATGGTTAGCTTTGGATAAACACAAATTGTTGAAATAGACGTTTGCTTTTTGTATCTGTTGCCGCGACCAACCGCAGACAGCGATGTTTCGTGCTAATTAGCGCGATATAGATCTAGTAGTCCTGGAAACAGATGAACGGAAAAAGGATATGGTCTTTTGAAAAAATGCACAAAACGCCACTGTTGGTCTGCTCTGTGAATAGTAGGGTCGACCATCTTTGGCAAATGATTGCTGGGTGGAGCTCGTCAAATGTTTAGCCTACATCCACACATTATAGATTGTGATGAAATGATTTTATCTCTACGTAGAAAACATATTAAAATTGAATTTTCTTAACAAATGTTTAGCAATTCTATTTTATTCCTGAGAATTTAGCTGATAGAAAGAATTGAAAAGACGATCGAGCTTGAATTCTAGGTCCAGAACCTCTATGCATTCTGCCTCTCAGAGCCATGACCAGTATGTTAACAGACCCAACGAACAGAATTGTATAAATATATCCTTTTAGCCCTGCAGAAGGCGAAACGTTGAATTTGAAAAAGATACTTTTTGAATTAACAATGCGAACAGAAAAACGAGATGTTGCTACAGGGGTCAAAAGGATTATGATCTTGACTGATTAATTCTCCTTTAATGCAAAATACCCATAGCTAGATTTCTTTATTTTGGTATCTAAAAAAATAAAAGTAGTGACAAACGCAAGGTTCGCTGTCAATGCTATAAAGAGTGATTAGAGGATCAAAGCTGGGTGCTTTGTTTTAGTGCAATGTCTACATAATCCAGGAAGTATCTTTGCATGGTGCAGCTGCTCGGAATAATTGTCTGATTTAGTTTTTTGCATAGTCTTATTCAACCTCCTCCTCCGCCTCATCAAAAAAAAATCTTTTTTTTTTCTCTCGGCACGGGTATTATGTCATCTTGTAGACTAGGTAGTTTTTAGTGTACCAATAAGGCATTCCACGTTGACTGGCTATGATCGCTGTGAGCGTCCATCTATGGATGAATGTTCCAACGACACGCATTGTTGGATGCAGAAAGCAAGTATACGTTTTGTGACGACGAGTAATCTGTAGTGTTTATCTCTGAGAAGATGTGGAAGAAAGCTGGTTGAGGATCAAAATCGCATCTGGATGATTATATGTATGGGTGTCTGCATGTTTACTATGTGAGAAAATTATTACTGAATATGCCGCCAATGAAGTTTATCTATTAGCTATGTCCGACGGGTTATTTATATGTTGTTCTTTCTGAAGACAGGTTCAAAGTTATAAATTACAATTTCTTTCGTTTTTTATATATTCAAAAACTTTGAGGAGCATTGTGTGCAATTAAGTCACATCACAGAAAAATAGGAATGAAACACACACACCACAAATCATTTTCGTAGTGCCTCACATCTAGTCGCTGATTTGTACTCGTATTTTCTATTGACATCGCAAAATAAATTTCTATAAAATTTAATTAACGATTTAAAAAAGGGTACTGAATTAATTTGTTTTCTCTAAATTCTTATTCAAGGTTCAGTGTATATTCTGCGTAAGCACGTGCTTGACTGACATCTAAAAAACAAAGTTTTACAATAACAATACCTCCTAAAATGCTTTGGGATTTTGCTAATGAGTATTCGAAGAATATTTAGGATCGGCCACTTTAATTTTTTTTTAATATTGTTTGTCAGATATCGCATTTTTTCAAACATTAAATCGCTTATATCTGCAAAATTATCAACTTTATAGATAAAAACTTTTTGTGCCCAGAAAAATAATAAAACATTGGCCAGAGTGAAAAACAATATTTAGAATTGGTATAAAAACTGTTTAAATAATTTTTGGCACAATGTTGTCCTGGCAACATGCAAGTTCGTTAAAACATGTTTTTTAAGACCATGCCAAAAAGCCTAATCAGAACACTTTTCCTAGCACTTATGAATATACTTCCTGGATTGACAGCAGAGTCAAAGCGGTTTTATATCAAGAGTTTCTCAAAATTCTAAATTTCTGAACAAGTATCAACAACCTGCTTCTTACAAATTCTGACCAAATTACGTACACGAGCTCTTTATTAAAGCTATTTTTTATGTATATGAGCCTTTATCGTTCGCATTCATTATTGTTCACGATACAGAATGCGTGTAACGCCGCATCCTGTAAATGGTTATTGAGCAAAGTAAATTGTCCTTGCAGAAACCTCGAAGCTCGGTACAAATGTCGTGCTCTCGTAGGATGGTACACTGAAGATGATTACGTAACATCAACAACCAACAACTATTTTGCCATCTAGATAACATCGCATCCATTATGCTCGACAGAAAAAAATACATTCTTAGTATTGTTGGTGGGTACGACAAATGGGAATTTTAATAGTGCTGAATGAGTAAGTTTGGCAAGGTACGCACGGAATTGTTATTGAAAAAACTGGTGGAATGAGGATTAAATAATAATGATAATAATAATGTTCATTGGAGATACCACTGACAAAAGGTCACACGCCTTGGAAAATCAATGGGAAGTAATGCCTGTACTCCTAAAATATGGTAAGGATATAACAAAAAATCCACTAAAATTCTCCAACCAATTTGATGGCAAATACTTAAGTGTCTAGCGATCTTGCTCGTTTCAGGATGAGTCTTCGACTTCGTGCAGCACTGCGTCCTCAATTTTAGGTGTTCTGATACTTAGAGGTCTACCTTCAGATGTTCTTTCCGGACATAACCAGTTTCAACAAGACGACGATGAATATTAGAAAAGGTTCGACTATCTGGCAAAGCACGATCGGGATACCTCTGGTGATGAATCCGTCTGGCTTGCTCACCATTACCGTCGGCAAGGCCATATACGTAATGCATTTCCGCCATTTCTGCATTTGAATAATTCACCATTATTAACACGATTGTAAAAACTAAATAATGAAAATGATGTCACAGCGAACAGATTTTAATAACAGAGACTTGTCAGATCGCAAAAGCCAGTGACATATTAGAGAGCAACTAGATATTTATTGCTAAACTGCATTCGTCAATTATTACGAGTACCTTAATTTTCTCGGACAATAGAACATTATCTTTGCATTGAAAAACATGCAACTTTATTAATTTTCACTAGGTACTAAATACCAGTAAAATATCTGAAGCGGTTCTGAAAATATTAATTACTTTCTATTTTTTCCTATAACTTCAATGCCCCGAGTTTTTGTAAGGAAGCATTTTTGGACCACAGTTTATAAAGCAAACTAACATTAATTTTTCATGTAAACTGTGGGCGCTGAAGAAAGACTTTAAACGTAAACAGTGATCAGCACGTGAACAGATCCCTCGAAAGCATCCACGGATATACTCCAGTCACTTTAGGTCTAAACA
Source organism: Acanthoscelides obtectus (assembly GCA_963669975.1). Lineage (NCBI taxonomy): Eukaryota > Metazoa > Arthropoda > Insecta > Coleoptera > Chrysomelidae > Acanthoscelides > Acanthoscelides obtectus. Next base: position 106,164,211 of record CAVLJG010000003.1, on the reverse strand, counting down.
TCCTCGGCAGTGTATTTCTAGTGAATCCACAGACCCTTTTTCGTGTCATCTTGAGACTAGAAAAAGGATGACTGTTAAAATAAGTTACCTTGATCTTTCATGAGCTCCCAGTACAAAACATCATCGATATATTTTTGATGTAGGAACAACAAATTGGTTTAGAAAACATCCACTTTGAACCTAAATTGACTGGAGTAACATCGATCTACAGACAAATTCAAGGTCACTAGCAGTCGTCGGTGCTCTACGAATCTGCACAGGTTTGGACTTGTAAACGTGATTGTAGATGACACGACAGGCATCTAACAGTTAATTCACGCACAGGATTGCATTGCATACGCATTACGCATTCAGTAGTGTATACTCGTTTTTCGCGAGTGGAACGTTTTGTTTATATATTGCCTAAGATACGATGTCTGACACAGATACAGCCGACGAAGTGGTTGACATCAGCGCAACCCCACCCAAAAAAAGGGCTAAGAAGCTACATTTAAGTGCAAATGAAAAACAAATAATATTAAATATATACAAAAACCAAATTCAAGAAAAACCCGATTTGGTCGTGGACGAAGTTATATGTAAGGTAGCACATATTTCTGGAGTATGTCGGTCCAGTATTTATAGGATCATTAAGGAATATAGGAGCACTCACTCACTTTCTGAGCCAAAACCGTATCCTGCAAGAAAAAGGATAACGGACGGAGTAGATGACTTTGACAGAACTGCCATCAGGAGGAAAGTGCATAATTTTTTCTTCCGAAATGAGATACCTACAGTAGATAAGATATTAAGATTAGTTAATGCTGATGAGGATCTTCCATCATTTAAAAGAACCACATTCCGAAAACTTTTGAAGGAACTTAATTTTCGATTCTTGAAACGGGGAAGAAACAGTATGTTAATAGAGAAAGAAGAAATTGTTGTGTGGAGAAGGGAATACCTTAGGAAGATTCGGAAGTTTCGCGATGAAAAAAGAAAAATTTACTATTTGGACGAAACGTGGGTGAATGCTGGACATACTCAAGCGAAAGTTTGGGTCGACAAATCAGTAACATCATCAAGGCAGGCTTTTCTAAACGGTCTTTCGGCTGGATTGAAAAATCCTGCAGGTAAGCTCCTTCATCTATCCGGCAATTTAATTTTGATAAATTCGGGCAAATAATATGCTGTGATAGCAGATAATGTGTGATATTCTCCAAAAATGGTGCATTCGCAGTGTAGTCATTAGGAAAAAAACTTCGACCCTCTTTTAAGCGTTATTTTGAAATTTATTATCATTTTTGGGTGCAGTCAATTTGCTTTGAATGGGTTTTAAGGAGTTGCAAACTTCAATTTTCTACGTTTTTCAGTTTTTGATCAGCATTCCGTGACTCTTAAATTCAGCTAAATGAACTCAATTGCCTCATTCCTTCAAATTTAATCAATCCATAGTGTAAGGAATAATTTATTTCCAGGAAAAGGCAAACGGCTGATCATTTGTCACGTAGGTAGTGAAGACGGCTTTGTTCCCGAAGCACTGTAGGCCTTTGAATAAAAAAAGACAGGGGACTATCATGAGGAGATGGACGGCAATTCCTTTGAAAATTGGTTCTCCAAAATGTTACTAAAGCTGGAGAATAACGCTGTTATTGTACTGGATAATGCCCCGTACCATTCTAGAAAAATAGAAAAAATTCCCACAATGGCAACTAAAAAAGCAAACATACAACAATGGCTGGCCTCAAAACAGATCGATTTTCATGAAACAATGGTCAAGGGTGAATTGATAAGTATAGTCAATAGACATAAATACAAATACGATTTTAAAATGATCGACGAAATGGCCAAAAAACAAAATAAAACTGTCTTGAGACTGCCACCCTACCATTGTGAGCTGAACAATATTGAGCTGATTTGGGCCAACATAAAGCAATACGTGGCGTCGAATAATAATACTTATAAATTTTCTGATGTTAAAAATCTCTTTCACATCGCAGTCAATAGAGTTACGGCAGAGGAATGGAAAAACTGTATCCGCCACGTTCGGGAGAAGGTTGAGGTCAAAATGTGGGATTTGGACAATGTCATCGATACCCAAATTGAACCTCTAATAATTCATTTAAACGATTCAGAAGATTCAAGTTCCTCTTCTGAATGAGTGCGCGCAGCTTACTTACTAATAGCTAAAAAGTGTAGTTAACTCATTTGTGAATCTCTAACTGAAATTTACTGTAAAAGATAATAATTATCTTGTATGAAATTTTTGATGACTACCCATAATATCTTGATGCGGTCCTGTAATGTCCCCTGCGCCTAAACACTCACTCACAAGCAATATGCGTGTATTTGTTTGGGTTTCTTTCTTCAGCGCCTAGAGTATAGATCACTCCCTTAAATATTCGCATATCATTAAGGAACACCCTGTATGTTATACATCTCATACACAACTTATTTATACAACTATCATTACTTTTGTTAACATCGAGAAATTTTTGTTGTTTTGTTACGTTGGAGTAAACTGATAACAACGCTGCGTGAGAAGTGCAGAGTCAACCTACTTGGCGCCGTTTTTTTATTACTATACGCATTTTACAAACATGGAATGTGGACACGTGGACAGGGAAATGAAACGGTCGCTTGCTTCTGCGACTGTCCAGCTATCCAAGAATGCATTCGATATTATTTTATTTTTGACGCAAAGGAATCTCTGGACCATGTCTCCATTCTACCTAATTTTAGCTGAAAACCCTACCCCCAACAACTACAATATACAATAACGTCGTAATTCGGAAAATTTCTTATTACTTCTTTGTCGCGTTCATTGATCTATGGTCTAACGGTTCAGGTGTTTTTGCATCTAAAACATATTCAAACTACTTTAGTCTCCCGCCGGGAAGGTTCAAAGGCGACAGGGTTCATCCACCAGCACCTACCCACACATCAACTTTTTCTGCGAATCGCTTTCGTACAAGTACTTCCATTTTCGATCCGAGCAATTACCTCAGATCCCCGGGATGATTCAATGAATGGATGAGAAAAAGAATTAAAAGTTGAAACGATTTTGCGACAGCTGTATTCTACCTACGCATACAAAGCTGTATTAGCAAGGGAGATAACGGAGGATATTGCCTATTGGATACAAATTCTACAAGGTTTTAATATTCAATAAAGTTTAGCTTTCTTTCGGATGATTACACAACGATTGATGATTGAAACAACCGCACATATCGTCGTCCATAGCACGAAGTGGCGTATCTCATTTTTCCAATTTTTCCATATTAAAACAAGAAAGATTGATATTCAAATCAAGTTGGGTACTTTATTTTGAAGGTTCATTTATACCATTTATGCATGAAAAATAATATCGCTCAAATGTTCGCCACGACTGGATTTACAGACGTCCACGCGATGGTCGAAATTTTTAATGACATTTTGCAACATGGTCGGTTCTATGGCATTTATCTCGGCAATGATGTTGTTTTTGAGTTCTTGGAGGGTGGCTGGTTTGTTGGTGTAGACTTTGCTTTTCAAATATCCCCATAAAAAGAAGTCCAAGGGAGTCAAATCGCACGATCTTGGTGGCCATGGCACATTTCCTCTGCGCGAAATCACGCGATCACCGACGGACTGCAATCGATGGATATTGACGTTGGTTGTGTGGCATGTTGCACCGTCTTGTTGGAAATAAACATCGTCCATATCCATTCCTTCAAGTTGCGGCAAAAAATAGTACTCTATCATCACGTGAGAATTGACGGTAACGGCGTCCCCGGCCGCATTTTCGAAAAAGTAAGGTCCGATGATGCCTTTTGACCACAATGCACACCACACAGTCACTTTTTGAGGATGCATCGGCTGCTCTTGATACTCACGGGGATTTTCGTTCGCCCAGATGCGGCAGTTTTGCTTGTTTACCGTCCCATTCAAAGTGAAATGCGCTTCGCCGCTGAACATGATTTTTGATGAAAAATTAGCATCAATTTGGCGGTGTCCAAGGAGCCAATCTGAGAACGTTCGGCGCGGAAAATGGTCGGCCCGACGCAGCTCTTGCGTCAATTGGAGCTTGTAGGCGTGTACATTCAAATCCTTGTGGAGAATGTGGAGCAAACTGGTTCTCTAAATGCCCAATTCTTCGGATCGACGCGTTGTTGATTGTTTCGGATCGTCTCTCACACTCTCCTTCACAACAGCAATATTTTCCGCTGTGCGAACGCTCCTTGGCCGGCCAGAGCCTGGCAGATTTGCCACAGAACCTGTCGCCTCGAATTTACGCACCAGACAACCGATGGTTGTTTCGTTTGGGCGGTTGTTGCGGCCGAAATGTTCACGAAGCGCGCGAAACGTGTTTTTTATTTTTGCACCATTTTTGTGGTGCTCTTGAATAACTTTAATGCGGTTTAATACAATCGAATATGACTCCATAGCGATCAATGGTAAACATTCAACTAACAAAATGACATGTCGGTGACAGAAAACAAAGATGGCGTCTATGTCAAATTGACGTTTACTTTCCTGCGTCCCTATTGGACAACCTATTATTTTCACGAGATTTGAGTTGATGCTAACAAAAAAGTATTGTTGCTGCATAATTGAATTTGTGGGTATATCTGCTCATGTTAACAAGCTCTTCAAAAATGAGCAACGGTTAACCCATTTTTCATTTTATTTGTTCAAGATTTTATTTTGTGAAATTGAAGGGTCGTAATTCATAGAATCAAAACACATGAAATTTAAAGAAAATATGTTTTTGTACAATCCAAAATGGTTACAAAAAGGGTAACAGCGAATATTATGGCGAAATAAGTACCCGCAGTATCTAAAACTATTTAACTCCCTATACAAGTTAAATATGGCAGCACAAACAAAAGACCCACTCAAATAATAATGATATAATAATATGAACAAAATAATAATTAGTATTTCATCTGTTACTCATGAGGAAGATTTAAATCGAATCTTCTAAACGAACTACCGATATACCTATCTCCTTGACACAGCGACTTCAAATCCATATGTTTTATTGTAGTAATTTTTTTTGGCTCTGCACTCAGAACTTCGAGTGGAATATCTTTTAAATCAAGTTTTTTCTTATTAATTTTTAAAACCTGTATTCGTACTGAAGGGGAAGTTAAAATGATAGATACGTCATAGTGCAAATAGAGATAAAACTAAAGTAACATTTTTACAAAATTGGCGTAACTTGAGTTAAGCTCCCTCGTGAAATTTAACTTGCTGTTAAAATGAGATAAGTCTAATATTATTTTTCTATAACTATAAAGGTATTAGAAACTGACTTATGCCACTTCGTGATATTGAAGAGCAACCTTTTTTAAGTAATAAGATTGACTCAATTTCCGTATTTTTTGAGATACGCCACTTCCTGTTATTGGCGACGATATGTTCACTAGCTGTGTACTTCAGGTCTGATCAAGCTGTGATCAATATAGGTATTGCTGATAACTATGAAAGGCTTCATTTCATATTTAATGCTGGACGACAGAATCCACAGACAAAATTAAATGACGTAGAGTCGATGAAAGCTTGCGCACCGCATCGTTATGGCGTCATATAGCTTTTATTTTTCAAAGTGAGCGATCAAACGTTACCTTGTGTGCATTGATTTCTGGATGGTATTGGAGAAGTAGCCTACGTGAAGTAAATTCATCCAAATCTATTCAGCCATTTTGGCGTAATTAACGAACATCCATATTTTCTCATTTATAATATACTAAGTGACATATAAATCCAAACACCCAGTTTAAATGGTTTTATTTTAATAAAATTTTGTATGAGTACTTAATGAAGCATAATAAGTAAATAATAAAAATTTCAAAATGATTGCACTGCTTTAAAGCCGTTTGACCTTTAATAATGTGTGGATGCACCCTGATGTGCTACGCATTCTAAAACGCGCCTAGGCATGCTTCTGATCAGGTGGTCAATTTCCTCCTGTGGTATCTCATTCCAGGCAACCACCAACTCCTCTCGAAGTGCTTCTAGAGTCTGAGGAGGACGTTGCAAATTGAGCAATCTCCTACCCATCATATCCCACACGTGCTCAATTGGGGATAAGTCAGGAGATCTTGGTGGCCATGGTAACAATGTGACATCATTATGTTGAAAGAAGTCTATTGTGACTCTTGCAACATGTGGTCGGGCATTATCTTGTTGGAAAGTTGGATCTGCCAGGGTGTCAAGATAGGGTAAAAGATGGGGTTCTAGAACTTCGTGGATATAACGCTGCGCGTTCATGTTACCTCTGATGAAGATTAAAGGTAACCTGGAACCATAAGCTATAGCACCCCAAACCATAACTCCAACAGTGTGATGAACATGTCTTTCAACAAAAAACTGTGGATTCCTCCTTTCACCACGTCGCCTTCTAACCTTGGCACGACCATCGTGCATGCCTAAACAAAATCGAGACTCGTCACTAAAGACAATACTGTTCCATTCCTGATCCCCGAGTGACCGTTGTCTGCACCACTCAAGGCGATTACGTCGGTGTTCTCGAGTTAAAGGGAGGACCCAGTGTGGCCGGTATGAAAACAAGCCAAAACTTCTCATTCGTCGATAAACACTTCGCATGCCAATAGGTCTCCCGTGTTCTGCAAACCATTCATTTGCAATGGACCTGGTAGTGGAGAAACGGTCCCTTAAGGCCAATAATCTTAGGCGGCGATCTTCACGGTCTGTTGTTCTACGGCGGCGTCCAGTGCCCCTTGCTCTTTGCGTACGGCCTTCTCGAAGCCATGCCTGACAACACCTAACCACAGTGTCTACACTTCTTTGCACTCTAACTGCAATTGCCCGAAAAGAAAGTCCAGCTTCCCGAAGCCCCACTATACGGCCCCTATCAAACTCACTAAGTTGACGAAATCGTACAGGTCTCCGTACTCTAGGCATCGTGACCGATCGTAAAGGATGTCAAGAACCAAAATCCGCCAACGTTGATTCTTTACTGCGGCTAAAATATTCATTTTTAGAGCTTTAGTGAATTAAAAAAAAGCAGTATAAAAACCGGAATGTCCAACTGATAAGGCTCAAAATTTTTTCACTTGTTATTTACAGTAAGATAAATACATTCACCAACTTTTATTAAAATAAAACCATTTAAACTGGGTGTTCGGATTTATATGTCACTTAGTATAGCATGATTAGTAGGATAAATGCGGAAAATTCAATACACTTCGGAAATTTAAAGACTGGACGTTATTGCCTCGACCAGCAAACAAAAATACATATTATTATACAAGGTCTGTCGCAAAGTAAAAAGGATTTTTGAAATATATCTGACGTAGAGGCCATCTAAAAGACGTCGAAGACTATTTTGAAGGAGATCCCGGTCAATGAGCTAAAATCATCATTTGAAAATCTTTTGGTCCATGCAACTCACTGCATTGACTGTGAAGGAGACTATTTTGAATAGAATCAATTCGATTTTCCGAAACCAAAAATGTTTGTTAATTTTTTCTTTGTCCTGTTTACTTTGCGACAAACCTTGTAATAAGTCAGCCATGCTTCACGCCTGCTTGTTTTCCCTTTGTATCACGCTTTATCGATGATCATATCTGTATATTAAAATTAAGATAATAGCATGTTATACTCGCATATTTTGTAGTTTATTTTGGGTTGGCATTGACGCATAAATTTCAAAACTGATCAAGTGCATGGGTCATTAATTAATAATTGAAAACTCAGGCATATCCTCTCTTCTCATTGTAAAATTCCCGGCACGGGTATCATGTAAAAAACCTATAAAACGTCAAAAAAACCTATAAGATGTCAACTTGCAGACTAGGTAGTTTTTAAGGCGCACACAGTCATTCCACGTTTGCTCGCTAGGATCGTTGTGAACGTCCATCTATGGAGGAATCACTCAACTAAACTACACGCATTATTGGTTGCATAGTTTTGTGAGACTGAGTGTAGTTTTTATCTCTGATAAGGAAGTTGGTTGAATAGCAAGATCGCATCTGGATGATTTTTTTTTATCTGCATGTGTATAAAATCAGTGATATTTGCTGTGTGAAAAAATCATCATTGAATAAGCTGAATATGACGGGTTATTTATATGTTGTGCTTTCTGAACAGAGGTTATGTTCAAAGTTATAAATTAAAAAAAACTGAGAAGAATTACGGGAAATCATCACCGCGACCGCGTTGTGTGTAATTACTGTTAGCATATACATGCTTGTACTTTGACAGTGTACAGTGAATATAATTATTTCTGATCTCTCTCATTTTTTAAATTCAGCAAATTTGTATAAGAAAAGTGTCTGCGCAACTAATTTTTAGCTTTGAATCTCGATTAAGTGTACGTATTTGAGACAAGAAACCAATGGAATTATCATCAACACATACAACTTACAGCTTACACCTCCAGTAATGCGATCTCTGCAGCAGATTTTACATACCATCAGAGCCAAACATTGATAACTAAAGCCTTATGACGTTTAGGCAACACGTACAACTAAGTGCTAAGTTAACATCTTGTAGAAAAACCTACATAATGTCAAAAAAAATGGCATAATCTCACTTTTCAAGATACGTGATACCCGTGCCGATGTTTGGTCAATCAACGTTGAAAATTCCTCTTGATTGAAAGACATTTCGGTACCAACGGTGACCTACTTTAAGTTCAATTGACATTTTTTATTGATAATATATTTTATTTATCTGGTTTTCCCATGGTACGTCAGACACCAGTGTATGGGTCCAGTAGCCAAAGGGCATCTGTATTTTGATGTTTCAACGTGTCAGTTCGCCATCATCTTCATTATAACCGGAGACTAAATCTTGGCGACCCCCCTGGCTATTGCTAATACCTAGCGCTCAAGATTCCAACGTGGGCATAAGAAAGAAACCGCTTGATTACCTTGCACGCACTGCTAAATATGGACAACATTCAGAAAAATGAATCAGCCTTATTGCGACCAATGTGGAATCTTGTAGAATTTCTAAACAAAATACAAACTCCTGGAGGCATATATTACACCTATCATCCTAGTTTTAACTTTACAAATATTCATTTTTGTTTCCAATTTTGAGATGCCAAGATTCCATTTATGGACGTCTCTGATGTTTCTTACCAACATTTCAAGGAAAGGTAAAAATAAGTAAACGAGGATTTCTCGCTGATTGAAATCGTAATTGTGGTATTTTTGTTTTATGGTATTTAATTTTTGATATCGTCGTAATTTTGGAATGTTTTGCAGCAAGCTTTTTTTTAAGATAATGTATGGATACTCGTATTTTCGATTTGAGTACTCTTTTTAACGCCAGAACATGACTAAAAATAAGCCAGACGGCAGTAAGATTCCAAAAATTCCAGAGTTATTCAGCCCATTTGGAATTCATCCAATATTTTTAACTACATCTGGATAAACATTTCGGTGCACGCACCCAGAAAACTCGCTTCTGAATCTGTGACTCAACTTACGAATATGTCTGGTATACGCTAAAATTACGCCGCTCCAGTAAATCTCAATATGACCGCTCTGAGCTTTTCTCTATTCACTTCATGTTAGTCCAGGATCCCGCGTAACACAAAATTTCTTTTACACGTATAAACAAATCTATAGGATGTTCAAGATGAATATTGTATACTTGTGGATCGGTTAGATTTACATTGTCGAGTTGCGGAGCTTCCCGATTTACGAGCCCCTTCCCACTTCAGTTGGCCCAGCTATTGAAATCTTACTTTTTTCCTTATCAAACAAAAATAATAAAAATGTAGCCGGGTGTTATAGGTTTAAAATATTAACAATGAATATTTTGATAATATATAGTAGAAAACACCAACTTTATCACTCCCTAATCAAATTTGCAGCATAAAAATAACACATGTTGCAATTACAGCATATCAAACTATTTTCATTTCAATGCAAAATAAGTCTATAACGCATAGGTGGCTGTGAAAAATAAAAGCCCTGACAATTGTTTTTATTAATGACAGCTGTAAGAATACGTTTAAAATAGCAGTGTCCATTATGGTCTGGGGCAGTATGTCATCAAAAGGAGTAGGAAAACTTCATTTTATTGATGGAAATGTGGATACAAACAAATATTTGGCAATTTTAGGAGAATCGCTTTTACCAGTGATGGAAGAATGTTTGATATCCGGCCAAGATTTTGTGTTTCAGCAAGATGGTGCAGCGTGCCATACCTCAAAAAAGGCTATAAAATGGATGGAAGAAAATAATGTACCACTTTTGAAATGGGTTTCTAGCAGTCCAGATTTGTCACCTATTGAAACTTTGTGGCACGAGATGAAAAAGGTTCTACGACTACATCCTGCTCGTACAGTCACCGAACTGAGACAAGAGCTTTAAGAAATATGGGATTATTTTACACCAAATTTTTGCCAAAACTTGGTTAACACTATGCCCCAAAGAATTTCAGCCGTAATAAAAAATAAAGGTGATGTTACCCAATGGTAATCTTTCAAAGAGGTAAAAAAATAACATTTATTGATGAAATTTTTTGTTAAATTGATGATTTTCAGATATTATTGAATGTTTTGTATTGCGCACATAATACAAATTCTTCAGAAATGCTTCGTGATGTCGGTGTACTAAATAATAATCAAAACTAAAACTATGAAAACGTTTATTTTGAAAAATATTACACATAATGTACAACATTTTTGAAATTTTTAAACACTTTTTTGTTCTTCTCTCCAAGGGCTATGGTGCTACCATGCTCAACATATTATGTTTGTCTATGAAGTGGGCGTATGCAATTTGAAAATCATTCATTTATTGATGTCATCTTATTCTCAATATGTGATTAATAAAAGTACACTAATTTTGTATTGAACATTTTTCTATCAAAAGCTGACTGAAAGATAGCAACGAAAGTCTGTTCTTGATCATTTTTAGAAAATCCACAAGAAAGATAACTGCTCCATTATATACTAAGTGACATATAAATCCGAACACCCAGTTTAAATGGTTTTATTTTTATAAAAGTTGGTGAATGTATTTATCTTACTGTAAATAACAAGTGAAAACATTTTCAGCCTTATCAGTTGGACATTCCGGTTTTTATACTGCTTTTTTTTAATTCACTAACGCTCTAAAAATGAATATTTCAGCCGCAGTAAAGAATCAACGTTGGCGGATTTTGGTCCTTGACATCCTTTACGATCGGTTACGATGCCTAGAGTACGGAGACCTGTACGATTTCGTCAACTTAGTGAGTTTGATAGGGGCCGTATAGTGGGGCTTCGGGAAGCTGGACTTTCTTTTCGGGCAATTGCAGTTAGAGTGCAAAGAAGTGTAGACACTGTGGTTAGGTGTTGTCAGGCATGGCTTCGAGAAGGCCGTACGCAAAGAGCAAGGGGCACTGGACGCCGCCGTAGAACAACAGACCGTGAAGATCGCCGCCTAAGATTATTGGCCTTAAGGGACCGTTTCTCCACTACCAGGTCCATTGCAAATGAATGGTTTGCAGAACACGGAAGACCTATTGGCATGCGAAGTGTTTACCGACGAATGAGAAGTTTTGGCTTGTTTTCATACCGGCCACACTGGGACCTCCCTTTAACTCGAGAACACCGACGTAATCGCCTTGAGGGGTGCAGACAACGGTCACTCTGGGATCAGGAATGGAACAGTATTGTCTTTAGTGACGAGTCTCGATTTTGTTTAGGCATGCACGATGGTCGTGCTAGGGTTAGAAGGCGACGTGGTGAAAGGAGGAATCCACAGTTTTTTGTTGAAAGACATGTTCATCACACTGTTGGAGTTATGGTTTGCGGTGCTATAGCTTATGGTTCCAGGTCACCTTTAATCTTCATCAGAGGTAACATGAACGCGCAGCGTTATATCCACGAAGTTCTAGAACCCCATCTTTTACCCTATCTTGACACCCTGGCAGATCCAACTTTCCAACAAGATAATGCCCGACCACATGTTGCAAGAGTCACAATAGACTTCTTTCAACATAATGATGTCACATTGTTACCATAGCCACCAAGATCTCCCGACTTATCCCCAATTGAGCACGTGTGGGATATGATGGGTAGGAGATTGCTCAATTTGCAACGACCTCCTCAGACTTTAGAAGCACTTCGAGAGGAGTTGGTGGTTGCCTGGAATGAGATACCACAGGAGGACATTGACCACCTGATCAGAAGCATGCCTAGGCGCGTTGGAGAATGCGTAGCACATCAGGGTGCATCCACACATTATTAAAGGTCAAAGGGCTTTAAAGCAGTGCAATCATTTTTAAATTTTTATCATTTACTTGTTATGCTTCATTAAGTACTTATACAAAATTTTATTAAAATAAAACCATTTAAACTGGGTGTTCGGATTTATATGTCAGTTAGTATATATAGTACATTCTAATTACCGTATTTTTCCCTGTCATATTAAAATACGATAGTTGCTTCTGCATTTTGATATTGGTAAAAATAAAATAATAATAACAATCATCTCTATTTATCCACAATTACATTGTAGTATAGCCAACTGTCAGTCATTCACAGCGCAGTTAAGCATGCAGCTACTCTTACACTTAACCATATAGTCGCTAGCAGATGTTCAAAATTATACACTGTTCACAAACAGATTTGGTTCATTACATCCAAAGTAAAAAATAAAAAAATAAAAAGACATATTTTCCAAACCCAAGTAGGGGAGAGTCCTCCAATACCGTCACCTTAAGGTTTATCAACAAAAAAATCAAAATACTTATGGTTACATGTTTAAAACCTTCTGATATGTGTAAAGGAACTATTATGCTATTAATATGAATAATAAACAACTAGTAGGTTCAGAAGTAATCAACTTTATTATTGCAATTCGAACACTAGAAAAAATCAGACTCAAAAAAATTGGCCTCCAGTACCGGCCAGTGATTAAGTAACCATTTATACAATACAATAATCGCAAATATACTGATCAGATAGCTCTGATACGTTTGCACAAGCCTCGTGGACCCAAATCTTGCAGTTTCCACATTGTATCCAATCCTCTTCGTGAGATTCGGCACACAAAGGACAAACTGTTTCTTCAATCGATCTACGAGGAGGAGGTAGGTTTTCGTTTTTATTTGTTTTTGTTTTCTTACTGACATCTCTTCCTGACAGCAAGCTTTTTCCCTTTTTAATAACATCTTTTTCTGAAACATTAACTTTCTTTTTAAGTTGTTCGACATTCCTTTTATCTGCGCTTTTCTCTTCCAGCATCCTTTTGTATGGAGAACTTGTTATAATTTCACTTCTTTCAGCTTTACGACGTCTTACAGTAGTTCTTCTTTTGGAAGCATCAGGAACCGGTGACAGTTCTGTAAGTGCAGCTTTAAAATTTTCTCTGGATTTATCAGCAATAACTTCTGTTTGAGTTTCTACTTGTTGAATAGATAAAATTTCAGATTCGGCGTGAGTAGGAGTAGTTTGAGTCTCGGATTGTATAGAAGTTGTAATGTCAGCTAATAAATTAGAAGTTGGAGTTTGAGATCCAAGTTGTCGAGAGGAAATGGATGTAAGTTCTCGCTGTGTAGAAATAGAATTTGACAGATTTGAACAAGCAGATGTTGAAGGTGTCGGTTCGGTTAGTTGAGAATGTGAGAGCGATGATTCTGTTGCTGATTGACTTTCTGTAACATTCGTCATGTCGGAACCAATGAAATCTAAATCACTGAAGATATTTCTATCAAAGGGGTGTATGCCAGTGCAGTGGAAGCCATTAACCGCGATATCCATTCGCGAAACTCGATTAAAAGCAATAGCAACAAACCCTGCAATCTCGTATTCACTGATTCTAATAGCAGGGTTTGCCCTCATCCACAAGTCACATGCATCATTGTACGCAGATTTAAATGGCTTCATGAACGTACGATCCAGTGGCTGTAACTTGTGGGTCGTGTGAGGTGGGGTGCTTAACATATGAATATTATTTTTTCTGGCAAACTCAATGACATCTAAGTCTTTATGACTAGCATGCCCATCTAGAATCAAGAGTACGGGATTCTGGGCTGTTGGATTAGAATATTGCACAAAGTGTTGCATCCATTTCAAAAATAATTCGGCATTCATCCAGCCGTTTGGTTGAGCTTCACCTACACTCTCATTTGGAGCATTAATCATTAGTCTTTCATTCATTCTGTTTCGTGGAAATATGAAATAAGGTGGTACGAACTGACCTCCAGCGCTCATTGCAAAAAGCACTGTAACGTTCTTTCCACGTTCTGCTGACGTAAGCTTTCCGACTTGCCTTTGGTTTTTAGTAGCTAACACTTTAGCATGTTTTTGAACAATGCTAACTCCAGTCTCATCACAGTTCCATATTTTATAAGGTGTGAATTTAAATCTCTCCATCAAAGTCTCAAGACCATCAAAGAATCGCATAACCTGAGGCCTGTTAAATGCTACTGCTCTCATTAAACTCGTTGATTCAGCAGTTCGCAATGATAAGTCACTATGTCTTTTCATAAACGAATAATAGTAATTTTTCCCTGCAGATTGTTTCTCTTTATTGAACTGGTGAGGTAACTTTAATTTCTCGGCCAGTTGGAAAGCGAGACGTAAAAATTCTTGTCTGTTTAAAGGCATTAGCCTGTTGGCCAAGTCTTTAACATGCGATGCCAATATTTCTTCATGTTCTGGTGCAAAAGTATTGTGAAAACGACCCATAACTGGCTCAATAGACATCTCTTTATTACTTTTAATAGCTCTAACTCTATCATTCAAAGTAGATCGTGGTACCTGATAGCGTTCTGCGGCTTGACGAGCACTTATTTTATGATTCAGTACCTTTTCCACGGCCTTATGCATGTTGGCAGGATCCCAGGTGCCCTTCTTTTGCGTTGTCTGACCATCATTCCCGTGACTTGACATTTTTGTATATCTGAAAGTAAAACAAAACAATTAAAAACGATCTAATAGAATGGCCGGTACTGTAGGACAACATTATGTCCGGTACTGGAGGAAACGAAAAAAAAACTAAATTCGATTTCTAACGAACATGAATGTACAAAGGTTAATTATAAAGACACTTTTCTATAGATATATAAGTACACTCTACTTACCAGTAGTTATTTGTTTTAAACTGGATCTCTGAACTTCGAAAATTGTGAATAGAATTTTAATTACGTAGTTAGCGTCCATCACGCGCAACTAAAATCTTTGAACTGGAAGTAAACTTGTCGTTGCAAGTTAACGCCGCGCGGGGAATATCATCCCGTGAGTGTATTGCACAAATCACGATAATCAAAGTAGGTACACCAAAATTATTAACCTGAATTAAGAAGGGATAAAAAAGAAATGCATGATTACGTAAATTATATCTTTGGAGGGTTGAGTAACATTATTTTAACTTTTTTGTCGAACGACAGGAATGAAAATTCTTTATATACTTTAGCAAGGTAATTATAAAAATATCAACATTGTAGGAAAAACTGCATTTTAAAAAGTGTTGACGTATGCTGGAGTATATTTAATATTCTTTTCTTTGAAAGTTTCTACAGTGAACATTATTATTAAATGAATTTTTTTCCCTCAAGTAAAAGGGTTTAGACGTGGGCAGCAAACTTGTGAACAAAACTGAATAGTGATAGTCATTAATTTTTAACCAGCTTAGTGCAGGATATTTCGCTGATACATGATCAAATTAACGTAAGCCAAAGATGAAACGTATACAATTGTTTTGAACAACTTGAATAACGTTTTTAGTGAAGTGTACGTATTACAATAACATAGTTTTTTGCGCAACTTAAAATTTAGTAAATACCTGTTTGCTATAAGAGTACGTAGCCTTAGGTAAGTTTTCTGGAAAAGACTTTTAACATGTAATTTTGTATCAAAAACGACACCAAGAATTTTTACAGAATCAGAAAATTGCAATGAATGTTTAAGAGCTGTGTTACATTGTATGTTTTTCTTTTTGTGCGGAAAATAATATCTTAGATTTTTGTGGATTAATAAGTAGATTATGATCTGAAGAGTATTTAATTAATTTACTAACATCGTTTTGTAAAATTTGGGTAGAATTATTGACATTATCTGGGTTACAATAATAAAGCAACTGCGTATCGTCTGAAAATGATTTGACATGAGACTTATCAATACCTTTGCTTAAGTCGAAAGTATATATGAGGACCCGCAGCGGTCCCAATCCAGAGCCCTGAGGCACGCCTGCGGCAATTATTATCACTGGAGACATTTCTTGGTTGACAAAAACACACTGAGTTCTTTGATGAAGGTAACTGTCGAAAAATGAAAGGGATACCTTGTCAAATCCTATGTAATTTTCATTTATCAAGTAATAAGTTATGATTCATGCTATCAAAGGCTTTCGAATAGTCAAGAGATTAACGCTAGGCCATTTTCTTATATAAGGCACTTAAAATATTGTCTTGTAGGTTTAGTAGGGCAAATGTTTTACTATAATTTTTTTCTAAAACCGGATTGAGTATCGGGAAGTATAAAGAATTTTTCTAGGTAGGCGGCCAGTTGGAAGGAACTTTACCATTTTTTTCTAAAATTTTTGATAAAATTGGTATCAAACTGATAGGTCTGAGATCATTATACTCAGTGTATTCCATTTTTTTATGGATTGGAATAATTAGAGCTTGTTTGCATGTGTTTGGAAAGTATCCTTTTTTCAAACAGTCGTTAAAGATGTGGACGATGCGACGGTTGATAACAAATTTGACTTAATTTGCGTGGAGTACTAGGTTTATGAAAAGAGTTGAGAGTTACTAATCCGGAACGAAATTACAGTCTTCAGCGATTATATTTAGGTACAAGGGACGTCTTTTAAGTTTTGCATATAGAAACATAGTAGGCCGCGCGGATCGAACGTCAATAGGTACTGAATCTTAACCTCACTCTTTAGTAAACTTAAATTCAAAGTTTCACAACAATACGTGCAGTGTTCTCACTACAGTGAATTTTTAAGTGTCACCAAGTCATTAGAAAAATGGAACTCAACCGAGAACATTTTCGCGCCATAATTTATTACAACTTTCAGAGACAATTATCGCAACAAGAATGCCTTGCTGAGTTATGGTCTGTTTTCGGCAACGAAGCGCCACATCAGTCGACAAATTCCCGTTGGTATGGAGAATTCAAACGTGGACGGCTGAGTCTTAGCGGCGATTCCAGGGTGGGTGCATCAAAAACGTCGATGCTGTGCGCAAACTCATCATTGAAGATAGACATGTGACATATCGCGAGATTGAGGCGTCCTTGAAGATCTCAAAGACCTCAATTCAAAAAAATTTACATAAAGAATTAGGAGTAAGAAAATTAGTTTCTAGTTGAATACCCCACCTGTTGACTGAAGAGCAGAAAGCAGCCAGGGTTAATTGGTGTCAAAAAACGCTTGTCCGTTTCAATTCCGGAAACTCAAAAAATGTGTACAGCATTGTTAGTGGTGATGGATCGTGGATTTACTGTAATGAACCAGAAAATAAACGACAGTCTGCTGTTTGGGTGTTCCAAGGTGAAGAAAAGCCAACAAAAGTCATCCGTTCTCGAAGTGTTTCGAAAAAGATGGTCGCGACATTTGTGTCAAAAGCATTGCAACAATTCTTCTTAATGAGCAACGAACTGTTACTGCGGATTGGTATACCGCCATTTGTTTGCCAAAAGTCATCACCGAGCTTCGAAAAATCAATCCCGAAAGAAGAATCATCTTCCACCAAGACAATGCAAGCTCGCACACAGCTCAAAAAACAAGGCAGTATTTAACGGAAGAAAACATGGAATTATTGGACCATCCTCCATATATTCCCGATCTAAGTCCTAACAATTTCTTTACTTTCCCGAAAATTAAAAACAGACTGCGTGGTCAAAGGTTCCAGTCACCAGAAGAAGCAGTTGACGCATTCAAAAATTCCGTTTTGGATCTGCCAGCAAACGAGTGGAATAAGTGCTTCGAAAATTGGTTCGAGCGCATCCAGATGTGTATTAATCTTTGTGGAGAATACTTCGAAAAACAATAAAGTCATTTAAAATTACCTACCGTGTTGTTTTATTTCCATATGCAAAACTTAAAAGATATCCCTCGTATATACATAGTATATCAAATCTGCGTGTATTTTCCATTACTATTAAATTGATCGCGTATTTTCGGACCATAGTAAAGCTTTCGAACAATACCAATATAACAAGTTCCTCGTTAAATTCGCCTTCTTTTTTGCTTCTTCTCCATGCGTTGCATTCAGTGTGACGTTGCACTATTTTGTTGATCGAAATTCGAAATGCCACGGTCTTGCCTATGGTCTCGGACTAATTTCACGACACATTTCATGAACTTAATGGACTGTGTCAAACTACTCATGTTTGGAATCTTGTCTGGCCGCAACGCAAGTTTAATGTGGTCTATAGCGAAATTCAAATAGAGATGTTGACCTTGTTTCGTTAAACATCTGCGTATGCTGTGTGACCAGAAACGATTAATCATATATTCGTACGTATACAAATGGCCCATTATCGCTACAAATTATGGATTGCTTTTGTATTTATTGGAGTAAAGAGCGCACAGTAGTTTCGTTGTCTTGTATTGGTCTTTCATAAAATGCTGATTACGAGTGACGTTTGAAAACAGTCTGCGAGAATCAAAAGTTCGACAATTTTGGCGTAACAGACAAGGTTAACATTCGCTTTAAAATAAAGTAATCTCAAAATATTCGAGTAGTTCTGTAGAGCGATGTTTGAACTTTAATTCATATACTCGGCGACCGCGTTTTTAAGCATTGAATACACCGATTTTTAGGGTTTTTCAGACTTGTAACTCAAAAATGGTCAACTTTACTGGATGCCGTTTTTGTTCAGAATCATCCACAAAAATCTGTGTGTCTGGTTTATTTAGGAAACTTGTTTAACCAGTTAAGATCTGGGTTAACGTGCGGTATATTCAGTGCTCAAAAACTCCGTCAAAAATTATAATTTTTGAGATCGACAAGTTTCTAAATTAAAGTTAAAGCCATACTCTATAAGATCTTGGAGATTATTTTAATATTATTTTATTTTAAAGCGATATTTATCCTTTTCGAATTTTTTATTTTCAGAGACTGTGCGTATGCGCAAGTTTTTTAACTATCATCACCAAGGCACCAAGGACCAAAGTAGGAGTTAACAAATTTTTGTAAATATCTGTTACAGTATTAAAGACTTGAAGAGACATTTTTTGTCAGCGATCCTTTTCAGAAAGGAGACTTGTCTACATCACATTGCCAACAAATCTCGGCGATTTCTTCAATGTTTACACCTATATAACTGGTGCCTACAAAAGTATAAAATAAAAATCAATAGTTTAAGGATACTGACAGCTTCTATCCATGTGGCTCTTCCTGGGAATAAGTTTAGACCTTAAAATTTGCATAATTAGCATGATTTTGTGTACAATTTTGAATATTTTTTTGGATTCCCCACTCTCTGAGAAAATTTACTACCCACCGCTCTTCGAAAAGTTTTTGGGGGCAGATACACTAACACAAAAAATTATCTCTGGCCGATGATCACCGCCTCCCTAAGAAAGTTTTCTGTGGGCAGCAGTGTTTCTGACGTTTAATTTCTAATATGGAATAATATCGATAAATGGCGGAACGTGAGATATGTGAGCAAAGGCTCCTTTTGGTTAATTTAAGGTGGTAGCTGCGTTTGGTCACAATTTATAGACATGTCTGGAATTTTTGCATACTCAGACTATTATGTTACTGTATTGACGCATGCTTCTATGAAGTTTGGACGCAATTTACCGTACATTTCTTGAGTTCTTGAGTCATCTACGAGTACATAACAATGGTTTCCTTGAAGCTCGAGATATCTCGGTTTTATGAATATTTAGTAGCATCATCAATAATATGAATTGATCTAGAATCCTATCTTGTACATTCGTAAGTTTGGAACATATTGCTAAAGTAACTTCAGAACGAATGCACCAATTTTGTTTTTTATTGTATTAAAAACTGGCTAAAAGCCGCTAAGTTGCTAATAGTGGACCGAAACTTCGTGAAACCGTGTTGATAAATAGAAATGCAATTTTTTGCAGACTGGTAGATACGATCATATAAAATCATGTCAAGAAGCTTATCAAAATTGTTCAAAATGGATATTCCCCTGTAGTTAGTGATGATATTGGAAGCTTGACTTTTGAATATAAGGCATATTTTAGCAATTTTAGCTTGTCAGGAAAAACGGAAGTATTCAGGATCAAATTAAACAATACTGTAAGTGGCCTTGCTAGTACTGCTATGCAGTCTTTAAGAAAGAAAGATGGAATTTGATCTGGCCCAGAAGTGAACTTGTTTTTTAATTTTCGTCCGACTTTTAGAATTTCGCGCTCAGATATCGCTACGCAAGTAATATCCAAAAGATCGCATCCTTGAAAGTCAAAACTAAGTTGTTCATCAATAATATCAGGTACCGAGTAAACACTCTCAAAAAACTTAGCGAAAGCGTTACTGATATGTTTAGGATCATTTAACATTTCATTTCCATCAGACATTTGTCCAGAAATCCTAGAAGTATTATTTTTTTAATGCATGAGCGCCCAAAATGATTTCGGTTTATGTTTTAACTGATTTTGAATTTGACCGGACCTTATGCTTCCTGATTGATTGTATAAAAGTGGATGCTAGGAAAGAAATAAACAATATGGAGGATTTAAGGCCAGGCTATCTAGATAACTAGCAACAAATACACCAATTTGAAATTGGGAAAAATTGAATTTCAAGCAGACATTACTGTTTTGTTACTAAACTAAATCGTGTAATATTCCGCCTAGGGCCGTAACAGTTGTATAATAATAAATAAGGTCGGCTACAGGTGGTACGCAAGTGAGGTAGCCGCTTTAGGACGCAGTGTCATGGCGGAGGGCAAAAAAAATCTCAATCAACGGCGAATCCAGACGGTCATGGCGCCATGAGCCTCCAGTAGGCTTCAGTCATCAGAAAGGCATAAGCTTTCAGAAGCACTGATGTAGTCGATTTCCATTCGCCGATAGCCCCCGCTCCCCCTTCGTGATGATGAATCTCGTCACAGCCACCCCTTTCTGAATATCATCATAAATGCACAACTATGGCTAATGACACCCTGACTCAATGGCTGGATCCGCACGGGTATTATGTAAAAAAACATAAAAAACGTAAAAAACGCGACACAATGTCATTGCAGACTAGTTAATTTTTAGGGTGCAAATAGGTCATTCCACGTTTGCTGGCTATGATCGCTGTGAGCGTCCATCTACTGTGGAATGGCTCAACTACACGCATTGTTGGTTGCAGGAAGTAAGTATATGTTTTGTGAAGCCGAGTAGTCGGTAGTTCTTATTTCTGAGAAGATTTGAAAGAAAGTTGGTCTGCATGTGTATAAAAAGAGTGAAATTTGCCATGTAAAAAAATATTAATGAATATGCTGCCAATAAAGTATATCTATTAGCTGTGCCCGTCGGGTTATTTATATGTTGTCCTTTCTGAAGACAGGTTATGTTCTAAATTACGATTTTCCCGTTTTCTTTTTCGTGTTTTAAAAACATTTGAGGGGCATTACGGGAAATCTCCAGCGCGCTCGCGTAGTGTGCAATTAAACCACATCACAGAAAAATTAGGAATGATGAATCGCACATAAAACATTTTCGCAGTGCCTCACATCTAGGCGCTGATTTTTATTTTCTACTGACATCGCAAAATAAATTTCTATAAAATTTAAATGACTGGAAATAAAAAATAATGTAACAATCTTTTCACTTTCATAAATATTCCTGCCTGTAGCATATTTTCTCTCACCTCTTATGTTAGAAAAAAAACCGACCTAATGTCACTTTTCAATATACGCAATACCCGAACCACACTTGTTCTTAATTAATGTACAGTGGACCTCCGGTAATCCGACAAACATTATGCAGGGCAGTGTCGGACTATCGAATTTGTCGGATTATAGAGCACTGTCTAAGACCCCCTATAGTCCGGAATTTTTTACACAAGAGTACCTTGTAATCCGACAAATTACATATCCAATGGTAAGATTATATATGTCATGTATATGTATTTACTTTGATGTACAAATCGTACATAGTTCATGTATGTCGAATTTAGTAAGTTAAATAACAATAGAGAGCTTATGCACATACATATGAACCAAAATAATCAAGAATTATTAATCAAAATCATTAATGAATTTATCAAATTATGAAGCTTGGAAATATTCATCAATTTTTTTGTTTAAGGTTGTTATAACGCGAGATCAGAGCTTTGTCCCTCAGTCTTCTCAAAAGTAAAAGTTCGTTGTAGGATGTACCATTCTCTTCAGCCCGTTGTAAACCTGGCGCAAAGGCGTTAATTGCGTCTTGTGCTGTGACTTGTGGAGCAGTTGCAATCACGTCGTCGTTATTTTCCTGATTGTTTGTTGTATAAGTAGAAACCTCTTTTATAATCTCTTCGTCAGACATTCCATGAAAAACATTTTCCTCTGTTCCACGGCACCAGATTTCCAAATCTTCCGGACTTATCCCTGTTTCAGTAGCGACTTGTTCTATAACTTCCGAAGTAACACTGACTTGTGGAACGTTGCTAGGAGTGGTGACTATATCTGGCTATAACTTTTTCCAAGTCGATTTAATAGTTGATGACGGTAACGCATTCCACGACTGACAAAGAGCAAAAACCAAGTCCTTCATATTAAATTCTTTTAAAGTTTTTTCTATTGGATGGTCTTTTGATATGGCTCTCAGAAGTAGACTTTTCTTATAGTCTTGCTTGACAAACTGAATGATATTCTGGTCCATTGGTTGAATCAGTGCAGTACAATTTGGCGGAAGAAACATTGTAGTGATGCATTTATCCTCAGTTGTTAGTTCTTCTTCAGACGGATGACCGGGAGAGTTATCAAGAAGCAACAATGCTTTTTGAGGAAAATTATGATCTTTTAACCATTTTCTAACTTCAGGTGTGAAGCACATGGTAGTATGGTTATACGCTCTTTACTTACTTTTCGTCCAGGTACGGATTTTTCGTTACAAGAAACGAAAGTTTTGTTAGGCATCACACGTCAAAAAAGCCCTGATTCGTCTGCATTGTACACCTGTGACGGGTCAAGATTTAAATCGTTCGCCTTTTGGAAAAATCTTAATTTAAAGGGCTCTATGCAGGTGGCATCGTTAGAAAGTTGTTGGCCTCAAAATCATCTTTTTTTGTTATTTCCTTATAAAAAAGCTTAGCTTTCATGGCCATCATGGGTCCTGAAATTGGTGCATGCCTATTTCTTTCCTGAAGAAACCACATGTACAAAACTTCTTCCACTTCTGGATGTTCAGCTTTCTTGAGTGTCTGTCTCTTGCCTGGCCCGCAGTCAGTAGTTGACAAGAACTTCTTGATCGTCTCGTGGTTTCTTTTAATGTCATAAATTGTAGACCGGCCTACGCCGTATTCATTGCGATTTAAGCGGTCTAAAATATCACATTTTTCTTTAATTGTCAATGTTTTGTGCTTTCGCTTCTGAGTTTGTGATGACATTACTAGGTACTATACTAATACACAATGAATAAATAGTAAACAATGAACGCACGCTAGGCCGTACCGCTATCAACAGTAGTCAAATTCAAACTAAGTAAAACAATGCTTAGGCGTCGAGAACGATAGCGGTTGCGCGTACAAGTTGCAACCTGTTTAAACCTGCGTGATCTACATTAGCGAAGATTGTCAAATACGTATGTATGTAATACATATTCAAAGACATGTCGGATTACAGGGGGCGCCACTGTATGTTAAATCCTTTGCCTCAGGGCGCACAAAACTTTGAATCTGGGTCTGGTGATAACTTACACTTTTTGATAATAGTTTCTATTTTCACAAAGTTATAGAAACCCCACTTTTTGTGGGTATTCTATGCTTTAAGAGAACAAGGGCTATCCTCAGAACAAATAACTATTTAAGCTTTAGACCCCTATGCGGAATATTACAAGATTTAGTTTAGTAATAAAAGAGATATGTCTTCTTGAAGGTGAATTGTTAGTACATTCAACATGGTTGCTACGTTGCCAGCTATCTAGGCAGACTGGTCTTGAGATACGCTTGATATGACTATTGAGTAATATGAATATTCTTTCCAGGCATCCAGCCAGAGAGCCTTCGACGAATGGGTGAAGACCATCGCGATAGAGCTGATAAGGCAAACGCCCCTGGACGCGATCAAATACCTGGACATCTTGACCATTGCAGAATGCTGGAAGAGGAGAGACGATCTTCAAGAAAAAGACTGGAACTACAACGACTGCCCGTCGGATAAGACGAAAGCGAATGGCAACGAGGATGCGATGGAAGAATGCGTCACCTGTCAAAGTGAGAGCGCAAAACAAGGCGCAGAGGAGATTTTCAGGAGGGAACCGCTTGTGATTAGAAATCGAGAGGTAAGGTTGTGGTTGTACGTGTATGCATTCATTCATTCCGCCTCAACTTCTGAAGTATGGGGAACAAATTATATTGATGATTCTCTGGACCTTGGTATGATCTGACAACTTTGGATGAGCGTCGAGTTTTAAAGCTTCGAGCCGAACTGAATTTTCAAAAATAACAAAAATTACATCTGCTTCATGATTTACAAAAAATTTTGGAAATGACTTCCTTCGGTACAATGCGCGGTTCAATTATTCGCCGCCGAACTTTGCAATTACACCAGGATCTGTATCTTGTGAACTACTGATATACAGGGTGTTCCTTAATGATATGCGAATATTTAAGTTTGTGAATCTACATAAAAAATTAATGTTAGTTTGCTTTATAAACTATGGTCCAAAAATATTTCCTTACAGTTGGTGGTAAAGAAACATAGTTTATAAGCAAACTAACATTAATTTTTTATGTAGATTTACACCCTTAAATATTCGCATATCATTAAGGAGCATCCTGTATGTAGGAATTTTGGTAAGAGAGACATATCAACCAAAAAGTATTGGATACGAGTATTCATGAAAATTCTGAGCAGTTTGAAAAATTACTTTTTTATCCTTTCCGCCCCAAATATTCATGTAACTTGTTTCAGTCACTGTGTCTGTCCGGTGACTCAGAATGCCAAGAATTTTAATCAAATTTAAAGAATCCTAGATTTTGGGCGGGCAAATCGATTCCGAGGCCGTGAAGGTATGACCAAAAAGCAGGAGGTTTCAGATTATTCCCGTATGTATGTTTTACTACAAGCTTTTTATCTTTTCAATCAGAATTTGGTATTGAAAAATTGTCAAACTTTATTTTTCGGGCGATTTTAAATTATACCAAATGACATAGAAAGTGCAACACCGACTACGAGTGCTGTGATTTTGAGCATACTTTTACAAGTTTGAAGTCTACTAATAAATAGACAGTGATTAAAATTTCATATTCATTAAGACCTCCTGGCATTGATTGGATTAGGGGATTGATGTCTTTTTGGTGTCCATTTCAGGCCATCTGAATTTGGTTTCGTAGAGCCTCCAATGTTTGTAGAGGGTGCGGTGAATTTTGCAACTTTCTTCCCTTCATGTCCCACACATGTTCGATGGGGAAAAGGTCTGGGGATCGAGGGGGCCACTTAAGCAGATTTACACCGGACGCTTCTAAAAAGTCTAAACTAACACGTGCGACATGACGTGGTGCATTGTCCTGCTGAAAAGGTGGATCTTGCAATGTTTCCAAAAAGGGAAACAGATGTGGTTGCAAAACTTCGTGGATATATCGCTGGGAAACCATGCTACCTCGAATGACCACCAATCGGGACCTGCTGCCATAAGCAGTGGCGCCCCATACCACAACACCCACAGTGCGATGAATATGCCGTTCGATGGAATATTGGACGTCTTTCACCACTTTTTCTCCTTACTCTTGCACGGCCATCTTGGGTTCCCAAACAGAATCTGGACTCATC
This sequence comes from Acanthoscelides obtectus, assembly GCA_963669975.1. Classification (NCBI taxonomy): domain Eukaryota; kingdom Metazoa; phylum Arthropoda; class Insecta; order Coleoptera; family Chrysomelidae; genus Acanthoscelides; species Acanthoscelides obtectus. Next base: position 106,138,380 of record CAVLJG010000003.1, on the reverse strand, counting down.
GCTGAACACGACTGAATTCCATTCCATATTCCATTCGAGTATCTCCCTACTCCATACCAATCATTGCCGACGATGCTGTGGGGGTCAGAGGTAGTTCAAGATGGGGACGGTATCAAAACAGTCCAAAAGACCTTATTTGGCGATAAACTGTCCTCTCAAACTCGGAAAGTGCGACTGCCAACTCTAGGCATGATAGTGCAATGAAACAACAATGAAACAATTGGAACCAACACAGAAAAACCAATGAATATTAGGTAAACATGTTCATATTGTTCGGATCCTGATATGACAAAAAAGCCTTTACAAAAAAGTACGCATACTGTCACGTGACGTCCGTTCAACCTCAAACACTCTTGGCCAGTCTCTCAGGTTTCACGTCTCTGTCGGTGTTGATTGTGTGGTTATACTGCTTTGTTTGCCGCCATGACAATCAGAAAATCCGGAGAATATGAAATCCGCTCAGTAACTTTGTTTTTAAACGCAAAACAGTGCCTCCTTCTGAAATTCACCAGCAGCTTGTTGGCGGTGCCTGCTGTCTAGCGGCGTCGTTCTGCTTCACGGCAACGCTCGGCCTCACCTTGCGGCAAGAACGCAGACGCAACTGGACAAGTTCCTTTGGGAATTACTGGATCATCCTCGCCAAGCCTTGACACAGCACCATCGGTATATATTATCGTTTTACAAATTTGAGGAATTTCTTGGTAGAAAGCGCGTAGAAAATGACATGGTAAATGAAATAGTTGCCAATTGATTTCTTTGACGACAAAATCCAAAAGCTGGTGCAACGGCATAACAAATATTTAAATTGTTATTGTGACTATGTTCAAAAATAACAAAAAGTGCTCATATTTCAATTTGTGATATTTCAATTTATGAATTTACATTCATAAAAATCGCCATTACACAACGGTTCTTACTTGAAAAATGAATCCCGTAGATTTCAGGAGAATCACTGAGTCGTTTTTTTTCTTTCCAGGAGCGGATCCCAGCAATGCCTCCAGTGAGGACCCCAGAGAAAGTGTCTGAAGTCCCGGAAGACATAGAAGAGAAGCAAGTGGAAGACCTCATGAAGAAATGCCAAAACGCGGAGAACTACGTTCCGGTTAAAGAAAAACTCTTCCTATTCGAATCGCTATGCAAACTTGGAAGGAAAGTCCGAAGTACTGAAGATGTGTCTCTGAAAATAGACACGAGTTCGAAACGAGCCAGGTCCCTACATGATCTGTCGAACATTAATTCGCATATTGCTGTTAGGGAAATTTGTAAATATTTCGAGAATAAGAACGAAACGCAAGAAAACACATCAGAGAACCAAGTGGTGTCGAAATTTAAGCTGAAACGAACCTTAGAGTGTAATAATGTGTATCATAGGTTTCCCAGAGCAATTTCATAGTATACGTGGGTTGTGTGAAAAATACTGGCATCTTCAAGCAACGTAAAGACATGAACATTTAACTCAAACTTCGGGGCCTAAAAAACTCCGTGGTGATCCAGTTTCGCTGTCAAATAGGCAGCTTTACTCAATATTATACTTCTCATGTGTTAGGTGTCAGTATTTTTGTTTGGAATGTTCTCTTGCCAAAATTACTTAATTTAAAGAACAGTGGATATGACCAATCAAAATGGCTGAAATGTAGTAAGTTATATGCCATAATATTTTGATCAAATATCTTAACGAGCCCGAAGCTTCAAATAATGTCCCTTTTTTCCAACTACCTGTTTGCAACAGTATTCTAAATCCTTTTCATCTGATTACTTCATGATGTGTATAGAGTTGACTAAAAAACATCGTTTTTTTTTTGTCATAAAATGCGTTTTTGTGGATTTTTTCTTCGATCGTAACTTTTTAACAAATATTAACACAGCCCTGAAATTGCATGTGTATATTCCACTTCTATGGATGAATGAAACAAGTGACTGCTTTTATCATTATCACTTTTTCTCTTCGAAAAATCTTTGCTTTTCTTGAAAACTCGACTTGGTGCGGGACGAGGCTTCAAGAAAATCAAAGATTTTTCGAAAATGAAAAGTGATAAGAACAAAAGTAATCACTTGTTTCATTCTTCCATAAAAGAGGAATATTCACACACAATTTCAGAACGTTACTTATATTTGTTAACAAGTTCTGATTGAAAAAAGGATGCGCAATAAAATGCACAAAAAATGCACTTTTTGACAAAAAAAATGAAAACATTGTTTTTAAGTCATCTCTATACATACTATGAAATTATCACATGAAAAGGATTTAGAATACTGCTACAAACAGGTAGTTGGAAAAAAAATAAAAAAAAGGAAGTGCCACCTCAACATCTTTCCCGCCATTATGAACGGACTTTTTAATTTCTTATGGTTGGCGTTCTATAAAATTTCAAAAGAGTGGAGTGCGATTATCTTAACTTTTATATATTTTTTTTCGTGCGATTGTGTGATCTAATCTTAAGCATTGTGATAGTCATGTATATGCGAATTGTCTTTGGATTTTCTACCATTTAATCATTTGCTGCTGGTGTTAATGTTTAACAAATTCTGAAATCAATAATAATATGTGTAATTGTTTCTGTTGGAATGATGTTAACGAACTGTTGTTGTTTAATTACATTGTGCCTTCAAATTTTTAGTTGCTGCATTCTTCCATTAGCGTGTTGATTGGTTTGTGCTATACTTCTGTTTCTTTTGATAACCACTTCTAATTTGGCACCTGAATCTGCAAATGCTATTGCAGCAACAGAAACCCAATAATTTTTTGATCAATTATCAGAACAAAATTGCTTGTTATTTATTTTGTACATACATAGTTCATATATTTCATGTTACATAATTTTTAATAAACAGTATTTTATTTTTAAACTTGTTTTCCTTTTATACCCTACTACTAATCTTGAGATTATGTGTTTGTCTTGACATCGTTTTTTTATTCAGGATCGCAGAGACGGTAATTTGAATTTCCCGCCATTTTTACATCAAGATCGTATTACGCTTTTTATACCTCCTTGTGTTTCTGCTATCCTGATAGCAAACTTTACCGACGCAGTTTGGATTTGATATACCGTTTTCAGATATTAGAAATTATGTATCAGGATCGCAGAGATACCGTATTTATATCGGTACTCTGGATCTCCCGCCATTTTTATATCACGAGCTTATTACGTTTTCCATACCTCCTCGCATTTCTGATATCCTGATGACAAATTGTATACACACATATAAGAGAATTTGAGCAAAAATATGCCCTGATGTATGATTTTGAGGAACCAGAAATTTTGTATCAGGATCACAGAAACAGCGAGAGGTATTTATGTCGGTAATTTGAATTTCCCGCCATTTTTATATCAGGAGCCTATTAAGTTTTTCATACCTCCTCGCATTTCTGTTACCCTGATAGCAATTTTCATTTACCCAGCTGAGGGAATTCGAGAAGAAGGTTGGCCTGTTGTAAGATTTTGAGGAACAAGAAAGTTTGCACTGGGATCGCAGAAACAGCGAGAGGTATTTATGTCGCTAATTTGAATTTGCCGCCATTTTTATATCAGGAGCATATTACGTTTTCCATACCTCCTCGCATTTCTGATATCCTGATAACAAATTGTATACACACAGTCAAGAGAATTTGATAGAAATCTGCCCTGATGATTGAGGAACCACAAATTCTGAATCAGGATCGCAGAAACAGCGAGAGGTATTTATGTCGGTAATTTGAATTTCCCGCCATTTTTATATCAGGAGCATATTAAGTTTTTCATACCTCCTCGCATTTCTGTTACCCTGATAGCAATTTTCATTTACACAGCAGAGGGAATTCGAGACGGTTGGCCTGTTGTAGGATTTTGAGGAACAAGAAATTTTGTACCAGGATCGCAGAAACAGCGAGAAGTATTTATGTCGCTAATTTGAATTTACCGCCATTTTATATCAGGAGCTTATTACGTTTTCCATACCTCCTCGCATTTCTGATATCCTGATAGCAAATTTTATCCACACAGTCAAGAGAATTTGAGAAGAAACTTCCCTGATGATTGAGGAACCACAAATTCTGAATCAGGATCGCAGAAACAGCGAGAGGTATTTATGTCGGTAATTTGAATTTACCGCCATTTTTATATCAGGAGCATATTAAGTTTTTCATACCTCCTCGCATTTCTGTTGCCCTGATAGCGATTTTCATTTACACAGCTGAGGGAATTCGAGAAGAAGGGTGCCCTGATGTAGAATTTTGACGATTCTGAATCAGGATCGCAGAAACAGCGAGAGGTATTTATGTCCGTAATTTGAATTTCCCGCCATTTTTATATCAGGAGCATATTACGTTTTCCATACCTCCTCGCATTTCTGATATCCTGATAGCAAATTGCATCTACACGGTCAAGAGAATTTGAGAAGAAATCTGCCCTGATGATTGAGGAACCACAAATTCTTAATCAGGATCGCAGAGACAGCGAGAGGTATTTCCATTATATCTAGAGCATATTACGTTTTCCATACTTCCTCGCGTTTATGATATCCTGATAGCAAATTGTATCCGCACAGTTAAAAGCATCTGAGAAGAAATCTACCCTGATGTATGATTTTGAGGAACCAGAAATTTTGTATCAGGATCGCAGAAACAGCTAGAGGTATTTATGTCGGTAATTTGAATTTACCGCCATTTTATATCAGGAGCATATTAAGTTTTTCATACCTCCCCGCATTTCTGTTACCCTGATAGCAATTTTCATTTATACAGAAGAAGGTTGGCTTGTTGTAGGATTTTGAGGAACAAGAAACTTTGTACCAGAATCGCAGAAACAGCGAGAGGTATTTATGTCGGTAATTTGAATTTTCCGCCATTTTTATGTCAGGAGCATATTACGTTTTCCATACCTCCTCGCATTTCTGATATCCTGATAACAAATTGTATACACACATATAAGGGAATTTGAGCAAAAATCTGCCCTGATGTATGATTTTGAGGAACCAGAAATTTTGTATCAGGATCGCAGAAACAGCGAGAGGTATTTTTGTCGGTAATTTGAATTTTCCGCCATTTTTATATCAGGAGCATATTACGCTTTCCACACCTCCTCGCCTTTCTGATATCCTGATAGCAAATTTTATCCACACAGTCAAGACAATTTGAGAAGAAATCTGCCCTGATGATTGAGGAACCACAAATTCTGAATCAGGATCGCAGAGACAGCGAGAGGTATTTATGTCGGTAATTTGAATTTCCCGCCATTTTTATATCGGGGAGCATATTAAGTTTTTCATACCTCCTCGCATTTCTGTTACCCTGATAGCAATTTTCATTTACACAGCAGAGGGAATTCGAGAAGAAGGTTGGCTTGTTGTAGGATTTTGAGGAACAAGAAACTTTGTGTCAGGATCGCAGAAACAGCGAGAGGTATTTATGTCGGTAATTTGAATTTCCGGTCATTTTATATCAGGAGCATATTACGTTTTCCATGCCTCCTCGCATTTCTGATATCCTGATAGCAAATTTTATCCACACGGTCAAGAGAATTTGAGAAGAAACTTCCCTGATGATTGAGGAACCACAAATTCTGAATCAGGATCGCAGAAACAGCGAGAATTATTTATGTCGGTAATTTGAATTTACCGCCATTTTATATCAGGAGCATATTACGTTTTCCATACCTCCTCGCATTTCTGATATCCTGATAGCAAATTTTATCCACACAGCTGAGGGAATTCGAGAAGGTTGCCCTGATGTAGGATTTTGAGGAACTCGAAATTTTGTATCAGGGACGCAGAAACAGCGAGAGGTATTTATGTCGCTAATTTGAATTTACCGCCATTTTATATCAGGAGCATATTACGTTTTCCATGCCTCCTCGCATTTCTGATATCCTGATAGCAAATTTTATCCACACGGTCAAGAGAATTTGAGAAGAAACTTCCCTGATGATTGAGGAACCACAAATTCTGAATCAGGATCGCAGAGACAGCGAGAGGTATTTCCATTATATCTAGAGCATATTACGTTTTCCATACTTCCTCGCATTTATGATATCCTGATAGCAAATTGTATCCGCACAGTTAAAAGCATCTGAGAAGAAATCTACCCTGATGTATGATTTTGAGGAACCAGAAATTTTGTATCAGGATCGCAGAAACAGCGAGAGGTATTTATGTCGGTAATTTGAATTTCCCGCCATTTTTATATCAGGAGCATATTAAGTTTTTCATACCTCCTCGCATTTCTGTTACCCTGATAGCAATTTTCATTTACGCAGCAGAGGGAATTCGAGAAGAAGGTTGGCTTGTTGTAGGATTTTGAGGAACAAGAAACTATGTACCAGGATCGCAGAAACAGCGAGAGGTATTTATGTCGGTAATTTGAATTTTCCGCCATTTTTATGTCAGGAGCATATTACGTTTTCCATACCTCCTCGCATTTCTGATATCCTGATAACAAATTGTATACACACATATAAGGGAATTTGAGCAAAAATCTGCCCTGATGTATGATTTTGAGGAACCAGAAATTTTGTATCAGGATCGCAGAAACAGCGAGAGGTATTTATGTCAGTAATTTGAATTTACCGCCATTTTATATCAGGAGCATATTACGATTTCCATACCTCCTCGCATTTCTGATATCCTGATAGCAAATGTTATCCACACAGCTGAGGGAATTCGAGAAGGTTGCCTTGATGTAGGATTTTGAGGAACACGAAATTTTGTATCAGGGACGCAGAAACAGCGAGAGGTATTTATGTCGCTAATTTGAATTTACCGCCATTTTATATCAGGAGCATATTACGTTTTCCATACCTCCTCGCATTTCTGATATCCTGGTAGCAAATTTTATCCACACAGCTGAGGGAATTCGAGAAGGTTGCCCTGATGTAGGATTTTGAGGAACTCGAAATTTTGTATCAGGGACGCAGAAACAGCGAGAGGTATTTATGTCGCTAATTTGAATTTACCGCCATTTTATATCAGGAGCATATTACGTTTTCCATGCCTCCTCGCATTTCTGATATCCTGATAGCAAATTTTATCCACACGGTCAAGAGAAGTTGAGAAGAAACTTCCCTGATGATTGAGGAACCACAAATTCTGAATCAGGATCGCAGAAACAGCGAGAGTTATTTATGTCGGTAATTTGAATTTACCGCCATTTTATATCAGGAGCATATTACGTTTTCCATACCTCCTCGCATTTCTGATATCCTGATAGCAAATTTTATCCACACAGCTGAGGGAATTCGAGAATGTTGGCCTGATGTAGGATTTTGAGGAACACGAAATTTTGTATCAGGAACGCAGAAACAGCGAGAGGTATTTATGTCGCTAATTTGAATTTACCGCCATTTGATATCAGGAGCATATTACGTTTTCCATACCTCCTCGCATTTCTGATATCCTGATAGCAAATTTTATCCACACAGTCAAGAGAATTTGAGAAGAAACTTCCCTGATGATTGAGGAACCACAAATTCTGAATCAGGATCGCAGAAACAGCGAGAGGTATTTATGTCGGTAATTTGAATTTACCGGGATTTTTATATCAGGAGCATATTAAGTTTTTCATACCTCCTCGAATTTCTGTTGCCCTGATAGCGATTTTCAGTTACACAGCTGAGGGAATTCGAGAAGAAGGGTGTCCTGATGTAGAATTTTGAGGATCAGGAAATTCTGAATCAGAATCGCAGAAACAGCGAGAGGTATTTATGTCAGTAATTTGAATTTCCCGCCATTTTTATATCAGGAGCATATTACGTTTTCCATACCTCCTCGCATTTCTGATATCCTGATAGCAAATTTTATCCACACAGTCAAGACAATTTGAAAAGAAATCTGCCCTGATGATTGAGGAACCACAAATTCTGAATCAGGATCGCAGAGACAGCGGGAGGTATTTATGTCGGTAATTTGAATTTCCCGCCATTTTTATATCGGGAGCATATTAAGTTTTTCATACCTCCTCGCATTTCTGTTACCCTGATAGCAATTTTCATTTACACAGCTGAGGGAATTCGAGAAGGTTGGCATGTTGTATGATTTTGAGGAACCAGAAATTTTGTATCAGGATCGCAGAAACAGCGAGAGGTATTTATGTCGGTAATTTGAATTTCCCGTCATTTTATATCAGGAGCATATTACGTTTTCCATGCCTCCTTGCATTTCTGATATCCTGATAGCAAATTTTATCCACACGGTCAAGAGAATTTGAGAAGAAACTTCCCTGATGATTGAGGAACCACAAATTCTGAATCAGGATCGCAGAAACAGCGAGAGTTATTTATGTCGGTAATTTGAGTTTACCGCCATTTTATATCAGGAGCATATTACGCTTTCCATACCTCCTCGCATTTCTGATATCCTGATAGCAAATTTTATCCACACAGTCAAGACAATTTGAGAAGAAATCTGCCCTGATGATTGAGAAACCACAAATTCTGAATCAGGATCGCAGAAACAGCGAGAGGTATTTATCTCGGTAATTTGAATTTACCGGGATTTTTATATCAGGAGCATATTAAGTTTTTCATACCTCCTCGCATTTCTGTTGCACTGATAGCGATTTTCAGTTACACAGCTGAGGGAATTCGAGAAGAAGGGTGTCCTGATGTAGAATTTTGAGGATCAGGAAATCCTGAATCAGGATCGCAGAAACAGCGAGAGGTATTTATGGCAGTAATTTGAATTTACCGCCATTTTTATATCAGGAGCATATTAAGTTTTTCCTACCTCCTCGCATTTCTGATATCCTGATAGAAATTTTATCCACACAGCTGAGGGAATTCGATAAGGTTGCCCTGATGTAGGATTTTGAGGAACACGAAGTTTTGTATCAGGACCGCAGAAACAGCGAGAGGTCACACCTAAAAGGTGGGTTGGGATAAAAGACAACCAGTAAAACAAAAATAGCCTTTCAACAAATGTTTTATTCTCAAAGTATTACAAATAAAAGTTCTCAATCTATACAGATTGGCACAAAAATATTGGTCCTACATTTTTCCAAAACATTAACTATTTGTGTATAATTCCAGATTCAAAATTTACATATATTATTTGTAAAGCTACCTTGACCATATCATACAAAAATATAAACAAAATTTATCACTTTTCAACAATACAGCTTAATAGCTGTAGCAATAAATATCAAATATAAATAAAAACTCATACATACAATTTGTCACAGGTTCCACCTGTTATATTTCAAACAACCTACAGGGGTTCAGTTTCTCATTGAACGGTAATTTTCAGACATTCTACAACTATATAAGTATTTTTGTAAAGTGCAAACATTTTAATTTTGATTTCTAGTACAAGTTGGCCCAAGAGTCAAAGACAGCTTTTAAGACTATTTCCGAAAATCAATTTTTTGAGAATTTTGGCACCCAATTTCTTTTAACAAAAAGGGAAAACATTTACAAATAGCTTCTTTACATAATTTTAGATTAAGGATTACTTAGACCACCCTGTAACACCCCTGTAGTTTGGCCACAATGTCGAATATGTTCCTTTTTTTATACAAATCCAGTAGACTAGCATCCTGTCCTTATCTGAAAATACTGCTTAAAATGCTAATGACATGAAAACAATGTCTCAAATTACCGGCAAAAAGATAGCAGACACGCTTTAAACACTTAATTTTCAAAATCCATTCACTCTTCATAAAGATATTACCTAAAAATCATCAAAAATGATGAAAGACATCGCTAATGTCTCGGTGCATAATATCTGTACAATCTTTCTGACGCTATTAAAGCTGAAACAGATTATACAAACATGATTTATCAAAATTGTTACAGTCAAATATTGCAGCTTGTAAGATTTTTGGACATTGCTGCTCAAGAACGTAAAAATGTACTATTTAGAAAAATGTCATCACCTTACATCGCTCACTCATCAATTATTTTTCTCCAAACACGCTTGTATTGGCTTGAAAAGTATGTAGGTACCTGGATGTATTCATGACAATACAATATTGGGAAAAGATTTGATTAGAAAATTTAAAAAACTTGAATTTCGGAATTTGGAAAAATTTGGATTTGAAAATTGGGAAAAATGGAACATAATTTGAAGATTTGGAAATTCTGAAAAAACTTTAGAAGTAAATTTAGATTTATTGTAGATTTATTGATTATTTATAAAGTATACGAAAAATCTAAGCTCCTGAATATAAGTACTTTTGTTGTCGTTTTGAGACTAAAAATTAAGAAAGATTCTGGTTTGAAAAACCTTTAAAAATAAGTTATACTAGGAAATCGAACTCAAAAGTATAAAATAATTTTCAGTGCAGGATAACTTGTGTTACTGCATTAAGAAAGTCCAACAATCAAGTATGACTAATTAGTTTTAATAAGATCAATATAAAAATTACGATTTTCTCAAAAAATCAATTATAGTTATAAAAGCGTGGGGTACAATTAACTTTATTTTCATAATAAGCCAATTTTGTAAATAGCAACTAAAAAAGTAAGTCCAACCTTTAATATCACGCACCCGCACGCTTTTTTTACTAAAACTGATTTTTTGTTAATACCTCAATTTTTATATTGATGTTATTCCAAATTAATTCACACTTGATGGTTGGACTTTCTACGCAAAATATCCTATACTTGCAAATTATTTTGTTTTAATTATAATTTATTTTCATTTCATGTTGAAAGAACGACCAGACATTGTATGTTCGATCCCAACATTCCCATGTGAAAGATTAATTTTGACTACGGTTTTAGATTTTATGGAACAAATTACCATGGGGTTGACCTAAAATTGACATGCAGTAGACAATTTCTTAAGGCAAAGTCTTCAAAACTACATTATTTGACTGCAGCCTCCTCAAAATAACCACCAAGATAATCAATAAAGTTTATTACCTGGTACATCTATTTAGGTAGCCACTCATGCGATACATAGTAAAGAACAGAGGGATGATAGTGACATAGTGTCAGATTTTTTTGTCTTAACTATTGAATAATTGTGTGAATTTGTTCTCTAAATTTGAACCAATTTCATTACATCCCATAAGTTACATGAGCCGAGTATCCATAAGCTACACCAATGCTTAGTAAAAACGGGGAAAATGTGTTTTAAGATAATTCGGTTTAACCCTCCGCTCTTTATACACCTTCAAGAGTGGCTCCTTGTTAAAATTTTTGTCAAAAAGTACAAATCAACTCTTCCCATTTCTATCAACTGACCTATATAAAGACACAACCGACTATGTCGCACAACTGCTACTCTACCCTAGTCTTCACGCAGCATGCGTGACTTGTTCCTCCTGGTCCAGTACTTCCCTTTCGAAGGAGTCCAACGTGTCATCGTCCGACGTCGAGTGGGTCAAACTGCTCACTTGGGAATCGTCGTCCAAGTGCCTTTGGCGTTTCCTCACGTTCCAATGCAAGCACGTCGCTAGGGACTCGAACCAGTCTGTGATTTGGTCTTGTGCGCATATGCTGGGCACTGGGTAGATGGAGGTTGTTACACGCAGGCTAGAACATAATAACATAGTTGTTCAAACTCGTTTCATAAGAACAAAAAACACGGTACTATTCAACAATCAGACAAAATGCAGGTAACACAAATACGAGGGCATTTTTGGATTTTTTTCATAGGAAATCTGGAAAAACATAGGAATTTATAGGGCAAAATTTCCCATTTAAATTTCCTAGTGTCACAAGTGGATAAAACTTTCCACACCGAGGTAATTTGGGATGCTGAATGCGAATATGGTCATCAAAAAATTGGAAAGTGCCGTGAAGCTGGGTTTCAGGTAGACAATCGATGGTTTTGGAGCACACGTGGCTGCTATCGTCAAACTGACATCGGATTCAGAATCTACGCTACCGATTTACCTAAGAGACGAATATTCGTTCATATCACAAATACGAAGGCATTTTTGGATTTTTTTTTTTATAGGAAATCTGGAAAAACAGGAATTTATAGGGCAAAATTTCCCATTTCCGTTTCCTACTGTCACAAGTGGATGAAAATTTTCACACCAAGCGAATGAATATGAAAGATAAAGAAATCATAAATAATTTTGTGAGTAGCGAGCGTTTTGCAGACCGTGGGAAAAGCGGTATCCTGTCAGAGAAAACAATGGGCGTTTCTAGACCTCTTGCATGCAAAGCTCACGCTAAAACGTATATTTTTTATCATTTTTATTCTATCTACTTATAGAAATGAAAAAGTGTGGATGTTTGTTAGTCTACCACACCAAATAGCTGAACGGATCTGGATGAAAATTGGTACAAAGGTAGATAATAGTCTGGACTAGCACAGATGCTACTAATCTAACACCATCCAGAAATAAGTGCCCACAAGGAAATGCTTGATTGTTCGCTTTGAAAAATAAAACTTATATGAAGCCATAACGATCCCTACAGAGATCACGTTACTCGGCTGAACTAAATCGAGAATCGAAAATACGAATAGTTTTTTCGGTAAAAGAGAAGAAGAAAATAGGTCAGATTCGAAATTAGTGTCGGTTTACTTATTAGACATAATAGTCTGTTATGAGATTAACATACTTATGTACTCTGTGTCATACCACGGTTATATGTTATTCTGTCCCTATTCACCTTAAATACGAGCCGGTTGTATAGAATCATAGAGCATGTAACACCATGTTTTCCATCTTGATACCTATCACATTTTCTCTTTCTGTGATATGTGGTCTTACCAAAGCACTTAAGTCTTCGGTGAGAATTTAACTAAGATGAAATAGTTCTCTCAGGCTAGTCAAAAGGAGGTTTATGTGTCCTTAGATATTGTCGTTTTCTAAGAAACGTAATTCTGAATTCTATGTATATTTAATAGTCTTTCTCGTACAATTGAAAGCATTGTACTTTCAGCAAAAGTAACCAACTTTTTCCTAAACAAAATTACAAACAATACAGACAATCTATCAAACAGCAGGAAAACTGTATTCGATAGTTTGGCACCTGTCGAATAAATTTAATAGAGTCGAGTCGATAATTCGATTATCATGAACGTATTCTTAATCGATTGTCAACCAACCTGACTCGTTTCACTCGTGACCCTACTACCGGTTTTTAAGCATTCGTTGACTCGTTAATTCTTTAGTCACCCAACATTAAATATAAACTGACGCATTTTATAGTTATCAGCATCACCCGTATTGAACCGGTCTGCATTTCTCACATATAGACAAAATTTCCACGCAAACGTGGTCGTGGGCAACAGCTAGTGAACATATAAATAGCAGATTCAGATGAATATAATACAGGGTGGCCGATATGTAACTGACTGGTTTGTATCTTGAATATTTGTGAAATTAAATGAAATACGTCCATTTTTTTCATCTTAATGTGTTATTGAAACATAGGAATCATGTATGAAAAATAATCTCAGGCAAATGTCCGCCTCTAGAAGCCACGCAAATCTGAGCCCTCTTGATTACATTTTCCATCAGTTTTTGTAGGTTCCGTAATATTGTTCTTCAGCTGCTCTAGAGTATTTGGTTTGTTGGTATAAACCCTATTTTTCAAAAATTCCCATAAAAAGTCAGGAGCTGTTAAATCGGGTGACCTTGGTGGCAGGTGATATCACCAAATCGAGAAATTAAACGTCCCGGAAATATTGTTCGCAAAACATTCATTGTTTCCCTAGCTGTGTGACAAGTTGCTCCGTCCTGCTGTAACCACATGTTTTGCAGGTTAAATTGTTGGATTTGAGGAGCCACAAAGTTTTGTACCATATCACGCTTGCGCTCGCCAGGGACAGCAAGAGAATTACCTGCCAAAGACACCTCCATAGCAAACACCGCACCAAACTCTGACGCGACGAGGATGTAGTGGTCGTTGATGGATGACACGAGGGTTCTCTAATGCCCCGATACGACAATTCTGCTTACTAACAAATCCATTTATATTGAAGTGGGCTTCATCGCTCATTATCAGTTGTCAGTAAAAATCGTTATTTTGGGTATTAAGCAGCAATATTGCATGACTGTATTGTCGGCAACTTTCATGGTCACTACGCTGTAGTTCTTGGGTTAATTTAATTTTTTATGGCCGCAAATGCCATAAATAGTGCATAATGACTTGCGACGAATACCCAGTTCTTGAGAACGATGTCTGGTACACGTCTCAGGGCGCTCCACTACACTTTTACGAACTCTCTCGATAATTTCCCGAGTACGAACAATTCTAACACAGCCCGACCTTGACAAGTCTTTAACTGCATCTGTTTGTTCAAATTTTCGCACCATCTCACGAATGGTGTTGACACTGGTCACATTATTTCAACCGAAATCTTGTTGCACCTTCCAAATCGTTGCAACAATATTTGAATAAAACGTTTTAACAATCCGGACACGTTGTGGGATCGTGTAGCACTCTATGATGGATTAGACGCATGTGCTCTAAACAACTACTACGGCGCCACCCACTGAAATGCAGGTCAGTGATTGGCCACCCTGTAATAATATATAAATATAATGCTGTGAACAAAGAGATATTGATAAGATACTTCACATATTATTTATTGTGATTCTGATCAAACATTTGATATCAATTCATTGTTGTATTAAAATGATGAATAAAAAATGTTCATCGCATTACTTTGAACATTGCATTTGTTTCTCTGAAATCAATCTTCTTCACACTAATGCAAAACGAGTGACCTATACCTTACACTGCATCCAAGCGGGCGGAGCCGCCGCGGGTTTAGGCTAGTTTCGCAATACATGAAACTGGTTTCGCAACCTCCGGCGTTTTTGAAAGAATGCGGTAGTTTATGAAGAAAATCTGACATTCTACCTAGATTGTGGTCATTCCGGATAGCTTTCGAAGGTCATACAATATTTTGTAACAAAACACTGCTTTCAGGTTTTTGCATTTGGATCGTCTATCCAGCAGCATCCACTGGATCCGCATTTTCGTCCAAAATATGTTCCATCAGAGATCTGATAAAAACATATTTTTATCATTTTAAATTGCATCACGCACATCGTCCGAACATTCCGAATGTTGTGAACAATGTACTTGCCTTTTCAGATTCATATTGGAAACTAATGAGCATAAGTAAGAGAAACGGGGCCCTTCTTAAGCTATGTCGGGGCTTGGAACTTGCGAGTGAAGGAGCCCCATAGGGCAGAGCGGAATCCAAGGTTCCTATTTTGTTGTTAGGGAGAATTGAACAACGGACGACGGGCTGTTCAGACATTGATTTTTTGGGCATTTGCCAGCGCCCTGATCCTAGGCTCCGGGGCGCCTTAGGGATAAGACGGAATAGAATAGGAATTGTATTGATATTAGCAACAAAAGTGTCATCATAAATTCAAATCCATATTTTATCCTAATTGACGAAACACATCGTGCCGAATCTGGCGAAATAAAATACGTTTTCGTCCGATTTCTAAGGAGCATATTTCGGACAAAAACGCGTCATTTAGACCTGTGGTTCCCAAACTCTTTTTTCTCAAAGACCACTTTAACATTTTTGTGGTTTCGCTGGACCCTTCCCTATTAGACTCCTACCATATTCCAAAAGCTCATTGAGAATTTTCCACAGAGGTAAAAGTAAAAGAGGATTTTCTTACATCATATCCATTAAAATAGCATGACTACAAATAAAATAGCATAATAAATCAGAATGTTAACAGAAGGGACTGACAACAATTTATCAATATTTGGCTCGAATCAGACCAAATCTCCCCGATCTACTTTATTCAATCTGCTCCTTTTTCTTGTTAATAGATTTGTAACAACACTAAAATATTTTTCGGCCATGAGGTAATAACAAATGAAGAAATAATAGCAGATCGAATGAATACCTATTTCATAGAAAGTGTCAACGACATTGTAAAATCAATTATTGACGAGAATCCCAGCCAATATCCCATTAGCTCAGATTATGATGCATCATTCAGTGAGTTTAGAACAATATACATTAATCGTCTCAAGAAGATTATATCAAAAATTAAATCTACTTTATTGAGGCAAATTACATTTTAACCAAATTTCAAGCTGGATTCAGGAAGAAACACTCAACTGAAATGGCAACACAAATGGTTTTAAAGGACTGGAGATATATGGACAATCGGAAACAAACAGTAACAGTGTCTTTGGACTTCAAAAGGGCGTTTGAGACTATTGACAGGGATAAATTACTTTCAAAATTTCATCACTACGGATTTAGAGGATCTGTATTCAAAATTCTACAAAACTATTTAATTGACAGAAGTCAAAAAACCAAAATCGGATCTACATTATCAAGATGAAAAAATATTTCTGTTGGTATACCACAAGCTAGTAAACTAGGTCCACTACTATTTATTTTATACATTAATGATATTTGTAATATTTAAGGTTATTGCAAACTTCAGATATTTGCAGATGATACATTAATATAGGTACATATCAGATGAAAATATAGACACTGCTTTAAAAATGCTAAATTCTGACTTGGCAAAAATCGTAAATTGGTTAAATGTCAATAAACTAAAATTGAATGCTTCTAAAACAAAATGTATGCTAATAGGGAAATACCTAAATGAAAATACTATCACAGTTAGGATAAATAGAGAAATAATTGAAAATGTTGAATCAATTAAATATTTAGGTATGTATATATATATATATATATTGATAGTAAACTAAAGTTTGAGGATCACTAACAATACATTACTTCAAAAATTTCCAAAAAAACAAATTACTTTTATAGGGCTTCGCATAGTCTTGGTATCTATTCCAAGAAAATAGTTTATAATAGAATTATTCTACCGCATTTACTATATTGTTCAACTATCTTGTTCACGGCCAATAAAGCTGCATTCTCAAAATTACAAATCTTGCAAAATAAAACTATGAGAATAATATTGAATAAAAATTAGTACACCAAAAGAAAATCTATGTTACAAGAATTGCAGTGATTGAATATAAAAAATTTCATATCATATTTGGTTCTTATTTTTATATTTAAAATAAAAAAGCATCTTTTTCCAGAGCATTTAGAACACTACATAGAATTGAATAATCATTACCACAATTATTATACCAGAGGAAATATAGATTTTCATTTACAAAATTGCAACAGTAATATAACTAGCAAATCAATATTTCAGAAATGATTTCTTGAATGTAATAATGATATAAAGTCAACTTGTAATTTACAGATATTTAAAAGAAAATTAAAGGAATATTTCATGGACAATGAAAATTCTTAGAGATGCAAATTTTGTTTTTTTTTCTGAATGTTTTTTACAAGAATGTAATTGTAGCAATCATGCTAAATAAATCTTAAACAAATACACAAACAAATAGGTACGCGGAGGAAAACGCTATCTAAAATGTTCTTACAACTTTCCAGAGGCCAGAACATTTTTCGGGTACTTATGCCTGCCGCCAAAATAGTTGATAGCCTTTTTAAAATTTCACCTTCAGCTCCGCATTAGTACTAGATTGACTAGTCCATCTTGTAATATCGCAATTGCCACTTCCATTTCATCAAATGCACTTGCACCGAATATCGAATATTCAACTATTTATGTAAGAGTTAAAAATTCATCTGACAAAATTTTTGTTCCCTACTATCGAAACGACGTAAATTTTCCTGAACTCACACTTACAACTTGGAAACTACCAGTTTTTTACGCCAACGTAATCTTCCGTGGACCCCTGGGGCTTTTGGTAATTACTGTACTAGACTAAACAGAGCGAATTTTTAGAAATAATTATAAGAATATGGATATTAAAAAGAATTAATTTACCTGTCTCCATGACAAAGCTCCTGCCTATTTCTTCCATCAAATGACACCCAGGCAGTGTTTCTACTTCCTGGAGATACTGTTATCTAAGAGAAAATGAAAAAATAAATGTAATCTTTAAAGAGTACAAAGTTATCCATGCAACAAAATGAAAAAGTTATACACATGGTGTCCCATGTAGAACTGCAGCGATCGATTACTCGAAAAGTTAACGTTAGACAGTTTTGAAAACTGAGGAAATTGGATAAATATTTTCAAAATGGCGGCACTTCCGATTATACCGAACGCTGCTGATCTTGAATGGAACACCCTGCATATAATCCGATTTTTAAGATCTTCGCAAGATTCTAGATACATCTATTTATGTACATGTATGACATCCTGTACCTAACTCTAACCGTTTTTGAGAAATATCACATTTTGTATAAAAGATGCAGCTGAAAGCTTATTAATTTTTCGTATATTTTTGTCTTTGTCGAACGATTTGTAACTGGTTCCTAGAAGAGAGTTTACTCTAGCAGACTTTCTTCGAAGTTTTAATAATTAGTAGTAGTAGTAGAAAGATTTATTTAGCACATTTGGCTACATAAACAGAATAATTGTAAACAATTTAGAATTAGTAAATTCAAGCCATATGATGTATGATGTAAATGCTGGGCAAGCTATAATTGTAGATTTGACAAGCGACTCCTCAATTTTACTTTAACTTTTGTCAACGTTTGCTGGTCTTTTATCTCTGTGTATAATTTATTATATTCAATCAACCCTTGATGGAATACAGATTTGTAGCATATGTTATACTTTTTGGTCATTAAATGGAAGTCATCTTTATTTTTGGTATTACGTAAATGATAGTGGGCATTTGATGTTGTTAAATTAGTTAGACTTGATGGAAATATCTTATTTTTTACTTTATAAATGAATATCATTACAAGATATTTGATAAAATGTTTTACATTGAGCCATTTTAATTTGCGAAGCATTTGTCTAATTGGAGTATATTTATCTCTATTCAGTATTATTCTCATGCGCTTGTTTTATAAAATTTGCGGTCTTTCAAAAGTGGAATTATTTGCTAAATATAGAATAGTCGAACAGTACAAGAAATTTGGAAGAATGATGGTATTATAGATAATTTTTCTGCTATATGAACTGAGACATCCAGAAACTCTCGATAAATATCCCACTTTACTACTAATCTTAATAACTTTTTCGTAATGAATATCAAAAATTAATCGAGAGTCAACAAAAACCCCCAGGTATTCAAAATTTTCTACGAATTCAATATCTTCACCATCAATATTAAGTTGAACATTTGTACATTGTTTTTTTCCGATTATCATAGCTTGTATTTAATTTGAATCTGTTAGATGCTAACCATTTTGAGTCAAGTTTCAAGTCTTTATTTATATACGAGATACCAGTCTGAATATTTTTAGTACTTGTATAAAATATGTATATTATGTTTCTCTATTTTTGCTCGCACATGTTACATTAAGTTATAATAAAACATAAGTGTTTAGTTTACTTCAATAGTTTAATAAAATCTTTAAAAAAATAAAATGTTTCTCAACTTTTGCTCGGTACTGTATATGTCCACCCTTCACAATGGAAGAAATCCTGAACACTAACCTTAAGTTCCACTCCAGCAGGTACGACGATCGGCCTAAAACTCAACGAATGTGGACAAATGGGAGTGACCATGATTGCGGGAACGCTTGGATGAATCATTGAAGCACCTGCAGCAACAGCGTATGCAGTACTTCCGGTCGGGGTACTGACGATCAACCCATCCCCTTGAACCGACGTTATATACTTGCCGTCCAGGAACAGATCTGCAAACAGATTCCAACAGATTACATCTCACATCATCAAAAATGGAAACTGCTGTACCTCGCATACATTTTAGTCAAATTTCAGAATCCGTTAGAATAACTCAAATTATATAGCAAGCAGCCGTTTTTATTTATGTTGACTTTCGAACTAATCCTAGAAGTAATCGACATACCTCGTCAAAGTACTTTGCTTCATTCAAACACTAACCTAAGTCCGCGTGGAAGTAATGTAAAGTATAATAATAATAATATAAGTTTATTCACGTATAAAGTATTACAGTTTATTGAAAATAAATATGCATATATAAACATTTTTCATAACAACTTTTGGTTAAAACAGTTAAATACAGCTAATACATAAATTTAAACACAACATAACCATAAAGGTAAGTGTAATAATATTATATTGAAATACTAATTTATTTTCATTTTAGTGAGTTTTTCTATTTCATGTCGATTATTATTCAACAAGAATCTTTTTATTTCAAATTTGAATCTATTTTTATTTGAAATGGATTTTATATGGCATGGTAAAGAGTTATAAAATCTAATGGAGAGGTAACTGAAGCATCTTTGACCTACCTTTTTTGTTGTAAATGGTGTTCTTTTAATATCCTCGACTTTACTTCTTGTTTCATATTTGTGCTCCAATGAAATGAGGTTTGTTTTATTTTTTAATAAATTGATCAATACATTGTAAAAAAACAGTTGTCTAAGATCGAGTAGTGTCACTTCGGAATATAACATATCAGCGGATATAGAACCTTTAAAAATAATTTTCAAAAATCGTTTTTGGATTATTTCTAGCTTCTTAATTTGGCTGGTGAGAGCACCACCCCAAGCTAGTATGGCATAATTTAGGCCACATTCAATAAGTCCATGATATAACATCTTCATTGTTTCATGGTCTAGATATTTAGTGAGGTACTTGAATTTAAATAATAATCGTCTTAAATTAGTTACTATATGATCAGCATGGAAATTGCACTTTAAATGAGGATCCAGATGAACACCTAAATATTTTGTTTTATCAGCTGAATGTATTAATGTACTTGCATTGTCACATTTAATTTGTAAAGAGGTAAATGACGGTAATTTATGTTTAAGGTTTGTGAACGGCATATACTTGGTTTTCTGAAAATTGATTGTTAGATATTTGTGTCTAAACCAATCTGAAATTAAAATAATGTCATTTTCAACAGTCTCTTTAAGATTATCCCAGGAATTGTTATTAGAAAAAGTATCGCTGTGTCATCTGCAAAGCATATTATTGTGCCTTGCGACTTTAAGCTAAGTAGGCTATTGTTATACACAGTAAAAAATAACGGGCCTAAAACTGTCCCTTGTGGTACACCATAAGTCACAGTTTTTTCTGAAATTATGGAATCATTTATTTGAACATATTGCTTTCTGTAAAACAGTTAACTTCTCATAAGGTTTTGAGCGTTTCCTCTAATTCCTGCATCGTATAAGTTTCTAATAGTAGCGAGTGATCCACCGTATCGAACGCTTTTGCTAGGTCTAGGAATATGCATAATGTATATTTACTTTGTTCTAGTAATTTATGAATTTTTGAAGTCAACAAGGAAACGCGTCTTGAGTAGATTTATTTTTTTGATATCCAGATTGATTTTCATGTATAAGCTTATTTTTGTTGAAAAAACTAATGAGCTTATGATTTTTTCAACTATCTTTGCCAAATTAGATATTAATGTCATTGGTCTATAGTTGCTGGTATTAGATATGTCGCCAGATTTATGAATCGGTGTTATTATTCCTATTTTGTAAGGGTCTGGAAAAACCTCAGATTCAATTATCAAATTTGTTAAAAATGTTAGTGGCTTTCTAATTTCAGGTGCAATTTTTTTTAGTACCTCTGATCGTATGCCATCTAAACCTGGACTCTTTTGATTTTTTAGGCTGTAAATGGTATATTCTGTTTCATTTTCTGTAACTGGTTCAAAAAAGATTGAATTTTGTATGATTACTTTACATGGAATATTGGTGTTAGGTTTATTTATTTTAGTTGCCATTTTCTGTCCCACTTCAACAAAATAGTTATTGAATACGTCAGCAATATCTGTATCTGCAGTTATTACAGTATTATTAGTTTTGATTTGTTCAACACTTGTTATTGGTTTGTTTGAGTTACAGATTTGGTTGATGTATTCCATACCATTTTAGAATCGGATTTACTTTTTTGTAGTATCTCCGTATAATATTTTTGTTTTGTAGCAGTTATTAAATTGGAAAGTTTATTTTTTGTCATTCGTTTTGCATTAGTGTGAAGAAGATGTTTTTGGAGAAAGAAATGCAATATTCAAGGTAATGCAATACTTACTTCGGCAACGGATATTTTTATTCAGCATTTTAATGCAATAAATTAGTATCAAATGTGTAATCAGAATCATAACAAATAATACGCGAAGTATACCACAGCCTGTATGGCATATCCTAATATATCCTAACCCAATAACTATTTAATCACCATATGAAGTAAAACAAAACATCAAACAAATCTAGACGATCAGCAAAAACTAAATATTTGGTATTAGTCAAAAAGATCTAGACAAAATGGAAAGTGAAAATGGAAACTGAATGTTCAAAATTGTAAACAGTTTAAGTCCTTATTTATTTGGAGTAGTGGCTGATTCAAAATTGAGTTTTAACTGCATTTCGAGAAACTTCAAGGTAGGAAACCTTAAGGAAGTGTGGTGCACAGAGTTTTGACATTCTAAAAAGTTGATTTACAACATTATAATCAAAATGTCTAAATGAACTTATAAACTTAAATTGCATGTATCATCCATAGGAAATTAGAGGGAAATTTAATTTTGATTTGAATTTTAATAATTACCTCAAAAATTAAAAACAAGTTTTCCATAAAGCTATACAAGAATTTAACCATTTGCCTAATACACTTGTTTTTTAAATATGTATGAAATCGGTGTATGACGTAGATTTTCACATGAATTTAATTTATACAGACAGACAAAATTCGTTTGTATATGCAAAATGCATGTATGAAATATGTTTCTTTGAAGACATGCGAGCGAAATTAATCCAACATACTAGTACTAATTAAAGTCAGACTATCTTCCGTCGTATCTTACTTTGCTGAACTTGTGTCAAGAACTCATAACACTGGCTAGAAGATTTAACTAAATTCTGGACTAACTGACACCATGTAGCACTCTGCAAAATTAATAATTCATGCACTCCTACACATAAAGACAACAGAGAAATCTACTGACAATATACGCTCATAGGTATTCGACATGGTGTATTTTGTTATAAAATTTAATATCTGATAGTGATGCACAATATATTTAAAAAGCTAGCTTACAAATTCTGTATTTAAGATTTATTCATTTTGTTATTAACCACGACTAATTTAGTCATTGTTCGTACATATACCAGAAAAATATTCCATTAATGACCAATGCCATTAATACCTATTGAATAGTCATCAAAAACTCATCATCTCCAATAAGGCTGTTAAGAAAAATAGGTACTATGTACTATTCCATAGTAATTACGTTGTATTTGAAATATTTTCCTTCAACAACCAAAAAACATTAATATCAGTACAGTATCAGTAGTTATTGTATTGTCGACACAACGCAGTCTTTTCAAGTTTCCATCGTTTTTAAGAAGTTGATGGTAAAAGCAAAAATGATCATAGCTTTACAGGCAGTTGAAAAGAGCAGATGAAAAATTTGGTGTCGAGAGGATAAGAAACCC
Source organism: Acanthoscelides obtectus (assembly GCA_963669975.1). NCBI lineage: Eukaryota > Metazoa > Arthropoda > Insecta > Coleoptera > Chrysomelidae > Acanthoscelides > Acanthoscelides obtectus. The sequence goes on along the minus strand of CAVLJG010000003.1, from coordinate 106,115,112 downwards.
CAACTGTTGTAATCCATACCACTTAACAATTTACACCATGTTATATTTAATAAAATAAAAGAGGAAAACCCTATACCAAAAGAGTAAAGACAAAATGGACGACACCCTGTTAGGAAAGTCAAGAACTGAAGGTACACTAGTACAAATAGTAGGCGATTTGTTTCAGCAGTTTGGGCGAAATTCAGTATAAGGTTGTTAGTTGTAGTATTCCTCAACTTGAATATGATTTTGAGTATTCAATGATAGACATAAATGTCCATATTCTTTTGACGATTGGCTGTTTTTATAAGTCCTCAAGTTCTGATCCTGATTTATTCATTTACAACTTTGATAATAAATTGCAAAGGCATTTGAAGAGCAATAGGATGGTTGTTTGTGGGGACTTCAACATGAACTTTGACCCACTAAATACGCATTTATCAGCAAGGAAACTTGTTGCAATTATGAAATCGTTCAATATGGAACAACATTTTCTTCAATATACCGGCCACCTTCTCCAAAATAGTTAACTGTAACTTATCAGACCATAATATGCAGATTATAGGTTTTACTTTAGGAAGAGGTAGCTCTCAAACACAGAGTTTTATCACTGCAAACGCCATTTCGGTAAACCTCAAGATATTGAAATGTTCAAAATGCTTTTTCAAGAAACAGACTCGTATTTTTTGTCTGATGAAGGGATTGACTTTGATTCAAAGTTCAATATGTTCCATGCAAATCTTTGATAGATGCTTTCCTGTAATGTTAGTCAAAAGTAAGCATTAAGCTCCTCAAAATTATTAGAATAGCTGAATTGACGAAAGCAAGTTTTCAAGATTTTGCTATAAAAATAAATAATGATACCAAGTTGACTGCACGCAATAAACTACTGATGAAAGAAAATTATTGGAAACTAAACGAGATTACTATGATAATTAAAATTGCTAAATCTAGTAATAAGAGTAAGACTGCTTGGCAAATCATCAGTGCAAATTCAAAAAATACAAAAAGACAAGTCCCTGGGATTATTTCTGATAAAGATGGAAATGTTTTCTCTACATCATCCAAGGAAGCAGCTGACGCTTTTAATAATTACTTTATAAATTCTGTATCTGAACTAACTAAATCTATGACTTTCAGCGGGCAGCATGTACCAACTCCCATCAACCCCAATTCCATGTTTTTGAACCCAGTCACTGAAGAAGAAGCCGTTGAGCTGTTAAGACTTGCCGCAAAAAATAAATCAGTAGGTTCTGATGAAGTACCTTGCTCATTCCTATTAAATATGATAGACTTAGTTGTAAAACCTCTGAGAGCACTGATAAATCTGTCTTTTGCAGAAGGCATATTTCCTTATAAGCTGAAAGAATCACTCCATAAAAAAGATGATATCAACTACATGGCTAATTATAGGGGCATTTCTTTGTTATCCGTATTCGCAAAATTCTTTGAAAATGCTTATTATAATAAACTGATAAAATTTGCTGACAAATTCAATATCATCAACAGGCACCAATTTGGATTTCACAAAAACCTATCTACAAAACATGCAGTATTGTCTTTGAGTGACTTTGTCTTAACCTGCCTTGAAAAGAAATAAAAAACGTGTTGTCTCTTCATAGATTTAATCCGTGCTTTCGACACTGTCAACCATGCCCTTTTATTCGAAAAGCTTAATAACTACGGAGTCGGAGGAACCGCTTTAAATTGGATAGAAAGTTATCTATCCGACAGGGAACAAAGAGTTGTCATCAATAATGGAAGACGCAAATTATCTTCTAGCACCGAGGTTGATTTAACTGGTGTTCCGCAAGGAAGCATACTAGGGCCTCTATTGTTCTTGTTGTTTGTCAACGATGCGCCCATTTTCATGGAACAACATTTTGTTACATTATTTGCTGACGATACCAGTTAAAACTAAAGATCCAACTCAGCTCAGTACTGAGTTGTCAGTTGCATTATATCACATGGAGAGGTACTGTGTAAAGAATGGCCTAGTACTTAATGAACAGAAGACGCAACTGATGCAGTTTGGTTTGCGAGACGCAGATTATGATATTGACCTGAAAATTAACGGAAACAGGGTGAACGAGGTTCAGGTCACTAAATTTTCTGGTATTATGATCGATTCAAGGCTTACTTGGAGGGATCATTGTTTAGTCAACAAAATATCACAGCATTGCTTTGTGTTATGAAGATTAAGGCAGTTTGTAAGTACTGAAGTGCTTAGGATGTACTATTTTGCTCACGTACAGATGCTCAAAAACCAACCAAATAATGTTGGATGATGTCCGCGAAAGCCTTTCGCATTTCACAGTATAAATAGTTTTTTTTTCTTTAGTTTCTATCGAGCAATTTCTGAACTAACAATGTATTTCCATGATAGTCATTCGTGCAAGTCAAACGCACGTCACTAAAAGCAATGAACTGAAAAATCACGTATGTAGTTGGACTATGAACAAGATGAATGAAGCAAGTTATTGGTAGAAACATCGATCATTAGCCACGTTTTCTAGAGCAGACGAATTATATGGAAAAATTCATTATCATTTTTATTACATTGCTGAAATAGCATATCATCCTACGTTAATATGCATGAGTATGTTTTCATACCACTTGTTGGTATGACACGTTATTAAAAGTTCTGGACATTTGCATTGAATGATATCGATTGAAGCCACGACCGGAAAATTATCCATATGCATATGATTTTTATTACTAGACATACAAACATCACAGTTAGGTGAAGGACCTTCTGTCACATCACCTTCCGTCTTTGCTGGTGAAGTCAAGAGTTTAAACTAATTGACGGCTAATTAAAAGGAACTACATTGTTTTCCACGATATATGAATAGGTCAAAACAAAAAAATAACAAGAGGCTTAGTGGCATCCAAAATTCATATCTTCTTGCAACGCTTTATGTGAGTTCTATGCACAGATTTGTTAAAAAAGTTTTTTCCTGCTAATGATCATCACTATAGTTCAAGTCAGCTGAGAATTAAATAGATGTTGATCTATATTTGGTATAAATATATAAATAATAATAATAATCTTAAAAATTGACGGTCAACAACACAAAAAATGTATGAAGTATCGAATTTCGCAGTTTTTTTATTTTATTTCACAAATGTTAAAGTAAACAGCCATGCTTCAAAACTTTTGCACCTAGTGTACCTGGATGACGATCCTTTTAAAAGCTTTAAAAGATGAAGTGGTATTGATATTTACTGAATTTTGTGAAATACAAAAATTATAAATCAATGCATACCAACCTATATTTGATAAATAAGGTGAAGGACCCCTATCAACAACTACTTCGTTCAAAACCAGAAGATTCGTTGGCACTTTGGGTACATTTGGTTTATCACTAGAAGTATTCTGGTCCATTTTCTTCATAACAATACAACGCAAACGGCTCCGTAACGTCAACGCTGCATGTCCTGCAAAGAAAAAATCGTGTTAATAGATATTTATGTAGCAAGGGCATAAGGTGAGCATTTTATCTATGACCGATTAAACGTTGGGTGAAAAATTCAAAGTAGTCTCTAGGTGCACTTAAAAATAAATAAATTGACCGTATTGCCGGCAGTGCAGCCATTGACTAGCAAGAAATAAACATAAATATTACGAATAGCTCACGTAGTCGATAACGATAGGTCAATTTGAAGCTAGCTGGTGCAAGCTACTTTGCGACCTTGATAAGGACTCTTGGCCGCCCTGTTGTAGATAGAAACAATAAAAACCCTTCAAATGAATACTTTTTCGATATGCTGTAAACAAATTAAAACGAACATATCTATTACGCATGTACAGAATACGGGAATAGCATCATCACCACAACCTTGCACTTTTGGATACACTTGAATGTCATAAATAATATCAGTGATCATGACATTATTCTATAGAATGAATTGATTCATATTTCAACTAGCTGTAATATGTTTGTAATTTTGTAGTTAATATTGTTTTTTACAGATGCAAATTCAAGGCTGTTTTTTATTCGTTTAAGGAATAAAAATAATGTGTTATCATGAGGCTATTTCTGCGTTTGGATTTCAGATAAGAGATATCCAGTTTTTTCAGATTACACCAAATCGCTTACTCAATAATATACATCCAGTAATAATTGACTCATGTATTTTTCATTATTAGATGTATAGTCTGTAAGAATCAAAAGTTCGTCAATTGTATAGAATAGAAAGGATTTATTTAGCTCTAAGCTACTTTAAACAATAATAAATATTATTTACAAAATATGTTAAATTTACAAAGAGGTCGTCACATCAAACCAAAATAGTCTCTCCGAAAATTTTAGCATTATTAGATGTTTTTACATTAATAGGCAAATTGTTGTACATTTTTAGAGGTTCAACAAACATTGACTTTTCTAAACCTTTAAATCTAAATCTTTGTATATGTAAATTTTCTTTTGATCTAATGTCGTAACCTTGCAGTTCACATCTTTTTTTTAGAAACTGTTCAAGATAAGCCTGATTATTGATAATTTTATATAAAGGAATTAAATTTGCCTCTTGAATAATTTGGTGTATGTTTAAAAAAGTTAATGCCTTTAGCATATCCTGTATATGGGTATACCTGCTGCAATTTAACAAAATCCGCATACATTTATTTAATAGAATTTACACCCTTTGCTTTAATAAGTAAGATGAGAAAAAATTATTGTATTGTAGACTACCCTTCTGCACCAGGGACTTAATTCTCACAAATTCTACGAAAATCCCCGATCTTTTTGCAAATTTTGAAGGAAATCCTCCAGATGGTATTTATAATAATTTGAAGTAAATGCTTTTGCTTTTTGAGTATAAGCATATCCTTCAAAGCAGTGACATAAGTAAAAGGATATTCATAATTTTCACCTTATACTTGGCATAGGAAGCATATCGTTCAAACATTCTGAGTGTGGTCAGTAGTAGACTCAACTTCGTAACGAAATGTGGTAAAACGATGATGGCGTTTACCTTCACTTGGTCGTGACTTCAAAAAATTATATCGGTTCGACGAAGCAAATGTACAATGACTTGCGGACAGATTTTTAGTTAGAATGAGGAAACTCGAGCAGGAGCACTTTCATGTATTCATAAAATGAAGATATGTCTATGCTATCTCGGTGACCCTGGATATCAACAAGATATTGGTCAGGAACTTGGTGTTAGTCAAGCAATGGTATGTCGGACTATGGATAGAGTTGTGAACAGCATAGTTGCACAGTCGAACGAATGGATCAAGTTTCCAACTACCAACCATGAACTGATGGAGGTCAAGAGGATATGGTACTGCCTTGAGGTAGTCCATGATCAACAGAAACATTACTTGATATTTTACTTTCAATTTTTACCACTTGTAACCGCTCAGATAAATAATCACCCACCCACAAGAGGGCTGTTCCCTTGATTCCATACATTTCACATTTTCTCAACAACAATTTCCTGTCAATAGTTTCAAACGCTATTTTTAGGTTAACAGACACACACCCAATCACTTTACCATGATCTACATCTTTTTTCCACTTTGTACATACAAATTGGCATGCAGTTTCACAAGAATTATTTCTTCTGAACCCGGATTACCTCTCAAAAAGAACATCGTTCACACGTAGATGCTCACTCAGCTCTTCATGCACTGTTATTGCTTCCTTATTACTTTAAGGTATGGTGCTTACTATATCAGTAACACTCTTGATAAAATAATTTTTCAATTTACTCTCTACAGTGTCACAGCCATTAATTTCTAAAGACGTATAATCAATGTGTACATGTTTGTTATTAACGAGATCTTTCAAGGTTCTCCACATTTGTTTGCTGTCTCCTTTGCATCTGTCAATCTTTTCTTCATAATACTGCTTTTGTTTTGATATTATAAGAGCAACAACTTTGTTTCGTTTTTCTTTATATTTTTCGAAGTCATCCCTCAGGTTGGTAAATTTGAAAATATAGTATTGTACATATCTTTCCCTTTGTGCTCTTTTGACCTCTCCGTCAATCCATGACTTGTAATTAGTACTTTGTTGTTCTAAAGGTGCAATTTCTTTAATACTTTTATTCACATTGGCAATAAAACAATTATATAGGGAATCGACATCTCGAGATCCATACTTCCAGTTACATTCAATGAGCTTCATCTTGATTTTATCGATATTGTCACAATTGTAGTCTACCAAACACGGTTATAAATAGCTTTAAAATAAACTAATTTTAAAATTCTCTTTGGGATCTTGTGTTTTTTCAACAAATATTTCTCGTTACTGAGCTAGCTTGTTTCTCAAAACAGTTAAGCCAGTATTAGTGATATAAAAGTATAAGAAAGCCAAACCTTCCCTACATAAAAAATATCAAGCAATGTATCGATCGCATTACAAATAAATAATAGTTTCAAAAAACTAAAAAAAAACACGCTTTTATAGCTAACCGAACTAAACAGTAGAAAATAATTTTTAATTACAAAAAGTTTGTATTACAGTAGTAGATGGTCAAACATAAAATTATAATAAAATTTATGTTATTAATAGAATAATTCAGTTCAGAGTAAAATGAGTGGGATGCTTGATATATTAAATGTTAAGAGAGGAGAGTTATGAAAATATAGTAAAATGCACCCCACGCTTTTTACTCTGTCACTCCATTACTAATCCTTCCACGATTAAAAATGAGGCAAATACCAATTCTCAAATTTATCAAAATCGTTCCAATGGTTACCGAGGTTAGAAGCGCCAAATGACAAGGACATGAAGATCGACGAAAACCAATAAAGACAACAGAAAATGGCTTATACGAGGGATGTCTTTTAAGTTTTGCATATAGAAACATAGTAGGCCGCGCGGATCGAACGTCAGTACTGAATCTTAACCTCACTCTTTAGTAAACTTAAATTCAACGTTTCACAACAATACGTGCAGTGTTCTCACTACAGTGAATTTTTTAGTGTCACCAAGTCATTAGAAAAATGGAACTCAACCGAGAACATTTTCGCGCCATAATTTATTACAACTTTAATAGACAATTATTGCAACAAGAATGCCTTGCTGAGTTACTGTCTGTTTTCGGCAACGAAGCGTCACATCAGTCGACAATTTCCCGTTGGTATGGAGAATTCAAACGTGGACGGGTGAGTCTTAGCAGACTGCGTGGTCAAAGGTTCCAGTCACCAGAAGAAGCAGTTGACGCATTCAAAAATGCCGTTTTGGATCTGCCAGCAAACGAGTGGAATAAGTGCTTCGAAAATTGGTTCGAGCGCACGCAGATGTGTTTTAATCTTCGTGGAGAATACTTCGAAAAACAATAAAGTTATTTAAAACTACCAACCGTGTTGTTTTATTTCCATATGCAAAACTTAAAAGACATCCCTCGTATACGTGTAACTTACCTTCAAGCACATTATTAACCTGCTCCTGGAAATTATCGAACCTAAACGGCGTGAGGAACCCCAACGATCCCAAATGGAATGCCATGACCGGTGGTACCGATTGCTGGAACAACTGACTGGCGTACAGCAAAGTTCCATCTCCACCTAGACAGATGATGAAGTCGATCTTGTCAGTGAGATCGTCTTTGCTGTCTCGGAATGTCATCAGCTTGTCTTTGATTTGAGCGAACGGCTTGAAGTGGTCCAGACTGTGGTCCTCCATCACCGCTCCTTCGATGAACACCACCATACGCTTTTCCTGAAACGGAAACATTGATGTCAACGAGATCGACCCTATACTACTCCACATGCATTTCCGCGTTAAATTTTATTTCTTGGGAACATCAGTGCTTTTCCTGAAGGTATGTCTGAGTGTATTCACTCAACAACTGGCAAAGCTTGCCTTTCAAAGCTCAAACATCGTGCGCCAAGGCATCATAAGTACTAGCTTGACGTAAAGAAGTACCCGACCTGACCTAGAGATGGCGATAGTTGTTTGAAAAATATCATTGTATCAGAAAGTATGCAACCTATAAAGCATATTTGTCAAGTTTGAAGAAGTTGTTTAGTATTTGGCAGTCAACGTTTTCAGTGAATTTGTGAAAATGGCGAAAATTGGTCATCGTTATGTGGTACAATAATTTATTTCAACGGCCTCAGCCCAACCAATATAAAAGCTGAACTGGATTCTACTCTGGGTAAGTCTGCTCCTTCGTTTACAAGAGTAAAATATTGGGTAGCAGAGTTTAAACGAGGCCGTATGAGCTGCCAAGACGAGCATCGCAGTGGTCGACCAAATGAGGTGGCGACTCCAGAAATGGTGAAGAAAATTCACAAAGCTGGACTGAATGATCGTCGACTGAAAGTGCGCGAGCTATCAAACATAGTAGCCATCTTAAAAGGTGCGGTTCATCGCATATTATCTGAAAATTTGGACATGAGAAAGCTGTGTGCAAGATGGGTGCCGCGATTGCTCACAATCGAGCGAAAACAGTGTCGTGAAGATGATTCAATTGAGTGTTTAGCGAAGTTTCACAGCAACAAAGCAGAATTTTTGTATCGTTTCATAACCATGGATGAAACATGGGTCCATCACTTCACACCAGAGACAAAAAAACAATCAAAACAATGGACTCAAAAGGGACAACCAGCTCCAAAGAAGGCAGGACCGTTTCATCTGCATTCTGGGTTATGGCGTCGGTTTTTTTGAATGCGCGTAGGATAATTTTCATTGACTATCTTGAAAAAGGTAAAACTATCAACGGCGAGTATTGCAACGTTTGAGCGATGAAATCAAGCAAAAACAGCCGCATTTGGTAAAGAAGAAAGTGTTGTTTCATCACGACAATGCACCGGCTCACAAATCCGTTATTGCAATGGCCAAAATTAACGAATTAAAGTTTGAATTGCTACCTCATGCACCCTATTCACCTGATTTAGCCCCCTCGGATTATTTTCTGTTTTCAAACTTGAAAAAATGGCTCAGTGGTCAAAGATTTTCCAACGATGTCGGCAGTTAATGGCTATTTTGAAGAGCAAGACAGTTCTTATTATAAAAAGGATATCGAACTTATTGAACATCGCTGGGAAAAGTATATAGAGCTCACAGGAGATTATGTTGAAAAATAAATACATTTTTTTACAAAAATTTTGTGTTTTCTTCTTTGGGTCGGGTACTTCTCGTAAGCTCGATCACATATAAGAAAAATAAGCTTAATTATCTGACGTTGATAGGCAGTTAAACAAACATTATGTGATAATGACTACTACAGAATTTTACCAGTCGCCAACCAGTTTTTTAGATACCAGACACGTAATTCGTTAACTTTGTAAGCATCTCTTCAGGGAAATATTAAAGATGTATCATATACAGTGCTTTTCTTTAATGTCCCCTCCCTTTTGATTTTCTGAACGGATCAATTCAAAAAATTAAAACTTGAGGTAATGAAATTGATGCGTGGATGCCATATTTTAGAGCAAAATTGACAGATCAAAATGTCAAGATGGCCGCTGGGCGCCATCTTGGAAAAAAGATTATATGAAAACAGGGGTCTTTTGGCACATCATTTTGAAGCTCCTGACGAGTACTTTATAACCCTAGAATATAAAGTTAATACATTTACCTACTTCAAAATGGTGGTACATTTAATGATTACTTGAAAACAAACCCACTAACATGCATCTCTCTAGGAACAATTGTCATTCCCTGCTGTATCCACTTCAACACCGATAAAAACTTGTTTTGTTATTTTTTGTTGACAGTGACAAGAACTGTTACTGAATATCAGTACGAAAATAAACATCATTGTACAGTTAAAATATTCTTATTAAGCTTTCGGTTTCAGTGCTAGATACTGTTTGAACTATTTTTAAAATGGTCAATTCTCCTCCATTGGAAGAAAAAATCGAAGCGATTTTTATTTATGGTGCGTCGCGTAACTTTCACGAGACCGAAAGGATTTTTAATGATCATTTCCCGAATCGTCCTATCTGTAGAAAATATTTAAGGGAACTTGTATCTAAATTTACAGCTACTGGTAGTGTAAACAACAAAAAGCCCTAAGGTCATCCGACCATCCCGGAAGAAAATCAAGTTCAAATAATTGGTGAGATCATAGTAAATCCTCAACAGTCTACTGCCTCCATCGCGAATGTATGTGAGGTTTGTCCTTCTACTGTATGGAGACTTTTGAGAAAGAATAAGTATCACCCATACAAAATTCAAATGGTACATCAGCTAACTGAAGATGACCCTGATCGAAGAACATAATTCTGCGAGAATATAACGGAAACCATTGCACGGCATCCTACCTATATCCAAAATATTTGTTTTAGTGATGAATGAACATGTTTTCTCTACAGCAATGTGCATAGACAGAACTGTCGTTATCGGAGTGACACCAATCCTCACGTCTTCCGGGAAACTCATACTCAATATCCACAAAAAAATTGACGTTTGGGCTGGGATATTGGGAAATCATCTATGCATCGAACAAACTTTAACCGGCGTTGGATTGGCCGTCGAGGTCCTGTAGAATGGCCAGCTCGCTCGCCAGATTTGAGACCTTTAGACTTTTTTATGGGGCTGTTTGAAGCAAAAGGTGTACGAAACTGAACCTGCTTCAATATTGGATATACGGCTGAAAATAACAAATATTTGTAGAAATAGCGATGTTACGATGTTTGAAAATGTTCGACACGAAATTACGGACCGGCTGTTATTGTGTCAAGGAGTTCAAGGCAGCTATTTCCAGCATCTTCTAAACTGAACTCAACGTATTTATTCGAATTATCAAGTTAAATGTCAATGTATTCTGGTAATTATTAAATGTACCACCATTTTGTACTAGGTACAGGTATTGACTTTATATTCTAGGGTTATAAAGTACTTGTCAGGAACTTCAAAATGATGTGCCACAAGACCCCCGTTTTAATATAATTTTTTCCAAGATGGCGCCCAGCGGCCATTTTGACATTTTCGTCTGTCAAATTACTCTAAAATATGGTATCCACGCATCTATTTCATTACCTCAAGTTTTAATTTTTTGAATTGATCCGTTCTAAAAATCAAAGGGGAGGGGGACATTAAAGAAAAGCACTGTATGTTATATGGACACATTCTATCAGTACCCGAAAAAAAATGCTATCGTCTGTTCTCTACGGCGGTAAATACGGAAAAGTTAAAGGTTCTTTTCCAATGTACGGATTTCAAATACGGATTTTTCAGCACACACACACGGTCGAAAAAGTAGTCTAAGCCGAATACTAATGATATCCGCATTTTAACTCAAATCACGCAATAAGTACAAAGAAATGTTTATTTGACAGAGCCAACCAGAAATCATCAAATCGGTCAACATCGAGAGAGAAAAACTTTCCATAGAAAGCATACTTTATACAGGAACGGTTATCATCAAAACATTTGTTATATCTCAAATTCTAAAACTTACCTTTCCACCTAATACACCCAATATTACTAGCTACCAACCACAACAAGAACACTCTGTATACCATACGTAAGAGACTTATCCAAAAGACTTAGAAGTGTTTGCAAAAAAATTAATCTCAGAACTGTCTCCAGAACAACCAACACACAAAGATCCCTGTCTCACACTAAACCTACTATTGAATTATAGACACAAAAAATTCAATATATAAAATAGACTGCATTTCAGATCCATAACAATGCTCAACAGTGTCGGGTAAGCGTTTATGTTTTCGGAGGACTCTTGGCGTTTTCAGGACGATGGACAAGGGTGACGAGTTTGGTACATTAAAAAACGACAGATAACCTCATGCTCGCTTGTCGGCGTTCCTGGGCTTTGGTGGTTTTGCGCGGTGCCATCTTAAAATGGCAATCTCAGCATGTTAAAGGACCGATCAGACTATTATGTGAAAAAGGAACAAAAAACAACGAACTGTCACCTGGAAGAGAGATAAACAGGGGCGGATCCAGAAAATATTTTGGGAAAGGGTCGATCTAAAGAATTTGAATTTATTGGGGGGGTGGGGGTTCAAGATTTATGTCTAGGAAGATGCTCGTCTTGGAGGGGACGCCGTATCGGCGATTCAACATGAAAGAGCGAGAGGCATAGGCGATAGAGATTTGAAGAGCGGGGGGCAGGTCTTGTCTGCAAATTGAATGGATGAATTGAAAAAGACGTCGAATATTAATTTTTTTTATCTGGGATATTTGGACACCGTGTTGTTATTAGAATTGACATTTGTATTTAGAAAAGGAAACCGTGGGAGCGGAAACATATACTGTATTCCCACATCCAAAAAGGGATATGTGAGACAGTAGCAGAACACAAAAATGAGAAATGAGAAATTTTTCTCTTGGCTATGGATGTTGTGATTGTCCGTAGGTGGTAGACGGTCTTCGACTGTCGAACGCAGAGGTATCACCCGGCGGACCTCGTAGGCGAGGCCAGAATGTGTGCATGTTGCATGCATACGTGTTCCCTCTCCAGAATCAGTGTGACGTACCGCCTTTCCCCTGTAACCTCCTATAGCCCCGGTACCCCATGGGTGTTTAGGCCTTATTTTGAGTATATAAAAAAATGGTATCTTGGTGGAATATGCTATGTTAAACAATGTCTGAAGGCAATATACAGGGTGGCGCATCGAAAACGAAACAGACGCATTTACTGGCAGCTCAGTTTTTTTTGGAAAGACGCTCAGACCCGTCGATTTTGTTTTTGAGGGGGGCAGAAGCTTGGCAAAAAATCACGTTAGCACGTGTAGCCCCCTAAGCGGGGGTGACACCACCCCCCAAAATCTTAAATGGAAAGGGGGGTCGAGTGATACCTTATTTTAAAGATCTTTCAATTCCCTTTATAATGATATAAAATTAATGTACTTCAGTTCAGTAGTTTTGAAGATTTATTGACATAAAGCTTAAATAAAACTAATACATCATCATTAGTGGAGATCAATACATTTGGCAGCAAAGTAGTTTAAAAATGAAGAATAAACTGACCCGTTAGGCAAGTAAATGTTGAAAATGGCCACCATGACTCTCCATGCAATAATAAAGATTTTGCTTAAAACGTTTCCGCACATTTTGCAATATCTGAGCAGTAATTTGAAGGCAGTCATTCACAATTCTTTGTCGCAGATCTTCTAATGCTGTTGGCTGAGTAGCATAGATTTTTCTTTTTAAATAACCCCACATAAAGAAATCCAAATTGATAAATCTGGCGATCTTGGGGGCCATTCAATGGCACCTTTTCTACCGATCCATCGATCTGGAAATGCGTAATGTGGTGGGGCACCATCCTGTTGGAACATCAACCTATTCGCAATGTACCCCCGATCATTCTGATTTTCAATTATGGCTGTTAATGCAGGATCTTTGGCGTCTTCCAGTAGTTCCAAATACATTTCACCGGTCAAATTTCCAGGTAAGAAGAAAGGACCAACTAAATGATCGCCAAAAATACCAGCCCAAACATTTAATTTTTGTGGCTGCTGTGTATGAACCTCATCATGAATTCTGGGATTAGAGTCGGACCAATATCGGCAGTTATGACGATTTACTACGACATTTAAGAAAAAGGAACATTCGTCGGAAAAGCAAGTGTTGGATAGAAAATGTTCATCGTTTATAATTCGTTAACTCGGATCTTCACAAAATTGTAATCGCCGATCAAAATCGTCTTCATTAAGTTCTTGTACCAGGTGAATTTTATAAGGATGAAAACTATGGGCCTTTAGAATCCGTTGAACAGTACGTCGACTAACACCACACACAGTCTCCAATTTGCGGGTACTTAACGTAGGATCTACATAAACTTGCCCTAAAACCCCCATTTCTATTGCTGCGTTCCTTGTGGGATTTTCAATGTTGCGTTTGTTATTGGCGACTGACCCAGTTTCCCGAAATTTAGCTACAAGTTCTAGAACATATTTTCGATGTACGTTACTGTTCTCATGTCGCTCATTAATTATTTCTGCTATTCTATTAGCGCACTGATTATTCCCGAAAAATATTTCGATAATTTCAACTCTTTCTGCTGTGGAATATACCATGGTTAATTTATGTAATAAAGCGTCACAAGTTATTTTAGCAACAAAGTTTGGTCAAATCAATCGCAAACTATGTACTAAATTCCTATTTAAAATGAGTACGAGATATTTCCTTATCTTTCTTCAAGAAATAACTTTTTTGCCACAAAAAAAACTCTCCAATAGCTATTTTCAACAACAAAATGATAAACAAAACAAGGGCCTAGTGAAGAAAAGCATTTACTTATTAAGTAAATTATTTTAGTCAAATTTCTTCTGAAAATAGTACAAACTAATCTGATGTACCTATTAAAGTCTACTTTAAGCTTTAAATCAATAAATCTTCAAAACTACTGAACTGAAGCTCATGTATCATTATAAAGGGAATTGAAAGACCTTTAAAATAAGGTATCACTCGACCCCCCCTTTCCATTTAAGATTTTAGGGTTGGTGTCACGTGTTAACGTGATTTTTTGCCAAACTTGTGTCCCCCTCGAAAACAAAATCGACGGGTCTGAGCGTTTTTCCAAAAAAAAAACTGAGCTGCCAGTAAATGCGTCTGTTTCGTTTTCGATGCGCCACCCTGTATAGATAACATATAAAAATGGGATTCTGACTTACAGATTGCGCTGATATCTTCCAGATTCCTTTTTGGACGCCGGAATACATTATACACTATGGTTGGCCATCGTCAGGTAGATTACGTTAATCAATTCTATAATTTTCTAGTAAACTTGCTAAATGCTATCCGAAAAATGTCTAACTTTTCGCAAATTGGAATAACTACTTCTTATCAACATAAATAACCGCAATACGAAAACATTAAAGGTTAAGTAAATGCTGTAGTAGTAAATTTACTGTCGAAAGATCCTATAATCCTAAATTTCAACCTAGATTATCATCAGTCACTGAACCACTTCTACGGAGTATTGAAAGACATGAAATATGTAAGCAATTCTAGATTTGCTCAAAGTCATATAGTCATTCGTTACCTATCTACCAGAAAAAAAGTTGGTTGATTCCATACTCCTCTTGCAATTATATTCAACGTCTCAGGTATATGAACATTTTAAGACCATTAGAAAAGTTTTGGGGTCATCTTGGAATTTTCGATTTTTTCGCTCATAATTACGCCGCGATTACGATGTTTAAACCTACAACCTTTTTTCGTAATCGAAAATCTTACAGACTCTGAGAATTCGTTCAAAATGTCACTGCTCACCCTAAACTAAGAATTTTTCCAAAATATATCGGACTTTTTATATTTGATCATGTGCACAACCCCTCCCTCCCCTTCAGCATCTGTGGAACCTCCATCCTCCATTTCCATTCAAAAGTTCTTCTAACTATGATTCGTCTAAACATCTATATTAAACTGCATTTGAATCTCAATTTTAGCTTAAATGGCTATACAGGTAATAGAAGCCTCACATGCCCGGGTAAAATAAAACTGTTACTTGAGATTATGATAATAATAGGAACAAATTCTTGCTATATCATTACGTGGTTTAAACAAGGTCACACCTGGAGCTACTTGAATACCTTTTAGTTTTGCATTTTTTCAGTCATAAAATAATGATAATAGTGTGACTCAAGATTAGCAAAAATACGTAACCAGTCATTGCTAAAAGCTTCCTAACCGCATTTTAGTGTGCGGTAGTAATTAATTATTTATTTTTAACTTATTAAATGGAACCACCTTTTAAGGTCAAACTTGACCAAGGTATTATCTAATCACAACATGACAAAGAGCAACGCACTATTGAAAAACGTATAATCACATGTTCAAATAAATTGATTTTGAAGAGGTCATGGCTGATAAGTTATATAATAATGGTATATACAGGATGTCCAACAACATATTTCAATAATGAAAGATATAAAAAATGACGAATAACAGTGTCAAGTAGACTGAGTCGTATTGTACACAAACTGAAAATCTTCCATAAAATGCCTCTTAAACTTTGTGTAATTACAAATGGAGTTTTTGGACTAAAATGATCAGAAACTTAAAAATAATAGAAAAACAAAGAATAAAATTTCTCCAAAATAATGGCTCATTAAAAAACGACGAACAAAAATATCAAAAAGTCGTAAAACAGACAGCGATGTTTAGAAACTCTGAAACTCACTTGTCAAAAATGAGGTAATGTTATATTATGAATGAATTCCATCAAAATCTTCAAGGCTGCCTCCGAGAGAACGAGAGTAGAAAAAAAGCCAACAGGACTTCGTCTCAGAAATAAAATTACGTAAAATGTGGTGCTATCCTTTCTTAGCATTATTAGTTCGAATTACAAAATATTTCAACCAGTTTTCATAATTCGATGCCACCTTTTGTCGCTATAACCAATCTGCAAGTCGCTTCTGCTCACGTGTTTTACAATTTTTACGTTATTCTCTTCGAAGAAAAATAACATATGAATGTCCGGAATTTAGGAAATAATTGTACGCATCATTATTTAAGCGCTACGTTAACCATAATAAAAATAGTAAAAGATGAGCTACCGAGTAACTGTAATCGAAAACCAAATATTTGGTGAACCTTCGGAATCTCACGTCCACACACAACTCATGTATTTAAATACCAAGAAAGGTCAAATATACATACAAAACTATAAACCTGACAATCATATATGACATATATCATAGCTTTGGATAATGGGTTGAAAGAGATTATTATTATAAATAACGAAATAAATATGTCGATAACCTTAATTTACTTCTATTGGATTTTTCACGACTCTCCATTATGTTTTGACGTCTACTGAGATGAACAGATGATTAGCAAGTGACGTCTTTGTATTAAAGTGCGTAGTGTTGGCAATAATCAATCGGGTAAAGCTCAGTACCGTTTTCAGAACTGTTTAAACGAAACATAAAAAAAACTGTTTATCTTCCTTCCTGACTTGAAACACAGCC
Source organism: Acanthoscelides obtectus (assembly GCA_963669975.1). NCBI lineage: Eukaryota > Metazoa > Arthropoda > Insecta > Coleoptera > Chrysomelidae > Acanthoscelides > Acanthoscelides obtectus. The sequence goes on along the minus strand of CAVLJG010000003.1, from coordinate 106,098,281 downwards.
TTGATCATTAGCAGCAATTTTGCTTGTATCACTTTTGCTTGTGTGCGAAGACAAAAGCGTAACGCAATAGATTTCAAATGGCCCCATAGAAAAAAGTCTAATTACGCCAAATCAGGAGATCTAGCAGGCCATTTTATAGGCCCTCTTCGCCCTATCCATTTATCTGGAAACTCGTCGTCTAGACATTGCCGAAACCGAAAGAACATAGTGAGGAGGAGCGCCGTCTTGAAGGAAATATATTTTCAGCCTCATCAAGTATAGGGTTTGGAGCCTCTTCAATTTGGTTTTCTATAGTTTCAGTGATAAGAGAATTTCCATTGATAAACAATGGCCCGATCACGTTGTTTCCAAAAATGCCTGCCCGTACATTAATTTTTTGGGGGTACTGGGTATGCCCTTCTACAAAAGCATGAGGATTTTCATTGCTCCAATACCTGATGTTATGCTCATTAACAAATCCGTTTAGATAAAATGTGCATTCATCACTGAAGAAGATATTCTTTACACGAATGATATTATCATTAATCGCTGCAGTCATTTATTCACAAACTCAAGTCGCCTATCGAAATCATCTTTGGTTAATTCTTGGATTATTTCAATTTGAATGGATAACATTTAAAGAGTTTAGTAACTGTGTGTACACAGCCTAATGAAATACCAGTCGCAGCAACAATTTTTCGTAATGAATTATTACGATTTATTCCAAAATGACCCAAACTTCCAGTTTGAGTAAATTTTGTAACAAGGTCCCTTAGCAACTAAACAGGTATAACAATAAATACAGTTCGCCCAGGATATATGTGTTGATGAAAAGAATGCGGAAAAAAATGTTGGTTGTTATTTGGTTGTTGCCACGTCGAATCTTCCGAATTGCTATTATGTTGGTAGTTTCCGTTTTAAGTTATAAACGAATTGGCAAACCCTAACAGACAACATTTTGAACACTTATTGAAATGAAAACTGATATTTTCGTGTTCCAAACAAGCTATTACTCGATACCCCTTGTCATTTGAAATTTTTAAGGGGATGACCCTGGGGGCACAGGGTGAAAGGGGTGAAGTAGTTTCCGGTTAAAAAGTTGTCCCCCTTAACACATGTTTTGAAGTGTCTCCTCCGCGTTTTTTCTTCTGATCACTGAAGTTTTCAAATGAACACCCTGTATGTAAGGCGTGTCCGTAAAATAAGTTCCACAAATTTTTTTCATATCAAAAAATTGGTTTAATTGAAAAGAAAATATATTTTTGGAAAGTTCAGTCTTTCTTTTATTTTTCTACATAATCGCCGTTGCGTTCTATGCATCTCTGCATTCGAGGCACCCCTTTCTTCAAACCAGAGTCATAGAACTCTGCCGCCTGTCCGTGTAGAAAACTAACAACCGCGTTTTGCACCTCTTCATCTGTCTGGAATTGGGTTCCGCCAAGGTTTTTCTTCAACTCAGGGAAGATATGGAAGTCACTTGGTGCTAAGTCTGGGCTGTAAGGTGGGTGAGACACCATTTTCCATCCAAAATCTTTCGATGAGGGCTGTGGTTCGATTTTCGGTGTGCGGTCGGGGATTTTCATGGAGAAAACGCACTCCTTTCGTCAGCATTCCTCTTCTTTTGTTCTGAATGGCACGTCTAAGTTTTTTCAAGGTCTCACAGTACCGGTCAGCATTGATTGTTGTCCCGCGAGGCATAAACTCGCACAACAATACGCCCTTTCGATCCCAAAAAACGCTAGCCATGATTTTCCCGGCAGACAGGATTTGTTTGAACTTCTTTGCTCTTGGTGAAGAAGAGTGCTTCCACTGCTTCGATTGCTCCTTTGTTTCCGGTGTGGTGTAGTGTACCCAGGTCTCGTCACCAGTAACAATAGAGTCCAGAAATTCCTCTTCGGTTGTTCCGTGAAAAGCGAGAAATTCTTGGGCCGCTTCAACCCGCTGCCGCCGGTGGTCTGCAGTGAGCATTCTTGGTACCCATCTTGCGCAGACCTTTGAATAGCCTAAATGTTCAGTCAAAATCTTGTCGATTGTGGTTTTGCTGACCTCCGGAATCTTTGTGCACAGCTCCCGAACTGTAATCCGTCGATCTTCAAGCATTGCCGCTTCGACTTTGGCAATTGTTTCGTCGGAAACCGATGGCCGCCCTGCACGGGCTTCGTCGTGGACATCTGTTCGGCCATTTTTAAAGTCCCTGACCCATCTGCGCACCATCCCGCAGCTCATACAGTCTTCTCCATACACTTGACAAAGTTCTTCGTCGATTTCTTCTTAGCGGCCAGGAAACGAATAACAGACCGCAACTCGCAGCTGGCGGGAGACGCAAGAGGAAGCTCCATCGCTGACGGCTGCTGAGCCAAGACTAAACGTCGCAGCGACGCTGGCTTGGTGAGGGATTGGAGTGGGGGAACCAAACAATCTGCCTCTGTTGCCTGGCTGTGCATAGAAACGATCCTAGCGCCAGCGGCAGCCCGTGGAACTTATTTTACGGACAAGCCTTTATTACTTAAGTAGAGGAGATTAATTTGTACTTTTATCACTATCTTATATTTCATGTCTGGCGATCTGAATAAGAAAATAATTTTCACATTTCTAACAGAGATGAATTTTGACAAATTTGTGCTGATTTACGTTCATCAAACATTGTTAATTTCTCACATCGAATAATCGTTAAGTCCGCTGTTAAATTTGCAAAATTCCTTTCATGAACTTGCGGATCACTTTAATCGTGCTTAATTTTAGGAGATATAGCACCCTCAATATAGAATCCTTTACATTTGAAGACAATCGAAAACATGTTAAAAATGTGATGCATTTTGATAATAAAAATTAAATTCTAAATTCAAATAATTTACCTCTATCAGCCATTGTATAAGTTGTACAAAAGGCGAAAGCACGGATGCATCTCGTGCTTTCTTTATCACAAGTACAGTTAAAGGTGGTTTGTACCACGTCAGTCTTTGGCTTGCAGGGTCTTGAATGGTCCTGAAACAAAACCGAAAATATATTAAAAAAATAAATCGTTATTCAAACCCAGAACGGTTCAGTTTATCATATAATCAAAGTTTGTGTATATAGTAGATACCTTGTGTGAAGCTGAGTTTCATAGCTCGAACCAAATGAGGAAAATAACAGACCTGTTGCAATGATGAAATATGCACAAACAGTTACAAGCACAATCAAGACAGCAAGATTTAGTGCTATCATACTTAAAGCTGATCTAAAATCAACTAAACAAAATAAAGACGATGTAGTGGATATAACAAAACTGTGGTGTAGTATTACAACCTGCAAAACAACTCGATATTCAAGATCGCGGAAAAATCATCTACAATAATTGAATTAAATACCACAGCGATAAAATTATAAATTCATCCTAGCAGTGGCAGGAAACTACTGAGATGTATACAAGCAATCTTAGGAATGATTATTTATTATTTATAGATAATCAATACTAAGGGTCAAACAGCATACAAAAGGTTAAACGAGGTCTTTGCAGCCCCAATGTTAGTCTTGATATGTAACATCGTTGGATGCTTTCACTAGCTGTTAATAGAATTTCATCCCTTAAAATACTTTTTGAAAAATTTCTTTCCATGGTAGCTTTTAATAAAAGTAGAGTGACGCGTTCGCATATTCTGTATTTGCCATTCCTACAACTTGAAAACCATTTACGCACAACACACTATTGATATCAAGTCAATAAATGAACCTTATCATTTTTGATACCCTCGAAAATGATCTGACTACGTCTTAAGGTAGTCAGAAACTTAAAAGTGCAAAGTGTATAAGCGAAAAGTCAATTTTTCAATATACAGGGTGTTATTTAAGTACGTAGACAAACTCCTGGAGATGATTCTTTGAGTAATTTTAAGATGAATAGTTTATATAAATATAGGTTCAGAAATGCTTCATTTTCAAGATACAGGGTGTGAAACTTTTTAAAAAAAAAAAAAAGGCTTTACCTAAATATCTTGATAAACTTCCAGTCGATTTTGTTCAAATTAAGCAGTGGTATAAAGTGCAGTAATGTACTAATTTAGTCCCAATTAGTTTGTAATTATTAAGTCCAGTGAGATCGCGAAAAACACCATAACCAATATCTTAGACAAAAAATGTGTGCGCCACTTTTTTCAACTTTTCTATTTTTTTTTTCGAATTAAGCAGCTAAATTACAACTTTTTTGTCTGCCTAATTTTTTTTATCTCGCTTCGTTTGCGAGATAAAAATAAAAAGCACTTTATTGCATGTCCCTGGGACAATAACATAATAAAACATTGAAACCACCAAACTAACATTAGAGAAAGTCATCTCTTGAATTTTTTCGCACATATTTAAAACTAATTTCAATAAAACAAAATAACATATAATAATCGCATAACATAATAATGTATAACAGCAATATTTTAAAAGTAACAAAAAATAAGAGCGCTATGAAAAGAAAAACAATTGCTACTCAAACAAATCTGGCTTTGACATAACTTACTTAAATCAGTGCTTATTATTTATATTATTCAAAGTGTTTTTGAGAGTTACTCTAACCAATATCTTTTTAAATTTTTCATTTTTTTTCGAAGGATCTAAAAATACAACTTTTTTGTCTCCTGAGAGACTGTGCAACGCCACTGGCAAAACATTGCAACAATTAATAACGTTATGTGAATATTTTATGTTTATTTGTTTTGTCGAAAGCAGGTATAGATAATCTGAGCAAAAAAATTCAAAAGACGACATTCGTGTAACTTAATCGTCAAAAACATGCAATAAAGTGCTTTTTATTTTTTATCTCGCAAACGAAGCTGAGTAAATTAGAAAAGCTGTATTTTTAGCTGCTGAATTCTAAAAAAAAAAAATAGAAAAATTGGAAAAAGTCATTGCCGCACATATCTTTTGTCAAAGATATTGGTTAGGGTGTTTTCCGGGACGCCACTGGATTTGATGATTTCAATCTCATAGGAGCTAAATTAGCCCCTCACGGCCCTTAATACTACTGCAGAATTTGAATAAAATCGACTGAAAGTTTATTAAAATATTTAGGATAAAGCGATTTAAAAAAAAAAGTTGCTTGAAAACGAAGCGTTTCTGAATCTGTGTTTATACGAATTTTTCATCTTAAAATTACGCAAACCATCACCTTCTGAAGTTTGTCTACATACTTTATTAACACCCTGTATTTTGATTTCATTATGTAGGTACCAGGAGTATATTATATTATATATATTATATATTATGTTTACAATTTACAATTACAGTATCATGAACAATTAATGAATTAAAAAAAACGACCATAATTATAATCGCTTCGTTCCAACATAATAACGAAAACAATATTTAACAATCGATAAAATGTGCAAATTCACGTGAGTAACGAGTGATAAAACGTATAAACCGATGAAAAGTAAAATTGTACAATGTCAGTCTCGCGTAATCAAATATGCAGGTAAAATTAATAAAGCGATAAAAAGTTCGTTAACATAATTAAAATGAAGCTATTGTTTGTATAAGACGTTCGATAGAAGCTTTTACATTTTTAAATTAATAACAAAAACCGTCGTATTATATAAAGGATCCAATTTTAATAATAAGTGTGTTAAAACTGGTACAGAAAGCATCAAACTATAAAAAAACTATAATAGAAAATTATTATGCCAATTATTGAGGAAGATTATAGAGTGAGTTTTTTAAGATCCGATATACAAACAATTCGAATTCTTAAGAAAAAAAATGAGCGTTTCGGTTCACATCACAGGAACTCAAGGAAAATATGTTATTGAAAGTAGGAAATTTTGGATCAAAATTAATAATGTTCAACACGGCCGAACAGAGCCGGTTTTTTCAGGGTTCGGTTCTGTAAAGTGCGGTGGACGAGAATGGGTGGATTGGTAGCTGATCAAAATTAATCATCCGAAAACATGTATTGTACTAAAAAACGTAGCGGCGCCCTGCCCGACTTTTGAGTGATGGAAGTTCACGTACCATAGGAAAGTTCTGCCAAGTATCTTGGTTATCAGTCTTGATAACAGGATGACCCGGTAGAAGCACACTGAAGCGTTGAAAACCAAGTTCCAAATTACATTTCGGCAACTCTATCCTATGCTATGTAGAACCTCAAAATTGACTTTGTTCAACAAGGTTTGGCTACACAGCGGTCACTTACGCATGTACGGCTTGATGTTTCCTCGTCAAAACACATTTGCGTAGTCTGCATTTTTTACAGAACAGAGCCTTGCGCACAATCGGTAACGCACATAGTATGTACGAGGGTTGTCTTTTAAGTTTTGCATATGGAAATAAAACAACACGTTAGGTAGTTTTAAATGACTTTATTGTTTTTCGAGGTATTCTCCATTCTCTAGGCAGCAGCGGTGGCCGCAGTAGAGACTCTTCGGTCTCCTGATCAGTCGCCGTGCGCTGTGCGGGTTCGAGTCCCGTCCCAGGAGAAATTTTTCTCTTGGCTATGGATGTTGTGATTGTCCGTAGGTGGCAGACGGTCTTTGACTGTCGAACGCGGAGGTACCACCCGGCGGATCTCATAGGCGGAGCCAGAATGTGTGCATGTTGCATGCATAAGGTTCCCTCGCCAGAGACCGTGTGGCGTTCCCCTTTCCCATGTATCCCCCTATAGCCTCACGGTACCCAATGGGTGCTTAGGCCTTAGGCCTTCGTGGTAGTTGGAGTATATATAAAAAAAACGAAGATTAATACACATCTGCATGCGCTCGAACCAATTTTCGAAGCACTTATTCCACTCGTTTGCTGGCATATCCAAAACAGCATTTTTGAATGCGTCAACTGCTTCTTCTAGTGAGTGGAACCTTTGACCACGCAGTCTGTTTTTAATTTTCGGGAAAGTAAAGAAATCGTTAGGACGTTAGGACTTTAAGAGGATGGTCCAATAATTCCACGTTTTCTTCCGTTAAATACTGCCCTGTTTTTAGTGTGCGAGCTTGAATTGACTTGTTGGAGGATGATTCTTCTTTCGGGGTTGATTTTTCGAAGCTCGGTGATGACTTTTGGCAAACAAATGGTGGTATGCCAATCCGCAGAAACAGTTCTTTGCTCATTAAGAGAAATTGTTGCAATATGACCCGCTTTTGACACAAATGTCGCGATCATCTTTTTCGAAACACTTCGAGAACGGATGACTTTTGTTGGCTTTTCTTCACCTTGGAACACCCAAACAGCCGACTGTCATTTATTTTCTGGTTCATAACAGTAAATCCACGATTCATCACCACTAACAATGCTGTACACATTTTTTGAGTTTCCGGAATTGAAACGGTCAAGCTTTTTTTGACACCAATTAACCCTGGCTGCTTTCTGCTCTTCAGTCCAACGAGAAACTAATTTTCTTACTCCTAATTCTTCATGTTAAATTTTTTGAATTGACGTCTTTGAGATCTTCAAGGACGCCTCAATCTCGCGATATGTCACATGTCTATCTTCAATGATGAGTCTGCGCACAGCATCCACGTTTCCTTGGGTGACTGTCTTGTTTGGTGCACCCACCCTGGGATCGTCGCTAATACTCACCCGTCCACGTTTGAATTCGTCCATACCAACGGGAAATTGTCGACTGATGTGGCGCTTCGTTGCCGAAAACAGACAGTAACTCAGCAAGGCATTCTTGTTGCGATAATTGTCTATGAAAGTTGTAATAAATTATGGCGCGAAGATGTTCTCGGTTGAGTTCCATTTTTCTAATGACTTGGTGACACTAAAAAATTCACTGTTATGAGAACACTGCACGCATTGTTATGAAACTTTGAATTTAAGTTTACTAAAGAGTGAGGTTAAGATTCAGTACTGACATAGATCCGCGCGGCCTACTATGTTTCTATATGCAAAACTTGAAAGACATCCCTCGTATCCAAAGAGACCGTTCACTGAGACTTCGACATCCCTTACTTAAATTAAAGTTTTTCCACAACAACATCTAAATTAATTTCAAAATTCCCGAATACTGGTTAACAATGCCAAGGCGTCCCTCAGACTGATGTCCTTTCTCTCTTCTTCCCTTTTTTCTCCCTGACTTTGTCTGGTATCTGGGCAAGCAGACCTGACAAACCTACTAGCTTAATACTTTAACTTAAATGATGAATAGAAAGATGGATCGGATTGAGATCCTACGCACACAAGTTTGTTAGGAAATTCGATGTGGTTCGGATCACAAAAACGGAAGTATTTTTGAAAATTCTACCCCAATACGTATGTATGTACGTACACAGGCGAAACTTGACGCATTCAGGTATGTAATTTGGAGCGCTGAAAGCAAAAATCTTAGATATCACAGGGCGCACTTGCGATGGAAATTACCTCGAATTCAGCAACAACAAACCCGATTTATACAGGTTATTTTAGAAAATACCTGCTTGACGCAGATTTTTCATTGGTTCATGTGAGAACTGGAACACCCTGTATATTAACAATCCAACGAATACGCCTCGATTTCATTTCATACACGTGCTGTCATTCAGGTCAAAGCAATAACAAATATTTACACGAGCCATGGAATGAGAAAATGAGCTGAGGTGAAATTATTGCCTATAAATTTTTTTAGAGAAGCGCCGTAATTACTCAGAATACTACTCGTACTGCCACTACTGTATTCCTAGAAATGATAATAGGTCAAGAAATAGGTATTTTTTCCTACATTTTTGCCGATAGTTAATTTTTTTGGTGGTATCGCTAGATTATTGCTTCCTAATGAAGCTCAAATTGGCGCCATGGTAGGGCTCGAGCATTTGCCGCCATTTTGATAAGCCCGTTTGATCGCAAAATTTGGAAACCATCGTATCTTCGTAAAAAAGTAATAGAAACAATTTTGTGGGAAATTCAGTTCTTTACCATTTTGCTTGTTATGAGGAAATTAAGGGTAATGGAACATGTAATGATATTTTCTCTTATAACAGCTAAATTAACAACCTAAGCGTATAAAGACTACACCTTCTTTTGTAGAGAAAAAAAATTATATAAGAAAGGACGTTTACGTTTTTTAAACACCTTGATGGTTCTTCAAGTATAAGAAGGGGAAGTTAAAAATTCCTATCAAAAGTCGCGCGGCATTCCTCGTACTATACGTGCATTGTTAACGTGTGAGCATAATACAAATAACTTCCTAAGTAATTATGTATGCCAAAAATACTATTTTAAAGTGATTTAATTTTTTTACTGCGACGCGTAAGTATGAAAAATGTAATATTTTGGGAAAATCTATAATCTGAAATCTGAAATCAATGACATCACCATAGGCATTCCTCAGGGATATATTTTGGGTCCAGTGTTGTTCTCCTTATACATCAACGATTTAGAACATTGTTCTCCTGAAGGTAGATACGCCCTTTATGCGGATGATTATATCGGACCAATACATTACACTGAGGAACGCATTTACTTGAGCATATTCATAGGTGGTTTGGCAGTAATCAACTGTATTTGAACTCGCTTGTGGGGTTCCATAACGTTCAGAAAAAAACAGAAAAATTTAACATCAATATCATAGCTCAAAAGTACCAGTTGGAACATAAGTAAAATTTGTGGGGCTATATCTTCATGCAAGCCTGAATTTCAAAAAACATTGTGAGAATCTAGTCTCAAAAATTAATTCCCAAATCTATGTAATCAGAAACCTAAAAACAGTTCTACCTGTCAGCCAGTTAGTTGCTACGGGTGATTTTTTAAGAGGTATAGGATTTGATTTTCGAAAAAAACACAACAAATTTGAAAAAACGATTGAATCTTTGTTTGGGTCGATAGTACGGTCGATATAATTTAATGTTTAAAGATTATTTCAAGTAAATGTTGGCCGCGGCTCCGCTTTAGATGGCCCATGCGCAAGGTCCAATTTGGGCACACTCTCTCCAACATATCGGCCGGAATCTCATGAATAAATGCTTCAATATTGGCTTCCAGTGCGACAATCGTTGCTAGTTTATCCCTGTAGACATTAGCCTTAACATGGCCCCACAAGAAATAGTCCAACGGCGTTAAATCACACGATCTAGGCGGCCAATTGACGGGCCCCAAACGTGAGATAAACTGTTCACCGAACTCGCCTCTCAATAGGGCCATTGTTTCGTGTGCGGTGTGGCATGTGGCACCGTCTTGTTGAAACCACATATCAGCCAAGTCCAGCTCTTCTATTTTGGGCAAAAAAAAGTTTGTTATCATCGCACGGTAGCGCTCGCCATTCACAGTTACGTTCCGGCCATTGTCGTCTTTGAAGAAGTACGGCCCGATGATGCCACCGGCCCATAATCCACATCAAACAGTGATTTTTTCGGGATGCATTGATAGCTCTTGCAATGCTTCTGGCTGGTCTTCACTCCAGATGCGGCAATTTTGCTTGTTAACGTACCCATTCAACCAGGAATGAGCTTCGTCGCTGAACACAATTTTTCGATAAAAATGTGGATCTTCCTCCAACTTTGCCAGCGCCCATTCACCAAATTGGAAACGTTGTGGGAGGTCGTGTGGCTTCAATTCTTATAAGGTTTTACACCCAAATCCTGTCGCAAAATTTTCCACGTAGTGGAGTAACATTCTGTCAGTGGTTTTTGCACAAAAACATTGATAATCCGGATTTTTTTAAATACATTCTAGCGACGGACGAATGTACTTTTACGCGAGACGGGATATTAAATTTCCATAATACTCACACGTGGGCCCAAGAAAATCCTCATACCGTTCGTGAAGGTCATTTCCAACAACGTTTTAAAATAAATATTTGGGCGGGTATTCTTGACGATCAGTTAATCGGCGTTTTCGAGTTACCCCCAAAGTTGTCAGGAGAAGGATACTTTAGCTTTCTAGCCAATAACCTACCAGAACTTTTGTAACAAACCTTAGACTACATGCCATTACAACGGAGACAGAATTTGTGGTTTTTTCATGACGGGGCACCACCACACATTTTTAGAGGCGTCATTCAGTATTTGAATGAACATTATCCAAATCGCTGGATCGGTCGAAATGCTCCTGATCCTCGAAAATGGCCAGCAACATCTCCTGACCTCAATCCGATGGATTTCTGATATTGGGGAGAACTTAAAGGGAAGGTTTATGGGGCTGCTCCAATAACAACTGACGCGAAAAAAAATTTAATGCGGCTGAAATAATAAAGGGACAACTTCGAGGACCTAGAGTAAGAAGAAACTGGGTTCGTCTTAATGAAGCTTGTGTGGAAAGTGGAGGTCGTCATTTTGAACACCTTTAAATACAAAAAAGGTGCAATGTGGGTTTTAAAAAGAAAAACAATGTATGTATTAAAATTTTGTTCCCTATTTATAATTGGACGCGCTGAGACAGTTAATGGTAAGTCCGTTTTTCTAATTGTTTGCATTTTACGAGTACATTATCAAATAATTAAATAATACCTAAGAGTCAAAAATAACAAACTCCATCTTCATTTACACTGCGTTCCGTCGGCGTATGGCATTGCGGCGTTGTCAGAATTTATTTTACTTTAAAGTCGCTTTTCTCTAAAAAAATGCCGTTTTAACCCCCATGTTATGTGAAACTTTTTGCTTATTTTAACCTCCACTATCACCCATTTAAATAATGACTATCATAAAGTTTACACCCTGTATAAAATCGCCCTATTTCCTAGGAAAATAGGTACATGGACAGAACAGAAAGCTGTTAAATTATTGATGGGTACTTGATGTTTCACAGAAAATTGGATTTGAGTTACTGTGGCTTCTGAAACGGGTCAAGTGACAACTACATGAGTCATGGTAGGGGGTCATTCACTTTGGCTAGTTATTTTATTATAACCATGCCATGTGGTGGTGTAAGCTGTTTCAATAATGGCGCTTCTAAACGGGCAATATTTTGAGATTGCCGATTTATAGGAATTTTACCTAATCTTATACCGGTCATTCTTGTCCCTTCTGATGAGAAATTTACAAGGTATATGTGACTAGACACTGCAGACAATATTGCAAATACATAGTCCGAGATTAGCTGATACTCCTACAGTTGATGAATTCTAGTTGCCACACTTATATCCAAATATAGGTAAAGTTTTAGTCACCATTCTTGGCGGTTACGTCATCAACGCCATATGAAATAAGTACACAGATGGAGTCTCCGTACCATGGGCGGATCTTGAGCGCATCTGCTACTCTCTCCAGTATGCATGAAGTGGGTAACAGGGGACCGCTGTTTTCATTCTCTTCCTGGAAATACTCCAATAAATTTAGCACGAGCCGTCGGCCTTCTCCATTGATAGTATTTCCGGGCCTTGTATAATATTATATTGAAGATTGATAACAGGACAAGTTAAATTGGACGCCGATGTCAATTAAGTTATCATTCTGACAAATATGACTGAAGGGCAGACATACGTAAAGACAAAGTTTTCGAGACGGAGACGCACAACTAAAAGACGTATGTCTTTCAGCTTACCAAACAAACGCTCACACACAGGGGTGCGTATGAGGGAGATAGACATGTATAAACGTATATTGGTAGTCGTACTTTCACCCGCCAAGAACGGTGACTACAACTATACAAAAATAGTGCTGGCTTAAGGTAAGTACTCACTTGGAGACCACGTTGCGCGATTTTCTTTAGGTGGTCTAGAGACCGTCTAGACTTGAGACATAGACATGGTGTAGAAACACCGATCTTTGCCTCGTCTAGCGTCCACACTGTGATGGGAATTTTTCTAGTCTCATCTTCACCAACCACCATGGCGAACCTTGCTTTGTGCGCAATGAGTACCTGTTTAGTAAAAAAGCGCGAAAACGTAAACGTTTGTGGACGCGCGAAGTGTTCGCAGAAGGACCTAGGTTCGATACCGAACTAGTAAATAAATTAAGATTGGGGGACAACATTTGTCGTTTGACCACATGGTAAACAAAAACAGCAGAGACCGCATGCACTTGTTTACAAAGCAAGAGAGGTACTGGGAAATGTATCGTCTATGGACGCGAGGTACTCACTATCACCTTGTTGCGCAACGTATCCCAACGTTGCATCAAGTCTCCCATTTCAATCGGGAGACTTGAGACCTGAATTTTTTAGTTTCGCAACCGCCCCGTAGACCGGATTTGGTCTATAGACATGTCTACCGAGACATACTGAGACAACTTTAGACATGTCTCTGAGACCAAAATCGCGAGACATGTCTACTAGTGAGTACTAGGCTTTAGATGCTCCATAAAAGGTCTCGCACATCAGACTAAAGCAGTAGGTCTGTAATGTGGCAAAGGTCAGTATGAGGGAGATAATGAGTGTATCAGAAAAGAAGCAGATCTCTCCTTCATGCGAGCGGTAATCCATAGCAGCTATCACTCCAAGATAATGTCGGGAGGACGTAGAGAAACCTCTATAACTGAATAAGAAAGAACAGAAACTAGCCATTAGTGATTCACGGCACACCTTCAGAGAGCTCCTGTGATGAAAGTGCGGAGAGACACAAAAACTGAGCAAGTCATCTTTGATTTTCCTTACCTGGGTGATAGAAGGACCACCTACTTGATAGATCAAAAGAGAAGTCAGGGAGGCGTAGCCCAAATTATTGCCAAGTTGATTGAGAGAATGGCAACCTGTGACTGCCGGTGCACTATAATTCTAACCCCATTTCCGATTACAAAAATGGCGTCCAGCAGATTGACTCTATGCTTCCCATGTCTTGGAAGCAACTTCTAGTACAGTTTTCCATGTAGTGCAATGGCACTAAAAAGGCACAGGTTTTGACAGAACCATTAGTGCACCATTTGGGCTTTTAATGATTGCAGCAATGAGCGTGTCCGGACACGGTAGCCCATTTCCTTGGAGCTACGGTGTAAAACAATGCTTACGAACTGATTACTACATCATTAAATGACTCTCAAAGCATAATGCTTGTATGTGCGGAACATATCTCGCCCACCTCGTATTTCCATATCGGATCACTGCGCCGTGTGCTACATACTTTTAGTCCCTCTGATCCACTACAAAAAATGCAATATTTACAACGCCGTGGCACACGGCAATTGCGACCGATAGGTACGCGACCTGTCTGCTGAACATATCTTACAAGTTTTAAGTTCAAATGTACGGGAAATTCTATGATGTGTGATGATAAGCATGATAGGTTCGCAGAATTGCCGGGATTAAAAATGTATTAATATACCAACGTCATATGGATCTCGATGTAGTGGCTATTACAGAAACATGGCTGTCTTCAGATATTCCAACAAGTTCAGTAGATATTTCTGGTTATAACTTCCATCGTCGTGATCGTGGTAGTCGCGGAGGTGGGGTTGACTGTTATGTCAAAAATCGTTTTTCATCAGAAATTCTATCGTTTGAGGAATATGATCGTACTTCTCTAGAAATGCTTTGGCTCAAGGTTCGTATTGGCCGTAAATGTATTGTAGTTGGTGTTATTTATACACCGCCTCGGGGAAGTTCGGATGTTACAGTAAGTATATTAGATAATACGTTGTCCATCTTAGCACCGTCTAATGAATGCATCTTGGTACTTTGTGACCTCAACGTTAATTTCTTTATTGATAATAAGATTAATCAGTGCTTTCAATCTTACAGCCTGCACCAGTTATTGAATGAACCAACTCGAATAATTGATCATTCTTCAACGCTTTTAGATCCGGTTTTCTTCAACTGTGCACAAAGATGTTCCAAAGTGGGAACTTTCACTGTTAACTTTAGTGACCATCAGGCTGTATTCTGTCACATTTCGTGTAAAAACAATAAACCACCACCTAGACTAATTACATTTAGGCCCGTATCGTCAGTCGTCCCTACAATTGTAGGGCGCCTTTATGGCCTCCTCGATTGTCATAGTTTTCTACTTCTCCGTGTCAGAACTCTATTTTGAGGTTATGTCACAAACACCTACTTGCATCAAATTGTGCTTGCTTTTGAGTTATATCATGTTTTATCAGCCTCAAATTTCCTACAATTTAAAAGGAAAACATATCTTCACAATAGGAGAACGCTGAGGCTGACACGGGACAAGTGTAATCTAGAAATTTTTGAAGGAGAGAAAGGAGTATGACAATCAAGGGGGCCATAAACGCGCCCTACAATTGTTGGGACGACTGACGATACGGGCCTTAGAGACTATCGCAATTTTGATCTAACCTCTTTTGACGATGACTTATTTAGCGTTAATTGGGCTGAACTTATTTATATGGCTAATATGGATGAGAAAGTAAAATTTATTTCCGATAACATTGTAGGACTTTTTGACATACATGCACCACTACAAACAGTGAGAGTGTCTAAGCCTCGTGCACCATGGCTCACAAACAATTTGAAAATGATAATGAAAGAACGAGATAAGGCTTTTCATAAATATAGACGGTCTCGAACGGATGCGAATCGAAATCATTACAATGAACTGAGAAATTTTACAAAAACTGCTACACGTGCAGAGAAATCAGGCTACCTTCAAAATCTATCTCGACAAAGAAACACTGCAGCTCTTTATAAAGCTCTTAAGTCATTTAGAATTCAGGACTCTCGTAATACTGACATTCCAGATGATTTAGCAGTTCCCAATGAAATAAGTAACTATTTTACCAGTATATTCCAGAAAAGTGACGATGATTGCTCGGAAACTATCGAATTTTATAGCCATAACAAATTAAACCAAGATTTTCATTTTCAGTTCCGTCTTGTCGATATATCTACAGTATTGGATGCTATTCGCAGTATCAAGTCCAATTCTAGTGGTATTGATGGCATTACCATTGAGATGATTAAATTGTGTCTACCTGCTGTAGGAATATACATTTTGCACTTAATAAATTGTTGTTTAGGGCGCGGTGTTTTTCCAAGTGCTTGGAAGGAAGCATTAGTGCAACCTCTTCCAAAGATTCCCAATCCCCAGGTTCCTGGTGATCTCCGACCTATTAGCTTGCTGTCAGCTCTATCAAAAATTCTAGAAAAAATAGTTTATATGCAGTTGAATCAGTATTTACTCGAACGCAGCATTTTGCTTTAGAAAGGGTCACAGTACCACTACTGCTTTGGCACGGGTTTGTGACGATGTACTAACAGCGGCGGATAGGCAAGAAGCAGCTGCATTAGTCTTATTGGATTTCAGCAAGGCTTTTGACACCCTGAATCATAAGCTGTTAGTTTCTAAATGTAAATACATTAGGTGTGACGACTTGGTTCTGGAATGGATAGATTGCTATTTAAATGAACGACATCAATATGTCGTCATACAAAATAAACTTTCAGACAAAAGGCCGATTTGTTCCGGCGTGCCTCAGGGATCCATATTAGGTCCACTTTTATTCCTTATTCCTTTGACATTTCTAACACCCATCAACATTGTTCTAGTCAATCATATGCTGATGATATGCAGGTTTTTCATAATTTCTGTCCGAACAACTACTATTTAGCTAACAACCTTATCAATCAAGATCTGCAATACTTATGCACATATGCATTTACGTCTAAACGCATCGAAATCGACAGCTATACTTTTTTGCTCCAAGAAAAAACGTACTTTCCTCAAATCAAAGTTAAATTTATCACTAAATAATAGTATCCTAATATTTTCCCATTCTGTAAGAAATTTAGGTTTGTACTTGGATGAAGATTTCAGATTTCAGGAGCATGTTGGCTATGTGTGTAAGTCTAGTTATTTTAGACTCAGGCTTCTATATGCAAGTAAAACTGTTTTAAATAGAAAAATTAAGAAAATGTTATGCGTGTCACTCATACTCAGTAAAATCGCCTGCTGCAACGTAGTTTATTATCTCTGTATGGATGAAATCACAAAACTCATGTAGTCGTTACATAAACAATTTAAGAAGGTACGATCATGTTTCTCACTCAATATCTTCAATGAATTGGTTGAAAATTTCTGATCTTTTCAAATACAACTTTGTTACATTTGTCGTAAAAATATTAAAAACTTCTGTTCCGGTTTATCTTATGCAAAAGCTTGTTCGTAGGAATTTAATTCACAATTTGAATACGCGCAACATTAATCTCCTGACGATGCCACAACATAGGACAGCCATTCTTCAACGATCTTTTACGTATAATGCGGTGAAATTGATCAACTCTTTCGAACAATGTTTCCTCAGCAACTTTTCTAAAAAAAAATATAAGAACTACTTATTGAGCTCTTAGGTTATTGTCTTCTCTTAATCGTACGTATTATGTTTTTTGTTCTAATCGTACGCATTATGTCATATTTATCAATTCTTCTTTTACTATTATTCTTCTTTTACCTTTTCTTTTTCAGTTTTTTATTTTGGTTAAGTATAAATGGCCATTGGCCAGACTTCGCCATTTGTAAGGATACATAATTATGTATGTGTTACAATAAAGTCCATTGAATTGAATTGAATTGAATTGAAATGAAATAAAAATTGCGATATAGCCTCCCCCACCCTCACACAACTCCCCACCACTCAATTGCCCTAAAGAAATTTTCAAAAATGATTAGGATGCTTGAAACGTCAAAAAGCAAAGATTGAGCGATTTTTATTTTTTGGACCACTCAGATCCGGAGTTTATCTGAGTTTGTAAAAATTTCAACCAAATCCGTACAGTACTTTTCAAATCATAGACGAGCCAAGCATTAGTGGACAGACAGACCGACAAACCGACGAAAAGGAGTGACATTGTTTTTAGTGATATGCATGCCATATAACACCCAAAAAACGTAACTCATTTTCGAAATTTTTCGCGATTACAACACTTCCTCGCCAGTAGCCGTGGGAAGTACTACTCCCAAGTACTCGTATAATATTTCCAGGTCGATTATAGAGCAGGATACACTATGTTTGACATGTTACCTTTAAATATGGATTGGAGTCATTTGGAAAAATAACCAGTCAAATAATGAAATCATCAATCAAATTGATTAATTAATAGAAACGTATAAAATTTGAAAAAATTATTTTAGTTATAATAACAGCTGGGAGTCAAATAGTGCTACTTACACCCTGCGATGTTAATATAAAGCATGATACAAAACCTCAACCCACTACATTTTCCTGTAAAGGATCGATTCAAAATTACACCGCCCCATTAATAATATCATTACGCCTATTTCTTGGACTACATCTCGATCGATACCTTCCTCATAAAAAATAGGGATTTTATATTATTTACACCGTTACACGTCATAGACTTAAATACCAATAACGCGTAGCTCGTACTATATTATGTGCTGCAATGATAATAAATATCCAAATTGAAGTCCTTCGCGAGGAACAAGGTCTTTCATGAAACGTACACATAGCGTGCATTTTTATAGCGTATTTTAGAGTTGATTAGATATTTTCCAATGAGAATATATAATTACGCATGCAATTATACGTATACCTGTGGCGCTTATCAGCAATTATGCAGCTAGCTGATAGTATGGAGCATTAATACAAAAAACCTTGTGCTACCCACATTGCCATGACGTTATCACAACAAAAGTTATAATTTATTGTGCCTTTTATCACCAATGAGCCAATCATAAAGAATGAGTCATTTGAAAAAATAGTAAAACCATTCGTTTCAATTCTCATTATTCATTTGTATAGTTATTTAGTCATCATCTTATATCAAATCTGTAATAAGACACACGAAAACGCAAAACATGTATAGGATCAGATGATTGTATGATAAACATGAGAAAACAACGATCCCAGCTTACAAGCGCTGCGAAGCACTACCCTGTACCTTTTCACTTTCATTACAAGGGTAGTACATAAACAACTTATCGAGGGATTCAATGTCAGGATAATTTCAAAGCCACTTGCTTAATAACGTAACGACAGGGGATATGTTCTTCCTTGGCGAGAGATAGGGTCGATAGAACTGGGTTGTCGGGACCAAGCCTATTTCTGGGAAAAACCTAACGTATGCCAGCAGTGCCTTTCTTAGCATTCCCAGTGTCACGCGACCCTTTTACAGGGTGACTCACATGAAGAAAGGTGACTAAAATATTGTGTATGCTTACACATATAATATAACAATAAAAGTGTTGTTCCCTGCGCTCACACTAATAACAAAAGATGAAACAAAATCAATTCACAAATATGATGATGAATGAGACTTCAACTTATGTTTTTAATCTGAGAGCAGTAGAGCCACACTTTTATTTTTATATATGTTTTGTGTCTTAGTGTATTTTCTTATAGATTTGAAGTAGAAAGTGTCGCGACCAGATGCTGATATGAAAATGCTTAAGCTAAATTAGAAAATGTGTCAATTTAGGACAAAAATGCAAAACCTGCAAATTTTGGAATTTTAAAGGCAATAAAGTAGAGTAAAAGTAAAAGAAAAAAAAATTGTTTAAAGCATGTTCCAAAATATTCGAAGACAAGAACCCCGCATATACCATTTAGTTCAACATTTAATCTTGTATTGATACGTGCTTTTAAGTACTGATCGAAACAGTTTTTGTTGTACAGAGAGCAAAGCCAGATTGGGTTAGGGCTAGTCCATCCCTGTTGATGCAAATGCGTTAATTATTTCCTTGGACGCCATCATTTGCGGCCTCAACTGGTTACTATGCTGTTAACATGTTGAAGAAAGACCGAATTCTAGTAAGTCCTTTAGAAATCTGTATTTTCGAACCGGCATGGTATTTCGGGAGACTAAATAGTTTTTGAGGACACCTTGTATATTACAAGCGTTTCATTTTTATCATCCACAGGTATCGTTGCGATTTTAGGCGGGTCACAGTCAAACTACAGGAATAACGTTCATATATATACAGTAATGGACAAAAGTATATAGACAAATTAATATTGTGCTGTATTTCGTTTCATTAATACACCAACCTGTATACATAATTCGTTATAGCATAATACTCACTTATACATAAATAAATTCATTAGATTCCCTTCAATACAAAATTAATTGAAAAAAACTGGAACTCTAAAGGCCAAAAATATATAGACAAAGCAAGACTATAGAAAAAACAATCAAAGTTCATTGAATTATAGAAAACCAACTATTTTTGTGTTAATATTTTGTAGCATAACCATTATTATCAATCACCGCCTGGCATCGTCTCGGCATAGATTGTAGAAGTTTCTTGATATACTATAAGATTCATCAATATGTCTCCACTTTTGCTCTAAAGCGGCAAAAAGTTCATCCTTGTTTGAATAATTTTATCTCGTATTTGCGTTTCTAAGTATTCTCATAGAGTTTCAATGGGATTTATATCGGGAGACTGTGAAGGCCATTTGAGAACTGGTATTTTTTCATCCAGAGATTTGAAGTGTGCTTAGGATCATTATCCTGCTGGAAGATTGATCTTAAGGGCATATTGTCTTCCATATAGGGTAACATGACGCTTTAGTATGTCTGTGTATACAAACTTATCCATAATGCCATCTATTCTATGTAAAGGTCCCATCCCAAACCCCGAAGCACCCCCAAACCATAACAGACCCGCCTCCATGTTTGGCAGTGGGCAAAGTGTCCTTGGGGTTCAATCTTTGTCCACTAGGACGTCTAACGTAATGAACACCATCTGATCCAAACATATTGAACTTGGATTCGTCACTGAAACATACCCTCTTCCAGTCACAGATGCTCCAATCAAATTGCAACTGTGCAAACTCGGGCGACGTGCAAATAACTTCAAATCATTTAATCTTCTACTTATAGTTTTCGTAGACACACTGACAATTCATTTTGTTGGGGTTTTAAACGGATCTTTGTACGAAATTACTTTTATTGATCTAACTGATCTAGCATTTAGTTTTCTAGGCCGACCACTTCTCTTAGAGGCTTGCAAGATACCTTTTTGTTTATATTTGTTCAATATTGCACAAACTGCTTTACGCTTTAGCTTCAAATTTTTGGCAGTGTCGACTTGACGTTGACCATCTTTGTATAACTCAATGATCTTAATTTTCACATGGAAAGAAATTTCTGGACCACGCGGCAAGGTCTTAAAATCACTCAACTTATTCCACAATACTTGATGAATACAAACTAATCCTCTTCTGACACGAAACTGTACTAAACTAATGTTGAAAAGAATTTGTCTACATATTTTTGTCCCTCATAAAAAAGTGTTTATAATCAGACTTGTGTTGTGTTCGTTGCAGATAATGTAAGTACATGGAATTTAGTTTTTCTACTCATAACTCACTTGTTTATGGAGCAATGAAGTCTGAATTCGTTTTCTAAAGGTATTTAGGTAAATATCCATATTTGTCTATATACTTTTGTCCATTACTGTATATCTCCCTCACACATTCATTTGCAAACGGCCTTTATGCGAGGACGTTTGTTTTCGTAAACTCCAAGACATACGTTTTTTAGTTTTGTCTCACCGCCTTGAAAATTTTACTGACAACGTATGTGTCTTCCAAATTTACGCTTGTTGCTGCGAGTATAGCAAAGTTCTGGACATGCGCATGAGATTTATGGTTACCCATAAAATCAGTCTGCATCAGAAGGATTTTCAGAAAATGAGTGATAACAACGGTCCTCTATCACCCAATTCATGTGAGTGTACAAGAGTGAGTAGCAGCTGGGTTACGCAAAGGCTTGTGCAGTGTACAATTTCGCTTAAGTAAGTTAATCCACGCTCGTAGTACCATTTGTCAATCTGTCTACTTATTTTGTAATGCATTGTGACGTAAAAGCCATGAAAAGAACTATACAGGGTGACTTCGAAGTTGAGTCATTTATTTTAACAGTGAGTAGATCTGATCAAAAGAAATGTTTTTTCCTTTACCATTTTTCTGGTAAAATTAAAGTAACAAAGTTATAGCCCTTTGGAAGTTTGAGTACCGCCCTGTCTCAATAGTAATATTATGTGCTCGTGTTTGGCGACAACGGATATAATCCGCCGTATCGGTTCATCGCATCGGAAACAAAAAAGCGAAAGAATTTGGAACGATGTTTTTACAATTATTTTATTCATTTGTATACAGTCAGTGTCAGTGAATAGTGGTGTCTGTTGCGTGGCTCAAACGAAATAAAAAATGGCACATGTTTATGCGGATCGGTTTCCCAATCGAGTGCAACCAACCCCTCGTGCCTTTGTTAATGTAGTACAACGGGCTCGTGAATCAGGTGACGGCATGCCGGTGCTCCAAGACCTCACGATCAAATACAGGTCCGCACTGAAATACTTGTCGGGAGGATACTTTATAAAACAAGGTAATTTTTTTTTTTAATTTTTTTTTATTGTTACACACATATTTTGGTTTATCTTCCTTCTACAATCATTATCTGAAAATTAATGACTCAACTTCAAAGTCACCGTGTATATTATTTCTTGAGTATTCTAAGTTTTGTGTCAGAAGTGGGATAGATTTCCTCGTCTTATCGACTACTGTAGTTTTAAATAAGGTGAGCTTATTGTATTCAAGAAATACCGTAACGAAAGCGAGTTTTCGGGGCGCCCTAGTGACCTCACTAGCTCACATTACGTGGGTATGTCCTTTGGTAAACAGAGTCTATGTGGGTCACAAGTCGTATTTATAAAATTCATACTTTGCACGCCGCAATTTCATAGAACCAGAATAGAGCGTCTACGAGGGTTGCTCAAAATATTTGGAAATACAATACGATTTTCGTTTTACCATTTCGTCTATCCCGGTCAGTAACCCTGAGGTAAATCGCTACTTGTGTCGCTCAAGAAATATGTTTCATCTTCACGTCGCGATGCGATTGCATATAAGATCTTTTTATACAACCGCAGCAGTTTTCCTTTACTTTACCGCTATAGAACCTCAAAACTCCATACTCGCTATACTCGGGTACCGAAAACGAAGAGAAAGAAGAAGCAAAACACATCGCACGGCCATGCTAACGCGGCATTCCTTTTAATATGGCGTGCGCCGCCTTTGACAATTCAAAGAGATGCCGCGCTGGCATGGGCGCGCCAATGCAAAATGCCACTACGGTATTTACGTGTTCGAATGCAAGCAACAAGACATACTTTTCCGGAAGACTGTAAGAAAACGGATATACCAACCTGTATTGAACTCTTCTACCGTCATTGGCAACGGTAACCCCGTTCATGAGTTTCAAATTGGTATCCAGATTGTTGTTGTTACTGTCACTGCTAGAGTTCTTGATGTTTAATTTCGTTTCGTCGCAGGGACAATCTTGCCTTTGCAGGCAGATCAACTCGCCGCTGGCCACCATCGTGATGACAAAGCACTATCACAGACTACAGAATCCCTGAATTGATAAATTGGTCAAATCAGGTAGGTGCTTCGAATCGATTTTGTCTTTGTGTGAACGTGTGATAGTCAAAGAATGACATGCTAAGATCTCCATTCAAACTGTTGTAACGAATAGTTAGTAAATTGGATTTCTTTGCAAAATACTATTGGGGTGTGCCAGAACAACATCTCTCTTAAACAAATACAGCACAAATTGAGTATTCTTTATCAGGCGAATGTCACAGATCAGAATTCACTGATCGTTCAATCACTGTCAGTGAATTTCTACGTAGTCTTAACAGCTTCCCAGTGAACCAGTTGAATTACTCAGAGTAACTCATCACCAAGACATGCATCGTTTCTAGACCAGTTCTGGATCATATTGCTTTAAAACCAAAATCCACTGTAAAGCAGATCTTATGCATCAATAATAAGGGTTCGTTCAGATGATGCGCTTACTGAGAGACTCTGCGTCTGGTGAGGTTCAAATATGGCTGACGACGTAACGTGTACGAGAGAGAAGCGCTAGAAGCGTCCAATATGTATGTCAGAAAGAGTGCATCGATGGCGTCCGTGGCCTCCTCACTCGGGTTGCTAGACAACGAGGTGTTTCTATCTCTTTCTAACGCAGGTATTGTACGCTTCTCGCACTTGTCTCTCGTATACATTACAACGTCAGTGGTATTTGGTTTTCAGTGCATTTGAACTTAGCATAACTGACGTCCTGGCTTCACCGTCATTAAATATACTGAGTGGTAAAAAACACCTACGTATATTTATTAGATTCAAGAATTTTTTACATATCGATTTATCTTGCCATGAACAAGTGATAAAATGGTCAGGTTTTTCTGTTAAGTTTTTGTGGTGGCTGCGTGTATTGTTTGATGATAAAGAGGCATTCAGTTTTCGTATTTTTACTATAGTAAGAGACACTGAACATATATGTCTTTGTGTGACATTCGCCTTATCCATACAAGAGATAGACACGCTATAATATATTTTTGAAGGGTAATGGAGTTATCGGAAATGTTTCCAGATGTCACCTGATTATGAGTTTCGACCGATAATATATGTCAAAATACTGAATGTGCGGAACCTTCTTGTTGCCTTGCTGGTCAAAACACTTCATCAAACTTTTACAAATTGGATCATGGGTTACAGTTACTGACAAGGTGCTGGTGACTTGAGTATATCTCTAATCAAACTATCTTATCACTTTTAGGAATAGATAAAATATAAATAAAAAATTAATATAAAAAATACCAAGCATTGAGTGCCTAGCCAGATTATGAAGATTCGCTAAAAAATATATTTGGAGTATGTATGGATTTTTTCCAGAAAATCGTTCAATATTCCGGGGGCACCAAATAAATACATTACTATTTTAAGCAACAACGCTTTTAAAAAATAGTCAAAGGCGAAAACATTGCAAGGTCGAACCCTCAAGAGAGTCTTCACTTATTCACTGAACCTGATTAAAGAATATTGTTAAATATTGTAGTGCAAAAACTTTATGAAGATGGATAATACTAAGATTATAATAAAAACATGTAACATGAAACTGGGCCTGAATTGGCTCACATTGATAACGACTTTTCTGTCAGGTAATTCCGATTTTTTGAAGTTAGGTTGAGTAAGAAGACGTTTTTTAATAATAGCTTTTGGAAAAATTGTAGAAATCCTCCAAATATGTGAAAATTCTTCTGTTCCCAACTGATCGCTGAAGAAATTAGATTATTAATAGAAAATTCTTTTTTCAAAACCACTAATTAGATTTAAATCCGTTAAACTTCTTTCTTTGTCTTTGTGATGAGTTTTTTACTTGATCAAAGTTTTCGCTAATACGGCTGTACCTACCAAATTTCAACAAAAACTGGCCGAAGTGCTATTTCTACCATTACGAAAAGATGAGTCTTCAAAAAAAATTCAACACCCCCATCTCAAAAATGAAGCAAATCTATCGGAATTTTTCTTGTTAGAATCGCCCAACAAATCACCTCTTGACCTGGTTCTTTATTAATACGTTGTATCCTGTTTTACACTTTTAATGAGACTGGCAATATGAAACACACTCCAGGAAGAATCCTCAAGCATTGTCATTTTTTATCATCTTCCTGAACAAAACAGATTGAATGGAGGTCATTTAAAAAATGGTCTAGAATGCCTATTTTTTATTACCTGAAGACAAACTTCAGTGGAGGTACTTTAAACAACAACGTGAGATCTCACAGCACAGTAAAAAATCGATCTAATTGACGGCAAAGACAAAAAAATCGATTCGACTTGACTGACTTGGCGTATTGGCCTGATGATTTTTCACCAATCACCAAGTACGAAGCGCACCCTTGTGTCACTGAGGGCGACCGTTGCATCGGCAATCAAGGCGGGCCATGATCCGCGCAGCGCGACACATCAAAACAAGTGAATATCGACGCGGCGGGCGCTCCCGCTTGGCGGGCAACCACGAGCGATCCCAACAACAGCGAAACGTGAACGAAACTGATCGTCGATGACCTCCGACGCGAAACTTATAGAAAACGCACGCGGTTTGCCTCCATGACGACCGCGACAAGACCACCAAAACATTGTATCGGAGGAGCGTTATCATTATCAACCCTGCTTTGATAATAATATTTTTTTAAAGTACTTGTTGTGATACCGTAAAAGTTATGATAGTAATTATTTGTGTGAGAGATAACATGGGGGTCAAAACAGCATTTTTTTAGAGAAAAGTGACTTTAAGTAAAATAAACTCTGTCAAAGCCGCAATGCCAGACGCGAATGACCACGGAACGCAGTGTAAATAAAGATGGAGTTTGTTATTTTTGGCTCTCAGGTATTATTTCATTATTTGAACGAATTAAAAAAATCCACTTATAAATAGGGAACACAATTTTGATACATACATTGTTTTTCTTTTTAAAACCCACACTGCACTTTTTTGTATTTAAAGAAGGTGTTTAAAATGTCGACCTCCACTTTCCACACAAGCTTCATTACGACCAACCCAGTTTCTTCTTACTCTAGGTCCTCGAAGCTGTCCATTTATTATTTCAGTCGAATTAAATTATTTTTCGCGAAGTCGTGCTTCAGTTGTTATTGGACCAGCCCCATAAACCATCCCTTTAAGTTCTCCCCAATACCAGAAATCCATCGGATTGAGGTCAGGAGATCTTGCTGGCCATTTTCGAGGATCAGGAGCATTTCGGCCGATCCAGCGATTTGGAATAATGTTCATTCAAATACTGAATGACGCCTCTAAAAATGTGTGGTGGTGCCCCATCATGAAGAAATCATAAATTCTGTCTCCGTTGTAATGGCATGTTGTCTAAGGTATGTTCCAAAAGTTCTGGTTGGTTATTGGCTAGAAAGCTAAGGTATCCTTCTCCTGACAACTTTGGGGGTAACTCGAAAGGGCCAATTACCTGATCGTCAAGAATACCCTCCCAAATATTTATTTTAAAACGTTGTTGGCAATGACCTTCACGAATAGTACGGGGATTTTCTTGGGCCCACGTGTGAGTATTATGGAAATGTAATATCCCGTCTCGCGTAAAAGTACATTCGTCCGTCGCTAGAATGTTTTTAAAAAAATCCGATTTTCAATGTTTTTGTGCAAAAACCACTGACAGAATGTTAGTGCGAGGATAGTCTTCTGGAAACAAGGCCTGCACTCGTTGTATATGGTAGGGATAAAGCAAATTTTCCCGCAGCGGCCTAATTCACGAGTGAAAGATTTGAATTCTGACGAGCTTCACCGTAAACTAACAACATGTCGGCGAACTCTTGATTCGAGAACATTGTAAATGAACACGACGACGTACGCGAACAATAACTAACCACTGTTACCGTTTGCCATCGATTGCCGGTTCGATAAGAGTGATGAATGACCGACGCGCTGTTGTCATGTGTGTTTTAAATATTTAATTTAATGAAACTTACTGACTACAAATTTTGGCTTAACTTAGAAAAACGTAATGCCATTTGTTTGTTAATTATGTACTCAATTTAAAAACGTTTTAGATTAGATTATAAAAATTAGTAAGATTGTGGTCGATATAAAGCACTTAAAGTTGTAACTTTATAGTTTAGACAAAAATCTATTGACTTTTGGTCCATGGGTCATATGAACTTTTTGACTTGTTTGGATCGCCTTCTATTACCCATTTCATGACTATCATAACGTTTACACCCTGTATAGGAGCAAGGGAGACAAACGAGTGTTGAACACAAACAAAATAAAGGTCCTGTAGTTATCGACTGCTATTTTTCAGATGTTGTTTTGCTATGAACTTGTTACCTACGCCCGCAAAACTTAAACTTAGAACATTTTGTGATCACCAAAACAATATCGATATTCTGATAACAATATTTGTTCGTGCCAC
The DNA here is from genome assembly GCA_963669975.1 of Acanthoscelides obtectus. Taxonomy (NCBI): domain Eukaryota; kingdom Metazoa; phylum Arthropoda; class Insecta; order Coleoptera; family Chrysomelidae; genus Acanthoscelides; species Acanthoscelides obtectus. The sequence continues at coordinate 106,070,794 of CAVLJG010000003.1, read as the reverse complement.
CTGTTTTGATGTCCTAGTATAAATGCCAACAAAATAAACGAACATTGAAAATGAAATAAAAACATAGGTACCGCAGTGTTATCAAGCGTGCACTGATAATAATATCTTTAGCACTACTTATTTTGATGCCGCGGTCTATTGGCGTGTAAACACATTATAGTTGAAAACAAACGAAGAAAGCACGCTATGTTTCTACAATATTCATTGACTATTGTGGCTTCAAAGGGTTCCGCTCTCTTTTGCTGCGCGTTTGTTACCTCTAGCTATACCCTAAGCACATTTTGTGATCACGATTTCTGACAGATGGTAGAACCGACCAGTATACCACATAAACGAAAATCTTCATCTCTGTAGGTTACGTTCAAAATTATACAGGGTGTTTCAGTTTATTGTTGCATAACTTTCAGATTCGATAGAACTTTTAAAATTAATGCAAGTCTATATAAACATGGGTCGAAAAATGCGTGGCTTCCTAAATACAGGGTGTTTAAATTTACTTTCTAAGATAGTTTTTTTTAAATATTTCGAACAATATTTGATGTATAACAGTGAAAATTGGTATACAAGGGTTTTTTGGTACGACAAAACGAACCATGGGCATAGTTTTACTGTAGCCGTTAGAGGGCGCTCTCTACTGTACCTGTAGTGTATTCTTAGTGCAATTTTTTGCTTTTTGAATAAAAAAACTGATTCTTCGCACTTTTCAACATAAAAAAGCTCTCATGTGAATTTTCGTTATAGTTAGCCGTTTTTGAGATATTTCGATTTTTAAGGTTCGATGCATTTTTAATTATCTATGATAAAATAACGTTAAAAAGTCAGTATCTCGATAATTTTAAGAAGTAGGCTGTGCCTGCAAATATTTTTGAAATTGAAAGCAGAATAAAGTTAAACGTCAATTAGTTGACAGTTAGTGTTGTTGTCTGTTGAAACCTGAAACGTTTTTTTGCAATTGTGAATGCACGAAATTTAGTTTCTTTTACCTATTTTTTTTTGTAAGTTTTATAAAAATTCCATTTATATTCTCCAATCAAGAGTTGGCGGATATTCATTTTGTGTATGGCTTTGTAAATGGAAACGCAGCAGAAGCAGCCAGAGAATACGCACGAAGATTTCCAAACAGACGACATCCAACTCGCTCAGTATTTGCAAGAGTGCATCGCCAAATAATTGAAAATGGTTTTGGAAATCTCCAAAGGGATCAGAACATAAATGTTCGTCAGCGCAGATTTACCCGTATGATTCTGCGAGAGTTTGATAGAGATCCGACCAAAAGTGTTAGGAGAGTTTCTGGTGCCTTGGGAATTTCAGCAAGCCATGTTCACCGTGTTCTTAGAAATGACCATAGACGTCCTTACCATTTGCAACCTGTGCAGGGACTACAGCCAGGGGACGGAGAACGAAGAATCACATTTTGTCAGTGGATTCTTGATAGAACTGATAATAATAGGGCAGTTTTTAAGTAACGTTTTATGGACCGATGAGTCATGCTTCACTAGACGTGGAGTGGTAAATTTTCATAATCAACATATTTGTTCGCATGAAAATCCGCATGCAGTTCGGGAAAGAAATTTTCAGTATGAATTTAGTGTGAACGTGTGGATTGGTATCTACCGTAATCGACTATTTGGACCCTACCTTTTGCCTGCAAGGTTAAATGCTGCGACCTTCTTTGAATTTTTAAAGGCTGAACATGCAAATATGTGGGATGATTGTATATTAGCTTTAAGAAGATTGGCCTGGTTCCAGCTTGATGGTTGTCCAGCTCATTATTCGAGAATAGTTAGAAACTGGCTGGACGAAAATTATCCAGAAAAATGGATCGGCCATGGAGGACCAGTCGCCTGGCCTCCACGATCCCCTGACCTAAATCCATTAGATTTCTTTGTGTGGGGATTTCTAAAAGAAAAAGGGTACCAGACTCCCGTAACCACAAGAGATATGCTAATAGACAGAATCAGGAATGCATGTGATGAAATAAGGCCTTATTTGAATAATGCTATACCACGTTCGATCATTCGTAGATGTGAATTGTGTATTGAACAATTGGGTTTACATTTCGAGCAACTACTTTAGATTTTGTATCTTTGTCCTAACTATCCAAAAGCATTTTAGTTGTAAATAATTAATTTAATTTGTTAAAAATAATATTGGAAAATTAAACAAATTAATATTCTGTTTTTTTGTGTTTATTTGGAGTTAGGAATTATCGCTGTGTTTAAAAACACAATCTAAACGATCATCTTAATTACTTGTAATGCCCAAATCGAAAATGTAAAAAAAATATTATTTTCCCATAAATAATTAAAAATGCATCGAACCTTAAAAATCGAAATATCTCAAAAACGGCTAACTATAACGAAAACTCACAAGAGAGCTTTTTTATGCAGAAAAGTGCGAAGAATCAGTATTTTTATTCAAAAAGCAAAAAATTGCACTAAGAAAAAATTTTCGGTCATTCTAATACATTACAGGTACAGTAGAGAGCACCCTCTAGATGCTACAGTAAAACTATGCCCATGGTTCGTTTTGTCGTACCAAAAAACGCTTGTATACCAATTTTCACTGTTATACATCAAATATTGTTCGAAATATTTAAAAAAAACTATTTTAGAAAGTAAATTTAAACACCCTGTATTTCGGAAGCCACGCATTTTTCGACCCATGTTTATATATTTTAAAAGTTCTATCGAATCTTAAAGTTATGCAATAATAAACTGAAACACCCTGTATAGACTTTATGCATTAATTTTAAAAGTTCTATCGAATCTTAAAGTTATGCAACAATAAACTGAAACACCCTGTATTTGTAGCTACCAGCTCGGAAAGTTGTAAACAGACTTTTACATCAAAATCCTTATGAATTGCAGATACAACAACAATGTGAATGGATTCTTACTCGGGTAGTGCCGGGGCTTTAATGTCTAGTCAGATAAGGTAACAAGACTTCAATGAAAAAAATGACGTCAAGCAGGTTGACCCCTCTGAAGAAAAAAATTAGCTACGAACATGTAATAACCTTGAGAAAAATTCCTGCGGGCGCATGGGATCGAAACTATATGTACATCAGGCGTGGATAACAGGGTTGCTATAGTGGGGGATTTTACCCCAAAATTGAGGAATTTTACGCCGCTGGGGGAATTTTTGTTTGTTCTGAGGGATATTTATGAAGGAAAAATAAAATCGTTGGGTATTTTCGGGATATTTTATTCCATCTTTGACTGTCAACTGCTAAATAACAATTTCATTTTTCTGTAGCTTTTTCTTTCCCCATGCCGCACCAATGTACACAATACATCTACGGTGACCTATCTTTACACACTTATGTCAATTGTATAGTAGGTTGGTAGACATGCATCCCTTGTCATAGAACACAGCGGAATAGAATAATTCTTGAGCTGGCCGGTTGATTTAGCTATTTTTGTCTCAAATGTGTGTTTCGGGAGAAAGAACTAGACGATTACTCTTCTTTTTTCGTTTTTGCACGGATTTGTTTGTCCTGTACGAGCCCCTTCCCACTTCAGTTGGCCCATTTCAAGATTTGTACCAAAATATGCCTTTGTAAACTAAACATGACGAAACTATTTACTTCTAAAACAATTTAGAGTAAAGTTAAAACAAGTAGCAATTGCCCTAGATAAGATTCAACGAGATCACTGTATTAGCGAACAGAATTTTTTAAAGAAAATGAAAATTGCACTGATTCAGATAGAAATCATTTTATAAAAAGGTTTCATATGGCTATGTCTCCAGCACACTATCTGGATTGCGTGGTTTAAGTGACCTACCAGAAAACTATCGATATAAAACAATAATAATAATTATTATTATTATTATCATTATTATTATTATTATTATTATTATTATTATTATTATTATTGACAATGATATCCAATGTATGACGGCCAAATTTAAGTCGAAGGAAGATGATGAGGTAAGTAAATATGTTGTCAAACTTTTTAACGTTTTTTAACCTATGACTTAGTAATTGCCATAATTAAGTAGATGAATTAGACAAATATAATCAAAATGTATAATTTCATTCAGCTCTAATACATTTGGTTTAAACGTATTTTGAAAATGTTGTCAAAATTAATGGGTTAAGAATAACAAATTACTTATGTTGTTTATAGCTATAATGTTGGTTTTGTTTTTATCTGAAAATATTTTATGATGCAGAATGGTTAGTTTATTTCAATCAAAATATACTTTTTTATGTGATCAACTTAGTTTCTGTTATTTTGCTGTTCAGCTGCAGTTAGACCTGTTCCTCTGATTCTCAAGTATATGAAGCAGAACTTGCAGTCTGCTATCAATCATGAACTTGCACTCATTGCATATTTCATCTACGTAATGGACTTACTTCCAGAATTTATGAAGTGAGTATTTACTACTAGTAGGTACTATAAAAAAAGGTGCCAAATTTTTTTTCATTTCTATTTTATTACCGCAAATCTACTAATAATTCGCCATAGTAACATAGGATATTCCGGTTGTAAAGATTATGGTAAAGAAAATGTAAAGGAAGGAATAAATAACCATTTTGTTTCATTGAATTGTTATACTGATAAATAAATGATGAGTTACGTCAGGTATACAGTGTAAGTCTTCATAAAGTGCACATATCAAAATCAGGGAAACTACACTCTATTTCATCGACGGATAAATCATCAAAAAAAAAAATTGAAGACAATAATTGATTTTTTATGAATATTTTAAAATTTTTAGAGTCAGCTGCTAACCCTATTTAAATAAATCGTTACAACTTTTAAACTGAATGTCCTATCATATTGGAATAAATTTTGTAGTGATTGCAAATAATAGGCGGTACCAGTAAAGTGAAAATTTCCACGAAATTAAATGCTATAAATTTAAAATAAAGAGGAATATGCTGAAACTCACTATTTTTTCAATGATTTTTAAAACAATTGCTAAATTTCAATAAAAATTGTCCTATTTACCCTACCTTTTTTAAATTTTAAGTTATTCTACATGTTATTAGCTTCCTAATGGTGAAAAAATGCAAGTTTATTACTTAGATACAAGTTTCAAAAAGCAGTGAACTCAGTTCAACGCCAGAGTAGGAATAAAACAACAGTATTAACCTACATGAATCATTCATTATCTTTAACAAATAAAATCAAATAGACTTATCTATAGGATAATCATTTTTTCTTAATGAATCAAATGTTCAAAATGGCCACCCCGTTGCTGCAAACACATTGTAGCGCGAAGTGAAATTTGATGAGTTGCCCTACGAATCATCTCTGGATCATTTTTGATTTCGTTTGCAACATGCAAAACTCTTTCTTCAAGTTCCGCTTCGCTGTTTATGGAACTGCTGTACACCCTTTGTTTCATTGTCCCCCATAAAAAATAGTCGAGAGGTGTGAGATCTGGGGAACGCGCCGGCCACCCAATAGGTCCTTGTCGACCGATTCAGCGGCCTGGATAATTTTCATTAAGAAAAGACCTGACAATCAGCGAGTAATGGGCAGAACATCCATCCATTTGAAGCATCATTCTTCGACGGGTTTGCAGCGGCACTTCTTCCAACAGCAAGGGCAGTTTAGTCCGCAAAAGCTCCAGAAATCTCTCTCCGTTTAATGTCCTCGGGAGTATTATTGGACCAATCAAAAAGTTGTCAATCAGTGCGGCCTACACATTTACAGAAAATTTCACTTGAAATGTTGAAGCCCTTTTCAGCCTAGGGTTTTCATCTTTTGGGCACCACTTATGTAAATTACGACAGTTCACGATGCCGTCTCTCGTGAATTGAGATTCACCTGTCCACAGAATTGTTTTCGGGAATTCAGGATTGTCATAACGCACCTTGGACGCCAATCCACATCTTCATGCAAGTGCTGCACCCTTTGATAATGGTATGGATGCAACCCTGCTTTCCTCAAGATGCGCCGAACCGATTTCTGGGATACGCCATGACGTAACGCCAAACGTCTCGTACTAGTATTCGGGTCAGCAAACAAATCATCCAAAATGGCTTCTTCGATAGCAACATGAATAATAACACCTGGTTCGCGGCGATCTCGAGGCAAACCAAGACCAGTGTTAGCCAGTCTTCTATGTACTTCTTGGAAGTTACGGGCTGATGGAAGAGGGCGTCGATTTGGAAATGCAGCTAGATAGGCTATGCAAGCAGCTCTAGCACTCCCTCTGTACATTCCATAATAATAATGGATATCGGCAATGTGTGCCGGAGGGAAATCACTTATACGTGGCATCGCGACCAAAAAGCGAAAGCGTGATATGTAGCAAACGAAACTGATAAAGTTGGCAGGAGAAACACAAATAGCTGCCTAACTGCCCAACATTCAATTGTTTTTCAACTGGGCCCGCCTCCCCACTCGTACTTCAGCCCACGCGACTCTACATTGAATCACCAAAAAAAAGGTATCTATGTACATAATAAACAATGGTGCCTAGCAAGACGATGCGGATGGGCTTTTTTATAAACACTCATAGAAACTGTTACATTTGAGTAATAAACGTGCAATTTTTACTTTTATAAAGCTGATAACATGTAGAATAACTTACAAATAAAAAAGGTAGGGTACAAGGGACGATATTTATAGAAAATTTGAAATTATTGTAAAAATGATGAAAAAACAAACAGATTTTCATCAAAATTTTCTTTATTCTAAATGGATGTCATTACTTTTCCTGGAATTCTTCACTTTTCAGGCACGTCCTTTTACAATCACTACAAAATGTATTCCAATATGATAGGACATTTAGTTTAAAAGTTGTAACGATTTATTTAAATAGGGTTAGCAGCTGACTCTAAAAATTTTAAAATATTCATAAAAAATCAATTATTGTTTTTAATTTTTTTTTGATGATTTATCCGTCGATGAAATAGAGTGTAGTTTCCCTGATTTTGATATGTGCACTTTATGAAGACTCACACTGTATATGAAGTTACTTCGGGTATTTACGAATATGCCGCCGGGTCATATTGATGCTTGGGTATTTAGCAAACCACTACGGATGCTCGTATGAATGCTTGCACGATGATCTTGCCTATTATAAACGATCACACGATCAACGATCATCGCAGATAGTGCAGTGCAGGCAGGAGATGGTACTGTTTTAAACAACTGGAAAGAATTCTTGTAGGTAATTTAGTCACCGATATTTTCTCAGCTTCTAGGTGATATCAACTATCTGAACCTAACGAATCAGCTCAGAATATGTACGAGGTTTGTTCAAAAAGTATCGGGAATTTCATGTTTTGTCAAGAATTATTTATTTATTCATGAATATCTATTTTGTCCCCTTGAAAGTAATCCCCATCAGACATTATACACTTGTCATAACGTATTTTCCAATCCTCGAAGCATTTTGAAAAATCATTTTTTGTGATCTTATTCAGCTGCTCCTTCGATGCCGTCTTTATCTCCTCAATCGTGGCGTAGCAAACAAGAAAAAATCACAGGGGGTCAGGTCTGGGGAATACGGTGGGTGAGGCATTATTGGAGTGTTGTTTCTGGCCAAAAAGTAACGATGCATGAGCAGGGGCGTTATCGTGGTGCAAAAGCCAATTTTTGTTCTGCCAAAAATCCGGGCATTTCTGGCGGATTGAATCTCGCAAATTGTGCATTACTTGAAGGTAATATTCCTTATTGACCGGTCTACCCTGCGTCAATGTTTTCGTCTGTTGTTGACGTGCTCCGGAACGGTATTCGTCGCTCACATCTTCTCGGCCCTCTGAGAACATCTTGTACCACCGATAAACGTTGCTTTTTTCCAAAGTAGCTTCGCCGTATGCAACAGTCAACATTTGGAATATGTCCGCGCACTACAAGTTGTTTTTTACACAAAATTTAATACAAATTCTTTGATCCATTTTTTGGAATAGACAAAATCAGAGACAAAACACGTCCACGCACAATAGTTGTCAAAAACTGACTGAACATTCAAAATGGCCGATATTGTCAACATTAGTGAGGGTTATGAGTACCCACATAACGTCATAAAAAGATCAAAAATCGAAACTACGTAGCGCGCGAAAATTCAAAATTTGCGATACTTTTTGAACGAACGTCGTATGTGACATTTGACCAACATTTATCCAAATCGCGTCATAGTAATATTTACACCAATTTAGCTTGATCTACACCGATGAAACGAGATAATAAATTCATAATTTCACCTTTGCCTTCTTAAAATGGCCATGCAACATGAGCGGCCTAACTGTTACTAGTAATACAAATAAGAACGCATAATTTATTAATATAAACAAAAACGTATTTACATTTCTTTGGTAATTACTAGTCACATATATTATGTATGTGCCTTAAAATAATAAACGCCGTATAAATTAAATTACCCAGAGAAATGCTATCAAACAAACAGGCGTGTTAACTTGGAAATTGAAATAAAGAAGCGAGGCTGTATCATTTCCGATACATGACAAACAGTCATTGGCGGAGTTAAGAGGGAGCATAGGGGGCATTCCCCTCAAGTTCCATCGTCAAGCGCGAAGAAAATATTTCGTACCTTTTGTCACGCTTTTGTTCATATGAGGAAGCTTGCACTGTACAAAGTGTTCCCCGTCCCCTCGGCAAACCTTCTCTATCTCCGCCCATGCAAATATACATAGCTATAATACAACTATTTAAAACTGTAATGACTCATACGCGTGATCAACACTTGATCAGAGCTCGATCCCGGCTTCCTTCCAGTACAGCCGTATAGCGTACGACATATGTAGTTTCTGTGGCTTTGCGGTGGTCAACAGCACAGACAGAGATGGAAATAATGGCTGATTGTTCTTCGCCGGTAGAACCAATGAAATCAAAGACGCGCCTCGACCGGCAGACTCATAGGCGTCGGCAACGCATTGGAACGTGTTTCGTTGAGCGATCGCATATTGTGTGTTTTTATAAGAATTGTTGTGTGATTGTTATTGTTGTGGTTTCTGTGGTTACTGTTTTGGTTATACTTAACCATGGAGAGTACAAATGGCACGAGTGGAAGTACTGTAAGCCAGGTAACAAGTAGACGGCTTCGTAAAGCACTGAAGAGGGACGCGAAAGAAATCGTGCTCAACGTGTTCAATTATCTCAACAGAACTATGTCGCAGGGAGATGCACTCGCGCGTTGTGAAAGTATGACAGGCGTTCCAGAGTGGACCATTCGCAGGGTGGTGCATGAAAAGAAGAAAACTGGAGCTACTACTGATCCAAAGTTTAATTTGAAGGGACGTACGGCCGTTAAATTGGATGACGATAGCAAAATGGCGTTAAGGCATTCATTCTTCTTTAGGAATGAGATACCAACCCTCAAGGCTGTATGCAGCGATCAAGGAAAATGAAAATATACCCCAAATGAGCGTCGAGGTAATGAGGAAATCCCTGCACGAAATTAATTTTCGTTACGAAACACGTAATCGGAAGTCAGTATTGATAGTGAGACCTGAAATAGTCGCCTGGCGTCGAAAATACCTACGCGAAATGATTGAATATAGGCGACAAAGCAGAAAAATCTATTATTTGGACGAGACATGGGTAAATGCAGGTCACACAGTTAAAAAAACCTGGATAGACAAAAACGTAGTGAGTAACCGACAAGCAAGCATTGAAGGTTTGTCAACAGGTCTTCGTGGACCGTCAGGGAAAGGTCAAAGATTGATCGTAACTCATATTGGTAGCGATAGTGGCTTTTTAGAAGAGTGTGACATGATTTTCGTCTCTAAGAAAGGAGGTGATTACCATGACGAAATGAATGCCAGCTGCTTCGAGAGCTGGTTTCAAGGGGTGCTTCAGCGAGTTGAGCCCAACTCTGTGATCGTCATGGATAATGCTTCCTACCATAGTCGTCGAGCCGAACGTGTACCGACTATGGGATCTCGAAAAAGTGACATGCAGCAATGGTTGCGCGAAAAAGGAATCCCGTTTGACGATTCATGTGTGAAAGCGGAATTGTATGAAAAAATTAAACAGCACAAACCTGCGAACATTAGTTACGTGACTGATGAGATGGCCCGTCAATGTGGTGTCACTGTGCTGCGGTTACCGCCCTACCATTGTGAACTGAACCCAATAGAGCTCATCTGGGCTCAAGTGAAGGGTTATATTGCGCGCCATAACACAACCTTCAAATTACCAGACGTTAAGGTTTTACTTGAGACTTCCATACAGCTAGTAACGCCCGAAGCTGGCAGAATGCTATCCGTCATGTTGTGAAGGAAGAAACAAAAAAGTGGCAGCTTGACCACCACATCGACACCATCATAGAGCCAGTTATAGTCAATTTCAACGAGGAAAGCGACAGCGACAGTTTATTACTGTCAGATGTAAGTGGAAGCGACGATGAATAAAGGTAATTCCCAAATTTTTGACTTACAATATGTTTCAAACCACTCTTTATTAAGCATGTGACAAATCTAGTTCACCCATGTTAAACATTCATACCCCGCCTATGAACAGCCGACTACTGGTAGTTAAGTGATGTTCACGTGAACATCAATGAGTCATTACAGTTTTAGATAGTTATAGTATAATTTGAGATGTGAGACCAACAGTGGCCTCCTCAAACTATCCGAAATTCGCTTTATCCGAAAGAGATCGCATACAATAATTTCTCCATTTTAACCGATGTTGTTCGGAAAATCGGCGCATGATCCGAAATAGCCGCTGGTAGTTCCCCTTTCGGCGTTTGCGTCATTAGATTCGCTGCCGGTGATTCCCCAAACGCGTTTGCGGAATTCACTGGTATGCGTGCGTGTATGTTTGTTTCAGTCAGGTTCATAATCGCTAAGATGGAGCAGCATAGAAATAAACGTGAACAAGTTCTTATTACCATAGAACAGAAACTTGAGGCAGTCAGACGTTTAGATAGAGGTTATTTGCGTTTCAAGTGATTTGGGTGTGGGCGTGAGTACCATTTCAGAATGGAAAAAACAACGCCAGAAAATTGAAAAGTGGTCTAGTGTTCTGACATCATCGTTATCTAGATTTTGCATCTTCCTTTATTCTTTCAAAGCGAAATTGTGTAATTGGTTCATAAAGAAGGTACACTAAGGGTAGTGTCTTGATTAAGCAGACCAAATATAAGCTCAACTAATCTGTCAACAAAAAGCAAAAAAAACCTTTGATTTCCCGAACTTTGATACCTCATTTGAAAGGTAATGAAACGTAGATATTTTAAAATTGTTTTGCACGAAAAATTTGTAGGTGATTGTTTCTAGTAAATTGAGTTTTTGAGATGAACGAACTATTTTGAAGCTTACTGCATGAGATAACGTCAATAATGTACATTTGAGTATCAATTTTCGTATTTTACAATGTTTTTGTTGTAAAAGCAAAAATAAATCAAATGAAACACCCAATTTTCAAGTTTTGTGTCTTGATTAACTTAATTTTATAGAATCTTAAAAATTATAGTATATTTCGAAAACGGCTAATTTTCGGACAGTAGTTCCTATAGTAAAATCGACTCAGATTGGCTTATACTATCTCCCTCCACCGGCTCCGCATCTATTTTCCCGTCACCCTGTATACTCACTTAACACACGCATTTACTTTTTGCAATAAAAGCATTATGAGTCTAAATATTTATTTCCGATTTATCCGAAATTTCGATTACCCGAAAGCACTTGGGTTCACATTATTTCGAATAATCGGGGTTCTACTGTATTTGAATTCAATAAATTGAATAATGATATTAAACAGTGTTCGAATTTAAAAATGTTTAAGGTGACATTGAAAAATCACTTTATGAACAATCAAAATGCATAGTGATGTAATATTTATAGACAAGAATGTAAGATTACAGAAAATGGATTGAAGAAAAATATGTAAGCCAATAATTATACAAAATTGACATTGAGTATTAATGCTAAATAAATCTTCAACAAACAAACAAATAAATGATTATGCATGAAATGTTTTCTTAGTTCTAATTTACGACATCTTAAGGCGAAAACTTAAAAATAAATGAATGACAACTGACGGTACAGTAAATGAACAAACTTTTGTTTCCAAAGGCAACTTGATATTATTTTGTGTTTGATAAAATTAAAGCCAATGATTTTGCGCCAAAACTTTTAGGACATACGTTGTACCATTAATAAACTAAATCAAAATGCACTACATACTTTTTACGATACTCTTTTAGTGTTGACTATTTTAATTTACAAGAATCGGAATAAATCGATTCGAGGTCAAGATCATTGTTCGCGGCGATCAAATTAGCGGATCAAAGCAAGTCTGAGAATATGCTGTATTAAAATAACAAACACCTCCAGAGCTGTTGTGTGTTTTCCAGATTTTGATGACGTTCGCATCCTTCCTGCAATGCTTTAATTATATTATTTCGGAAATCCATATAACGAGTAGGCAATGAAAAATTCCGCAAATAAACATACAATCCTTGGACAAATATTATTATTCGGGTTTATTCTCAGAAGTGCGTCAATTTTTTGTTATCTAGATTTTGCATCTTCCTTTATTCTTTCAAAGCGAAAGTCTGCAATTGGCTCATAAAGAAGGTACACTAAGGGTAGTGTCTTGATTAAGGAGACCAAATATAAGCTCAACTGATCTGTCAACAAAAAGCAAAAAAAACCTTTGATTTCCCGAACATTTTTCATATAGTTATTTCGTCTATTGTTGAAGTTTTAAAATGTCAGTGATAAAAAACATTTGATGATGATGATGATTACGACAACTTTTATTACAAATATTTTTAGAACTATCACAATCATGAAGGTAAATTTTCCTTATATAGATTTATGATATATTTTTATTCATCATAAAGCTACATATGTCACTCACTAGATATAAAAATAATGTTTATATTTTTTTAACAACTGCAAAAATCACATTGTAATGTCATTTCATTATAAGTTTTCCAAATGAATTCTAATATGACCAAAAATAATAATATTATTTTTTATTATCTTCTATTGCTAATTATGTAACAACATCAACAAATACTAAGTAACATTAACAGCTAGACTAACAAATCTTACTAAGCTAAGTGCTTCGGCTTAAATACAACCATCTAGCCACCTCATCATTGAATTACGCGCTCTCCTGTAAATACCTGACGTATTTTTTATCATGTCACATGAATTAATGATTCTATATTCCGTAAGTCCTCTTCACTTTCAATAGTAGTTTTGTATACCAACGCTTTAAGGTGAGAGAGAAAATAATCTAAGAGATTCATATCCGACGAGCGAGGGGGCCATAGGTGTAGGCCTGCTCTCCCAATACAGCGATTACGGTAATTTTCGTCCAAAAATTGCCGCGCCACTACACTAAAGTGTGGTGGAGCCCCGTCGGGCATGTACCACAGACGGAATCTTTCCATGACTGGAAGTTCTTCTAAAAGTTTAGGTAAAACAAATTCTAAGAACCTTTGGTATTCTTCTCCATTAAGTCTGGGTGGAAGAAAATGAGGTCACCGACAATCCCAACCCAAATATTAAAACTGTTCTTGAAACGTATGTTCTATTGAGGCGTGTGGATTGTTTTCGGTCCAAATGTATACTAAGTGACATATAAATCCGAACACCCAGTTTAAATGGTTTTATTTTAATAAAAGTTGGTGAATGTATTTATCTTACTGTAAATAACAAGTGAAAAAATTGTCAGCCTTATCAGTTGGACATTCCGGTTTTTATACTGCTTTTTTTTAATTCACTAACGCTCTAAAAATGAATATTTCAGCCGCAGTAAAGAATCAACGTTGGCGGATTTTAGTTCTTGACATCCTTTACGATCGGTTACGATGCCTAGAGTACGGAGACCTGTACGATTTCGTCAACTTAGTGAGTTTGATAGGGGCCGTATAGTGGGACTTCGGGAAGCTGGACTTTCTTTTCGGGCAATTGCAGTTAGAGTGCAAAGAAGTGCAGATACTGTGGTTAGGTGTTGTCAGGCATGGCTTCGAGAAGGCCGTACGCAAAGAGCAAGGGGCACTGGACGCCGCCGTAGAACAACAGACCGTGAAGATCGCCGCCTAAGATTATTGGCCTTAAGGGACCGTTTCTCCACTACCAGGTCCATTGCAAATGAATGGTTTGCAGAACACGGAAGACCTATTGGCATGCGAAGTGTTTACCGACAAATGAGAAGTTTTGGCTTGTTTTCATACCGGCCACACTGGGTCCTCCCTTTAACTCGAGAACACCGACGTAATCGCCTTGAGTGGTGCAGACAACGGTCACTCTGGGATCAGGAATGGAACAGTATTGTCTTTAGTGACGAGTCTCGATTTTGTGTAGGCATGCACGACGGTCGTGCCAGGGTTAGAAGGCGACGTGGTGAAAGGAGGAATCCACAGTTTTTTGTTGAAAGACATGTTCATCACACTGTTGGAGTTATGGTTTGGGGTGCTATAGCTTATGGTTCCAGGTCACCTTTAATCTTCATCAGAGGTAACATGAACGCGCAGCGTTATATCCACGAAGTTCTAGAACCCCATATTTTACCCTATCTTGACACCCTGGCAGATCCAACTTTCCAACAAGATAATGCCCGACCACATGTTGCAAGAGTCACAATAGACTTCTTTCAACATAATGATGTCACATTGTTACCATGGCCACCAAGATCTCCCGACTTATTCCCAATTGAGCACGTGTGGGATATGATGGGTAGGAGATTGCTCAATTTGCAACGTCTTCCTCAGACTCTAGAAGCACTTCGAGAGGAGTTGGTGGTTGCCTGGAATGAGATACCACAGGAGGACATTGACCACCTGATCAGAAGCATGCCTTGGCGCGTTGGAGAATGCGTAGCACATCAGGGTGCATCCACACATTATTAAAGGTCAAAGGGCTTTAAAGCAGTGCAATCATTTTAAATTTTTTATCATTTACTTATTATGCTTCATTAAGTACTTATACAAAATTTTATTAAAATAAAACCATTTAAACTGGGTGTTCGGATTTATATGTCACTTAGTATAATTATTGTGGAAGCTAATAAATGAACTTCGAGAAAAACAAGCTTCATCTGTAAATAATATTGGACTGAGACTTAGCTAGTTTAGTAAAATTCATTAGTTTAGATGTTAATGTAATGTATTTTAATTTAGCGTTTATTTATTTTTGTTACGTAAATTAGTAATAAAAAAATATAAAATAAATAATTTTCAAAACAAACTTTTCTCCATATTCCTTGTGTGGTCCAGAGATATGCAATTAGTGGATTTCGTCGAAAACTAAGAAAGATACGAAGAAAATTCAAAAGACAAAAAAGTTGTATTTTTATTTGCTTAATTCAAAGAATATAACAAAAAATGTACAATTCGGTGGCGTGTATTTTTTGTCACAAATATTCGTTCAGATCCCGCTCGAGACTCTACTTGATTTAATAAATTTGATCAAGTTAGGATTAAATTAGCACCTTAATGTTATAAATACCACCGCCAAATTATAAAAAAATTAGGTAAAGGATATTTAAGAAATTTAAGAAAAACCATTTTTTTTTATTGTAATACCCTGCATCTTGGGAACGAAGAATTTTTGGACCTACAGTAATGGACAAAAGTAAATAGACAAATATGAATATTTACCTAAATAGCTTTAGAAAACGAATTCATACTTCATTTCTCCATAAACAAATGTAAATTAGTAAAAAAACTAAATTCCTTGTTTTTACATTATCTGCAATGAACACAGTCTAAATATAAGCACTTTTTATGAGGGACAAACATATGTAGACAAATTCTGTTCAACATTAGTTTAGTACAGTTTCGTGTCAGAAGAGGATTAGTTTGTGTTCATCAAGTATTGTGGAATAAGTTGAGTGATTTTAAGACCATGCCGCGTGGTCCAGAAATTTCTTTCGATGTGAAAACTAAGATCATTGAGTTATACAAAGATGGTTAACGTCAAGTCGACATTGCCAAAAAAGCTGAAGCGTAAAGCAGTTTGGGCAATATTGAACAAATATAAACAAAAAGGTATCTTGGAAGCCTCTAGGAGAAGTGGTCGGCCTAGAAAATTAAATGCTAGATCAGTTAGATTAATAAAAGTAATTTCGTCCAAAGATCCGTTTAAAACCCCAACACAAATAAAAGCCGAAAACGAGACAAAAGGAATTGTCAATGTTTCTACGAAAACTATAAGTAGAAGATTAAATGATTTGAAGTAATTTGCACGTTGCTAGAGTAAGAAGCCGCTAATCTCGAGGAAAAACCGTAAGGACCGATTACAATTTGCACGGTTCCATCTTGATTGGAGCATCTGTGACTGGAAGAGGGTACGTTTCAGTGACGAATCCAAGTTCAATATGTTTGGATCAGATGTTGTTCATTACGTTAGACGTCCTAGTGGACAAAGATTGAACCCCAAGTACACTTTGCCCACTGTCAAACATGGACGCGAGTCTGTTATGGTTTGGGGGTGCTTTTCGGGGTTTGGGATGGGACCTTTACATAGAATTATGGAGTTTGTATACACAGACATACTAAAGCATGTCATGTTACCCATGAGTTGAAAAATACCCCTAGGGTAACACTCCACCTTTTCAATTTTGCACCTTTGCGGCTTTCAAGATATCATTCTTTTGTTTTATTTTATGCATGCAAAGTTGAATAAAGGCACATTATTATTATTATTATTATTATATGGAAGACAATATGCCCTTAAGATCAATCTTCCAGCACGATAATGACCCGAAGCACACTTCAAATCTCGCAAAGAAATTCTTTCTGGATGAGAAAATACCAGTTCTCAGATGGCCTTCACAGTCTCCCGATATAAACCTCATTGAAAATCTATGGGAATACTTAGATAAGCAAATACAAGATAAAAATTATCCAAACAAGGATGAACTTTCTGCCGCTTTAGAGCAAAAGTGGAGACAGATTGATGAATCTTATATCAAGAAACTTCTACAATCTATGCCGAGACGGTGCCAGCCGGTGATTGAAAATAATGGTAATGCTACAAAATATTAACACAAACATGGTTGGTTTTCTATAATTCAATGAACTTTGCTTCTTTTTTCTATAATTGTTATGCTTTGTCTATATATTTTTGTCCTTCATAGTTTCAGTTTTTTCAATTATTTTTTTATTGAAGGGAGTCTAATGAATTTATTTATGTATAAGTGAGTATGATGCTATAAAGAATTATGTATACAGGTTGCTGTATTAATAAAACAAGTACAAAAAGAAATAAGCACAATATTAATTTGTCTATATACTTTTGTCCATTACTGTACGTTTATATATAACTTTTTGTCTTAAAATTACTCAAAAAATCGGCTGTTGAATTTATGGTACATATATAATATATATAACTTGAAATAACTGAACAGGTTTTTGTATCAAAACTAACATTTCTGATTAAGTTACCTTTGCTATACAAAAAGAAAATCCGTTTCTCTATTTTCAAAATAAATTTCCAAATTTATTTTTGTGTTCTGGTACTGTCTCGACGAAGGCGCTAGTACTTTTCAAATCCCTTTTTGGACATCGAAATACTGTGAAGGGTTGGCTATCGTCAAGTAGAGTACGATAATCAATGCGCATAGACTGAGATATCGATATAATACAAACTTTCGCGACTTAGATCACGTGAAAAATAATTGAATTCAGTTCCACAAGACCAGAGCACTTTAGCATCAACCCATTTAACACCATGCGTGAAACCAATCAAGGAAAATACCAACCCCAAGAGATCTACTCTTACACCAGAATATCTATACGAAACTTAAAATTCCATATCTTTAATATTTTCTCACTATATGGCGTATATTAAAACAATACGAGTCCCTTCCCACTTCAGTTGGCCCACTTCAAGATTTGTACCAAAATATGCCTTTATAAACTAAACAATACGAAACTGTTTACTTCTAAAACAATTTATTTTCTCAAATACATTTTAGATACACTCTAGTCGTAAAAAATACATATTTGAAGTCACTTAAACCTATAACTAATAGAACATCTGAACAAATAAACAATGTGCGAATAAATGCGCGAAGTTAACAAAGCAACAATTGAAAGATTACCATTGGGTAACATCACCTTTATTTTTTATTACGGCAGAAATTCTTTGGGGCATAGTGTTAACCAAGTTTTGGCAAAAATTTGGTGTAAAACAATCCCATATTTCTTGAAGCTTTTATCTCAGTTCGGTGATTGTACGAGCAGGATGTTGTCGTAGAACCTTTTTCATCTCGTGCCACAAAGTTTCAATAGGTGACAGATCTAGACTGCTAGAAACCCATTTCAAAAGTGGTACATTATTTTCTTCCATCCATTTTATAGCCTTTTTTGAGGTATGGCACGCTGCACCATCTTGCTGAAACACAAAATCTTGGCCGGATGTCAAACATTCTTCCATCACTGGTAAAAGCGATTCTTCTAAAATTGCCAAATATTTGTTTGTACCCACATTTCCATCAATAAAATGAAGTTTTCCTACTCCTTTTGATGACATACTGCCCCAGACCATAATGGATGCTGGAAATTTCTCTTCAGACAGTCTACATGGAATGCTTCATTTTTTTGCGAATAACTCTACTGCGACTGTCACCAGCACAAACTTCGAATCGGGCCTCATCACTCCATTGTATTGCACACCATTGTTGAGGTGTCCATTGTCTATGTTCTTTAGCCCATCTAAGCCGATTTTTCTTTTGCAGTGGAGTTTATAGTGGCTTTTCTTTGGCCTATAAACAAGTTGTGCAACTTTAGGGTTTTTACTTCACTTTTTTTATAGAGAACTTACCTTGCAAGTGCTAAATCCCAGTTTGTGGGCCTCTCTATGAGTTGTGGACCTCGGAATTCTCCTTCCAACAGCGTCACTCAACAGAGCACTTAATGTAAATAATTGGCACGCCTGTTTTTCACGATTATTCTTCTTAATGCTCTTCGGTCGGCATTTGTGATATTACTTTTTTTCACATATCGTGACTTAATTAACTGAACCAGTTACGTTATATCTTCTAACAATATTTCTCACACTGTACCGTGATAAGTCTAACAAAGTTGCAATTTCTGAGTTTGATTTCCCAGAATTAAAAAACTTAATTATCAGTAACCGAATTTTCTCACTAATAACCTTTCCTCTACCCATTTTGAAAACTTTAACTACCCAAAACTATTTTAAACGTATTTTGACAGCTGTGATTAATAAAAACAATTGTCATGACATATTTTTCACAGCCACCTATGCGTTATAGACTTATTCTGCATTGAAATGAAAATAAGTTGATATGCTGTAATTGTAACATGTGTTATTTTTATGCTGCAAATTTGATTAGGGAGTGACAAAGTTGGTGTTTTCTACTATATATTATCAAAATATTCATTGTTAATATTTTAAACCTATAACACCCTGCTACATTTTTATTATTTGTGTTTGATAAGAAAAAACTAAGATTTCAAAAGTTGGGCCAACTGAAGTGGGAAGGGGCTCGTATTACATCGTAACACTGTTCGTCTGCTACCAAAACAATGAACGAGTAATTGAGGTGCAGGTTCTTGACCAACTTCTTACACCTTTAATTGCAAGATTACACTCGACACATCCTATAAAATCAGTAATTAAAAATAAACGTCATTCAAAGACCCACCGAAGGTTAAAAAGTAATAATATCGCTTATAAAAAAGCATTACAACACACTGTTTTGGAATAAAAATAAAAGATTCGCTGTGCAAAACTTTTCAACGAACATCCTGAAAGGATATGTTGCAGGAACTGTTTTGCAATAAATTGTAATGTCAAGATGCACGTATATGGGCGAAAAGATGTGTGCAAATATACGATGCGATTATACCGGATGAAACGCAACGTACGTACGTTGTGATCAGGTGTTGCGAACATCGGAAAATTATAGCACAGTCACACACAGGCACACGCTTCTTCAAGCCTACCTTGCTTGCGGAGTCTCTAGTCACGGCAAACTGCCGTCACGTTTAAAGATAACTTCACATAGGTATGTTTTGGACCTTGTTACTAAATTTACTCAAACTGGATCTGTTGCAAATAAAAAGCGTGATCATCGGAGAGTTTTGGATGAAGCCGCTCAAGTTGAAGTTTTGCGTCATTTTGGAATAAATCCTAATCATTACGCTAAATTGTTGCTGCGGCTGGTATTTCATCAGGCTCTGAGCACACAGTTACTAACCTCCATAAATTTCATCCATTCAAAATTAAAATATTTCGAGAGTTAACGGAAGATACCATTCATGTAAAGAATATCTGCTTCAGTGATGAATGCACATTTTATCTAAATGGATTTGTTAACAAGTATAACTGCAGGTATTGAAGCAATGAAAATCCTCATACTTTTGTAGAATGGCATACCCAGTACCACCAAACAATTAATACAGGGTGTTTCTTACATGAACCGACAAAAATATATGGGAACGCTATTTGATTTGATTGATATTTGGTGGAAACCTTAATGCATAAGGGATACGGTTTCCGAGATATGATTTATTTCTTTTTTTTTGTTTGCTGAATTACCTACAATGGCGCAGAAATATCGTGATAACTTTTTTGTTTGTCGAGATAATAGCACAAGATAGATCCGAGTCGATTCTGTATAGCATACTGAATCAGATGAGATCAATGGTTTGTACAAATCTTCTCCATAAAATGACTTATGACCTTCCAAAGTCGTAAAATAGCGCGGAGTGAATAAACAACTTTAAATTCAAAATTCGATTAAAAAAACTATACCTCTGGTGATAGTTATATTCCAAAAAGTTCCGTGTTTCTTTGCCTTTCCAACGATATGCTACACATCATAGAAATAATTTGTTTAGTGGTCAAAATTACAGGAAACGGTGTGTCGAGCTAATAAATGTTTGGGCGATTTATACATTATGTAATTTGAATCAGTCTTTTCGAAATGACTGCATCCACTTGTTGAGAATAAGGAAGTTAGCAAGGGCCAAGCAGTGTGCACAGATTAGGAATACCTCTTATGCGGATTGATTTGAAGTTAATGATATCCGATGCCTGGATTACCATAATATACTAAGTGACATATAAATCCGAACACAAAGTTTAAATGGTTTTATTTTAATAAAATTTTCTATAAGTACTTAATGAAGCATAATAAGTAAATGATAAAAATTTCAAAATGATTGCACTGCTTTAAAGCCCTTTGACCTTTAATAATGTGTGGATGCACCCTGATGTGCTACGCATTCTCCAACGCGCCTAGGCATGCTTCTGATCAGGTGGTCAATGTCCTCTTGTGGTATCTCATTCCAGGCAACCACCAACTCCTCTCGAAGTGCTTCTAGAGTCTGAGGAGGACGTTGCAAATTGAGCAATCTCCTACCCATCATATCCCACACGTGCTCAATTGGGGATAAGTCGGGAGATCTTGGTGGCCATGGTAACAATGTGACATCATTATGATGAAAGAAGTCTATTGTGACTCTTGCAACATATGGTCGGGCATTATCTTGTTGGAAAGTTGGATCTGCCAGGGTGTCAAGATAGGGCAAAAGATGGGGTTCTAGAACTTCGTGGATATAACGCTGCGCGTTCATGTTACCTCTGATGAAGATTAAAGGTGACCTGGAACCACAAGCTATAGCACCCCAAACCATAATTCCAACAGTGTGATGAACATGTCTTTCAACAAAAAACTGTGGATTCCTCCTTTCACCACGTCGCCTTCTAACCCTGCCACGACCATCGTGCATGCCTAAACAAAATCGAGACCCGTCACTAAAGACAATACTGTTCCATTCCTGATCCCAGAGTGACCGTTGTCTGCACCACTCAAGGCGATTACGTCGGTGTTCTCGAGTTAAAGGGAGGACCCAGTGTGGCCGGTATGAAAACAAGCCAAAACTTCTCATTCGTCGGTAAACACTTCGCATGCCAATAGGTCTTCCGTGTTCTGCAAACCATTCATTTGCAATCGACCTGGTAGTGGAGAAACGGTCCCTTAAGGCCAATAATCTTAGGCGGCGATCTTCACGGTCTGTTGTTCTACGGCGGCGTCCAGTGCCCCTTGCTCTTTGCGTACGGCCTTCTCGAAGCCATGCCTGACAACACCTAACCACAGTGTCTACACTTCTTTGCACTCTAACTGCAATTGCCCGAAAAGAAAGTCCAGCTTCCCGAAGTCCCACTATACGGCCCCTATCAAACTCACTAAGTTGACGAAATCGTACAGGTCTCCGTACTCTAGGCATCGTAACCGATCGTAAAGGATGTCAAGAACCAAAATCCGCCAACGTTGATTCTTTACTGCGGCTGAAATATTCATTTTTAGAGCGTTAGTGAATTAAAAAAAAAGCAGTATAAAAACCGGAATGTCCAACTGATAAGGCTGAAAATTTTTTCACTTGTTATTTACAGTAAGATAAATACATTCACCAACTTTTATTAAAATAAAACCATTTAAACTGGGTGTTCCGATTTATATGTCACTTAGATACATCTTAGGGTATTAATAACAACTGCCATTGATGTCTAATCCCAAAACCTGACAGGTATGTATTCCAGGTATCGCAGCTCGTTAATTTCAGATAAACTTGCCCGTGTTGGATTCCTGAGCTTACCTGGTAATTACATTTCAATTACGTTCCTCATCATCTCATAGATAAAAGAGTGCATTACGAAATTAGGGCTAGTTAACGACCAAGCTACGGCTGATCAAGGCCATCGCCAGACCTCAGCTCGCTTACGCCTCCGCGGTCTGGGGGTACGCTGCTCCCAGCTACCGCAAGCGACTTGCTGCTCTAGAGATGAAGCTACTCCGGATCGCCACCAGTGCACCATCCTACGTAAGAAACTCAACCTTGCGTAGAGACATACATTGGGACACCATCCACGAGCCACGAGTACATGAGGAAAAAAGCGGAGAAGACCTTCGAGAAAGCTCAGGACCACCCGAACGAGCAGCTACGATTCCTCATGGACTACGATCCGGACGAGAGGCCTCGCAACCGCAGAACCAGGTACCCTAGACCAAGGTCCCAGTTGGCACCCGCTAACTGGAACCTTGAATAGGAGAATAGGAGAACCCGCGGTAGCTCGGGCTATGGTATGGTGCGTAAACGCATTCCCCCCTCACCAAAAAAAAAAAAAAAAAAGGGCTAGTCGAGCTTTGACTATCTCTCTTACCAGAAGTGTATTTGCGTTTGATTTTGTTGTCTCTGTTTTTGTTATTGTTAGTGTTTTCTCCGTCATTATCAAGTTTCATTGTTATCATAATGCCGAGGTTCAGTAACGAGGAATATGCTGATATGTTGCTGGCTTATGGCAGTGCTAACTGCAATTCACATTAAGCGCAAAAACTTTACCAGCAGCGATACCCCGATCGGAAGTTACCTCACCATGAGACCTTCGCAACAACATATCGGCGACTAACGAGAGACTGGGAGCGTGAATTTTCAAGAGCCTAGAGTGAGTATTTCTATGCTGTCTAGTATCTAGTTGTAAAGGTAATAAACCAACTTTAGTAAATAAAACTGGTTTTAAAAAAAGGTACAGGTTTTTTGTACTCGAATTTTTAAATTTAAAATTGTTTATTCACTATTTTACGACTTTGGAAGGTCATAAGTCATTTTATGGAGAAGCTTTGTACAAACCATTGATCTCATCTGACTCAGTATGCTATACAGAATCGACTCGAATTTATGTTGTGTTATTATCTCGACAAACAAAAAAGTTATCACGATAGTTCTGCGTCATTGTAGGTAATTCAGCAAAAAAAACGAGCCATTGTTTATTAATGGAAATTTGAAGGGAGACATTTATTTGGATATGTTGGAAAATACCATCAATCCGCTTATCACTGAAACCATTGAAAAAAAAAATCGAAGAGGATGGAAATCCTATACTTCATAAGGCTGAAATATATTTCCAGCAAGACGGCGCTCCTCCTCACTATGTTCTTCCGGTTCGGCAATGGCTAGACGACGAGTTTCCAGATAAATGGATAGGGCGTATAGAATGGCCTGCTTGATCTCCTGATTTGACACCATTAGGCTTTTTTCTATGGGGCCATTTGAAACCTATTGTGTTTACTCCCCAACCTTAAAATTTGGATCGAAAGCGGACATGAGATCCCACAACATGTTTTTGAAAATGTCCGTCAGGAATTTGAACATCGCCTATATCATTGTTTGACCAATTACGGGCGACATTTTGAACGCTTATTGAAATAAAAAGTGATACTTTCGTGTGTTTTGTTTTCTATCTGAACAAGTTAAGATAAAGTTTTCTAATTTTTTTGAAAACGAATCGATCGATTTTAGAAAATCAAGCGTCAAAATAAAGGACTTCGAAAGACCTTCCAAACAAGCTATTACTCGATACCCCTTGTTATTTAAAATTTTTAAGGGGATGGGCAGAGGCTGAAAGGGGGTGAAGTAGTTTTTGGTTAAAAGTTATCCCTCTTGACAAATCTTTTGACGTGTCTCAGGGTTTTTCCTTTTAAACAGTGGTTTTAGGTAGAAAATGAGAACAGGAAAATGGGACAGGGTATGTCCTCGATTGCATCCTCTTCGGACGTGAGGTAAGAGATGTTTGTCGAGCCATCTAAACGGAGGTGGATCCATGCCTACAGCCCCACTCCAGGCCTATCGATGATAAAAAAAACCAATGTCATCTTACAGACTAGGTAGTTTTTGGTGTGCAAACAGTGCATTCCACCTTTGCTCCCTATGATCGCTGTGAGCGCCATCAGAAGCGTCCATCTAAGGAGTAGTGACTCAACAGCGACATGCACAGTTGGTTGCAGAAAACCAAGTAGCATTTATCTCTGAAACATTTGAAAGAAAGACAGTTGGTTCAA
Organism: Acanthoscelides obtectus; assembly: GCA_963669975.1. Taxonomy (NCBI): domain Eukaryota; kingdom Metazoa; phylum Arthropoda; class Insecta; order Coleoptera; family Chrysomelidae; genus Acanthoscelides; species Acanthoscelides obtectus. The sequence continues at coordinate 106,046,027 of CAVLJG010000003.1, read as the reverse complement.
TAGCAAGACCGCATCTCGATGATTATCAGCATTGGTCTACCCATGAAATATATCTACTAGAGAGGTGCGGGTTATTTGTGTTGTCCTTTCTGAAGAGAGGTTATGTTCAAAGTTATACATTACGATCTTCCTCGTTTTTTGCGTTTTCCAAAACATTGAGAAGCATTACGGGAAATCAGCACCGCACCCGCGTTGCGTCTAATGATCCACATCACAGAAAAATTACTAATATAATAATAACTCTTCTCACCTGTTACTTTTTATATACTTCACCAACCAGGGATTTTCTTTTCTTACTGCTCTCTTTTTTCAAATTTGCATACATAATTTTGAGGTTGAATGAAGAAAGCGAATGTGCAACTAATTTTTAGCTTTGCAAACATCTCAAGTAATAATAATAATAATAATAAATCTTTATTTCAAAATAACAGGGCATGATTACAATGTATTACACACTGTTACTGTCACAGTGCCATCAAGACAGAAAAAGCAAAGAGGCAAAACATATAACATAATAGAGATATTACATTTCAAAATATTCTTGAAGGTCATACGGTTCTAAGTGCATTAACAAATTAATGATAAATACTCTTTTTATATTCTGTTATATCTGCCAACCTTTTTTTCGGTAACCGTGAGATGATGGACTGGATACAGAAGATTTATAATTCTATTTCTTGTGTTATAGAAACTTCGTGGGTTACCGATAACATTGTTAATATTTTTAAATGTAAAAATTAGAATCTCTTGAATATATATTGCTGCTACAGTTCCAATTTTATTACTCTTAAATTTTCCTCTTCAAGTCACTCTAGAAGAAATTTTTAGGGTGCACCTCAGCACTCGCCTTTGCACTAGAAAGATCCTATTGGTATGGCTACTATGTCCGAAAAAAATTATTCCAAAACGTTCAATGGATTCAAAATTCGCGTAATATACCATTTTTAGAGTCTTGAGGTGTATTTGAGACCAAACACCAGCACACATTATTAGCATACAAATCCTCACTATGTACTGTAGTTTCCTTCCAGCTATAGTATACAACTTATAGCTTAGACCTCCAATAATGCCATCTCTGAAGCAGACGTTACATCACATCATAGCCAAACATTGATTGCTGAAGCATCATGACCTTTAGGCAACACGTACAGCTACAAAACGAGTACACTACAAGTGTACAGCAGCTCGTGCTAAGCTAACATCTTGTGGAAAAACGTACATAATGTCACAAAAAAACAACCTAATGGTGCTTTTCAAGACACGTTATACCCCTTCCGGTTAGTAATAAAGCTTCGATTAACGTGCGATTGAAACACCGGGCCTTAATGTCCCTATCTAAAATTCCCCACCTATATTTTAAAGGAAGTCCTGAAACAGAAACGGCATTGGCGGCGCGCTTCGAGAGAACGCTGTCAAGGGCGATCATAATCAAAGATAATTACCATGTCTCAATAAAGAAGCAAAAAAAAAGAAATCCGCTTCGACGTCTTCGCGCAGAATTGCCGTTTACTATAATAGGACATCAGACGTGGTCTTCGGAAGGCTTTGCTGATTTTTGGTTGTCTTACGCATCAGGATAATTAGACCATTGCAGACGTTGACGTCAGTCGATCTAGAAGGCATTGAACTTTTATATTCTGGATATTTTTAGATGGACAGGATAATGTAGGTATATCATTTAGGCTCTTTTGTAGATTGAAGCCGATATAACTTGTACAATATGTCATGTTGGACCGACGCGTTAGACTTTTATTTTTCTCATGTTAACTTGGTTAGATGGATAGTGGTACTCGTTACACATAGAATTGGTCGATATGACACACTCTCTACTTTTGGGATACGAAATTGTACTTACATTATCGACTGTAGTCGATTCAATGCTCATGCAATAATAAGCTACGGGCCAATTCCACCAACATTACTATTTGACGGCCGGTTGAACCAATAGGAAAAGACCTTATCGAAATGCAATTTGACGGAAGCTGTCAAAGCTCTCTGAATATCAGTGATTTCTATTGAATTGTTGAATAAAGTCGTGAAAAAACGGTTGCCTTATAAATAAGGGTACATTATAGATGTAATATTATTATGTCTTTGTGCTTTAGAATTTCAAATTTTTATTATTTCAGAAAAGACGGTCAGTTATTTAAATGGACCCAATGAAAATGAGATAAATAATAGGTCGATTTTCTAGCTATTATATTTGGTAGGATGTTTTCACTGTTTTTGACGACTGTTCATGCATGGCAATCTAGTTTTATTTATTATATATATACAGGGTGACTTCGAAGTTGAGTCATTTATTTTAACAGTGAGTAGATCTGATCAAAAGAAATGTTTTTTTCCTTTACCCTTTGGAAGTTTGAGTACCGCCCTGTCTCAATAATAATATCATGTACTCGTGTTTGGCAACAACGGATATAATCCACCTTATCGGTTCATCGCATCGGAAACAAAAAAGCGAAAGAATTTGGAACGATGTTTTTATTTCATTCAGTTCAGTTATACATACAGTCAGTGTCAGTCGCGTGTGAATAGTGTCTGTTGCGTGGCTCAAACGAAATAAAAAATGGCACATGTTTATGCGGATCGGTTTCCCAATCGAGTGCAACCAACCCCTCGTGCCTTTGTTAATGTAGTACAACGGGCTCGTGAATCAGGTGACTTAAGACCTCACAGGGCACCTCACGATCAAATACAGGTCCGCACTGAAATACTTGTCGGGAGGATACTTTATAAAACAAGGTAAAAATTTTTTTTTATTTTTTTTTATTTTTACACACATATTTTGGTTTATCTTCCTTCTACAATCATTATCTGAAAATTAATGACTCAACTTCAAAGTCACCCTGTATATATATATATATATATATATATATATATATATATATATATTATATATAATTAAATTATAATATGTAATTTCTTAATAGTCAATAAGCTGGTGATGTTTCAATGACAAGCTATCATCTCATACTTTGACAGTATTTTGTTTTCAACATTTCATAGCTATTGGTTGATAAAATTTGTTGATTGGAACTAGAAGCTCATTCGCTGTATTTGACGGACTGTTACCCTATAGGTGGAGAATAACGGACTGTTGTTTTGACAATCATGGTGGAATCCACCCTACTGGACGCATATCTAATTTCATAGAAAAAACGAGTAGCTCTTACAGTATTTCTTTAGGAAAACGAGATATATCAATTTCAATTTTTAAAAGCACAAGATGGATATACAAGTCCAATTTAAAAAAAATGTATTTTGTATTTTTAATACCAAACGGCGAAACACCGTGGCCATGATGTGACGTCATACAAATTGTAAACAAAGAAACGTCATCCGTATGTCACTCATGGACAAATATTGTATTGTTTAAAACTTCTAATGAATGTAAAAACTTATCGTATTATCGTTTTATTGAAAAAACAATCATGTACGTTGGATTCATATGAGCAGAAAGCACACATTAGTCGAAAATTTACATAATGATAGTAATTTTTTGCCTTCCACCGAGGTTTCTTCTCTACTGAGCTGAGAAACATCAAGACAGTGCAGTACAGTGCACTTACATAGTCTTTCTTTTTAGAAGTCATTAAAAACTAAGGTCATTCGTCATAAGCTGTGAGTAATTTTATCAAGATTGTATTCCTTCTTACACATGTGCAAGGGTATCGTACGGTGAGGATGCCGTAAGTAAGGTCCAACTCAAACGAGACGATGAAATTTGTACAGTAAAATTTAAAATATGTCCCCAACATAAGGTATGCTCCAAGCAATACACAGTGTTGTATATATTTGTTTTCCTGAGCATTCTAATCCACAGTTTGCCTGGAATCTTTATCGATATATTCTCGGAGGATAAAATAACGATAATTATTATATTTTCCATGTAAACTAGTAGAAGCTATATGTTTGAAAGTTTGAGAGGTTATTCTGCTGCCAGCTGCTGTTTACAAATGGTATGACGTCAGAACACATTAATATGTGCCAAACATGGCGGACAGCTTTTTCGCCTATGTAAGAAAATTATATTTTTAAATTAAAGTTTTACGGTCTTTTAGGTCTGAAAAAATATAGTACTAATTGTTTGGTCTAACAGAACAGATATTAACTATTGAAGACCTATTTAAAAAAGTGTCAACTATGCCATTGTGGTGTAGAGTTTGGAGTATGGGTGCTTTTTGGATCCATGTTAAGTTGCGATTTTAACGTCGAATTTATCGCAGAAGATGAAATTGGGAAAGTAAAAATAGTAACACACAGAATTAAAGACTAGGTGTGACTGTTAAGTGACATAGAGGAAAGCAAACTTCAAAGCATTTCAGGGCAGCAAATCCGTATCTAAAGCAAACAGTGGCAAGGTAAATTGTGAGTGACTAATCCGCCATTGGGATGAGTATTATTTTATCTACGTTCAAGTCTAAATCCGTGTGCAACTTTCACAATTTCCAATAGATCATCGGAAATTGTGTGAAAGTGTAAAATGAATCTAATCGACATAGCACTTGATGTGGAGTATCAGTTATACCTCTCAACAGGTTCCTGTCAAAGAGATCGTTAAAAGTCAACCTGGAAGAATTTTGTATGTGCTAGTATCGAAATAGTTGAGTCCGGGTTCAGGAATCGGGATCATTGAAACCGATAATCGATTCCTACTTCGGCAGGATTATTATATGAAAAAACCTATAAGACTGAAAAATGTCAACCTGCTCCTGCTGCCTCGTTAGTTCCTAGTGTGCAAATAGTACATTCCGAGTTTGCTCGCTATGAGCGCTATGACCATCATCAAAAGCGTCCATCTATGGAGGAATGACTCAACGACACGAAACGCTCAATGACCATGCTGCAAGCTGCAAGCCAGTTAACCATCATGCTTTGTTGGTTGCAGAATGCCGAGATGTGGCCGAGATAGTCTGTAGAGTATAATCTGAGAAGATGTGTGGTTGAGTAGCAGAGCAGCAAGATCACCTTGTGTGTATTGGTCTGCATTTGTATAGAACCAGTGATATTTGCTATGTGAAAAAAATATTACTGAATATTCTGCCCATGAAATATATCTATTAGCTGTTAGAGGTTATTTGTGTTGTCCTTTCTGAATAGTCATACATTACGAATTTCCCCGCTTTCTTGCGCTTTCAAAGATTTTGAGAAGCTTTACGGGAAATCAGCACGGCACCGGTTTTGGGTGTAATTAAGCCACACCACAGAAAAATTTGGAATGATGCATCACATACAAAACATTTTCGCACTGCCTCGCATCTAGACGCTGACTTGTATTTTGTACTTGACATCGTAAAATAAATTTCTATAAAATTAATATGAAATGTAATTACTTTTTTACGTTTCATAAGTATTCCTGTATGTACCATATTTTCTTACCTGTTAGATTTAGGGTGGATTTCACAATTTAACAAACCATTATTGTGCACCAATAGGGTACGAGTACCAAACAGTCCCTTAAATATACCCAATCAGCCTCAAGATCTCTCGGTCAAATTTTTGGCAGCAAATAGCATCAAAGTATTCAAAACAAAACACTGTAAAATATGAAGTGACAGCTTGCCGTTGAAATCTTTTCAGTTTATTAAATATTATGAAATTATGTAAAACTCAGCCAAAATTTTTAAAAATTCTTGATGTCTGAGTAAAATCTATTTCTTTCAGATTAGCTGAAGGTTTTTCCATGTTTACTGTAACTTTTGTAATCCATAAATATGGGATTATACCACCTACTGTGTGCTTATAGTTTATCCTATATTTGCAAACTTGCACGTCCAAACCATTACATTACCTTTTCACACAAATTTTTGTTAGGTGTTGCATTCATACACTTCTTTCCAGTTCCTCAACGGTATTTTAACCCTACTGGTCCGGAACTGTTCAACAGTTTCAACATTCATACATACAATTGCAGTTTTTTGTTTTAATTTCAGTGTATAATCAGTCGCACCATCGGTGATGGTACATTCAACATAACCACGTATTTAGGGGTTCGTGCAGATTTAACGTGTACACGACAGTGTAATATGTATTTCTTCGCAAAAAAATCTTGGGAGGGAGCACTTTTATACGGAAATTTGTTGTTAAAAAATTCCATTTTTCACACATAACAAAACAAGTGATCACAAAACATACAATCAGTGACGTTCGAGAAGGAGAATAGACCAAAGGAGATCGGAATTGACATTTGAAATTAGTGTCTCATAATGTTAGTGATGGGAGAATACATTTGCGATCAGTGGAATGCATTCGAACCGTTAAAAAAATATGAATTGAATCATGGAATATCTGCTCTGTTTCTCTATATATATTTTTGTGGTATTGTTGCATAAAGTAGTTGGTTCACGAACTAGTTCCTAGAACTGAACGCAACTTAATGAAACGAACTGCCAAGCACATAACTTTTTCAAGTAATCCAAGAAGGGACAAATTGTCATTTCATCACACTAGTGATGGGAGAATCGAAAGCCTGAGATTCGCTTTGCTTCTGTGGCTCAGAGATATAGTGTTTTCTTCTGATAAAGCTAGCGCAGTTTTTGTGTTTCAAATACTCTACTTTAGTTAATACCTTTAATCCTAAAGTTGCTCCCATAACAATATTAAACAACTCTCACGTCGTGTCGCGTATTTCGAAACGACGTCAAGGGCCGACAGGGCAAATCTTTCTCTGAGAACTGAAAATCATTAAATGCGCTGTTTTCAGTCTATTTTATTCTACCCCTTGGGGACGTACAGAATGAAGAAAAGACTACAGTGCTCAGTGGCCACTCAGCGGCTCAGTGCTCGTCTGTAATGATAATATTCAAATACTACTAAACACCTAAATAGCTTTCTGGCCTTTCAATTTCGAAGCTACCAGTCCTCGCTTAGAGATGGTAGCACAGTTAAGGATAGACTCGGGGTATACGGTTACGGATGTTCACGATTCCTCTCGATATCGATAAAATATATCGTCATGAAACCATCGATGCGTAAAGATCGATGTTCTACGTCCGATGTATCGATGTTTTCGATACATCAATGTATCGTCTATCTTCGCCATCCCTATATTGTATCTCCACCAGTCACCAGTCAAAAACCTTAACCTCCAATATTTTATCTATTTATAATTCTTTTTAGCTCTTATTTTTCAGTAATTACTAATAATTTTAGGTCTATGTCTACAGTAATTGCATTATGCACCTCGGAGATGTAGGGATTAACATGTTTTACACATATCGGTGTTTTAGGATGGGGACGACATACTGTTTTGATTGCTTTGAAGAAATTCATTAACCCATAAATTTATATCAAATGATTACTATTATGATGTAAAGAGAGATGCGGAATTGTTGGAATACATTTTATATTCTATTTTCTTGCAAATCCGCACAATTCAACAGGCATGTGTAGCTATAATGATCACATATACACACAGTATATTGAACTTAACAAATTTCGAGATTGCCATGAATTAACAAACGACCAAACCTGCTGCCAAATTTAACAGCTAGAAAATCGACCTATTATTTCTCCCATTCCCATTCGCTGAGGGGATAACAGATGGTCAAATGTACACCTATAACATAAATCAAAATACATGAAAGTTGTCGTGTTTTCTCCTTACAAAAGCATCATGTTGGGATCAAAAAGTGGTCTTGTTTATAATACAGTCGAATTTTGACGATTTTATTCAACATTTTAATAGAAATCACTGATATTCTGAGACCTTTGACAGCTTCCGTCAAATTGCATTTCGATAAGGTATTTTCCTATTGGTCCGTAATAATAATGTTGGTGAAATCGACCCTTAATATACTTTTTTTAGCTTTGCATACACCTCAAGTAAGTGCTGAAGCATCATGACGTTTAGGCAACACGTACAGCTACGGAACGAGTACACATCAAGTGTACAACAGCCAGTGCTAAGTTGATATCTTGTAGAAAAACCTACATAATGTCACAAAAACCCTATATAATGTCAAAAAAAAACCGACAATGTCACTTTTAAAGAAGCGCTCTATTAAAATCGTTGGTATGTTTTGGAATTGCAGAAATCGGAGCCCAAAGCAATCGGAATCGAAAGGAATCCGAACGAATCTTCTTTGAGGACATAAATAAAATTGCAGAATTCTTATTCTTAAACAAAAATCTCGCGCCCTCAAATGGGCAGTAGGACAACTACTTCTAGCCTTGCCATCGCGTGGCAGCGTGGTCGTGTAGTCGTCCTACCGTCCAGTAAAGTTTGCAAACGTCTTCCTGCTAACAGTAAGTAAATTGATTATTTATTCGATGTTTGATGAAGAATAAGCATTCTGATAGTTTATGTCTTCTAAGATTTTATTAAGCAGAATTAAGTACAGCGACAGTGAGACACTGTTATTTTGAATAAAATGCTCGGTAATCGCGTCATATAAATCCATTGCATCATATGTTACGAGTAGACCATAAATCATTTTTAATTTATCGAATTTGCGACAACTTTTCTGTTCGGGCACGAATGTAAAATAGCTGAACCATGTCATATATGAAGTATTTCTTGATATATATAAGAATATAATAATTAGTAGCCCATTTTACACAAATACATAGTATACGTTTTTTGGGAGTCCTTTTATAAGGAGTGGACCAAATTCATTACTTCAAATTCATTTCTTATAAGTCCAATTTGTGCCAAAGACACAAATTTTTATTCCCACCGGTCAATAGCAAAACTGGGCGTAAAAGGAGAGATGTTACCCAGCTCTAGTAGTATCTCAAAAGTTTTTTCAAACGTCTCCTCCAGCGTCCAGAAAGGTCGACTGTCCATGCCTCCTATTATACACGTATTTTGTAGGTTGCTTTCACTCTAAATTACTGATCATGGTGAAAAGAAATGTTTTTCTTTCCAAAAATCAATTGGAAATGACAAAATAACTGTAGTGCATCAAGACAAGTATGTAATTTCCTCTTGAAGGTCGTGGGTGTGGATATGTGTGTATTGGTATTCGTAAACAGCATAAATATGTTACTAATCAAGTTTTATATAAGAAGTAGTAGCAAGTGGTAATTTCACCATTACACAGAGTGTTAAATGAATACATTCCACGTCCAGCAGCTTCGATAGTAACCCAAATTATACACGGTGGCCTTCCAAAGCGCCACCATTTAAATTAATTATTTATGCTAATTTCCGAATTCTTTAACGCTAGATAATCCTAGGTTTTAATTTATTTATTTAATCACCGGGTAAAACCCTTATTACAGATACAAAACAGCCTTGATTAAAGAATTACATTGGAATGTTCTTAACACTTCTTTTAAACACACAAACAGAAGTTCAAAATACTTCTAAACTATATATATATATATATATATATATACAGGGTGACTTTGAAGTTGAGTCATTAATTTTCAGATAATGGTTGTAGAAGGAAGATAAACCAAAATATGTGTGTAAAAATAAAAATAAATTTTTACCTTGTTTTATAAAGTATCCAAACGACAAGTATTTCAGTGCGGACCTGTATTTGATCGTGAGGTCCCCTGTGAGGTCTTAAGTCACCTGATTCACGAGCCCGTTGTACTACATTAACAAAGGCACGAGGGGTTGGTTGCACTCGATTGGGAAACCGATCCGCATAAACATGTGCCATTTTTTATTTCGTTTGAGCCACGCAACAGACACTATTCACACGCGTTACCGACTGACCAGAGATAAACCCTTCGACTGACACTGACTGTATGTATAACTGAACTGAATAAAATAGTAATTGTAAAAACATCGTTCCAAATTCTTTCGCTTTTTTGTTTCCGATGCGATGAACCGATAAGGCGGATTATATCCGTTGTTGCCAAACACGAGCACATGATATTATTATTGAGACAGGGCGGTACTCAAACTTCCAAAGGGCTATAACTTTGTTACTTTAATTTTACCAGAAAAATGGTAGAGGAAAAAAACATTTCTTTTGATCAGATCTACTCACTGTTAAAATAAATGACTCAACTTCGAAGTCACCCTGTATATATATATATATAGAGTGTTCCTTTAATGATGTGCGAATATTTAAGGGTATGAATCCACATGAAAAATTAATGTTAGTTTGCTTTATAAATTATGGTCCAAAAATGTTTCCTTACAAAAACTCGGGGTGTTGAAGTTTTTGGAAAAAAAATGGAAATTAATTAATATTTTCAGGACCGCTTCAGGTATTTCACTGATATTTAGTACGTAATAAAGTTGCATATTTTTCAATCCAAAAATAATTTTTAGCTTTAACAGTGGCGTACGTACGGGTATTGACTTCGATATTTTTTAAGAAAAAAATAGTACGCCAATGGTGTTTTGCCAAATAAAAATTATTTTTGAATTCGCCGTTCAATTTAAAAGAAATAATCTCTCAAGAGTTGCTTTCCTTCGATGCGCCATTTTTGAGTAAAAAAATAAAAACCGTTCTATTATCTAACTTGCAAAATTATTATTAATTTAATTGGAAAAATTAAACACATTAGGGGTAAGGAACAACAACAACTGACAACATAAACATAACATTAAAACCAACGAAATTATTACAAAAATTGTTGAAAATGACCCCCTTCACTTAGTATGCATGCTTCCGCCCTCCTCATGGAATGCGCACTCATTGAAATATCCCTGGAGTGTTTCTTATTCTATCACAAGCTGCAACTATTCTTTCTCTTAATTCCTCTACAGTGTTAACCCAGATACCCCTACCGTCCGTTATAACAATCACCTAATATTTCGCTTCAAATTTGAAACTGGGTTATTCGCTGTTAGAAACACGTATTTAAGCGAAATTTATTGTTCTAACCTCTTAAAGGGAGAGTTCTGTATGCGAGAAAGTGTTTGGAATAACAGGTGCTTAGTTTGTTGTGAACAATGGATAATTATAGGTGAGTATACTGATAAACTATTCATATTATTTTTCCATCTTGTGAATAAGTAATTTTAGAAAACATCAATCTTTATTATTGTAAACAAATAAGTTAAAAATTTGCATCTCACCGGCAAAAATATAACCTCAAATACCGATGTCCGTTTTAACGGACAGTAGGAAAATCTGGTATTATTCGATTTTTTTTCTTGTATTTGCAGTTATTGGAACTATTGGAAGCGGCCCATGAAACTTCATGAACTCATGGCAGAAATTGAAAACATTGATGACGATGAGTTGATTCCTGATACTATTGCCGTTCTACCGCCAGTTAACGCAAATGAATATAATACTGATGAGGATTCCGGCGACGAAAATGAAGTGGATATAAACAACCTCCCTGGAAGTCAGCTGATGACTGAAGTTGAGGTTGTATTTGAAAACGAGGGATCAAACCAAACCACAGTTGAGCGTGATTTTGATAGCGACGACCTTTGTCTACCTTTCTTACGAAAAAACGACCAAAATTATCAAAACCAAGTTACTCTTGGAAAAAAGGTGACATCAACCAAGATTTTCCAGAATGGGTAAACGCAAGTGGTCCAAAAATTCTTTATCTCCTTTAGAACTATTTTTTCAGTTTATATACGTAGATGACGAAATCATTGACTTGGTTGTAAAATATTCCAATATATATGCTATTCAGCATAATCGCCGAGGTGATATACATTCCAGTGAAATAAAATGTTTCATTGGTGTATTACTGCTCTCTGGATACAACTCATTTCCTCGACGGTCAATGTATTGGGAAAATAACAGTGACGCAGGAAATAAGTTAGTCTATTCGGCGCTTTCTCGAGATCGCTTTAGCTCTATAATGCAGAATTTGCACCTGAATGATAACAACAATCTTGAAAATACCGATAAGCTTTCGAAACTGAGGCCCTTGTTTTCTACTCTGAATGAGAAATTTCAGTCATTTGCACCGCTTGAAGAGTGCCATAGCGTGGACGAGTCGATTGTAACCTATTACGGCGGTCATGGATCAAAACAGTTTATCCGAGGAAAGCCCATTCGTTGGCGTTATAAGGTATGGGTGGGAACAACTAAAAAGGGGTACATTGAATGTTTGAGCCGTATCAAGGGTCCACAACTATTATTTCTGAAAAATATCGTCCTCTTGGCTTAGGGGCTAGTGTTGTACTTCAGTTTGCTGATATTATTCAGTCTCAATGTGAAAACGCTCCTTTCCATATCTTTTGTGACAATTTTTTTACGTCACTACCTCTGTTGGCTGAGCTGACCTCCAGGGGGCTCAAATGCTCAGGAACTCTGCGAGAAAACAGACTATCAGATTGCCCTCTTGAAAAGTCCAGTTTGTTCAAGAAAAAATCCCGTGGTAGTTTTGATTATCTTTTGGAGGAGAACCAAAATAATATTGTATGTAAATGGAATGACAATAGTGTTGTTACAATCGCCTCAAATTTAACATCTCCTTTTCCGACACAGCAAGTCAAACGCTTCTCTCAGAAATAAAAGAAAATGATACATGTTGAGCAGCCATGTTTGATCAAACAATACAACGAAAACATGGGCGGTGTTGATAGGGCTGACCAAAATATAAGCCGTTACCGCGTAGGAATCAGGGGAAAGAAGTGTTTTTTTTGCTTGTTTTCACATGCTCTGGATATGGCAGAACAAAACGCATGGCAACTTCATAAACATTCTGGCGGAAAAATGGACCATTTGCGGTTTAGGAGGTGTATTGCTGCGGGATTATTAGAAACCTATAAGAAAGAAACAAAACGGGGGCCATCTAAACCAGGCAAATACCTGCATTATGAGTCCAGATATGATTGGATGGATCATCTTGTGAATTATCAGGAAAAGCAAACCCGCTGCGCATTTTGCCACAAACAAGCAGTATTCAGATTCCAGAACTGTGATGTTGCACTTCATCCAATAATGTGTTTTTTAAGTTACCATACTAAAAACTAATCTATTATTATTGGTTTAAAAATTTTTTTTCGTTTCTAAATAAAGTTTTACAAGTTCATAAGAATATTGAGTTTTAGTACCTTATATTGCTACCGTACGTTTAAACCGACGGCTTTTACAGAAAAACCTAAAAGCGGAACTAAAAAATTTTACTAGGAAAATATGTTTATATTAACCCAATTAATAGGTTTACAAAAGTACATAACAAAAAACAAACATTAAGAGTTTCAGGGGTATCTGGGTTAATGGGACTTGTGTACACAAGTATCTTAAGATAGCCCCACAAAAAGAAATCTAAACTGTTAAGGTCCTGGGACCCACCGCGGCCAATCCAACGATTTGGATAAACAATTTGTAAATAATTACGAACCGCTACACTGAAATGCGCTGGTGCTGGACACAAATCCTGTGTTTATCAGTGTAATTAATACTCGAAATTATACAGCACAAAATAAGGTTGAAGGTGGCTTTTTGTAGCAATATAGACTGTAAATAAGAATAAGTAACCGATATTTGAATCACACGCATATTCCCTATTCGGAAGACATCATTATCCGATCCTACAAGGAAACGATTCCCGTGTGTGAACACCTTGCTAGAATAACGTTTCATTTTTCTTTCACGAAGATAAACGTCGATATGCCTCAATTATTATAATTATTTCAATTTTCCACATCATACCAACCACGATGCTAAAACTTGAATGAATAAAACATTCCAACGTATGGACAAACAACAAACATTGAAAAATACCTTGCAAGAAAGTGAAACCATCAAGAAAGTTCAACGAGAAACCAGAGCGATAGTAGTTTTTTGTGGCATGCACATTTAAAGGCCGCTATACACGTTCCGTTAAAGGCCAGTGAGCATGAGAATTTTCTGGAATGGTGTACATCTAGATTTAATTTAAATGTGGTGCTCATACAAGGTGATACAAAAGTTCCGGAACGACAAGATGTTTAGCAATATTTAAAAAGTTCAATAAAAGTCACATAGAATAGATTCATGACTTTCCTTGGCTGTTCAGCGGTGGCCTTCAATTTGACTTTGCATGACCCTGAACATCGTATCAAGGACAAGATTTTTTTGAATGAGACTCTATACATCCGACCTCAAAAATAGACGAAACAGATCATTTCTCTTTCTAAAACTGCCTTGGAAAAGATAATTTTGACCTTGAACGTCCCAGGTCTAGTTCATGTCTGAAAGTAAACGTTTCCGCTCTATCTGTTTCCGGAATAAAAAGTATAGTATAGGGTACGACGTAAAAAAATTACCTTGCCCTTAATTTGACCGTCAAGGGCATAGTCAAGCTCACTTGAGTCACCAATGAAACTGATGCAATCTGAACAGTTCTGAAATTTGGTCAAACCTTGAATAGGACGTTCAAGATCAAAACCATTATTTCTCCCAAGGTCAGAGCTAATCGTGAAATTTCCCGCTTTCTCTGGAGTCAAAAGGTATAGAGTAACATGTCTTGACATTGACTTGATTGAAAAAGTCAATTTCAAGGCCATCAGTGAACAGCATGGAAAAAATTGAAGCACTTGCTGCCTTTGGGTTCTTATGTTTGCTTCGGTTTCAGAAAGATCCCTAGAATCTGTTCAAATAAGCGTTTTTAAGATAACTTTGATCAGGACATTTGAGGTCAAAATAGGCTTACCTAAAAAAACCTTGATCTGATCTTTAAGGTCATGCTCGTGGCCAAATTCAAGGTCACCACTGAACAGTCATCGAAAATACTAAGCACATACTATTTTACTTTTACTATACTCCGGTTATTCTGGCCAGAAGTAAAGTCGAATTTATACGAAGGTGCATTTAGCTTGCCGTTTTGCCCTTCTCCAGGTAATCGATGTAGAACACACCTTGTGAAACGTAGAAAAGGTGGCCAATACCTTTCCGGCCGATACGACAGTCTTCACCTTCTTTGGAGCACGTTTGCCAGGTGAAGAGTCCACTGTTTTAACTGTTCCGTGTTCTCTGGTGTGTACCAGTGCATCCATGTTTCGTCGAACGTCAGGAAACGACGCAGAAACTCCTTTGGATTGCCCTTAAACAGCGTCAAACACTGCTCTGAAAGGGTCTCACGATTGCGCTTGTTGTCTAGAGCGAGCAGAGGCGACATCCATCGCGCAGACAGCTTTCTCATGCCCAATATTTCATGCAGGATATAACCCACCGGGCCTTTTGTGACGCCTACCGTCTCAGCTATGTCGCATAACTTTTATCGGCCAATACGTAGATTTTTATCACGTTATTCTCCGCGGTAGCCGATTTCGGGGCACCTAGCATAGGGGGCAACTCATATGGGCGAATGGAAAACAGTGCGGTGTTGCCGAACCACAACCTGACAACACTGTTGTCTCCAGAAAAAATGGCGGCTTTGACAAGTATGACGGTTTATTGTTGTCATTTTTAGTTAACAACTCTTTTATTTGTGTCTGGATGGCTGGACACTTCGAATGTAGGTTCTTTGTAACTACAAATTTTATTAAAGTCGTTAGTATTTAAACTATATTTTTGTTGAATCGATGAACTTGGAGTATAACAGCTAAAATGTTAGTGAAATTGTATAAGAGAACCACTCATTTTCTTCTAGGTGATTGTAATTAATACCAAAGGCACTGCTTATCCACTTAATACAGGTATAGAAAAGGAGAGGCAGACCTAGAACGGGGTGGAAAGCAGAGGTACAAGAAGACCTTAGGAAATTGAAGGTAAATGACAGGAAAAGAAGAGCAATGGATAGAGACGAATGGCGAACGAATTTTAATCAAGCCATGGGCCTTTTAGGCATGTAGTGCTAGTTTCTATTTCATATACGCCTTAAATGTGTTGCCGTTCGAGGACCTTTGGATGAAGAAAGTCGATACAAGCATTCCTTTAAACTGGTCCTATTGACAGAGGGTACAAAGCTAATTTCTGAAATGGTTGTTCACACCTTCCTCACGATAAGTACAAAACTTGTGTAGACAGCTTTACACCTGTCAACAACTCGGCTTAGAACGGAAAAAGCAACAACATCAAGGTGTTCATTCAGACGTAACACTAATTGGTCGAAAAACCATGCCTCATTTAAGGCGATTTTTTTTATAAAATGGCCAAAGCTAACTGACAAAATCAAGCGATATGATACTTCTTTACATTATGACGAGAAAAAATTGTACTTACATGACCATTGAAGAATTTTTCATAATACGTCCACATGGCCCAAAAGTCTGAACTGGCGACGGGGCATTCAGGGAACGCGTACGTCTGAAACAAAAAAATATAATTTTTACCTTTTATAAATAGGTAACTGAACGATGTTTTTTATTTTTACTAGGGTTGTCGGAGATATACAATAACGTGCGACAATTCAATTGCGAAGTTTAACAGAAAATCATAGATGAACCTGATTCTTTGTCTTACTTTAAGGTTGAATCTAGGAGAAGCACTACTATTTAGCAAAATATTTTTTGCATTACCTTTTTTAGATGACTGTAAGTTGGAGCTCATACAGTATATAATTATTGCACTGTGAGAATGATAAAAGGCAAAAGAAAATAAACTTCGCAGATCAAGGAAGGTTAATCATAAATATGCTCAATAAAGTTATTCCGAAAATAACCCAGGTAAGCGTCAAAGATGAAGGACGTAATAAATGTACTTTCGTAAGAGATCTTGGTTCCGACTTTGCTCCTCTTCCAAGTGGAAAGCCGATATCTTCCAGTGAGTTAGAGAAAATAAGACTCGCAGCGGCTTCCTCTCTGACGAGAGACCTGGAGATTATCACAGCTTGGGGACGCAACAATCTGGTACAGTTGAATGCTTCCAAAACAGAGTACTGTACTTAGAGCAACAAGAAGCTACCTAGCGCTCATCCGATTTCGATGGATGACGTTCATTTTGGCTAGTCGGAGTCCAGATCACCGAGGACTTGATTTGGAACACATCTTGTCAATAGCGGCAGCTGCTGGGAAAAAGCTATGCTATTTGTTCAGGGCTAAAAATTACTTCTCTCCATATGACCTCCTCACTCTGTACAAGGCCCAGATAAGACCTAGCCTCGAGTACTGCTCACATGTTTGGAGTGCTGCCGCCTCGACTACATTATCCATGCTCGATGCTGCAAAGGAGGGGTGTCGAACCGATCGATGATTGGCGACTCCTCAGTGGTTTTCTTTATGATCCCACCGCGCAATGTGCCTGCCAGACAGACCCGCCTGACTTCAACCCCTCATCCTAACCATGCCGAACTTTGTGCATCCTATAACTGGCCGATACGACCGCTACTTTGTCCCTAGTGTATAGAGATGGTGGAACAGTCTACCCGAAGAAGCATTTTCCTAGTTCTACCAACCTTGGCAGTTCAAAAATGTTTCAACAAAGTTTTTTTAAGCTCCTCATAGCAGCCGCGGTGCCCTGATATTTAGGCTTCCGACAAAATCAATATATATCAAAGATTTCCGTAGGTGACTTTCTTGACTGGTATTTTCTCTTCGGAATGAAGCTTTATTTTTTTACTACATTACAAGTGTAAATTAGAGAATGATTGGTTCACCTGAAAAACGTATTATGAGTTTATATGAATTGAAAATGTCACGAATCTAGCTATTAAAACTTGTTTTGCCTAATTTAGGTGGACTAACCTAGATTCAAGCATTTGATTGATCTCCTCCTCGTTCATCAAGCTAACACATCTTGTAAAACTATTATTAAGCGGCACTGGTAATAAACTATCAGAAGACATTATCTTTGCTGAACCCGCAATTGTTTGGTTTAGGTGGTGTACAACTAGTTACTGAGAACAGTCAAATAAAACTGCAAAAAAAACGCCAGAGATAATTTTAAGCCGACGGTAAACTCCAACGGAGATTATAATTAGAACGATACCGTTTACCAAATACCAGATGCGTTGGTTAATACGCCAGGCATGTTTGTGAAATTTTATAGGCGAAAAAACCATTTCACATGCTCAATTGGATCCGAAAGCAAACATTTCGCTCTCTGCAATACTTTCTAACCAAAACAAAAAACTTCCAATTCTTGCCGATTTTCCACAATAGGCTAGCAAGTACGCCGAGAACGGTGCTGAGATAAACTTTTATCTCTCAAGCTATACGTATACAATAAATCAGAGAGTTTGAACCATCGGAACATTTGTAAGGAAATAATTGTTTACGTATCTAGGACGTTAAGTGGATGGTTATGGCCTGCAGCATAAAATTACGGCCCGAGGTATATAGTTTTATCTATGGTCCGCTGGAATAAAAAATTTGGAGTGTCAAGTAGAATTGAACATATAAATAAATTGACCGTACTATTGTACCACAGGTAGTTGTGGGATCACCTAGCAACGAAGGAATGCAGACACATTTCCGCTCGATCGTAGATATATTTTCATTTATTGCTACATCAATACAGATGACATTTTTGTGGTTTGTACACATGTGTGGGTGCAAAGAATATAACGAGTTCTTCGCAAAGAGATACAAAATATTTGTTTTAAAATAAAATGGTCTACAATAAAAAAAAAAGTTTTCCGGTACCGGGAATCGAACCCGAGCCTCCTGGGTGAAAGCCAGGTATCCTAGCCACTAGACCATACCGGATGATGTGAATTGGATGCGAGAAACAGCTATAGATACGGAACCGATGAATGAATTAACTATACCTTCAGCATTTTTTTTGCATAAATTATAAATAAGAGCAAATTGACATAATTATTCATCACATGATAACTATTAGATATATACAAAGTCACATACTGTCTGGGTTAGAACCATAAAGTTATTTGTGCCAATGATTACAATTTGGTTGCAAATTATTTTAATAAAGGAAACCACAATATACTTACGGCCACGTTCCTGACCTTCTCCTTCTCCTGATGACATCCTCCTGACTATGACCTTCTTCTTCATTCTGAGTACCAAAAGAGACCTTTCTATTATGTAAACAGGCTAGGCGGAACTCCAGCCTATCGGCCAAACGGTACTGGTGCAAAGTAGGCAAATCAATGTCCGATCCAACCCAAAGAGAAGCCATTTAGGTCAAATTATGAACACGACAACACTCTTCAACACGAGAATTAGGTTAAATGACTGGAGATCAATGTAAGGAGTGGTGCTATGCCGCCCATTGTTTTCTTGCGGTGAATTAAAGATTGATTGTAGGTTGCACTTCGCTAGGAGGTCACTTTGCACTGGTACATATCACTAATCAGAACATATGTACAATATAAAAGTCAGAGCAGGTCAAATGCAACAAAAGTTTAAATCAAGATCAGCTGATTCTAATTGATGAATAATACCAATACACAGTGCAGAAAAGTTTTGCTCAAGATATGCAACCAGTAATACAGATAAATAACATTTTGACCTGCATTTTATAGGTCAATGAAATTAAGTGATATTATAAAATGGTTTCGACAGAAAAAAATCGGGATTTACGTCCACACTTTGTTCATCATAATGTAAACATAAAAATTATAAATCGAGTTATTTCTGTATTAGTTTTAAGAGCGGTCAGAATGTCACATGGCATGTGAAAAACATATCTAATTATCCGGTATGGTCTAGTGGCTAGGATACCTGGCTCTCACCCAGGAGGCTCGGGTTCGATTCCCGGTACCGGAAATTTTTTATTTTTGAGATTAAATTTTTGAAATAGTTTTTGGTTAGTCATTTACCTCCCTACAAAAACTGTTAGCAGATTGATTATTTGCTAACAGGTGTCACTTCACTCTCTCTTGAATAATATGGGTCCGGAATTTGAATTAAGAATCACAACTTTGGCAAAGGCCACAGACAAAACAGAGGTATCCGATACGACCGTAAATAGTCAATTTTGGATATTTGCGTGATTTTTTTATCGGCCAGAAAAACAGCGATATTGTTAATATGAAATGCAAGGGCTAAAACTGATTGGAAAAAGTTTTAGCAACAATTTATATTTATTTTTCAAAATTATATACCTACAGTCATCGACTTTAAAACGTTTTAAAGTCGATGACCTACAGTAATATGCACTTAAATTATATATACTAGGCTTAATGCTAACGGAGATGCTTGGTGTTAAACTAACTAATTTTGCATGTGCATGTCAGACCCAAATAATAAAATGACACTTGCAAAAGAAACTAGAACACCGAAAAGTACAAAAAATTAAATATTCATCATTTTGTCCGGGGTTTGGTTAAAAAGCGTATTTACAGGAAATATACTGAAAACCTGTACTAAAGAAAAAGTAAACAGGAAGAAATAAACCAGCAAGTATATAAAAAAGTTGCGATGGCCGGGAATCGAACCCGGATCAACTGCTTGGAAGGCAACTATGCTGACCATTACACCACCATCGCACTTGGTTAAAGTTTCGCTGAAGTGGAAGATATGCCGAGCCGTGTCCTGATTAAATTATTCTACTCATAAAACCCAGTTGTATTACTTGTAGCTATGATTTTTAGATCATTGTGTGCCTACTACAAACATGTTACTCCTAAATTAATTTAATTTATTACTTTATTCATGTATAATATTAACATCTTCAGTTCTCTTTGACTAGATGGCGTATTAGAGAAAAAAACTGTGTGAAAGCAGGCAACACACTATACACCTCCTTGCAAGCGTTGTCATCTACCTTCAAACAAATAAATACTGAAATTTTTTGTTTAGGATGTCAAAGCTCTTGTGTACAAAGTGTTTAGTCTGTATTTCAATATTTTAGATAGGATTTAGGTTATACAACACTGGTACAAACTATTATTAAATTCCAGAAGGTATGCTGCTTTTATACCGGAATTGTAACGCCATAAGCAATGGCACTGCTGGTGTAGTGGTATCATGCAAGATTCCCATTCTTGCGACCCGGGTTCGATTCCCGGGCAGTGCATTGTTTTTTTTTGTTTTATTATAATTTTTTGTTTGGGTATAATTATAATTATTTTGCTTATTATGTATAATTATATAATTATAACCATTATATAAAAATATTTTAATGGTCAGTTTTTAACCTCTATAAATATTATGGATCGCATAATGTAAAAAACTGTTATATATAAATATCAAAACACTTCAAAAGCGTCTCTAGATAAAGAAAAATAAAAAAAAAAAAGTTTCCTTCGAGCCGGATTTGAACCAGCGACCTATGGATGTCTACTAATGTTGATGCCACTACAGTCCACCGCTCTACCAACTGAGCTATCGAAGGTTGAGAAACATTTTTCAGATAGGTCAATAAACGTGATATATAACCTGTATCAAGTATAAGTATTTTCTTAGAATCATATTTTAAGAACTGGTGAATATATTAAGCCGTATTATTTAACTGGCTATCAAATGACTGCTTACTAACTTTCCTAGTCTTATAGTGAAAGCTAGTTCAAAGAAGTTTACATGAAAAACGAAAAATATTGGCAAGATTCCATGGCAAAAATTTGCTAAAACTAAATAATAATTTAGGGAAATATTAAATTAAAAATGTAACAAAAAAGATCGCCCGAGCAGGGACTTGAACCCTGGACCCTTGGATTAAAAGTCCAATGCTCTACCGACTGAGCTACCCGGGCCGGTTGCGTTGAGTTTTCGAAACGTCGTAGACACTATTAAATTAAAATAGAAGGAAATAAAAAATAAAAATAGTTATTTATACAAAATGAACATGAAGTCTATACATCCCATCTTTTTGCTATCGGCATTTTGAGAATTGAAGCCCAAACAAAAATTGAGCATAGTGAAATCAGCTCAATATACAAAATGTTCCCATTAAGGCTGGGCTAGGGTTGAAGGGCACTGGTCCTTATCCTTTCTTTTACACGTACAGGGTGGTCCAGTTATACGTGGCCCAAAATATTTAGAATAAACATAATACAATGAAAATTGTTTAAAATATATACAGATCCATTCGGCTAGACCAGATTTTTATCGAAGTTTAGGAGAGAAAAATTTTTGAAATTCCCAGTTTTCAAAGTTTGTCACCTGATAAATGATATTGTTTTAATTAAAAATGCTATTTCAGGGGCAAATTTCCAGTTATGTGATTGACATGTCATAGGAAGTGTATGGACCTCCGACAAAAACTGTAGAGCCAATTCATCAGAGGTATCTACGAAATTTATTAGAGATTCGGCAATCTATAACCTTTTTGGCATTAATGTGCTGGGGTTAAATGTTTAGTGTAACATAAATATCAAGAAAGAAAAGGTACGTAATTATTCATGCTTATAAGCATTTCCACGCGTCACAGCTGTCTTTTTATTCTAGAACTTACTCCTCTTCGAGCTAGTGCACTTGAGGTAATGGCTGTGGAGTTCGAAGTCTTATACGATTTCCAGTATTATAGGTACATCAAAAATAAACATTATTTACTGTATTTATTCCACATTTTACTTTAAAATAAGTACCTATCTCAAAACGCTGACCGCTTTTATCAAAAGATGGACAAAACTATTAAAAAATTAAAATTTGCGAATTCCGTAGTCAGCCGTACCTCAACCGCTGTTTCAGACACATCAATGGATGTTTGAAGGGTTTTTGCAATTTCTCTCGTCGTAATAAAAATTCATTCAATTAATGGTTTGGGAAAATGTTTGAGGTGTGGGACATAACAATATATCGGCAGCGGCAAAGTTCGATGTGGTCGAATTGCTTATGAGATTCGTAACTCAAAATTTCAAAAAATGTATATAAAGAATATTTTTTGCGTCTTTCGCCTTTCAGATTATTTTAGTACGAAGTCAGATATCACACTTTCAAGCGCCCAGTACTAAAATGGAACCCTTATGCTATTAAACGTTTGTCAGGTATCTGATAATTTCATGGAAATATATCATAAAAAAATTACGGTCTGACAAAATGTGGAAGGCAAAAACATCGTGCAAGCTTAGCATTGTAACACAGAAACACTTTATATTTAAACATCAACATTCCATATCAGTTTCTGTATGTATATGTACCGAAGACTTTGAACATTCGCATAAGGTGACAAAAGTGCATTTAGATGTTGGTTCTACTGGTAGATTTGTGAAGAAAGTCGGCAATTCCGGAATTACTCATTTCTTGTGTTAATTAGGGATATATTGCCGGAAACAAATTTGTACGTCCACAATATTCCAGCAATTTGCATTTTTTCAGATGGCAAATTTTCGAAATCCTCAATCTTGATAGTTGAAGATGTACGTGCCAAGAAAGAAATCTGGTCGCGTTGTTCACCTTATTCGAATATTTCGTTGCGCATGCGGTCGTGCTCTACTTTTTTGTCCCCGTAGTGAGGATCAAAATGCACTAGACATAAGGAAATTTTTTGCAGTTCTGTCGTTAAATGCGTATTTGTAGTGTTATTTTATCTAGTGCGAGCGTTTGCAGATAATTGTGGTGCTATACGATTTCAACACAAGCTAATTCTTAATTTGCAAATAGCGGCACAAACCTAATGAAGGTAGATGTTTCCACCGGTAAGTAGTATTATATTGATACAACTCTGTCACTTTGGTAGGCATTGGTAGATAAATGAGTCAAACGTATGCAGTATGGCAACAAATAATACAATGTAAACATATAAGCTAATCTATTCGAATTCGTTGGTCGTACCTGAACTTATCGAATTTTGCTTGCGCCCTCGTGACAGCAGTCTTCTTGACCACCCCATCGCTGCCACTCATGAGATTCCTCTCGCTCTCCACGATCGCTTTGGCCAAATGCAAGTCACTCTCGTTCATTTTTCGCAGGCTCCCGAGTCGCACCCACTGAAGGCAAACGAAACGCGTGTAGGTACTATTTTTATATTTGCCACAAAGCTAGACACCACTGCCGAACAGATAGAATCGCAGGAACTTATTAAAATAACAATATTCTGTTCTCTGATGGACTAGGTACTACCAGAACGTGCTTGCAAGGTTAGTGCGGCGCGCACCAGGGACGTGCCTGAAGGAGGGGACAGTAGTGCCACGAGCTTTACTTCCTGTGTATTTGCGAGTGTAGTAAAATTTTCGGGAATTTATCAAAAAATATCTTCACACAAAGTTGCAATACTTCAGAATGATTGGATTTAACGTTGGAGATGAAATGTTTCCAAAATCCTGGAGCAGAGACACAATAACGTACTCGGTTCTCATATCAAAGGCTGGAATTCGATAGAATCAACAGATTCGTCAGCTTATATATTTTAAAAGCTAAGGAGAGGAACAGAGCCATCTTGCGATGTGTAGAAGCCTCTGGGCACACCGAAAGCTTGGGGCATGCGGCTGAAGGGGCCTTAGACTAGAGCAGAATCGAGGACCTACTTTGTCGTTTGAGAAAAATGCTGATCCCCCATCCAGCTGGTATCCCCGTCTCGGACTCCATACAGTTAAGATGGAATAGTGGAGGGTTGCTGCTCAAATTTCATTTGGCCAGTTTTTTAACACCTCTATCATTGTCTCCTTTTGCGAAATGGTCTCGTATGGGAAGACATTTATCTGACGAGATTCAAGGATTTTTCATTTCATTCATACGTTTCATCTTCATCAAATTTTTGGTTAACACTTCTATAAATTAGTTTCTGATGAAAATTCATATAGTTAAAATATCGTGTGTCTCATAAAAGCCCACGACAATATTATAAGAAACCTCTCAGGTACAAAATCCCCTCAAACAGCTTGTCAGTATACTCGTAATACTTAGGGTACCATCTATTAACATATTCCGTTTGAAGATAGCCAACAACATACTATATTCCGGCATCCAAGAAGGCATCTGAAAGATCCTAACGCCCTCTATGAGGTAGCAGCGGAACTCAATATGTCTCAATATGTTTTATAATGGTTTTGTATCCTATAAATATATAGCAGCTTCAGGTATACCTCAAGGTTTCAACTTAGGCCCCCTTCTATTTTTAGTGTAAATAAACGATCTGTCATCAGAACATTGATTTCATCTATGATTGGTATCTGGTCAACAAGCTGTAGGTGTATCTAAATGTACAATTCTAACATCTTCAAGAAAAAATTAAATAATTGAGCATCAATATAAGGTTGTGAATAATGTTCTCTCCAAAGTTGATCAAATTAAGGATCAGGGTGTATGGTTCTAGGAAAAACTAGCCTTTTACTATCATATCGACTTAAAAATATCAGATGCATTCCAATTGTACGGGTTTATAGTTAGAAGCTGTAAAGCGTTCGGTGATATGTTTTCGAAAAGGTATATTGTGCATATATACGCTCTAGATT
Organism: Acanthoscelides obtectus; assembly: GCA_963669975.1. Taxonomy (NCBI): domain Eukaryota; kingdom Metazoa; phylum Arthropoda; class Insecta; order Coleoptera; family Chrysomelidae; genus Acanthoscelides; species Acanthoscelides obtectus. The sequence continues at coordinate 106,020,983 of CAVLJG010000003.1, read as the reverse complement.
AGAATATGCATCTTTTCATCTTTTGTTTCCTCAAGTATTTGTGTTCAAAATGTGATGGTTCATGTCATGAATTTATTTTGGGCAATATAGCATTATGGTGTCTCTTATGCCTTTTTAGATTGAGTATGTTCAGGAGGCCAAAAATAAATTGAAGACCCTAGCGCCATCTGTGAGAGAACTCCTTCCCAAGTAGATTTCTGAATTCATTTGTTTGTCCTGCTAATGTCTCATAGATGGCCCTAGTATATTTCAGATCTCTTTTTAGATGCCGGAATACAGTAGATGGTTAGGTATAATCAGGAAGAAATACGTTAATCAATACCTGAACATGCTCATATTTCTGATTTTATTGCACACTCATACTTTGGGTTGACGTGTTAAAAGTTGTTTAAGTTCCTCACAATATTTTGCTTCAACCGACGGCTCTTGTAAGCAAATGTTCGAACTACAGGTACAAGGTCCAAGGACAATATATTTTTTCAAAGATCGCGTTAATCTGATATAACCATAGCTTAAGCAACACATATAAGAAACCATAAAGCTTTGACGTCAGATGATAAGTTTCTCTTTTTCAAGGATGATAAGTTTCTCTTTTTCAAGGATTATTGTGCCCCATGCGTTTTGTCTCAAATAATTCGGCACGATGATGAAGATCACCTTATATGGATTACTTGTTATCCATCATATACAAATTGCCTAGAAAAGTTTTTTGAATCAAATTGGAGAGGTACATAAAAATATTAACAAAACGACGAAAATAGGATCTTTTTAGACTAATCTACTTTTTTTACACAGGTTGTTTCAAATTCGACCCTCACGAAGTCGCTTAAAGGGAGCAAAGTTGCGTATTTAGATAATCGACAAAATGCAGCTTAGAAAGTTTCGAAATTCAAAGTACTTACAGACAAAGACGGAAAAAGCCGAATTTTACAAAAATTGTTTTAATTTTTTTCCTGACTTTATTTGTAGTGAGATTTCAAAATAAATTGCACTTTTTCTCCTCTACAAGATGGCATAATTAAAATTTCCATAAGACTTTTGGTTTCTTGCATATTTGCACAGATGAACAGACGTTTCAATTCTGATCCCTAAAATATATAATACGTCATACATCGATATTGTCAAACCGAAATTATTTCAAAAAAAGCAGAATTTCCTAGGTAGGCCTGGAAACTATCAGTCAGCCATTTGTTTCGCATACGAGATTTATCTCATAATAACTCTTTTCCTGACTTTGAGATGGGATTTTAAAATAAATTACATGTTGTCTTTGTTACTTATTCTCGTCTAAAAGATGGCGTAGCCAAATTTTCAATTAGACATTTATTTTTCTGAGAATTGAGAAATCTGCATATTTTACAACATACAAAAGAAGTAATAAAGTCACATTAAAATTCTTGAAAGCATCAATTATTTAAGGTGATTTTTATATCTAGATCCCGTCATATCAAATTTCAGCTTGTTATGAATTTTTCTGTCCTGGATACTCCTTAAGATTGGCTGTAGGTCCGTTTAGTACCACTATATTGCTATTCTGGGTTATAAATACTTCTTCCTATTGCAATTGATTATCACGACCATCCTCTTTATTCAGTATATAAACCTGTTTCGATACTGCACAATATATACGATTGATGCATATTATAAATTATAGCGTCGGAAAATAATAAATAATGGCCAAGACTGACACGCCTCTAAGTTGACGCGAGGCTACAGATTTATGTAAGATCAAGGTTGGTTTATTAGACATTCTCCCTATATGGCCGTGGCACAATTTGATTTTCAACTACGTAAAATTTATTAGGACTATAATTATCGACTTGAAAATTAAAATGTCACGTAAACATTATAATCATTTGTATATTATCGGCGAATATCACATGGACAACATTTACTATGATTCGTCAATATTTCCCATGGAATGTGATATTTAGTGATCGTGTAGCCTGGGTGTAAGTAATTTAATTATTGGTCCAGGGGGTGAAACTCATACGTGCGAATGGGAAACAAAGCAGTGTTGCTGGTTCACAATATGGCAACCATGTCGCACCCTCAAACTGTTTCTTTTTTAAGGTGGTCCAAGTCAGTAGTCAGGCTTCTGGCAGATCCTGAGGAAGATCAGAGATGCAGCGGTTACTCATTTGAGAAATTTAATATTTTAAGACCGTACCTGTTTGTATCTCCACATCACTTTTTGAACAGTGGAGCGCTACCGTTCAACAGCTGCCGTTGTCAACCCTTGAGGTCCTGAGAACTATCAGAAGCTCGAAGATTACTTTTGATCTAACCAAAGGGCACAGCTCTGAAAGATTTTTGCAGACCATAACATTTCTAAGTTTTTATATGACTCCATAACCAGTGACGATTTGTACTGCTTTTTGTCCAAATTAGTTTCCATACATCATTTTAAATCAGCTATTTTCAGAGCAGCAGGGTTGATATGCAAAAGTCACTATAGTTGCAATGAAATCGAAGCCACATGTTGTTATTGAACAATAACATGGGTGCCCACAAGGTGGTGTCAGAGGGTCTCTTCTGGGAATCCGCTTTGACTTTAATGTTTGCATATTTAGCATGCGTTTGTGTACAACTTTGAGAATTTTTTTTAGGATTTATCCCCTTCTGAGAAAATTGCTTCCTCTACTCATCAAAAAATTTTGGGGGCAGGTACAACTTCACAAAAAGTTATCTCTTGATGATGATCAGCACCTCTGAGAAAAATTCCTGTGGGTACCCATGGACAATAATATTATTGTTCTAATCAAAAAGAAATCTGAAATTGTAGTAACATATCAACACAATTCAATTGTTTCCTAATTTTTTGTTTATGCAGGTGCCAACAAAGGCTGGGGAATGAAAACATCTGGACCATAATGATTTTAACACTGATTTGTTTGTAGAAAAATGTGTCAGATTTATATAATGAATATGTATTTAGGTATATGCAATGTTTTTCTTTTGACCCTTTCCAGATTAGCAAGTAGAGTGATCTTATAACAGCTTGTGTTATTGACACATAAAAAATGTTATTGATATTTTAACATACAAAAAGGCGCTTATTCGTCAAGATGCGCAAAATGTTAATAGCACATGCTGTTATCTGGTCTCCCATATCCCACCAAATTTCTATACATATATAAAAGTATAGCAATCTCAGATTTATATGTAGAGCTGGCAATGTTGCGGGATATTAATGCACAGTCCGGCAACCATGTCGCACCCTTAAAAAATGGCCGCTGACAACCACACAAGTCACCGTGTTGCCATTGAATAGCATGGAATTAAACGTTCTTCAGTGTATATGTTTTGTGTTGGTCAGTATCCATCTAGCGCTTGTAGGGGAGTGTCGTCCTGCTTCAAAATGTCTTTCACCTGCGTACACACAGGTAGTGATATAATTTGTACCGCGTAACGTTATTTATTACATTTTCCGACTGCAGCGCTGTCGCAAAATGAAAACAAAATATTAAATGTTCGAACAGACCTCCTTCTTGGGTTTGACAGTAATATGCAAACTTCTCTCTCTTACACATTCAACTCAAGCCGTTATACAAATTTGGTTTTCCCTGTATACATCAGTTACCTGAACAGTCTGAGGTATACTTTATCTGAAGTCACTTGAAATAGCATAAAAACCTTTGGTCGGCGCGTCCTTTGTAATTTCATGACGTATCATAGGCGTGCGGTCATTTATTTAGAACGATAATAATAATGTTTTTATATCACAATAAATGGATTTTACTATCTTCTTATTTTTTTGATTTGGGATAAAAAATACTTACATTGGGAGTTTAATTTATGTTGACTGAAAGTCAAGAAATGGAAAAATTACAGAATTCCAACGTTTGACATAGGCAAATATTTACATAGCAGGTAGATATATAAAAAGGTATATAAAGACTTACATTATAGGTATTTATATATCATCCTCGCCTTCGGAGCTGTCGCTAGAGTCATCTTGTAGAGGAATTACAACGGGATTTACAGGAGGCAAAACACAATATTCATTTTCTTTTTCAATAATATGCCTAGAACACTGCTTCCATAGGTCTGTGGCAGCAATATGAGATACTGCATCTCTTATTGTGGCCAATAGCGATTCACTTAATTGAGGGGTCTGATTATGTTTTCTTACTTTTTTTTAAAGCAGCCCAGACCAACTCAATCGGGTTAAAAATGCAGTAATAGGGAGGTAGACGTAATACTTCATGGCCATTTTGCTGAAGCAGATTGTCAACAACATACTCTTTTTAAAATTTTTGTCTTTTAATAAGATCCAATAATATGGCTTTGGTTGATTTTTGTGGTATTTCCATTCCCTTATCCTTCATAAAATCAATAATGTCTTGTTTTTTTGTGCCTGTATTCGGAATTTTGTTTTTCTGTCGGGAATGGTATGGCGCATTGTCCATAATAATCACAGAATTTGGGGAAATGTTTGGTATTAACTGCTGCTCTATCCACTTTTCAAATAAGTCGGAGGTCATGTCCTCATGATAGTCGGCACATGATTCTTTGATATTTTTGGCAGATAACAGCAAGGCATTAGGTATAAATCCATTTTCACTGCCAGCATGGAGAATAATGATTCGTTTTCCACGGTTGCATGGTGCATTTAAAATGCACTTGTTGCTGTCGTCAACCCAGCCGTACCTACTGCACAACATCATGGGTATCATACCACGTTTCATCCAGGTAAATCAGATTTCTTTTCTGCTCTCTATAGATTTTAACTTTGTGCAAAAATTCTTGGCGCAATTCAACGATTTGAGACGACTCCATAATCACCATTCTTTTATCTAATTTTTTGTATTGAAAACCACACAGGTTTACAATACAGTGCAGTGAGTCTAAGCATTTGTAATTATAAAAATCTTCAGGATAATCTTTTAATTTATCCCGTATCATTTCCAACGTGGGCATCAAATTTTCTTTATAAAATCCGTATATTATACGACGAATATCTTTCTGAAAACCCACGTCTATTCTTTTTAATTTTTGCCCTATGCGCTTTCTGTGGAAGGAATGGTTGACTACATCTCCCCTTTTTATAACCCGATAAATGGTAGACCGACTGATTTTTGTCAGGATACAAATTCTGTTTAAAATTTGATTTTGCGAGGAATCTGGATTTTCGTTTTTCAGACAATCATACATATTTAGGATTACTCTTTGGGTCTGTTCCTCTAAATCTTTATGAAAGAATTCTGCCTGCACAGGTTCATCAACCATCTCCTCGTGGCTTGGAGCATTTTCCCAAGGTCTCCAAAGAGCCATATTTAGGACACACAAGAACAATCAACACAACAATTAAATCAACAAGTAAACTGAGTATTCAAAAGTCAAAAACACACAAACTAATAAAATCTATGAAAAAACACGGACAGACTAAAGAAAACACGTTTATTCACCGCTACACGGCACTGGCTAAACTGTTTCAATTTTCAGTAGCCACCTGCACTTGTTCGGAGCTCTGAAATACACGCTTTCTCATTGGCTATGTCCACGCATAGGCGTGCTTTACTCCACGTGGACCGGTGAAACTGCCTTTGATCTTATACGGGGGATATTTGCTGCGAAATTTAGCGATTTTTGCAGCAACAGAGCGTGTTAAATATAGATATATAAAACGCACCCGGTATTTCACAGTGTTTCAAGTGACTTCAGATAAAGTATAATTTTGATGCACTTCATTTTACTTCTTGTTTCATTGAGCACTCAGTCTCAATTTAAGGTTTGTTAACAGAATTGTATGCCTAGCAAAAAACAATTATGAAGATCAAATTTATTAAAGTACTTGCAATTTTTTATTGGATAAATATGGTGACTGATTCATAATATCAGAAATTTTCACATTATGCTTAACTAGGATTTGATTTTAGCCAAGAATCTGCTCGGACCACGACAACTGTTTAGAAAAACTAATTAAAATTCATGCAAGGTGTCCTACTTTTTCCAATATCAGCTATTCCTCCATTGTAGCTGTTTGATGGAGAGAATGTTTCGTATTGTTCACCACGAATTGAGCAGAAGTGTTCAAATGCTGTACCGACAATAAATATTTACTTTCATTTCTGGGCCTTATTTAATTTATCCCAGTTTAATAACATCCCAACACAGATAGTATTTATGCCTTGTTCTGCGTCAGTACACCCAGTACGAATAGCTACTTGAATAGCCTCTACTGCCAACGTATAGACTTGACTCGTTCTTATGTATTCAAATTCGTTGGTATATACGGACCACAATAAATACTGAACCTGTGATATACGTCTTATATGTAAAATTTTCATTGATATGCGTAACTTTATGATTCAGTAAACAACTAAGATCTACAGAAAAAAATGTGTTTCCTATTTAAATGAATTTTTGGATACCTATTATAACGTTTCCCACCAACTTTTATTTTATGAAAATATAAGAGAGTAGTTCATAGAGCGTACTCAACAAAGGAGACTACGATATTCGACAAAAAATCAAAATACCTCGAAGACCTTATTTCAGTTTGACGCCTGTCAAGCTATGTTGTCTTCAAACTTGGTGATTGTGAAAATGCCGATAAAACTGCATTGAAAACGTATTTTGGTCCTCAAAATATTGACAGGGGATATTGGGCTTCCATTAGTGAATTTCTGGGTAAGTTACTTTGGTCTGTATGTCTACTGAAGATTGAAGTAGACAAAAAATCAACTGAGGTTTCATATAGTGACCCATCAAAAGCTCACCTTCAAGATGTAATATTCCTTGTTGTTAATAATGGTGTGATTGCGGCATATCATTTAAAAACATTTTCACTGAAATTTAGTCATGACTTAAAGTTACAGATTTTGACAGTCGCGTTATACGAGTATCGAAAAGCCAATATTCATAGTACAGTAGTAATTCATTATTTTTCAAATATACTCAAAATCGTAAGCAAGCTTACACTTAAGAAAATTGTACATTAGTAACGTGGTATTTCAATCAAACGATGGCCATGAGGGCTAGACATTTATTATGTAATTCGAAGATTTACCACTGAGCTTTGAGTTTGTATTACGCACTGTCCAGTATTCACATACGAAAGGTAGAAAATTGGATTGTACAAAAATATTAAAATATTATGCCGGAGGTGAAGCGAAGATAGTCAACCATTTACTGCATCCCGCATCAAAAAGCGGATCTGAAAGATGCCAGCGCCATCTATCATAGATCTGTCTTCTGTCTCACCCCTTGTTGGGCGCCTCAATACAGTATATGGTTGGCTATCTTCAGGTATAATTCGTTAATCAATGCCGATACAAGAAAATAATTCTGAAACATATCCTGGTGGTTTTTATGCTGATAAATATTTTTCTGGCTGCCGAATTAGATCACATTGAAAATGAGATTGTTTTTTTGATGTTATATGACTTGTACATTTCGAAAAACCATCTCACTAATTTCCATCGGTCTGTCTGTCGGTCCATTTGTATCTCTATCTGTCGGTCGATTGGTCTGTCTGTCGGTGTGTCTATCTGTCCGTTAATCCTTGGCTCGTCTATAACTTGGAAAGTACCACTATAACTTGAATAAAATTTTCGCACCCGGCTACTATTACGCCAAGGACAAAAAAGCTATGTAGTTTTTGAGAATCCGTCCAGTGGCAGCGAAGAAAAAGACCAAAAACGAAACCATAAAAATCGTTCAAAGTTCGTTCTTTTGATATTGACATTCTTGCAAAGTGAATAGTCTGTATCTCTTCGTTTTTATAATCTCCGTATAAGTAATTGGCGTAACTGTGGTAGTAGTACAATACGATATTTTAGGCAAAACAAACAATAGCTGAATGAAAACTTTTTGAAGATGAATATACATGAGAGAGCTCCCCGCTTCCTTCCTGGGGTCATGCAGGCCATTGCAGATCTCAAAGACAGTCGTGGATCTACGCAGAACAAGATTATAGATTACATACAGGTAATCAATTAGTAATACATGGTGGAGCAAAATTAAAGTTATGGCTTGAATTATTTATAAGGCGTCCGTTTCTCAAAATCTTTTTATTTTTAAAACTAGCAGAAAAGATTTGACATCCTCTAACTTTTTTCTTAGAAACGACCAAAAATCACATCTTGAGTTTTTTTTAGATTCTTTAATAACATCTTGTTTCTTTCAAATACAGATAAGTTTGGTTACAATTTGAAAGCGGCCCCAAACAGTCATTTTATAAAGAGCAGCAAAACACATCGCACGCCCATGCGAACGCGGCACTTCTTTGAATATGGCGGGATACCCGCGCGCCGACTTTTTTAACTCAAAAAGATGCCGCGCTGGCATGGGCGTGCGAAGTGTTTTGCTGTTATCTTCCGTTTTAGCACCAGTCTAGAGTGACTCGATTTAGGGGGGCTGATTCCAATGCTTCAACCCTGATCCCTTTGGAATAAAGCTATATTTGTTCTATACGTATGATATTCCTACTCAATCCTTTCTTAAATGAAAGCTTATCACATTTTACCCAAACGCTGGAAAACACTCATCTACCCCATGTTGTTGCTCACTTTGGAAATATTATGGAATTACAGGGAGCTAGGACTGACGAACCTTGTTTGTTTGTTTGTTCGTTTCAGATTTATTTAGCATTAAAGCTACTATGTCCATAATATCCATATTACACAGTATACCACAAAATATATTATGTCTTCAAGACTACATATTTTTATACAAAATTTCATTACTATGAATTCTGGTTTTCCATGAGATATGTTTTCAATTTCCCTTTGAACATTTTCAAACTGACACACATCTTGATATCTTTACTTAATTTATTAAATTCGTATAATCCCTTTTGAAATACCGACTTGCCAGTTATATTGCTACTGCAATTTTGTAAACGAAAGTCTATACTTGCTCTAGTAGAATAATTGTGGCACTCATTGTTCAATACAATAAAAGTTTCTAATTGATTCGGTAGATGATTTTTCAACTTGAATATGAAAATGAAAACCAAGTAGGCTGTGAAATTTTTGATATTTAACAATTGTAGTTCTTTCAGCATAAAATTTATTCTTGTATATTTATTTTTATTTAAGATGATTCTCATAGCTTTATTTTGTAATATTTGTAATTTTGAAAATACAGTTCCATTTTCAGTGAACAATATAACAAATGAGGAAGAATGATACTGTTGTACACATTTTTTTTAGAATAAACGCTTAGGCTATGCAAAAAGTAATTTATTTTCCTGGGTATTTTCGAAATAATATATTCATAGTACCCTTCAAATTTTAATTTACTCTCTACGTATATGCCCGAATATTTAAATGATTCGATTGACACAATTTTTTCATGATTAATTGTAAGATTTATCGTATTTTAATCTAAAGATTTTCCTATCAGCATATATTTTGTTTTGTTTGTGTTTAGTTTAAGTTGATTTACATTTAACCAATTTATTACGTTTTTCATATCATTATTTAATAACTCTATTGCAGTTTCGATGTCTTTATTTGATATATATATATATATATTAATGTGTCATCAGCAAATAGTTGAATTTTGCAGTGTTATAAAATATCAGGAATATCGTTAATATATAAAATAAATAGTAATGGACCTAATTTGCTATCCTGTGGCACACCTACCGAAATGTTTTTAATGTTTGATAATGTATTGCCAATTTTAGTTCTTTGACTTCTATTGATAAAATAATTTCGTAATAAGTTGATTACTGTACCTTGAAATCCATAGCAATGCAATTTCGTTAACAATATCCACTAATCCATAGCCTGCTTGCTGTAGAGCAGACATAGCAATGTAGGAGATTCAACAGGACGCATTATCCTGATAAAACATGTTCAATCTGTTAAGTGTTCCAACGTTTATATTTGAAAATATTTGCCAATTTTTAGATCAAGTTTGCATAATACTCATACCCTCCAACAGTCGCCAATAATATTTTGCTAACATAGAATATTTTTAAGATCACTTGTTTTACTGTCAACAATATTCGTCAAATAAGCATCTGAAAGGGGGTAAGTGGCGGAGAATAAGGAACAAACCTCGTAACAGCGTCTCACATATCATCCTTATTTCTTGAACTTTATCATGATTCAAATTTGACTTCATTCATAGACGGCTGTGACTATGACCAACCTATCTCCGAAGCCAAGGAACATTGCCATACAAGTGAAAAAGGCATTGCAACATGGCGTCAGTAGAGGTCTGATAAATCAACGTAGCGGCAAGTATAGGCTGGCTTTAGACCAAAAGGACTTTACCATCTACAAGTCTTTGAAGAAGACGGGTTCTCTGCCTCTTAGAAGAGCACCGAAGGTAAACCAGCACGCACGAGAAGTAACGATGCTAAGGGAACCGTGGCAATATTTGTCATTTTGTCATTTGCATGAGCTAAATGTGACACGGCGCTTCCCTTCGCCTCAGAGTGCGGGCTGTCATTTAATTATAAATATAACAGAGGGTTCTCCATTTGAATTCATTCTTATTTTATCATACTTTCTCAATACAACTCTTAAGCGGTATTTTTTAAGTATAATAGATTGGTCGCAAATAGTATTAACGTCATCTTTGAAGAGGTATATGGTTTTCCACCTTTTAAAATTTGGTTTGACACAAAAATGTCCAGTGATACCAAAGGGTAGTTATATAAAGAGAAGACAGACAAGGCGAATCAAATTAGAGAGCGATAAGAGGTGACTCCAAAAGCATGGCGTCCTCAAAACAGCTAATGCTTCTAAACACATCTGTTCTCATCTAGTCTGAATGCGTTGTTGTCAGATGTTTAATCCTTTTTGGATGAATTCATTGACCATCACTTGTAGTGAACGCATTTTTTGTTCACTTTGCTTTAGTAATAAAAGAAGTACGTCAGCTTAAAATTCAAAAGTTTTGCTTATCTGCTTATTTATTTATGTATTTATTTATTTATTTATTTAGCAACATCCAACAGCCATAGCCAATTACAGGATGGATAAACATGAAAATATAAACAAATGCATGTTGTGGATGTATGTAGAGAAAGCTAAAACGCTGCAAAAAAAACTCAAAACAGAACTGGGAGGAAAAAAAAGCGCTCAACAATCACACCGGCAAGCATTAACGAAAATAAGCATTAATGTCTCCCAAAGTCGCACAAAACGAAAATATATCTAAAATGCTATTAACTGAGTTATAATTACGGCACATTATATATATAGGGGAAAACTTAAGTATGTCAGTCCTAGGCCTGGCTAAGTAAAAAGTTAAACTAGTTCGTGACGCTAATCTAGGAATTAAGAAGTTAAGTTGTTCTAAGATGACACTGGAGTCAATAATTCCGTGGATGAGCTTGTGAATGAACTTAAGTGAATTCATTTTGCGTCTGCTCTCTAAATCATAGATTTTGTGTCTCGCCATCAACTCACTATGAGGAAAGCCAATAGCGGGATATATACCGTCAGCTTTGTATGAGAGGTATTTTAAAAACTTTCTTTGAACGGACTCTAAGCGGTCAATATATATTTGATGATGAGGATACCATACCAGGGACGCATACTCAAGCTTAGATCTTACATAAGCATAGTACAGTATTTTAAGTGTAAATGAGTTGTGGAAATCACCGGTATTTCTTACAATAAAACCATACGCCTTTGATGTAGTCACAACAGCATTTTCAATGTGATAGGAGAAGGAAAGTTTTCTGTCAAATGTGACTCCCAAGTCATTAATTGTACTAGGTCTGTCAAGTTTCCTGTCACCAATACTATATTCATACATCATTACCCCTGTTTTTAAAGTAAACGACAAAACGTGACACTTAGCGGCATTCAAAACAAGTCTGTTTTCACGACACCAGTTGTCAACCCTTACAATGTTGCGTTGCAAGCGATGACAATCGTCAATGTTGGAGACTCTACAGAAAAGTTTCATATCGTCAGCATATATAAGAAAATCGACATCGATAACTTCAGAAATATCATTTATGAACATAATAAATAACAGAGGTCCCAAATTAGATCCTTGAGGAACACCGAACATTACAGGGTATTCGCTTGACTTATGTCCATTGCACATAACATATTGTTTCCTATGACATAAATAAGATCTGAAAAATAGCAACAATTCATCTGAAAGACCAAATCTAGATAACTTATTGAGTAGAATGTTATGGTCTAAACTATATCAAACGCTTTAGAGAAATCAGTATATATTACATCCGTTTGAAGTTGTCTATCGATTGATTCACAAACATATTGAGTAAGATGTAGCAAGTTAGTAACTGTGGACCTGCCCTTCATGAAACCGTGTTGACTGACGGAGATAGACTTTCTTACATGAAAATATAGCACAGTTTGTATCACTATTTCGAATGTTTTAGCGAAATTACTGATAATTGTGATAGCCCGATAGTTTTCTACATAATTCCTCTCACCTTTTTTAAAAACAGGAGTTACCCTAGACAACTTCCAAATAGATGGAAAGTGATTATTTTTCAGAGAGAGATTGAAAATCTGACCAATTGTCGGCCGCGAGTTATCTAGACAGCCTGGCCTCAAGACGATATGTTTTTTTATTTCATATGACCCTTTTGACGTAGCCTGCAAAAAACGTGAAAAGAGCTGAACCACATTCTGCTTAATATAGATGTAGCGTTTTATGAATATCTTATAGCAGCTTGGCAACACTGCTTCAGTAACCCAGAACGCACATAGTAGTAATAGTCCAAGAGCCGACCGCAAAGTTTTGATTACATCGCGTACTGATATGGAATGTTAAAACCACTCAACTATTACATACTTTGATGCTGAATTTCCGAGTTTGTGACCAGGTTTTATCGTATCAGTATGCGATGATGTATCATAACAAAAAAGGTCAATAGGAAGACTGGCGGATTGTAAAGACATCCACGATATAACTACTGTTTGGTGACAATCTACAGCAAACATTGCTATTATCGTAGACCGAAACCGAAATGTGTAGTTATGATGTACCAGCTTTTTGCCCCGCGAAACGTTCAGGTGGAGCCACAAACAAAGTAACCAAATTTCCCAAGCATGCAAGCTCGCTGTCAATTTACTAATGCCATCAAAGATATAAACGTGATCCGAATTTTATACATCGCTTAAGAACAATATTTTTTCTGTTAGTAACAGTTTCAAGCGGTAAAATCTCATGTAAAATAAAACGTCTGCGTCGCTTGACGGTCACAGGTTAGCAGGCCGTGCTCTTTCCGCCTTGACGCTGATGGTGGAGATTTTGCTACTTGCCGCAGCAGTTGATTACACGATCGACGATGAGATCGCCCATTAAATCATATATCATAACCTTTCGTGGGTAAGAATTAGTAGATCTACTCAAGTCTCTCGGTATTGACGTACTGCTGACAAACTGGACAGACATTCACGTGTATCTATAGAGAAGAAGAAAATAATCGATAATATTGATTTTTAGTCAGCCAAATTGCGCAAAGTTAAATCTGCGATGCCCAGACCCACGGTGTGTCGTCGAAGGAGCGGCAGACGTAGTAAAAATAAGAAACGCCGGCGCCGCAGCGGAAGGCGTCGCCGAAGACAGTCACTAGGAGATGGCGATGAGAGGGACATACAGCCGACGACTAAAAGTGAACATTCCGTCCAGAAACATTCATCTGAAGTTGGTAAGATAAGTCATTCTTTGCTCTTCTCCTGATGCCCTAATGTACGATAGAATATCAAAAAACTTTTTACAAGTACATTCATTGACTGTCAGTATCAATCATGCATTTTCAAAATTCCAAACAACTGATCATTTTCTGGCAAAGCAAAAACAATGAAAAAATGTGATGTTTGCTTTCTGTCCCTGTGACTATAACCAACCGTATATACAACGTTGTTTCGTACTATTTGCAATCATCAGTGCGATATAGGTCCAGTTATTGGAACCGGACAACAGAAAGCAAATAAGTATAGTAAATAGAGAGTGTTTAGGGCTCTTATTTTGGTGCATTTTTATTCTGGGCTTGCGCAATATAGCCAGAAAATCATTCGTTCCCCGTTATCGAAATATGAAGCTCCGTTAGAACTCATTTCGCAAGGTTATTTCCTTATTCATCGCCGTTGCTGGAATTCGTAGAGCTGGAAAGTTTTATTAAAATAATTGCAATACACTGATTGCTTGAAATAAAAATATGAGTTTTAGATCACAGATAAAATAAATGTAAGAAATAGGCAGTGTTGTAGGTGAATTGGATTGTCCTGAACCTTTGTAATACACACAGTACCCAGCAAAAGTGGAGAAACATTTTGTTTTTTTTTTTAAAGATCTTATTAAACTATTATAGTAAACTAAACAAATGTTTTATTATAACTTAATGTAACATGTAATTCAAAGCCAACATGAAAATAAAATTTCTGCTTTAATAAAACTATGCTAACAATAATTATTAGAAAATACAGCGAGCAAAAATAGAGAAACATAATATACAAAGCAATTGTCGTATACAAAGAAGCTAATACTTGGTTGCATAACCTTTATTTTTGATAACTGCTAGACATCTTTTTCTCATAGCAACAATTAGGCTATCTAATGTTTCTTTTGGAATAGAATTCCAGGCGACTTCGATTGTTTCAAATAGTTCGGCACTATTTTTGAACTTTTCTGTATGTTCAGTCCGAATTTTTTTATCAACTAAATCCCATAGGTTCTCTACGGGGTTAAGGTCTGGACTCTGAGCTGGCCACTTAATGACATTGATATTGTGATCTTCAAGAAATGTTTTTATTATTTTCGCTGTGTGCTTGGGGTCGTTGTCGTCCTGGAACCGCCAGCGTAGAGGCATGTTTTCTTCTGCGTAAGGTAGCATGGTATCAGTTAATATTTCCACGTATTTGTACCGGTCCATAATTCCTTCAATTTTGACGATGGGTCCCATTTGAAGACCACAGAAGCAACCCCATACTTTGAACCTTTCCGCCTCCGTATTTGATTGTGCCCAAAGTGAACTTAGGATCAAATCGCTTGTTTTTAGGCCGTCTTACCCATAAAATGCCATCCGATGAAAATAAATTAAATTTACTTTCATCAGAAAATAATACAGAATTCCACCTTGTTTCTGACCACTTCAAATGATCGTAAGCAAATTGAAGACGGGCGGTCCGATTTTTCTTGGAAATAAAGAGTTTTTTAGATGGTCTCTTTGCTGGTAAATCACTCCCTTAAACGTCTTCAAACAGTGTGGACACCAATATTTACTTGTTCAAGTTGAGCTTTTATGTCGACAGCAGTAGTAAATGGATTTTTAAGAGCAAGTGTTTTAATTTTCCTATCAATCCTAGGTGTGGCTTTTCGCGGTCTACCAGTCTTAGGAGGGCTTACCAATGATTTTCTGAGACGGAACAGATTAATAGTTTAACAAATTACCGATCGGCTTAAATTCAGCTGTTTGGCTATGGTTGCTTGTTTAGTTCAATGTAATTCCTCTGGCCATGTTTTTGAACTACGAATACACTTTACCAAATACACTCAAAAATAACACCTATTCTAATCAACGACTAAATATTTACAAAATGTTTCTCTACTTTTGCTCGTTGAACAAAGAACCGACCTTATAATATTGAAAAAAAAGAATGTATACAGAGGTAAGCATTTCATTATCTTGAAGTAGTCATACATAAAAAACTTTAGTGTACAGTTTTGCTTTTTTGGATTTTTATTTGTAATGTGGTTTGTTTCTCTACTTTTGCTCGGTACTGTATATGCAATTTGGCAGGGTAGCATTTTATCCTGATTCTGCTGGTTTTGTGGTAATTTTATTCTGTGGTTTTGTAGTTCTATTCATTTCTTGATCGGTTTGCACTAATGATAACAAAAATACCGAAGCTTGACAAGGTTTCAAAATTTTAACGTTCACTTCACGTCAAAATAAAAAAGCAACCTATAATGGTTGTCACTAGTTAGTCCTGTCAAATTACCACGGTTCACTTTAGTGTGGCCATAAAAACAATTTTTTTTAACTATCCTGAAAAACCCAGTATTGCAGTGCCCAGAAAACTACATAAGGTTTCCCTGCATTGCTAAATGACAATCCGTTTCGAGGAAATGGACAAGTTTCACAAACCATATACTTAGGCGCCACTCAGGAGAGCAACGAGAGACCACCATTCTACCGGCTTCTAAACGCACGCTGAATTGGATCTGTTTGCTTTCCGCCTCAGTGACCATAACAACCGTAGTGTGTGATCCTCCATCGCTAGAGGATTTTCAAAAGAGTAAAAAAATCCTGTTAGCATTTGGGTGGTAGATAAAGAATGTTTCATGTTTGGTACTTACATATAGAGATATATATCTATTAAGCACGCCACTGTAATTTGTTTTTTTTAATAACCGTTAGACATCCTGCAAAATTGATGTAATTTCACATAAATTACAAACGCTTACAAAATTTAAAATGTATGCGATAATTAAAAGCACCTACCTTTAAAATCTGATAGACCACAACATTTGTTTAAATAATTAATTATAATTACACATACACGTGAAAATGGTAGTTCTTCAAAATAAAAAGAACGGTTAAAAAAATCGCCAAATTCTATTCTTGCGAATGATTGATAAACTAGACGAAGACCGGCATATAGCTTCCATCTAAACGAAATTGTCCATTCAAGAACATAATTTTATGGATAAGGTATCAAAAAATATTTTACAAATACATGCGCAAATGCAATTTACATCTATGAACAAAAACACATTTTTCAGATTATCCCTCGAACATGCTGTTCCAATATTTACACATTTTTACCTTTATGAAATTTTCGTTTGAAAATTAAGCTCAAGTAACCGCTAGTCCGTCCCTGTCGCACACTAAAGACAGAAAATGGAAAAGATGAAACTGTTCAATTTTGTGATGTCTCCTGGCTATAAGCAGAGGGCTCTGTTGATTTTAATTTTATTAGTATCTATTAAGCGTAATATTATGGAGCAATAATGAATATTAAATACTCCTGTATCTATCTTTTTCAGAACTACAATCCGCAGATTCAAAACAATCAGTGGTGGAACAAAAAAGCCTGGACACTCTGAGTGGAAGTTATATCATTTAAAAATGGAATTTATTGTACGTGTAAATTATAGTGAAATGTCCATTGGATATATAAAATGTGTAAATATTTGTGTACATAAACTCACCTTGTTTGAACCTCAACGATGTTTTTGTAGTTTGTAAGTACATTGTGCAAAGTTTTACCAGTCCACCAAATAATGACTTCTATAAACTATAGATATATTTCATATCGCGACATTAATACAATTTATCCAAGTATTTGAAATTTCAGAAGATTGTCAAAAGCAGAATATGTAGTTAGGCAGATAAACTTTAGAGAGCCCCATTTCATTTGTTTGAACTCTGAAATCATTAGTTCATTAGTAACTCATGAGTCAGAGTCAGAAGTCATTAGTAAAAAAAAACTGTAATACCGATTACCGACTGACATAATCCTTAATTATTACTTTATTCCACAAGATGGCCAACATCCAGTTTCCTACACATATCAAAAAAGTATTGATTAACTTAAACTTTCGACTACTAGATGGCAAATTTAAAGTTTCCTATACCCGATCTGATGACTGCTTAAAACTTTGCGCAGCAGGTGGCGCACCGGCTACTCAAACTTTTGACCACTAGGTGACGCCCTTACAGTTTCCTTTACTAAAGTTTTCACACGTACTCAGTAGATGGCGAAACAGCTACTTAAGCTTTTGATCACTAGATGAGAGAAGTAAAGTTTCCTGTAAACTTCTTAAGATCTTAATATCTAAGCTTAAAAATTTATCCAAGAGATGGCCCTATAACTGTAAATGTCAAACATATGGTAAATGTCAATATGCCAATTTACCGAATGTCAAAAATTTGTGAAAATGGATGATTTACAGCTGTCAGATGCCCTACAGAGATATTTTTCCGATGTATTTGTATGTTGTGATGATGATAAAACTGGAAAAGCTTCATTGACCAAAACTGTAGAATTGATAAAATCTGCCAATGTACCTGAGGATGTGCTTAAACAGGTAGTTTTATCAATGAGCATCAATTTAATAATTGCACACTGTTTAAAATGTTTACTTAAGTTTGTTGTGTTCGTATAACTTTATAGCATCATAAAAAATGATAGTGTTATCCTCCGTCTAATAGATTTCAGAAATCTGCTGGAATCAGTGTAGCACACATCTGAACAGAAAGCAGTTTTGTTCTGCACTAAAACTAGTGGCAGCTTATTTGGCCAACATACCTGTAAACAGCGATCTAGTGACGCTGAAAATTGACCTACCCCTGCCTAGGTTTTCATGGACTCATCAGGGAAACAAAAGTCCAATACCTGACTTTATAGAATTTCAAACAGACCTCACCAAGTACAAAGAACAAGTGAGTGAAAGTTATTTTTTGCATGTTTTGTTTGTCGTGTCACTACAGGCGCATTGCTGGATATATTTACTTACTTTTTTATCTTCTGTTTGTTGAAGATTTATTTAGCATTAATGCTATGATGTCAGTTTTGTATAATTATTGGTTTACACATTTTTTTTATTTTTTTCTGTAATTTCACATTCTTATCTATTAAAATTACATCACTATGCATTCTGAGTATTCATAAAGTGATTTTACAGTTTTAAATTGGAACACTGTTTAATATCATTATTCAGTGTATTATATCCAAATACTCTCTTTTGAAATACATACTTGCTAGTTATGTGCTACTAGGATAATTTCACAGATGAAAGTTTATACTGCCTCTAGTTTCACAGTTATGATAATGACTATTTAATTTTGTGAAGTTTTCTAAATGTGGTGATAATAAATGATTTTTTAATTTGTATATGAAAATGGGAACTAAATAACATATGAAATTTTTTTGATTCAACCACTGTAGTTCTTATAACATAGAGTTAATCCTAGCATATTTGTTTTTCTTTAAAACGATTGTCATAGTTTTATTTGTAGTTTTGAAAATATGTTTTCATTTGCTGCAAACAAGATGGTTAAACAACTTAAAAAATGGGAAAGAGTACAAGAATACATGCTGATATTATGGGAAACTCTTATTTGTCTTTTTTGATATTTTCTAAATAATGTATTCATAATGCTCTTGAAACAGTAGTTTACTATCAACACAGTATATACCCAGATATGTGAATGATTTTTTTTTTTTTGACTACCTCAATTTTTTCATCATTAATCATGAGCCTAATCGTATTGTCACCTAAATGTTTGTGAATTGAGATACAATTTGATTTATTTAATGTTTGAGTTTTGCAGTATTCTAAATAATAAATAGTAACAGCCCTAATTTACTCCCCCTGTGGCACCCCTGCTGACATATTTTGGATGCTTCACATATTTCCAACATTAGTTTTTTACTTCTATTTTCTAAATAATTTTGTATAATCTTCAATACTTTGAAAACCATAGCAATGTAATTTCATTAACAATTTTTTTGAGAGATTCTCACTAGGGTTTTTATTAGATTTCAATTCTGAGATAGCTTTTCTTAGATTATTGATGTTTATTGTCCTAAATTGATTCATAGATGAATTATCATGAACTTGTAATGAACATAAGATGGGATAAAAGTCATCAATCATCTTCACTATTTGATTTATACTGTATATAAAATAAATGTTCATTCTTCCTGCTATAAATATTTTTTCTGTCACTACCCCATCTTCAAAATCCATTGTAGATAATTCAGTCTTTCTATTCGGAGAAACAATATTCTTTAATGTTTTTCACATCATTTCAAATATCAGGTCGCATTCGGCGTGAAATGAGTTGGAAGCAGTATTATCTTATTATAGACATTATGCTATCCTAGTATGGGGCATCTAACTGAGCAATATTTATGGCCTGGGTATATGGTATATCTCTAGTATATCTGCAATATGCAGACATAGCTTGTTGATGAAATTGTATGCATCATAGCACCTTACATTACTTACACTACATGATATTATGTATGATTCCAATAATTTCGAAATATGACAGCAATATATGAAAATGTGCTGGAAATTTCAAAGATGTGTAGCAGTATATCTGGGCAGTAAAAAAATAGCCAGTTTAGAAGTACCACAAGTAAAAGTGCATCTTGCATATAGTAAAACCATTTTTAACTAGATGTTGAAAAAAATCTCACTTCTTAATTGTTATGTTTGAGATGCAAAGCAATGAAGTGATCCTAAAAACTATTATTTTTCTTCATTCTCAGTATTCTGTTTAGAAACAAGAAAACCATGATTATCTTATATCCTGTTTGAATGAAGGCTTATTAAAAAAATGTATTACAGACAACATATATTTTTATGTTTTGTAATGTGTATCTACATAATGTGAACTTATGTACAGATTCTTATAAGAATGTCTTCACTAACTTCCACACTTGCTTCTACCTCTTACAAGTCAAAGAATCTAGATTGCTTGATGCCAATTAATATTTCTCAGACATTTTTCAATTGAAATTTCAAATCAACAGTTAGACATGACAAGCACAGATTCAGAAGCAGATAGTGAAACCATCAGGAATGGTTCACCAGATGCCTCAAGCACCGCATCTGATAGTCCAACACCTACAAATAGTGTACAAGATAGAAGTTGGGCAGTTTCAGGTGCTTGGCAAGGTCTGGTCTCTGAGGAACAACGCCAACTGTTAGGTAAATATCATATGTAAAGATATACAAATAGCCTCTTTTTATTTCTTTTCCATCTTGCCATATTTCTTTTTTCATTATATAGTGTAGGCTCTGGGCAAACCTGTCTGATAGGTTCAACTAGCCTTCTTAGACACTGACTTGTGATCATTAGTTCTGCAGACTACCCAAACAAACACACAAGGTTTGACAGTTCTATTTTTTAAGTAATGTGAATATGTAGTAAATGGCAAAAGGACAGTGGAGAGGACTGTTCTAACTCTCCTTTATTCATATACAGGAACGGAGGAGGAATCCTCAGACAAGCACAGTAGCGAAGAAGATACTGAAGTATCCAATGAAGTATGGACAATCACTTCTGAGCAGAAAGAATACTACACGAACCAGTTTCGTGCTCTGCAGCCGGACACCAACGCACTGTTGGCGGGTCCTGTTGCTAGAATGTTTTTCGAAAAGTCGCGATTACCCGTGCATGAGCTCAGGAGGATTTGGCAGCTGGCTGATGTCACCAAAGATGGTGCGCTTTCACTTAGGGAATTTATGACAGCCATGCATTTGGTAGTGTTGAGAAGGTAAGATTTTTTACACATGAAAGCAAAACATGTCACCTAAAATTATGGCATAAAATTACTCAGAAACTTCGCGAATCTCAGTATGACCAAAAATGCTTACTGAATGTCAAATTATCATCAAACTGCAAAAAACCACTGGACCGATTTTCAAAAACTAAAAAACTTTTGCGTCGTTGACAGAGTGGTAACATTATATAAAAATGTCATCGTAATCCGAGCGGTACTTCTCAATTTATAGGCGGTTATAAAATTAGCGGACAGACAGACAGAGCGACGGAAATGAATGACATGGTGTCATCGTTTTTCCTGATGTACGTGTCGTATAACATCTGAAAAACAATATATCATTTTCGAAAAATTTTGCGATTACAATACTTCCCCGCATGTCAAAATCCGTCAAGCCTGTAGAAAAAGTTGAAATGTTTGATCAAAGTCCGCCATTCTAAATTTGGGTCTGATAAAGTGGTATTATAGTCGAAATCACGAAAGATGACGATTACGTCATCATTTTAGTCTGTAGTCAAGACAAACGACAGCGATTTGTGAATATTTTTAATGAAGTTTCAGATATGTGAGACAGACACAAACAGAATTTTATTGTCTATTGCTAATTTGCATGTATCCGACAAATATAGACGATGTTCTCATGTTGCATGATCGATCATATTTGAAAGATGAATAGTTAGGTTTTGTTAAAGCAGGTTAGATTGTTTTCGAATAATACTTTGGTCTTTGTTGTTCATGTCTTAAGGTTCTACTCATAACTGTTTTTTTAAACAAAAACTCCCCCCTAAAATTATTATTAAGGTATCACCCAAAACCACGAAATAAAATGAAAATAAAAATAATCAGTGAAATAACCTAACTTCACAAAATCATAATATATTTGTTGTCATTGTGTTCCTGACATCGTGATTTTATCATCGACGTACGTCAGTTCAATTTATGGTATGACGTAATAGTCATCTTTCGTGATTTTGACTATAGTAAAATTTTAATATACCCACCATCACGCGCACCGAAAAGATAAATCTAGAGACAACTCGTGTCAAAATCCATCAAGCTGTTTGAGGTGCAGTCTGTGTCTGTGGTTGAAATTTTTTATTAAAATCCGCCATTTTGTTTTTATAAAATGTTAATATAGCCACTGTCACTTGCACTGCTAAGGCGAATCCAACGAAATCTCTATGTCAAAATCCATCAAGCTGTTAGACCTGTATCACACGAAATAGAATGTCTCATCTATACTAAGTGACATATAAATCCGAACACCCAGTTTAAATGGTTTTATTTTAATAAAATTTTGTATAAGTGCTTAATGAAGCATAATAGGTAAATGATAAAAATTTCAAAATGATTGCACTGCTTTAAAGCCCTTTGACCTTTAATAATGTGTGGATGCACCCTGATGTGCTACGCATTCTCCAACGCGCCTAGGCATGCTTCTGATCAGGTGGTCAATGTCCTCCTGTGGTATCTCATTCCAGGCAACCACCAACTCCTCTCGAAGTGCTTCTAGAGTCTGAGGAGGACGTTGCAAATTGAGCAATCTCCTACCCATCATATCCCACACGTGCTCAATTGGGGATAAGTCGGGAGATCTTGGTGGCCATGGTAACAATGTGACATCATTATGTTGAAAGAAGTCTATTGTGACTCTTGCAACATGTGGTCGGGCATTATCTTGTTGGAAAGTTGGATCTGCCAGGGTGTCAAGATAGAGTAAAAGATGGGGTTCTAGAACTTCGTGGATATAACGCTGCGCGTTCATGTTACCTCTGATGAAGATTAAAGGTGACCTGGAACCATAAGCTATAGCACCCCAAACCATAACTCCAACAGTGTGATGAACATGTCTTTCAACAAAAAACTGTGGATTCCTCCTTTCACCACGTCGCCTTCTAACCCTGGCACGATCATCGTGCATGCCTAAACAAAATCGAGACTCGTCACTAAAGACAATACTGTTCCATTCCTGATCCCAGAGTGACCGTTGTCTGCACCACTCAAGGCGATTACGTCGGTGTTCTCGAGTCAAACGGAGGACCCAGTGTGGCCGGTATGAAAACAAGCCAAAACTCCTCATTCGTCGGTAAACACTTCGCATGCCAATAGGTCTTCCGTGTTCTGCAAACCATTCATTTGCAATGGACCTGGTAGTGGAGAGACGGTCCCTTAAGGCCAATAATCTTAGGCGGCGATCTTCACGGTGTGTTGTTCTACGGCGGCGTCCACTGCCCCTTGCTCTTTGCGTACGGCCTTCTCGAAGCCATGCCTGACAACACCTAACCACAGTGTCTACACTTCTTTGCAGTCTAACTGCAATTGCCCGAAAAGAAAGTCCAGCTTCCCGAAGTCCCACTATACGGCCCCTATCAAACTCACTAAGTTGACGAAATCGTACACGTCTCCGTACTCTAGGCATCGTAACCGATCGTAAAGGATGTCAAGAACCAAAATCCGCCAACGTTGATTCTTTACTGCGGCTGAAATATTCATTTTTAGAGCGTTAGTGAATTAAAAAAAAGCAGTATAAAAACCGGAATGTCCAACTGATAAGGCTGAAAATTTTTTCACTTATTATTTACATTAAGATAAATACATTCACCAACTTTTATTAAAATAAAACCATTTAAACTGGGTGTTATATGTCACTTAGTATAAATACATATAGTCACGCGAAAAAAACGTAACCCTCCTTCTGAGGCATCTACGCGCAAAAACCATATCCTCACTTCTGGGAAAGTCGGGGGAAAATAGAAAGTAATCACATTAGTTTTGAAAATTAGCAAACTACTATCAACTAATGACTTGTTCCTGGGTTACCCTCTGCTTGTCTGTAGTGGGGTAGGGCAAGGATATCCGCGAAAACAATAATTTATAACCTTATGAGAACAAAAATAGACTGTAATATCTAGTCGTCTCCTAGCTTTTATAGCACTATAAATTGGATTAGGTGATTCGCTAGATTTGAAGATTAAAGACAGAATTATATGTCGAAATTAAACTTTTCTCCTAACCCCAGATAAGTGATACGTGACGCGGCCTTTGTTTTGTAAGGATTTTTTCCTAAAGAGTTTGTATGCTCTAATTTTGTCTCTTCTCGATTTTATTTCGGTTTTTTCAACTACTCAGTCATTTTATTTTCAATGAAAAGATCAACACATTTTCGGAAAGACCACCTTAAAATACCTAATAGCTGATTTGACGATTTTAGAGTGTGAGAGATTAAACAGCGTATGTTGCTTAAAAAAGTATGTTTTGTAGGAATCACATCGAGTTGCCAGAAACGCTACCCGCAAGCTTAATGCCGACCAATGAGACTCCGCTATCTGTAAGTCCGGAAACTGAACCCATCCTATCTCCACAAACAAAAGAAACAGCCAAGGAATGGACGAAGTTCGTAGACAGTCCCACCAGCTCGGTGTCTTCACCTGGACCAAAGCCTGTGAATTTCGACTTTCAAAAAGTCACCTTAGACAAGGATTCTAAGATCCTGCATCCGGTGCCGCTTAGGCTAACTCCCGAGACGGCAAATAATCATGTTGATGATGTTGGAGGAGATCCGATGGATTTGCATAGTCCTAAGAAATTTCTGGACTCAGCTACTACCCAGGTAATTTAATGAACATCTATTTCAGCATTTTAATGTATATCTATTTAGTAAAACATTAGTTATATTGAACTGATCATTCTCAAAAAGAATTATCCGGGATCAGTTTGACCACCAGCTCACCCAATAATGAAGAACGCTGGCTTTACCTCGACAACAGCTTAACCTAGAATCATCCGTTAAAAAATTTCATAATAAAAGTAACCAAGGGAAATTACTGGAAATTATTTTCAGCTTGCTAAACTGGCCGCTATGTGGCGTATTTTCAATTTGAAATTTGTTTAATAAAAATACTGGTTCAGTACCTGTATTATCCTGATTGCTCAATTTTCGAATATTTTTTGTCAGATTAGTTCACGTCAGGGCGTTTTATGGATGTGTCATCGTTTTTTTTTAATTCATGCGAAAATTTTAAATACAACGGTATGCTTTTTTAATATTGCTCGGAAAGAACATAACAGAGCAGATAAATATCTTTATTATGAATATTATGAAAAATGTGCGTGAATTACAATTTTCAAGTACTACTGGGTAAAAAGAAAAATTCAAGCTATGAATAGTTATCAGTGTGATACGAGTTCAAGATATTTTACTTGGAAATTTATTTTTACGCTTTCTATAACCGATAGTGTCGCCAGATATATAAAAAAAGACACTTCAATTATTATACCTCATAATTTAACTCAGTTGGTTTTGAAATACGAATAATTCCGGAAATACTCAGTTTTTTGCGCCTGGGGTAGTAATATCTTGTAAGAATGCAAAATACCAATAAAAGACAGTATTAATAAAATCTGCATGCTATGATATTCTAGAACAGAAACAACAGAATAAACTAAAATAAATTACTGCAAATGTTGAAACCATTGAGGTTGCGTCGTTTTCAAGTTGACTTTTGAATTTTCTGTGTTATAAAAGCGTAAATATAAGTTTCCAAGTAAAATATCTTGAAGTAGTCTCATCCTGACATTTTACATAACTACACATAGATTGAATTTTTCTTTTTATGAAGTAGTGATTGAAAATGATAATTTAAGCATACTTTTCATTATATCTCTATAACGAATGAAGATATTGGTCGGCGGCCATTAAGTAGCATTTTTATGGTCTTTACGAACAATATTAAAAAAGTGCACCGTTGTATTTGAAATTTGCGTGATGATACAAAAAACAGTGACACAACCGTAAAAGTCTATCTAGTGGCTACAAAGTGACACAATTTGACCAGATTGAGCCCTGAGTAGAAGTGCAGGTGCAAGCTCTTCCGAATGATATCAAGATCGTGAAAATTGGTGCATCCAAACAGAAGTTTTATTTTTTTTATCTGAAATGACATTCAACCCTTCCCCTACCCTAAACCAAAGAAAATATGGAAAGACACTGAAAAAAAGGTTCGAAAATTGAGCAGTCAGCATAATAGAGTTATTAAATCAGTACGTTAATTACGCAATTAAATAATGACGTTTGAATTTTTGAAATTGAAAATGCATCCCTTAGCGACCATTTTAGGAAGCTGAAAATAATTTCCAGCAATTTCCCTTAGATACCTTTGTTATGAAATTTTTTAACGGATGGCTCTAAGTTTAACCGTAGCTGAGACATATCCCGCGTCACCGGTACATAAGCATTAACAAAAAAAAATTGCGTGATAATGCATGAATTCCAGAGATTTTTTTGAGTAGTCAAAACATTCTATTTGCTAAGCGCTATCAGGTCGGGTTATTGTATGAGAAATCAAAAAATTTACATCAACATGATTCATATTATCCACTATGCACACGATTTTGTTGTTGACATGCATGTTTCGACTATAGCTCGGCACAACTGTGCAAGCTGAAAGAGCATGTCATACTCTTTACCTACAATAACAAAGCATATGTTAGGAGCATCCAAAGATCGCTATTTTTCCTTTTCAGGCGACCCAAAACATGCAGAGCCTCTCCCTCACCCCCCAACAACAGCAACAACAGAACAGCGCCATTCAACGTCCGCAACCGAAGAAGATCGCTCTTCCCGGCCCTGGCGCGATCCCTCCTCCACCTACTAACTCCGCCCCTTTGGAGGAGGGGCCTGTCAGTCTACCTGCATTCCCGCCCCCAAAGAAAGAGAAGCCGCCTCCTCCACCGCCAAGGCCGTTTAAGACGCACGGTAGAAGTTCGTCATTGGATTTGAATAGGTTGAGCAAGCCGCAGGGACCACCGCAGGTGCCCCCGAGAGTTAGTCCGAATATTCAGGGGACTAAGAAGCTTATCAATCAAAGGTAAGCGAAGGAGGAAATGCTTTGTACAGCTGAGAAAATAATCAATAAATCGCAACTCAAGGTTTCACTTTAATGATACTACGCCTTCATCAGCTTAAATTATGCAAAGTGTTATGGAAGCTTGAATTTTTCAGAAACAACTGCGCTAATACGCAGTAAAACAGCAGCGATCAAGAAAACAAAAACGCTTATTTGATAGGAAATTTTATTTAGTTCACAGCGACACACAATGCTTTTAAATATTGTTCCTGGCTGTCGTCGTTCGATTGCAAAAACACAAGTGTGTTCGTAACATTTGTTTAGGGGTTGTTCAATACTTCTACTGTATCCACCTCGACATTGTTGCCGATGAACGTTGGCCTTTGTATGATATAACCTTGCGCGGCGCTGAAGAAAAACGTCCAGGAAAGCGATCTGACTACACTTGCGAAACCTTTGCAGCATCTTAAAATTACTCACCATATAGTAACATCATATTGACAAATTCGTAATTGCTATATGAGTGTGTCATTTTCAGTTTTATACAGTAGCGGACAAAAGTTTCGAAACATCCTTGGTAATTCTTAAAAAGTGCGTTAATTTTTTATTCTTTGCTATTAAGGACTATTTTTTGTTCTCATATAGTTTGCTTACAGTTTTGAGGATACAAATGAGAATTTGTGTTTGCTGTGGTACTACAGACTAGCATTAAAATACCTTCAAATTGTTTTAAGAACAAAAATGAGACGACAAAAGTACGGAAACATATTTTTTATTACAAAATTAAATACAATAACTCTAAAAAAAGTTTTAAAAAATCCTGTTTATAGACGTCTGTTGGAATATTATGTCAAATATTTTTTACATAAGCAACTGAATCGTTCCTATTTTTAACAGTTTTTCTTGTAAGTTGTCTTTTAACATGCTCCCAAAGATGTTCTATAGGGTTTAGGTCCGGGGATTGCGAAGGCCATATAAGAATATTAACGTTTTCAAGTCTTAACCGATCCTTTACGAATTTTGAGGTAGCTTGGGGTCATTATCTTGCTGGAATGTCCATCGTAAAGGCATTTCTTCTTCAGCACAAGGGAGCATGTGAGAATATCATTGTAAAGTTTTTGATCCATTTTCCCAACAATTTTAACAATTGAACCCGTTTCAGAACTAGAAAAACAGCCCCAAACCATCATGTTGCCTTCACCGTGCGTCACTGTTGGCAACTGATACTTTTTGTCGAATCTTTTCGTATTAGACGTCTCACACATGCTGTACCGTCAGATCCAAGCAAGTTAAATTTGCTTTCATCGCTCCATAAAACTGTATTCCATTGTTGTTTTGTCCAAGTTAGATGAGTTTTAGCAAATTCAAGCCGAGTAATACGATTTTTTTTAAATGAGAGGCTTTTGCACTGGTACGCCTACCAAAAAGCCCAAAATCCACCGAGCGTCTCTGCACTGTTCTGACAGGAAGAGTCCTATACGATTCTTTTGAAAATTAGTGAATAGTGTATCAGTGCATTAGAGGATGTTCATGGGACAAACGTGTATTGTAGCGATCCAAAACATAAGCGGTTTTTTTTGCGTCTTCCGCACCTGGGCCGCGTTGCTGTTGATCCGTATTCTTAATATTTACTAATAATTTTCGAAGTCGTCCCTTTGTTCATTTTTAATCTTTGAGAAATGTTAACATTTCTGACACCAGTTATAAATGATTTAATTACTTTGTCTCTGAATTTTTTTGAAAATTCTATTCCTTTTGCCATTCTCACGGATTTACCGCACGCAATATCAGAGTATCGCAGAACGAATAAATACGGCAAATCTGAAATGTTTCCATACTTTTGTCCTTACAAAAAGAGCGATATTTAAAAAAACGCGTTTTCATTTTCAGAGAATTTGAATATTGGTAAGATAAACCTTGTATTAGTTCGGGAGTCAAAGGTAGACTTCAATATTTATATTACCTGTTCCTTCACAATTTTAATTTAGATATATGAAATAGTCATAATAATGTTAATATTTGTTTAGAAACTTTTGTCCGCTAATGTAACATCCGATTTATAAACAAACTGCTCGGTGTATCTACATGACGCGCGTTTCCTGTGTTTGAGATACAGTCACGTTTGATAACGGAGATTTTTTAGCAACCTAACATCTCGGTTATGATCTTAATGTAGACTGTCGTATATGTGTTACTAGAAAAAATTGTTCATTTTCATAATAATTACACGCCGCGTGTAAATGAATTTTCCAACTCTAAGTGCACCGCATAACAACCAAACGGCTAATTATCGAAACTCTGTTTTAACCCTATTTAGGTCTGAGGGTGATGCTGTAACAGAAACACCATTTGCCAATTTTGAGCAGTTCGAGAATGTCACAGAAGGTATTTTTCCTGGTGATATTTATGAAGCTGAAAGGAAAAAGTTATTCGCACAATTCTGTGTACCAGAGCCCAGCGACGAGGCAGTACCTAGGAAACATGGAGCCTTCGAAATTTACAGGTATGTTTTAAATATTTAATGCAACTTCCTATGGCTCAACGGTATCTTTTCAACATCCTATACTATTAGTTTGAGGTCTGTATCCATAATCAACTGTGATTGCAATGTACAAGGTCTGTAAATTAAATGACGAGACTGATACTCATTTTAGCAGCTTTATTTTTTCCCGACCTCAGAAGGAGGTATGTACAGTCTGCGAAAACCAAAAGTTCGCCATTTTTTTCTGAACAGACAAGGTTAAATAAGCTAATCTCAAAATACTCTACTCTATATTGCAAAGCTTAAGCTTTAAGTTAGATACTTGACGACTTCAAAAATTATAAATTTTAACCGGATTTTTGAGCGTTGAATGTACACATTGTTAGGGCTGATCAGACATTAAATTTCCTATAATTCGTAAATGATCGGCTTTAGAGAAAAATTAATGGAAGCCTTTTTTGTTCAGAATGATAAAAAAAAACAAAAAAAACAGATAAAACATTTCCAGACAAAAAATTATAATGTTGGAAGTGGCCAAGTATCTAAAGTTAAAACCTTGCTCTAAAAGACCTTGAAGAGTATTTTGAGATTTGTTTATTTTAAAGCGATTGTAACCTTGTTTTTCAGGTCAAAAACCTAAACGACGTGTTGGATTGTGACATATGAGGTGTAGTTGGATTCATCTTAGCAATGCGAAAATTTTATAAAATCAAAATGATAGAATTTAAATCAAAATTTCAACTTGAAATTGTCATTTCACATGCTACAGCTTAAATAGCTGGTGTATCTAGATTTGTTTTGAAATGCAAATAACACGGAATATTAAAATTTTCTCAAAATTAAGTAAATCTCAAGTCTGTTTGACGCTACAGCTGGAGCGGATCAGTGGATTTTGAAATTGGAGGCGTCTGGCACGGTAATGTTCAGTGTCCCGCACGGGTATTACGTATCTTTTCGACGTTTTTTGACATTTCGTAGGGTTTTTGTGACATAACGCAGATTTTCCAAAAGAGCACTAGTACTAGCTGTTGTACGAGTACACTTGTTGTGAACTCGTTTTGCAGCTGTACGTGTCGGTTAATCGTCAGTGAACAGCGATTATAGCGAGCAAACGTGGAATTAACTATTTGCACACCAAAAACCACCTAGTCTGCAAGATGACATTTCGTCGTTTTTTTTGACGTTTTTTAGGTTTTTTACATAATTTCCCTGCCATGCGCCGAAACAACTAAATCTTCATTCTTTTTAGTTACTGCAGTTGGGTATTATGTATTTTTTTAAATGTATTTGTTTTAAGAAATCGTTCACTTTATATTATAGATATATGTATTGGATTAGTACCAGTAAATATAAAATAACTCTGACTCTTTAAATGTAAAGTACAGTAAGTTATCACCATTATTACCCAGTCGGTCATTGGTAGTATAAATGGCAACAGTGGCTTGATGATGCATCTCTAGCAAAGAGATTCGCTCTGTCACTTGACTTCCTACCTCCGATTCGCACTCAGCATGCACCATATGTACAGGTAACACCATTAAAGTATCCTCACCAGGTTAGTCCTGCCATTTGTACTCCCTGAGATACTGTATACACAGAAATCTATATAGTACTGACGTCGTAATGTGTACGAGAGAGAATCTCGAGAAGCATGCAATACATATGTTAGCAAGAGAAATCAACACCACGTTGCCTAATAACCTGAGTGACGAGGCGACGGACGCAGTTGCGGCTTTGTCGCTTTACCATTGCCTCACTCTCTCTAACATACATACTGCATGCTTCTCGAGCTTCTAATTAGAGAAGAAAAAAGGAAATTCTACGATAAACAAATCGATAATAACAAGTGCGACAGTGTAAAGATGTGGAAGACTTTAAAAACACTGATCAATTCGAAGCAGCATGATTGTGTAAATCAAGTTTAATTCGAAAACGGTACCGAAACAAATTCTTTGGTGATTGCAAACAAACTACATGAATATTTTGTGGAAAGTATTGTTGATATTGTGGGTATTGCCGATGCTGCACCTGACTATATGAAAATCAGTTTCCAGCGGGAAATGTTGCATACACTTTCAAAATTTCACAACGTATCATTGAATTATCTAAGAAAAAAAGTAAACAGTTTAAAATCAAATAACAACTGTGCCGAAATCACTACTAAAAACGTGCTGAAAAACTGTTTCGAAATTTTGGGATATCCTGTATTAAATTGGATAAATTGTTCACTGAGAAGCAGTTGTTTTCCTGAAAATTTGAAATGCTCTACAATAACACCAGTTCCCAAAATAAAAAATTCTAAAAGATGCAGCGATAAGAGACCAGTAAATGTGTTACCAGACATTGAAAAATTATTAGAGTCCATAGTGCATGACCAATTAATGCAGTTTATAGAAGAAAACAAAATTTTAGTGGAGGCGCAAGCAGGCTTTCGAAAAAAATATTCCACAGAAACGGCTTTCCAGTTGGTAACTGAGAATTGGTGAAGAGCCATAGACTCAGGAGAAGTTGTCATAGCAGTATTTTTGGATTTGAAGAGGGCATTTGAAACGATTGATAGAGATATTTTGTTAGGTAAATTGAAATTGAAATTATTTGTCTAAAAGCATGCAAGTTACAAAAGTTAATGACACTATTTCATCAAAAATTGAAAATACGTTGGGTGTTCCATAGGGCAGTATCCTGGGACCACTTCTTTTTATTTTATACATAAATGATTTACCTGCCATAGTCAAAAAATGCAAAATTTGGTTTTCGCCGATGACACTATGATTTATATAAGTACTAAAAATATTCAGACTGGTATCTCTTATATAAATGAAGACTTGAAACTTGTCTCAAAATGGTTAGCATCTAACAAACTAACATTAAATACAAGTAAAACGGGAAAAAACAATGTACAAATGTTCAACTGAATATTGATGGTGAAGATATTGAATTCGTAGAAAATTTTAAATACCTGGGGGTTTTTGTTGACTCTCGATTAATTTTTGATATTCATTATGAAAAAGTTATAAATAAGATTAGTAGTAAAGTGGGATATTTATCGAGAGTTTCTGGATGTCTGAGTTCATATAGCAGAAAAATTATCTATAATACCATCATTCTTCCAAATTTCTTGTACTGTTCGACTATTCTATATTTAGCAAATAATTCCATTTTTGAAAGACTGCAAATTTTATAAAATAAGTGCATGAGAATAATACTTAATAAAGATAAATATACTCCAATTAGGTAAATGCTTAGTAAATTAAAATGGGTCAATGTGAAAAATTTTATCAAATATCTTGTAATGATATTCATTTATAAAGTAAAAAATAATATATTTCCATCAAGTCTAACTAATTTAACATCATCAAATGTCGACCATCATTTACATAATACCAGAAATAAAGATGACTTCCATTTAATGACCAAAAAGTATAACATATGCTACAAATCTGTATTCCATCAAGGGTTGATTGAATGTAATAAATTATACTCAGAGATAAAAGACCAGAAAACTTTGACAAAATTTAAAGTAAAATTGAGAAATCACTTGTTAAATCTACAATTACAGGTTGCCCAGCATTTACATCATACACCATATGGCTTGAATTTACTAGTTCTAAGTTGTTTACAATTATTCTGTTTATGTAGCCAAATGTGCTAAATTAATCTTTCTACTACTACTACTTCTCTCTCATACACGTTACGTCGTCGTCAGTGATATTTGGATTTCACTGTATGTATGGAGGTTATCCTGGTGAATTGCTCTTTCCAGGAATCTAGCGAGCATCTGTGATATACCAATGTGTTTATGGCAAAAATGAAACTTATTATAATTTTTAAAGTGTACTTATACTGAAATAAAATTGAGAGATTTTCTCTTTCCAGGAACCTAGCGAGCATTTATGGTATATCAATATATATAACAAAAATTAAATTTCTTTATAATATGAGATCAGCTAAAACGTCCCACTATCTGATGGAATTTTGCAAAACAACCGTTGCTGTTGCTTGATACAACGTCCCATATCACAAATTGAACGTTTCCATAACGCACGTGCTTATGTAACTTGCTATTCCTACCATCTGGGCCGTTCGGTTGGCTATCATTTCATCATTGCCGGTAAAAAGTCTAAATCATAGCCAAGTAAACTGATTGATCCGTTCTCATTTGAAAATCACAAAACTAGTATAGTTGGACCAGCGAAAGATTGCAAGCCGAAAGAATGCGGACAAAAAATTGCGAAGTTGTCAGATGTTCTACATAAAATGCGGTCCATACATATTAACATATTTAAGATATAGAATTGTTCCGCTGAATTTGGCAATGTAGCTGGAAAACCCAGGCCGCAGGTAAACATCCGGTCGCTGATTGGTCCAAAACTCTTATCTTATCTGAAACTAGAATAACGTGCCGATGGCACGGTCATTTATAAACCTACTCCCATAGGCGTAGGCAGTTGGCAAATACTTTGAAAATATAATTTACTGTTTAGTGGTGATAATGGAATTCAAGCATGGGAAAGTTATTCACAGCCAGGCAAGGGAAATAATAGCAAACGTGATACGTGCTTGCGATGCAGAAGCGGCTAACAATACTTTCGTTTATCCACTGGTAGCTAGAAATGCAAGGGCGGCATATTATACGGGTGTTAGTGAACGAACTATAAGTAAAATTAGAAAAGAAGATAAAGACAGGCAAAATGCAACCTCCACACAGCCTTTAGCTTCTCCCGGAAAAAAGAGATCACGCCCTTCTGTGATCCAAAAAATTGATGGAGTCGATTTTTCCATTATTCGGAGAATGATAGAAAAATTTTACTGTGATTTTAAAGTGGTACCTACTTGTAGTAAACTTCTAATCAAACTGAAGGAAGAAATGGAATTTCCATTTGGTAAAGAATCGTTGAGGCTGCTTTTAAAAGCAAAAGGATTTTACTGGCGTAAATGCCACAACAAAAGGAAATTACTAATGGAAAGACCCAGTATTTTACATTGGCGATACAAGTATCTTAGGTCTATTAAAAAGTTCCGGGAAGAAGGAAGGCATATTATTTATTTGGACGAAACTTGGGTTGATAATGACCTCACTTTCAAGAAATGCTGGCAAAGCGAAGAAATTATGGGTGTCCTGAGCAATATAAGTTCTACAGGTAATAAAGTTTCTTTCACCTCGATTTTGCTTATTATACATTTTTCTCAATTTTGGAATATTCTTAATAAGTGCTCATTTAATTTGTCTAATTGAATACATAATCCCTTGCAAGTATTTTTTTCTCAAAAATATGTTTTTTATACATAGTGATTCAAAAAGGTGTTGGCAAACTTAAAATAACACTAAAATGAGGCTATTTATTCATTTCCAGGACGACTTATAATTGTTCATGCGGGTTCGCAAGATGGTTTTGTTCCTGGAGCCTGTCTCATTTTCAAGGCTGGCTGTGCCACTGGTGATTATCACGGTCAAATGAACCAAGAAAATTTCACGAAGTGGCTTACTGAAAAACTATTTCCTAACATTCCTCCTAATAGTATTATAATAATGGATAATGCACCTTACCATTCAGCTTTGGAAGACAAGCCTCCAACTAGATCTTCTCTAAAAAGAGACATCATCACGTGGTTGAGCAAAAAAGGTATAGAGCATGATCCTAATGCTAAAAAAATGGAGCTTTATGAAATAGCTTGTCTACATAGGCCACCATCTGATGAGAAAAATTATAAGATAGATAATTTAATAAGAAGTTTCGGACACACCCCACTTCGAACGCCACCCTATATGTGTCAGTTTAATCCCATAGAGATGATTTGGGCACAAGTAAAATTTTTCATTAGAAGCCATAATACAAGCGGCGAATTTACTATAAAAAAACTAGATGAAATTTCTAATAAGGCCATCGCTTCAGTAAGTGCCAGTGACTGGCAAAAGGTTATTGGACATGTTATAAAAATTGAAGATGAATATTGGGAAAAAGACAGTCTCATTCAAGAAATACAGGAAGAAATAATAATCAACATAGGAGGTGAAAGTGATAGCAATGACAGTTCCTCAGACAGTGATCATGACTCTAATCAGGATTGAAACTATACTAGATTGGCTACCTTTTAGAATTTTTAGATATTCATTTATTATACTATTGGTTTGTGGCTTTTAGTATCTCAGTAGAAAGTCTAATTCTATGTGTTGTTTATGGGTTATTTCATCAAGAAATTACTTTTTGTTTTCCTATATTTTTCTATTCAGTCAGATATTTTTGACTTGTTGTATTCTATTTTAGAAGAATGCATAATTTGTTTTGCTGTTCAATCATAATGCGTACATAGGAATATTACTTGTTGCCTAAAAAATATATTTATTTTGTTCTCAATATTCAGTGTTTGTGTATATTTATTTCTTATAATGTATGTTTGGTATCACGTCATTATGAATCGCAAAAAAATATTAATACTACCAGTTGTAATAAAATATAAATTCAATTAATAATTCAAGTCTCTCCGATCTCCGCCTATGACTCCATATAAAATCGTCTAATGGTAAGGTTTTTTCATCGCATTTCCCCCTTTCGTCCCTAGCAATCTTTGGCTGGTCGATCAGTATTTTATACGCAAGTGGGTTGGAAATTTGACGATTTGTCAAACATTTTCATAATATGAAGACGACAGAAAGATTCTTACGTCCTCTTGCTAGTAGTTTCAGTAGTTCGGTACTTTTTGGGAATATTTCAAAACACCGCGACCTCGATACATACTAAATGAGATTTTTAGAATTACACCACTGTTTAATTTTCTCTCCCGCTTCCAGGAAACCGCAGACGAAAAGCGGTAGAGAGAGTCCTGTAACTGCCGAAGACAAAGCAAAATGGCAATTATTCAAACAGCTTCAAGACGAAAATACGGTACTCCTTAGGATCTGCCAGGAGCTTAGTCAGGAATTAGCTGAACTGAAAGAAGAAAGAATGTCCCTTAAAGTTAAGTTAGAAAAACAACTTAATGGTGGATAGCTTGGTAACTTGGTTCTATGTGATTATTCGTGTGAGTAGCTTTTCGGGTCTTGTACGATTGTAAACTATTTAAACTGGAGTATGTGATTGTGTGCATCATTTCAAGTGTAGCTTGTTGAACGGTTTAATGTAATGTTACTCTCGATGCTTAGGAAATTAAGGCAGGGCAACAAAATTTTACGGTTTTCGGATGTCAAAATGGGAAAAGATTGTTGAAGGCATTTCTTCTCTGAGAGTTTTTCTGTTTCAAAAGTCTCATTTTCACGGAAGCTAATATGCAGTTTTGATGTAGCAGATTTTCCGTCCTCTGTAAATCTCGATTTACTTCGAAAAAATAGATAAATTTTTGAATTTTATAATATATGAGTATTTTGTCAATCGACCATATTTTTCTGTACAATTATTTCAATAAACACTCAAGTATATAGAAACTTAGTTTCGATAAAATTGTCTTGGAATGATCTACAATCCATCCCAGTAAAATCTGCACGCTTTCAAAACTTTCTTGAATACAGGTGTAATCTGAAAAATCATGCCAATCTCGGAGCTATAATAACCCGAGAATATAAAAATTGTTACACTCTGTAATTTATTACCATTTTAGTGTATTATAAATGCTTGATTGTATTTTTGTAATTTTTCACAAACTTTAGTTTAAAAATAATAATTTATGTATGTATTTTTTAAGGATATAGGTTATGCTTCAAGTAAAATAATTATAACTTTTGTGTAAATTTTGTAAAGAAAACTAAATTTAAAGATATAGTATATTTTTTACATACATATATAAGACAAATTCTGTTTCTAATAATCTTCAAATATATTTAAGAAATTGTTTTGATACAAAAGAGTCTAATGAATCATATTGAGTACAGTTTAGCTGTTCTGTAAGATTTTAAATATTAAGAGCATGCAATTCAAATTGTCTATTGTCGATGCAGAATTGATAAAATTTTGTATGTCTTTCACTAGTGACCTCTGAGATTCGTAACGGATTGAACTGTTAATACCGTCGTTGATATCGTTTTCATCTTTAGTGACTGAGATGTGATATGGTGACACTGTTACTCGAGAAGATAAATCCACCCTCATGCGATCACTACGTGCACGTTAGTATATGTACCGCCGAAGCGAGTACAATAATAATGCAGTACTGGTTACAAATTCTGCATAATATTGATATTCAGTATTTTCATCTTCTTCTTCATCTAAAAACAAACTTTCTCTGTATCTTGCAACTAAATCAACGTTGTATTTATCTTGAATGTATTTGACCAAGTCAGGTGAACCATCTTTATCTTCGTATAGTAAGAATAACGGAGTTATGTCGACATCATCATGACTTGGTAATCTTATCTCTAATTATTTAACCTAGGCTGCGCTGACACCATACGCAAACATCGGAAAATTGTGGTTAAGTTGTGCCTTAACCATTTGTTTTGTATTCCATCCTTGCCTAGGGGAGTGCTAAACATCTCTCCTTTCATACAACACAGTATTTTCATCTTCTTCTTCATCTAAAAACAAACTTTCTCTGTATCTTGCAACTAAATCAACGTTGTATTTATCTTGAATGTATTTGACCAAGTCAGGTGAACCATCTTTATCTTCGTATAGTAAGAATAACGGAGTTATGTCGACATCATCATGACTAAAGATTTTATCGATGAGTCTCTTATCAAAATCAGTTAGCAATGAGCAGGATAACGGTAGCATGCTCATGTTTATGTCTGTTGTTCAAAATAGTAAAATGCTCGCAGTCGTAGAGCTCAATCCGTAAACTGAGTTACTCCCACTCGGCGAGGTAGCTCGGACAATAGTCTAAATTCCAATTTCGCTAGCAATAACGTCCTTCTTCTATTGAAATCGGATACATGGTAAAATGCAAATTTCTTTGCAGTCATTTCATAAAGAGCAACATACTCTAAACACTCACTAAACATAGAGCGATTCTTCGAAATAGTGTTGAACAGTAATTTCTGCTCAAAATCACCATAGTCATAAGAAACTCTAGAATAGTCTGAAGTCTTTACACCAGTTGCACGTCAGAGACGGGTGACGAACGTTCAGTTTTATCTGGCGCTTCCGCACGTAATTTGTGATTAGTTCATTAGTTTGTTTATCTGGTTTGTGAAATATAATTAAAAACAATGAATTAAACATTTAAGTATGGTGTATTGTGAGGCGGTTGATTCTTCAGGCAACAACACTGAGAAAAGCACAAGCGTATCGAATTGGCATTTCCTCAGTTTTTGAAGGGACACGCATGTTTGCAAAGAAGGGGTTCTGTGTGTATCAGAAATACAGATTTAATGTAAAACAGCAAGGATATGTTCGTAGGGTTTTGTGGGAAACGATTACTGCTCAAAAGAAAAAAGTCAAGATTACCTCAAAATAAATGGAAGTTGAAAAGTAATGCAATACCTTTATTTGTTTAAATTATCATGGGCACAGACTTGTCGCTGAATACGAATGAAGAAAAAGGCTATTTGGTGGAAATTATAAAATAAATTCAATAAAACGGTTTCCTAATGCAATATTTCTTTGATGATAATAGCTATTTTCGCTAAGAAATCAAAACCGGGCAAGAGTAATGATCTTTATATTAGGATAATTAGACAAGAAAAAATGTTTATCCCGGTCAAAAGTAATTGTAATCAACTTGAAGGGAGGCTAATACTTTTTCGAAATTGTAAAAAATGCTTTCTGGGTGCCTAAAACTCCTGTTTTTATTTAAACATTAACAATTTACTGTTACTTATGTACTTGTATTGCTGAGTAACAAAAAGTTTTACGATAAATATAATTTTTCAAATTTTGTATATTCTACAAATAATAATAATAATAATAATAATAATAATAATAATAATAATAATGTCTTTATTAATCCATCCACACTAATCTAAAATATTTTGTTTTAAGTAAGTATATATTTTACTGATACTTCGAATACCGCAACTTCATTAGAAAATAGATATTTCTGGAAATTGCTGTGTGGAACAAGCTTAGGTTGTTCCAGTTTTAGTAAAATATCTGACTGTGCAACAGAACATGTCGTTCTCATCCAAACGATGTTCACATTTATTTTGCAATTTTTTTAGACAGGTTACTTCTACTTCATCGTCTAAAACATTTGTTACGAAGGCAAGCATATTTATAAGTTTTCTTCTTGCCAAAATAGTCACCGTTCATGAGTTTTGAAATTTCATTTTCCTTGCAGCCTTGCCTTTCTCTATTCTCTTGACTGCTAGGGTCACTTTTGAATGATTCCATCTCATCACTTTCCTCCGATCTATATGATTCAATTAAATGCTTATTTAAACTTCGTTTC
Organism: Acanthoscelides obtectus; assembly: GCA_963669975.1. Classification (NCBI taxonomy): domain Eukaryota; kingdom Metazoa; phylum Arthropoda; class Insecta; order Coleoptera; family Chrysomelidae; genus Acanthoscelides; species Acanthoscelides obtectus. The sequence continues at coordinate 105,981,132 of CAVLJG010000003.1, read as the reverse complement.
TTTTTTAATACATTTTCTTTTTTTGTTTCTTGAAATGCTCAACATTTTTTTGTGTTATGACTTCTGCTTCCGCACACATTCTCTTTCTTGTTTGTTTTACAGAGATATGGTCGCGTTTAACAGAGTTAAGCAAAAGGTCTTCAGAACTAATAGAGGTAAATTGTAAACCACTGTTTTGCTGTTCACACATGACAACCGACGTAGAGGGCACAGATTGAGTATCCAAGATCTGATTCGTTGATGGGCCGGCTTTATCGGGAATTGCGTCGATATGCATAGAACTACCTTGACTGACTTGTAACTGTTTCCAGTTTGTAAAAGCCACTGGATCAAATAAACCTGTCGCTACAACGTTTCCATTGAGCGGGTAAATCACAGCTTTAATCAACCACCTCGAAGTATTTCCGGATTTGTGTCTCTCCATAAAGCGCCAGTAATTTTCGAAAAAATGCTATTCGGTATCTTAATTCCTACGTTCTTACGTTGAAATTCTACTAGTTTAGCAACCTATCCAGTTTTCAGCGATTTAAAAATACTTCAAGAGGTTGTAAAATATGACTAGTGTGTGGAGGAAGTTTTAAAATTGTTATTTGGTTTTCGATAGGAATTCTAACAACTTCCACACTTAAGTGGATGGCATGACCGCCGTAGTGTTCTGTTTTCCTGGCCCACTTGTTGTCTGCGTAGTTGGTAGTCCCCGCTGTCCCACGATTTTGGTTTTTGATGGGTCGGAACTGCTTTCGTCGAGGTTCCGTATGTCCGATGGCTTATTCTCTAGTCCAAGTTCTTTAATTGTGTTTTCTAATCGAAGTATTCGTAGATCAACATTCTTTTTTGGGCAAATTCGACGCTTTGAGACGTGTTTTAATGGAAAGCTTGTGACGACCCTTAACATTATTATTATTATTTCTAAAGTGCTTTTAAATTTTATTACTCTCAACGTAATCTGCTACTATCTCAAGCAATTCCTTTCTGGTTAGCCCGAATCCTCACTTCTCCATTTAGCATAGCGGATACAATTTGCCAGACACGTCTCGTTACAGCTGAGATCTGTCTTTCTACCGAAAGTTGAACTTTTCTGACCTCTGCGTCCGTTTACGTGGACCGAAAGTGTGTTTTTGGGAATGTGATATATCAAACTAACTATATAAATACCCATTTGTCCACTTTTTACTATATTTACAGCAGTCCTTAAACCTCCTTAGAATATCCGGAGCCTCTCTGAGAACTATAATTTAATTCTGAAAAAGAGGAAGTATTTTTAAAAAATATTTAGGGTAATTGCCTCCTTTATAAAGGACCGATCTAGCCCCTGTACAAAAAAAAATCTTACTGGGCAAGTGCAGCCTATCAACAAACACTTATTTTATTTAAAACATAAGCAAACATATCATCTACTAGAAAAAAGACTTAACAATATGTACTTAACCAAAAATCAGAACGATAACACAAAATATTGCTTTGATATTGACGGATGTCTCAAACAAAACCAACTTGTTGCTGGACGAAAGTGGCGAGTGAAATATCGCGCGCATGTCATAAGCAAATAGCCTACCGCAGATCACCTCTTTTCTTTTACATAGTTGAGATGAACATGTTAGATTTATGATTCATATACCCTATTCACGAGTATCCATCACGCTTTGACGTCTACTGAGGTGAGCACCTGATCAGCAAGTGACATTTTTGTGTTAGTCTGCAACGTTGGCAATAATGAATCGGGTGTAAATCTGGTAAAGCCTGTTTATAGCGTTTTGTTTTTTGTATGCAAAAAATAAAAGAGCTGTTAGCAAGTACAAAATGAATCTGTAACGTAAAAAAAACCAAAACAAAATTCGGCTCTGTCTACCTGGCGTTGACGGATCCGTCAGAATTATGTGTCCTGCGCCGATATGGGGAATTTTGAGATATCGAAGCAAAATTGACTTTTATCCGGGAAATTTAAACGCAAAAGCTGCACTTGCACCATAAATGCTCTTGCCTTATGTATAATTGATATAATAAATATGTTAAACAAATATTAAATATATTGTAAATAAAACCCTCGAAGACTACCGACTAGCGCAGTGAGGCTATCTTCTCGAGTTATAGTTTCACGATTAGGTATAAAATGGTTTCGATCTTAGACACATTTTGGATTAACTGAAACTTATTCTGTGCGAGTTTCATGAATTCATCGTGTGTACTTCGCCCTATAATCAAAATCTCAAGGTGTCTCATGTTGTGCATATTTTTAATCGGTTTTTTGAATCTTGTCAGCTATAAAGTCGGTACATGTTATTATTTATAGTTCTTTTGAAGTTTTACCGATTGTTTGATGGTTCTTGACCAGAATTCTCTAAACAATAAGTTAAAATTTAATCAACTGTTCAACATATCTGATGTTTTGTATTTGTGATCCCTGAAATATAAATAATGCCTAGTTGTGATAAGTGCGTTGAAAATGTTGTATAACAAAAGAGTAGTTATATCAAAAGAAGCCGGACAAGGTGAATACATTAGAGAGGAGAGATAAGGGATGTTACCAAAAACATGGCATCTACAAAACAGCTGATAGCGTCTAAATACGTGCTGTCCTTATTTGATCAGACATAAATGTCGTGTTTGCAAATAGATAATCCTTTGTCCATTACTCGTAGTTGGAGCATTTTTTGTTGAAATTTAATTTTGTTTTGACATTTATCCATGCTGGGTATTATTTAACTTCCGGTTGTAGATTACAAAATATGTTTCTCATTCAATAAAGTTATAAATCACACTTTCGCCATGTAAACAGAATCTGTAAGTTATCACATAACTATTTATTAGGCCCTATGCCGAGTATTACATGATTTACTTTAGCAACAAAAGAGAAATGCCAGTATGCGATGATGTAAACAAAATGTGCAGTCGGCTCCCCTTCTATAATGCAGATGTGTGTTCTCTTGGTATAACTACTCTTTGGTAATATCTTATAATAAAATGTTAATTTGGCAGTAAATCAGTGGACATGACAAATCTACCATTTTCTCACTCGTCTTATTTCTTGGATGAATTAGGGCAGTATTCAGTTGATACCAATTAATAGTCCTTCATTTTCCAAAAGCCAGTTTTGTTTACTGAAGCCTCAGAAAATTACAGAGTGAGCTGAAATGTTATGGCAAATAGGATTTACACATCCTGTCATGATCTCCTGATATTTGAACACGACGACTTTTATTGATCTACTTACTTTTTACTGGATGTGTGATAGAAACATTTTTAGGTTTGAGATCATGGTGCTTTAGGGATATATTCTTTTTCTGATATGTGTTATGAAAATCTATGCCTAAAAATTCACAGCCTTTGCATTAACAGGCCAAATATCAGTGTTTTTTACCTCAAACATGTCTGGAGCCTGAGCTAAGATTGAATTGAGAAAATGTCTTCTTTATAGTCATGCCATACCACCTTTAAGTGACGAATATGGCATGCCACGTTGTTTTACATATATGACATATGTATATAAATTTTTCCGAGAAAAGTGATATGAAACTATGTAGTTGAAAATACAGACTTTGTGAACATCTATTTCCTTTTCATGGTATTTGTTATATGTTTGTTATGATTATACAATATCAAGCCATCAAGGTTTTAGTATAGAACATATTTTTTTGTGTAGCTATTTAAAATTAGCAAGACTGTATTTTAAAATTAAAATAAAATTTATGAAACTTTGCCCTTTTTTTCTTGATTCCATTCGAAATGCACAAATACATTTTCCAAAAATAAAAAAAAATAATTCATATTACTACATTCGTGGAATTGACGAAAAATAAAACATTAAGAATGCAAGTGATTTTCGGAGTAAACTCCATTATTTATAAAGGTTGTTTTTCTAAATATTTTAATATTATTTTTGCAACATTGCTACAAACGGCAATCGATGGCATTTTGCCTCCATCTAGAAGGTACATTTTAAAAACACCCGGTATTTCTGTAAGTGCTTCTCACGAAACAACTTCTGAGCGTTTTTGTTCTATGCATAGAAGCTGCTTCAATGTTGCCGAACTTACCGATTTTTCGGCATTTCTACCGAAATGGGTCTATCTACCGAAACACAGAAAACGTCCTCGTTTTCCACGATTTTTTAAGGAATTTCCAGATTTTTTTACCGAACAGGATCCAGGACCAAAAGTAAAGTTAAAAAAAAAACGAATTCTGTGTACTTTTATGCCCCATACACCAATCATACATATTATGCGTACAAGCAACAAGGAAACCATCAAAGCGCGCCTGTTTTGAATTGAATATTATATTGAAATGTCAGGTGATGAAGTTTCAAGTGCACGGGGGGAATTATTACGGAACGGACGATTGGAATGCTTCGATATTCCAATAGTAGAATTTAGTGCCAAATTCAGTCAGCTCGATTCTCTATGTAAATTATTTTTTAGCTTTAGTCCACTGACAATGTTTGGAATTGAAAAATATTTTAAAAATCATATTTTGACTGAGAAACGATAGAGTCTGGTAGCGAAGAAAGAAACTGACTGGATATTGAAACACAACTATTAAAATGATTTTCTAAGTTGTGACTCTTTTACATATGCATGAAACCTAATGGTGTGTATGGACGTTATATTTTGTTATGTAAAGATTAAAGAAGTTTAATTTTGTTTTGTTTTTTATATTTATAGAAATCCTATACCTACATCTGTAGTCTGTGCGCAATAACAAAATTAACAAAATGTCATTTTTCCCATTTATTATATGTTTAAAAGGAGTATCTGTGTACGGACGCCCAATAGAAAAAGTTTTTCATTTCCCTACCGATTTTATCCTTAACTCTACCGAATTTCAACCACTTTATATACCGAATTCATGTTTTTCAGTTTGGCATCACTGAGCTACTAACAATTTTCTGTCAATGTCATTCTTATTTTAGGTTATGTTTTTATTGATAAACCTATAAAATAATCCAACAATAAGGACATTACCCAATATTTAGGGAGGCTGTGTACACAATATGGCTTTTTTAGAAGTAAATATGACAATATCTATAAACTTTTTGTATTTGATCGTGCATTTCTATTTTAGTGGCGAAAATTCACCTTCTTCGATTTAAAGAAAGACGTTGACGAGGGTAAAATCGCCGAACTATTTAAGGTATGGTACATTTATTATAACCCCCAATGCATATGCAATAACAAAAAATTATTTCCAGGATAATAGGGTTTCAACAACGTCCAGTGGAAACAGTCATCTGATTTTAAGTGATACCTTGGGACAGATTTACATTATATCAAGATCCTGGCATGTCACTACTTTTAGGGCGTATGAAATGAGTGTAGATTTAACTTTCCAGCTTAGGAATGCTCCTCTTCTTATTACAATTGGGGTAAGATCTTTCTTTGTTGAAAAACAGCTATGTAACAGCTATATATAAGAAACTATGCTGTATCATTTTCAACTTGTACAGCTCTCATGTCATTTGCACTTCCTTAACTCGTCCATGGTCAGGCTTTTTAATGTAAATTAAAGTCCAAACAGCAAGGATTAAAAAACCAATACTTGATGCTAGATAATATTCCTAATATTTCTATTTATCCTTTCAAACTGATATTGTGATGGTTTTCACAGGAAGATTGAACCAGTTCAGTGTAGTCAAACTATATTGGTAATATTAATTATCAGTATTATCATCAAACATTCTTCACTTTTAGCAAGATGAGCCAGGTATAAATCCCTTGATAAAGGTATGGGATACTAGTAGAAAAGATAAGAATGGTAGTCCATACTGCCATAGAATTACTAGGGCTCTACCTGGTAACAGACCACTCCAGGCTAGTGCTTTGTGTGTTCATGATAATCAACAATTGATGGCAGTAGGTTTCATTGAAGGATCACTAATTCTTTACAGGTAAATAATATTAGTTTATTAGTAACCAATATTGTTTCATCAATATGTAGAAAAAATCTATTGAGCTGTTAAGATCCAGTTTTAAGTAACACAAAATATGTGACTTTTTAAAATCTTCAGGCAGACATTATTAATCATTAAATTAATATTATATGTATTTTGATGCATTCTGCATTGGGAAAATCTAATTTAATTCAGTACAGAACTTATGAGTGACAAGTTGAAAGTATTTAGTGTTAGTCTGGAATAAATCAGTGTCAACATGTTAATACACTGTGACTTACAGTTATCTCATATACAGGGTGTTTCAGTTTATTGTTGCATAACTTTAAGATTCGATAGAACTTTTAAAATTAATGCATACAGTCTATATAAACATGGGTCGAAAAATGCGAGGCTTCCGAAATACAGGGTGTTTAAATTTACTTTTTAAAATAGTTTTTTTATTTCGAACAATATTTGATGTTTAACAGTGAAAATTGGTATACAAGGGTTTTTTGGTACGACAAAACGAACCATGGGCATATCTTTACCGTTGCCGCTAGAGGGCGCTCTCTACTGTACCTGTAGTGTAATAAAATGACCGAAAAATTTTTCTTAGTGCAATTTTTTGCTTTTTGAATAAAAAAACTGATTCTTCGCACTTTTCTGCATAAAAAAGCTCTCTTGTGAGTTTTCGTTATAGTTAGCCGTTTTTGAGATATTTCGATTTTTAAGGTTCGATGCATTTTTAATTATTTATGGGAAAATAATATTTTGTTTACATTTTCGATTTGGGCATTATAAGTAATTAAGATGATCGTTTAGATTGTGTTTTTAAACACAGCTGTAATTCCTAACTCCAAATAAACACAAAAAAACAGAATATTAATTTGTTTAATTTTCCAATATTATTTTTAACAAATTAAATTAATTATTTACAACTAAAATGCTATTGGATAGTTAGGACAAACATACAAAATCTAAAGTAGTTGCTCGAAATGTAAACCCAATTGTTCAATACACAATTCACATCTACGAATGATCGAACGTGGTATAGCATTATTCAAATAAGGCCTTATTTCATCACATGCATTCCTGATTCTGTCTATTAGCATATCTCTTGTGGTTACGGGAGTCTGGTACACTTTTTCTGTTAGAAATCCCCACACAAAGAAATCTAATGGATTTAGGTCAGGGGATCGTGGAGGCCAGGCGACTGGTCCTCCACGGCCGATCCATCTTTCTGGATAATTTTCGTCCAGCCTACCAGTTTCTACCTATTCTCGAATAATGAGCTGGAACCAGGCCAATCTTCTTAAATCTAACATAACATCATCTCACATATTTGCATGTTCAGCCTTTAAAAATTCCAAGAAGGTCGCAGCGTTTAACCTTGCAGGCAAAAGGTAGGGCCCAAATAGTCGATTACGGTAGATACCAATCCACACGTTAACACTAAATTCATGCTGAAAATTTCTTTCCCGAACTGCATGCGGATTTTCATGCGACCAAATATGTTGATTATGAAAATTTACCACTCCACGTCTAGTGAAGCATGACTCATCGGTCCATAAAACGTTACTTAAAAACTCCCTATTATTATCATTTCTATCAAGAATCCACTGACAAAATGTGATTCTTCGTTCTCCGTCCCCTGGCTGTAGTCCTTGCACAGGTTGCAAATGGTAAGGACGACTATGGTCATTTCTAAGAACACGGTGAACATGGCTTGCTGAAATTCCCAAGGCACCAGAAATTCTCCTAACACTTGTGGTCGGATCTCTATCAAACTCACGCAGAATCATACGGGTAAATCTGCGCTGACGAACATTTATGTTTTGATCCCTTTGGAGATTTCCAAAACCATTTTCAAGTATATGGCGATGCACTCTTGCAAATACTGAGCGAGTTGGATGTCGTCTGTTTGGAAATCTTCGTGCGCATTCTCTGGCTGCTTCTGCTGCGTTTCCATTTGCAAAGCCATACACAAAATGAATATCCGCTAACTCTTGATTGGAGAATAAAAATGGCATTTTTATAAAATTTACAAAAAAAAACAGGTATAAGATACTAAATTTCGTGCATTCACAAATGCAAAAAAACGTTTCAGGTTTCAACAGACAACAAAACTAACTGTCAACTAATTGACGTTTAACCTTATTCTGCTTTCAATTTCAAAAATATTTGCAGGCACAGCCTACTTCTAAAAATTATCGAGATACTGACTTTTTAACGTTATTTTATCATAAATAATTAAAATTGCAACCATAAAAATCGAAATATCTCAAAAACGGTTAACTATAACGAAAATTCACAAGAGAGCTTTTTATGTTGAAAAGTACGAAGAATCAGTTTTGTTATTCAAAAAGCAAAAAATTGCACCAAGAAAAATTTTTCGGTCATTTTAATACACTACAGGTACAGTAAAGAGCGCCCTCTAGTGGCTACAGTAAAACTATGCCCATGGTTCGTTTTGTCGTACCAAAAAACCCTTGTATACCAATTTTCACTATTATACATCAAATACGTAGTCATGCCATAAGTTCTGTCCCTCGTTTTCAAACAAGTGTAGACCTGTTAATACTTGTCCGATTGTTTACATTGTGGTGTCAGTTGATTAAGCGCTTTTCGGGTAATTACATATACCTCAGTTTGTATTGATCTCTCGAAGCATAACGATGGAGTGGGGCAAGGCAGAGAACCGTATTGCAGTGATAGCTTTACATAAGTGTAATCACAGTGCTAGTCAGATTTTTGAACTCTTACGCGGCCTTCAAATATCGCGTAAATTTGTGTCTAGGACCATTCAGCGGTACAATGAGACGTCCTCTGTTGATGACAGGCCAAGAAGCGGAAGACCTCGTCAAGTAAGGACTCCAGCAGCCATCAAAGCCGTAAAAGCCAGGATTCAAAGGAATCCACTCCGGAAGCAGAAGATCCTATCCAGGGAAATGAAGATTCCTGTCCGGACGATGTCGCGCATCATTAAACAAGACCTAGGGCTAGGGGCTTACCGGAGACGTACGGGCCAGCGACTTACGGCCACCTTGCGACACATCAGGGCGACAAGATCCAAGAAGCTCTTGGAGAGGTACGCAGCTGGGGGATTCCGAAAGATTTTGTTCACGGATGAGAAAATCTTCACCATAGAAGAAAAATTCAACCGACAAAATGACAAAGTGTATGCAAGGAGTTCACAGGAAGCTTCGGAGATCATTCCGAGAGTTGAGAGAGGCCACCACCCTGCGTCAGTCATGGTTTGGTGGGTGGTGTCCTACGAAGGGGTCACTCAGCTCCATTTCTGTAAACAGGGCGTGAAAACAAAAGCGGCAAACTATCAGAGCGACATACTGGATCCTATCGTCAAGCCTTTAAGTGGTACATTGTTTGCCAACCAACACTGGGTCTACCAGCAGGATTCCGCCCCCGCTCACAAGGCTAAGAGTACGCAGCGCTGGCTGGAAAGCAATGTGCCAGAGTTCATTGCTGCGGAAGATTGGCCCTCAGGGAGTCCGGACCTCAATCCTTTAGACTACAAGTTGTGGGACCTGCTAGAGCAGTTGGCCTGCTCCAAAGCCCACCGTAATATCGAGTCCCTGAAAGCGGATTTGATCCGATCAGCGGCAGCTATTCCTTTGGAAGCTGTGCGTGCAGTGATAGATGAGTGGCCCGCGAGATTGAAGCAGTGTGTGAAGGCCAAGGGGGGACATTTTGAATAAAACTGTTTGATTATGAATTCTAAAAATGTTGTCGAATAAATAATATCTTTCATATAAATATATCTTATCTTGTTTCATTTTTATCATGAGATTATCATGGGACAGAACTTATGGCACGACTACGTATTGTTCGAAATATTTAAAAAAACTATTTTAGAAATTAAATTTAAACACCCAGTAATTCGGAAGCCACTAATTTTTCGACCCATGTTTATATAGACTTTATGCATTAATTTTAAAAGTTCTATCGAATCTTAAAGTTATGCAACAATAAACTGAAACACCCTGTATACATATATTTTTGTGTACCTAGAGAGAAACTAGGTGCCAGGAACTGTTTTACATTTCCAGCTGCTGAACAAATTGTGCTCATGATTAGATGATTTGATTTGGAGAATATCTGTCAGTTCTTTCCAACAATACATTTCTGATAGTCATGAGTAGTCATTTGCAGTGAACCAGATCAGAGCACTTCATAGCTAGGCATTAATTTGTTTTGATGCCTATGTTTGATGGTCTGTTATAGTCAGAAATTGCATGTTGAAAATAATCATCTGTATGTACCTTACTGGATAAATAAAATTTAAGATCAAACAAAATAATAGAAAGAGCTTTAAGTGGCATTAAATAACTTTTGCTTGCCCAATAATATGGAATTCACAAAACATTAGATTCTATTTAATAAGTTGACAAATAGACAAAAATGGAACATATTATATTTTCTGAACCCCTCATTACCATAATAAAAATGCTCAAAATCTTCTATCTACATATTTGTTTTTTTCTGTTAATTATTCCTCATTAAATCGCTGCTTTTCATAAATTTAGTAGCAATCTGTACTGTAACTACTAAATGTATACTACAATATTTTATAGTTTATTGTATATTAACTCATTAATTGATTATATTTCAGAGGAGATATAACACGAGACAGGAGTTCGAAACAGAAAATTTTAAAGACATCTGGGTCTGTTGTAACAGGCTTAGCCTTCAAATCTAATTCCTCAAATATGTTTTTGTATGTAGCAACAGAAACCTCTGTGATCGTTTACAATATTACACAAAAGGACAAGGAGCAAAAGGTAGGTCCTACTCTGTTGCTTGGCAACATTTCTGCAATGCACATGCAGACCTGGATACTGTTTATGTTATCAAACCAATGAGGTTTTTAATAAACCCATATTTGCTTGTTTGCTTTCCTGTTTCCTTCATCTGTTTCCAAATGACTAGACCTATACCATACTGATTATTACTGAAAAGCATGAAACACTGTTGTGTGACGGAAAGCAAACATATCATGTTCAATTGTTTAGTATATTTTTTAAAGTAGGTCAACTGAGTCATAAGAAGTCTTTAATTCTAATTGAAATTTTTTTTATTTGTAGTATCAGTTAGATAATATTGGCTGTGCCAAACAATGCAGCGTTTTAGCAGATTCTGTTCAAGAGAGTCATTTCATGATAGGTCGACAAGATGTAAGTACCTCTTTCCATAACTTCTTCTATGACAGCGTTTTGAAAAACGGTTTTCACTAATAAGAATTTTTTTTTAGGCAATATATTGTTATACTACTGATGGTAGAGGCCCTTGTTATGCAGTGGAGGGTGAAAAAGTTATGCTAGAATGGTTTAGGACATATTTGATAATAATTTCAAAAACAACTAGACCTGCGCTACTCGCGACTATGTCAAGTGAACTCCAGAATAACAGTTCAGAAGGACATCTTATCACAGTGCTTGATATTCACAACAAGTTCATTGTTTTTTCAGGTGATAATAATTATTTTTTCGCTATTCCAAATCATTTATTTGAGGAGGTTTAAGACATCAGCTTAACCTCATCCAAGGAACTTCTGTTGACTCTGAGCTTTTTAAATATTTTTAGCGGCTTTGCCAAAAACGAAAGCCATTCTAAGCGAGTGGGGCGCCTTTTACATCCTTGACGACGAAAACAGACTCCATCATTTAGATGAAAAAGACCTGCAATCGAAATTGTCTCTTTTATTCAAGAAGAATTTTTATGACGTTGCGATACGGATCGCCAAGTCACAAGGATATGATTCTGATGGCTTGGTGACCATATTTAAACAGTATGGAGATCACTTGTGCGACAAAGGAGACTATGCAGGTGCTATAGAGCAGTATATCAAAACTATAGGTATGTAATCTGTCGCATTTTCCTATTTTATTAGTATTTTCTACACCAAAGCCCAGGTCGGAGAGATGTCACATAGAGATAAGCTCACGGATGACTCAGATGTTAAAAGATATCGAAAAAATGTATGTTTCTCAGAAATACAGCAGACGCTCGATAATGTAAACTAATTTAATCCAAGTGTGGTTCACATTATCGAAATGTTTACATTAGCGAACGTGATTTATATAATATTTGATTTATTAAAAGAAACGTTTAATACATTCTATGTATAACAAAATAAACAAATATTCTAACAGCGATAAGTATTTTTTTAATTAGAAGAAAAATAATTATCAATTTTTGTCTGCGTAAATTTGCGCTTAGCATTGTCTTCCAATGCCTGCGCCCGTAATTTACGAAGAACTAAAATATCCGTGTATGAAACTTTTTTTTTTCAGCCCAATCTAAAGCTTGGTTAAAAACTTGTATAGCTTGCGCGTCAGTCACTACACTTCTGACTTCAATGGGATCGTTCTCATCATCCTCACTGTACATATCCTCCTCCTTATCAGCACCATTCGTCTGCTTATCTTCGTTACAAAAATTAATATCAGCAGGAGTACAATGTTGGGATTCACTGTTTTCAATAAATCAACAACATCCAATGACACACTACTAACATTATCATTATTGGATCGCAAACGTTCTCTAATTACGCTTAAGGGGACATCGTCTTCTTCATCATCTTCATTATTGGTACAAAAGAGATTGTTCCAACATTTTTTAATAATTTGCTGGTTAAGTTCATTCCAGGCCATATGTAAATCTAAAACAGCTTCTCGTAATGTTACTTTTTTTAAAGCTTCAGATAAGTTTTCAGGATTCTTTGATAAGACAGACGAAAGTAGAAACTTCCTATAGTATAGTTTGGTGAGTCTTATTATATTCTGGTCCATCGGTTGAATTAACGGTGTTACGTTGGGCGGCATGTACATGACGAAAATTGACCCATCCCTGCTCCTCAGTTGTTGCTCGGGAGGATGACTTGGTGCATTATCCAATAGTAACAACGCTTTTATTGGAAGCTTCTGCTGTTTTAGGAAACCTTTTACCTACAAATTGAAAACACATCTTCAAATTATGAATAGAGCATTTGTGATAATTGATTGTCATACCTGAGGGACAAAGCACCTGTGCAACCATTTCAGGAATATACTGCTAGTCAGCCAAGCGGTTTTTGAACAGTCAGTTATCCGTTGTTTCTCCGGCTTTCTTCCCGGGGCAGATTTTTCAAATGATGCAGCATAGGTTTTTCCTGGTAACATTTTCCAATAAAGGCCACTTTCATCTGCGTTGAAAATTTGTTCCATTGTTAAATCTAGCTCGGTAATTGTTTTCATCAATTTTTCTTTGAATGGTTGCACTAATTGTGGTTGTGCTGATAATGTTTCACTAGATATAGACAGCAGTCGAATTCCATATCTTGTTTTGAATCATTGTAGCCAGCCATCACTAGCTACAAAATTTTCAGTTTCTTTCAGTTTTTCATTTAACAGTCTCGCTCTCTGTTTAAGTACTTCGCCACTAACTGGGACATGATTTTCCCGTTGTTTTAAAAACCACTTATACAGGGAATTTTCCATTTTAGGTGCCTTCGCATTTTTTAAAGTTTTTCTTTTTCCCGGACCTCCAAATGTATTGCACGTTCTTTGTACAATTTGAGTTTTCATACGCTTAATTTTACAGATTGTTGCTTTCGATACTCCATATTTTTTTGCTAACTGTGTCACTCCTGCACCTAGTGCAACTTCGTCTATGATTTTCACTTTCTCACTCAACTTTAAACACTTTCTTTTATAGGATGTGGATGCCACAGTCGTAAAATATATTAACGCGTGCAATGTATTCACTTAAGTTCAAAAATGAAATACATACGTACGTATAAACGTATCCTAAACGATCATACGACTGACCGAGTTTGTCGTATTTTATCGCAGAGGTGAATCCCATACACTCTACATCATAAATCTGGGACTCTCCGACGCCCGACATAAATCATCGAGGCTTCAGCATTTTACGTTATCGAGCGTACACATTGTTTACGTTATCGCGCGTTCCGTTTGATCCTATAGAACGAAGTTTGTGTTTACATTAGCGCAAGTTTTCATTATCCCGTGTTTACGTTATCGAGCGTCTGCTGTATACGCATTATTTTTTGAAATTATTTGTTATTAGTAGTGCATAGAAAAGAATCCTTAAATCGTACATAAAACCAAACCCAAGTGTAAACTAATAAGGAAAACATGAATCCAAGTAGTGAAGAACAGTGTTGATTGAGAGAACACTTACGAATAGCTTATTTTGGTTTTTATTAACATACTTTTATTAGCCTGACCTGTATGTATGTATGTGTGTATGTATGCATGTAACAGCGTCCTTCAACCTAATTTTACCAATTTCAAGAAGTCTGATTAACTTTGCACAGGGGTTAAGGGCCGGTGACAAACAATCATTATCGAAAAAAATTCTTCTTGAAAATAAAAAAACGGAATTTGAAATTTGGAAAAAATGGAATTTTAAGTTTGGACATTAATTGGAAAATTCGAAAATTGAGAAAATAAATTGAAAGATTTTAAAATTTTGAAAAAAGTTTGGAAATTTTGAAAAAGCATTGGAAATTTCGAATTTTGAAAAAAAATTGGAATCAAATTTCGATGTATTGTCGACTACAAAATATACCAAAATTGAAGCTCATAATTATAAGTACTTTTGTTGTCATTTGAGACTAAAAATACATAATATAAATTATAGTTTGAAAAAACTAAAAAAAACATGCTCTAATACGAGTAGCAAATCGAACTAAAAAGTAGAAAATAATTTTCATGCATTGTAGAGTTTGTGTTACCACAATAGCAAGTATGATTAATTAATTTGGAATAAGATCAATATAAGCTTTTAGATATTAACATTAAATTCAATTATATATTTTCATAATAACTACAATTTTGTAAATGGCGACTAAAAAAATAATTTATAATAAACACTTAATTCACACACCCCACGCCTTTTTACTGTAATGGAATTTTTTGGGAATATCTCAATTTTTATATTGATCTTTTAGTCCAAATTAATTGGTCATACATGATTGTTGAATTTGCTATTACAGTAACACTAACTCTAACATTAAAAAATTATTTTTTGCTTTTTAGTTCGACTTGCTATTAAATATTAAAGCATGTTGTTTTAATTCTCTAAAACTATATTTTTGAAGACTTTGATAGAAGAGGTCAATTTCAATACAATTGTTGTCGTAGTTTTATCTCAATATGTTTTATGTGTATTTCTTCTAGGTAAACTGGAACCAAGCTATGTCATACGTAAATTCCTAGATTCTCAGCATATTGAAAAGTTGACGATGTATCTTCAAGCATTGCATAAGCAAGGCCATGCTACCGAAGATCATACGACCCTGCTACTGAATTGCTACACCAAACTAAATAATTCAGTTGGGCAGACAAATAGCTTGAAAGAATTCATAAACAGTAAAGATGGTGTTTTGAACTATGATGTGGATATTGCAATAAAAGTATGCAGGTGTGTATACCTTGTAATATTACAAATGAGAAAGTGTGGATGTTTGTTTCTCAATCATGCCTAAATGAATCTGAATGAAATTTGGTATCAAATTTCATTCAGATTCAATAGATTATAGCATAGCATATGCTGCTTTTTGTCCCAGGAAATAATTTTGGAATATATATTTCATGAGCTGCAGCCAAATCGCTTAATTCAATTTGACAGGAGGTGTCTGACTTAGCGCTGGTCTGACGCAAATGAATAAATGTATATAAATAGAGTGCACTTACATCGTGCATTTATGGCATTTTAACATTAGTTTTCGTAGAGTGATCATATTGACTTAGATTTGTTATGTGTTTTACTTCATAGTTCAATTATTTGAGAAAATTTACGATTTTTATAAAGAAGGTGGTATAACTTACTTCTTATATAGTACATTATCATAAATCACTTAGCTAATTTAATTGTATGTGCAGAAAATTATGGGTTTTATTATTATTGTGAATTATTTGAGTAAATATTAATAATATTCATTAGTACATAATCATTAAGCTCTATAACTCAAGGAAATACAATATTTAAAAGAAATTTTGAGTAATATTCTAAGGTAAATTCAAAGAATGAGTGTATTTCTTATACGAGCCCCTTCCCACTTCAGTTGGCCCAACTATTGAAATCTTAGTTTTTTTCTTATCAAACACAAATAATAAAAATGTAGCAGGGTGTTATAGGTTAAAAAAAATATTAACAATGAATATTTTAATAATATATAGTAGAAAACACCAACTTTATCACTCCCTAATCAAATTTGCATATCAACCTATTTTCATTTCAATGCAAAATAAGTCTATAACGCATAGATGGCTGTGAAAAATAAGAGCCATGACAATTGTTTTTATTAATCACAGCTGTCAGAATACGTTTAAAATAGTTTTGGGTAGTTAAGGTTTTCAAAATGGGTAGAGGAAAGGCTATTAGTGAGAAAATTCGGTTACTGATAATTAAATTTTTTAATTCTCGGAAATCAAACTCAGAAATTGCAGCTTTGTTAGACTTATCGCGGTACAGTGTGAGAAATATTGTAAGAAGATATAACGTAACTGGTTCAGTTAATATTAAGCCACATGTGAAAAAAACTAATGTCACAAATGCCGACCGAAGATCATTAAGAAGAATAATCGTGAAAAACAGGCGTGCCGATTATTTACAATTAAGTGCTCTGTGGAGTGACGCTGTTGGAAGAAGGATTTCGAGGTCCACAACTCAAAGAGGCCCAGAAACTGGGATGTAGCACGTGCAAGGTAAGTTTTCTTATAAAAAAAAGTGAAGTAAAATCGGCTTAGATGGGCTAAAGAACATAGACAATGGACACCTCAACAATGGAGTGATGAGGCCCGATTCGAAGTTTGTGTTGGTGACAGTCGCAGTAGAGTTATTCGCAAAAAAATGAAGCATTCCATGTTGACTGTCTGAAGAGAAAAGTGAAATTTCCAGCATCCATTATGGTCTGGGGCAGTATGTCATTAAAACGAGTAGTAAAACTTCATTTTATGATGGAAATCTGGATACAAACAAATATCTGGCAATTTTAGAAGAATCGCTTTTACCAGTGATGGAAGAATGTTTGACATCCGGCCAAGATTTTGTGTTTCAGCAAGATGGTGCAGCGTGCCATACCTCAAAAAGGCTATAAAATGGATGGACGAAAATAATGTACCACTTTTGAAATGGGTTACTAGCAGTCTAGATCTGTCACCTATTGAAACTTTGTGGCACGAGATGAAAAAGGTTGTACGACAACATCCTGCTCGTACAATCACCGAACTGAGACAAAAGCTTCAAGAAATATAGGATTGTTTTACACCAAATTTTTGCCAAAACTTGTTTAACACTGCCTCAAAGAATTTCAGCCGTAATAAAAAACATAGGTGATGTTACCCAATGGTAATCTTTCAATTGTTGCTTTGGTAACTTCACGCATTTATTCGCACATTGTTTATTTGTTCATATATGTTCTATACTAAGTGACATATAAATCCGAACACCCAGTTTAAATGGCTTTATTTTAATAAAAGTTGGTGAATGTATTTATCTTACTGTAAATAACAAGTGCAAAAATTTTCAGCCTTATCAGTTGGACATTCCGGTTTTTATACTGCTTTTTTTAATTCACTAACGCTCTAAAAATGAATATTTCAGCCGCAGTAAAGAATCAACGTTGGCGGATTTTGGTTCTTGACATCCTTTACGATCGGTTACGATGCCTAGAGTACGGAGACCCGTACGATTTCGTCAACTTAGTGAGTTTGATAGGGGCCGTATAGTGCGACTTCGGGAAGCTGGACTTTCTTTTCGGGCAATTGCAGTTAGAGTGCAAAGAAGTGTAGACACTGTGGTTAGGTGTTGTCAGGCATGGCTTCGAGAAGGCCTTTACGCAAAGAGCAAGGGGCATTGGAAGCCGCCGTAGAACAACAGACCGTGGAGATCGCCGCCTAAGATTATTGGCCTTAAGGGACCGTTTTTCCACTACCAGGTCCATTGCAAATGAATGGTTTGCAGAACACGGAAGACCTATTAGCATGCGAAGTGTTTACCGACGAATGAGAAGTTTTGGCTTGTTTTCATACCGGCCACACTGGGTCCTCCCTTTAACTCGAGAACACCGACGTAATCGCCTTGAGTGGTGCAGACAACGGTCATTCTGGGATCAGGAATGGAACAGTATTGTCTTTAGTGACGAGTCTCGATTTTGTTTAGGCATGCACGATGGTCGTGCCAGGGTTAGAAGGCGACGTGGTGAAAGGAGGAATCCACAGTTTTTTGTTGAAAGACATGTTCATCACACTGTTGGAGTTATGGTTTGGGGTGCTATAGCTTATGGTTCCAGGTCACCTTTAATCTTCATCAGAGGTAACATGAACGCGCAGCGTTATATCCACGAAGTTCTAGAACCCCATCTTTTACCCTATCTTGACACCCTGGCAGATCCAACTTTCCAACAAGATAATGCCCGACCACATGTTGCAAGAGTCACAATAGACTTCTTTCAACATAATGATATCACATTGTTACCATGGCCACCAAGATCTCCCGACTTATCCCCAATTGAGCACGTGTGGGATATGATGGGTAGGAGATTGCTCAATTTGCAACGTCCTCCTCAGACTCTAGAAGCACTTCGAGAGGAGTTGGTGGTTGCCTGGAATGAGATACCACAGGAGGACATTGACCACCTGATCAGAAGCATGCCTAGGCGCGTTGGAGAATGCGTAGCACATCAGGGTGCATCCACACATTATTAAAGGTCAAAGGCCTTTAAGGCAGTGCAATCATTTTTATCATTTACTTATTATGCTTCATTAAGTACTTATACAAAATTTTATTAAAATAAAACCATTTAAACTGGGTGTTCGGATTTATATGTCACTTAGTATATTAGTTATAGGTCTAACTGATTTCAAATATGTATTTTTTACGACTAGAGTGTATCTAAAATGTTTTTGAGAAAATAAATTGTTTTAGAAGTAAATAGTTTCGTCATGTTTAGTTTATAAAGGCATATTTTGGTACAAATCTTGAAGTGGGCCAACTGAAGTGGGAACGGACTCTTAGATGTACAATTTACATTGCTTTAATACGGATGTTGAGTCCTGATGTCTTTAATGTTTGAGGAATAAATGAATGATTTTATTTATTATAATTTTGTGAATAAATAGTTATTGGGTTAGGATATGTTAAGATATACCACACAGGTTACGAGATACTTCACGCATTATTTATTATGATTCAGATTTTGTTCGGGCAATATCTTAACATATGATGGGAAAATATTTTGATTCGGATTTTGTTTAATGGATCTCCCCAAATTTTCATCAAAACTTTTGATCAATTTATTTCAAACAAATTCAAAAAATTGTTTTTGCGGTCTGGTAAAAGTGTTTCTGGGTCTTGTAGGATATTCTGAACAAAAAGGCGTTTTGGAACTTTGCTTTAAAGTTGCTAGTCGAGATATAAGCGATATAATATTTGAAAAAAATGCGAAATATGACTCCGAAAAACAATATGAAAAAAAAGAAAATTGTAATGTTGCCAGTGTACCTTAATATTCTTCAAACATCCAATAACAAAATCCCAAAGCATTTCAGGAGGTATTATTGTAAACCTTTTGCTTTTTCTCGCACTCACGTAGAGTATTTAATGAGCGAGCGAGTTTTTTAAAATTAATAAACAAACGTTTACAATAACAATACTACCTGAAATGTTTTCAGATTTTGTTAATGGAAGTTTGTAGAACATTTAGAAATACTGGCAACACTAAATTTTTCGTTTTTCCATATTGTTTTTTCAGGGACGAAAATGGCATATTTCGCGCTTTTTCAAATATTGCAGCGCTTATATCTCGAAAACTTGCAACTTCAGAGAATAGTTCTAAATCACCTTTTTTTCAGAATGTCCCAAAAAATATAATAAAACTTGGACCGACGAAATTTCATCTCGCAGACTAGGTAGTTTTTAGTGTACAAATAATAGTTTATTCTACGTTTGCTCACTATGACGTTTAAGCAACACGTACAGTTACAAAGTTCACAACAAGTGTACAACAGCTAAGCTAACATCTTGGACGAAAAACAAAACTTTACATAAAACATTTTTGACGCATTGTTGAGCCTAGCAACATGCAGATTCGATAAAAGGGGCCCTTTTGAATAAGATTATGCAAAAAATCCGAATCAGAATATTTTTCCCATTAGATACGAAGATATCGCCCG
This sequence comes from Acanthoscelides obtectus, assembly GCA_963669975.1. NCBI lineage: Eukaryota > Metazoa > Arthropoda > Insecta > Coleoptera > Chrysomelidae > Acanthoscelides > Acanthoscelides obtectus. The sequence continues at coordinate 105,961,065 of CAVLJG010000003.1, read as the reverse complement.
GACTAGTTACAAATTTGATATTAACTCATTGTTGCACTAAGATGGTGAATAAAAAGTGTTGATTATCAAAGTAACGTTTGCATTACGTTGAATATTGCATTTCTTTCTCCGAAACCAATGCACTGATGCAAAACAGTATATCCACGCGGGCGAAGCCGTGGGTATAGGCTAGTTTGTTCATAATCATTATCAGATTTTCTTATACATAAACCACTAATTTTTGTTGTTTAATATCTCTACAGGAACGAGAGTCCGGAAGAAGCTTTGATGTTAGCCAAGAAACACGAGAAACACGACTGGTACATCAAACTTCAAATTGAAGACCACCAAAAATACACGGATGTAATCGACTACATTTCCAACTTGAATTATGAAGAAGCCGAATATTACATGAAGAAATACGGAATGGTCCTGGTAGAAAATGTTCCAAAAGAAAGCACCACTCTCCTGAAGAAGCTTTGCACCAACTACAAGCCTAACAACGCGCCTTTGAACTCCGAAAACCTGATAAGCGGGAGTTTTGAGGTGCCTTGTCGAGCTGACGCAGAGGACTTTGTCCACCTATTCCTCAACAACTCTGAGTTGCTAGTGGAGTTCCTGGAGCATCTTCTGAATGAAGGATGCATCCTGAGCACTGCAGTTTACAACCTGCTCTTTGAACATTACATCCACGTCTGGTCTAATCTGAAGAACGTTGCCGATAAAAATAGGATGTCGCAGAAAGCGTTGAAGTTGTTGCAGAACTCTGATGTGAAATATGATAAGTCGCAGGCGCTCGTGGTGTGTCATTTGCACTCGTTCAAGGAAGGAATTTTGTACTTGTATGAGGAGCAGAAGCTGTATCAGCAAATATTGAGGTATTACTTTAAAGACTACGGTGTTTGTGTTAAAAACAATACTATACCTGCCAAATATTTCTTGAGTGCGTATATCCTGAATCAGGCATTATAGACTAGGAAAATAAGAGAAAAAGATAACCCCGTCTGGATAGTTGCAGAGACGCGATCATTTTTCGCTTCGGCTTTGGTCTGCAAACCAATGGTCGTTTCAGATATTATGGGTAAAATATACAAAAAACTCGTTTTTTTTGCTTTTAGCAGTAAATTTCAAACCTTGCATTTTTTAATCGTTTTGCTCACGCGTAGAACACACGTTCATATAAAAAATTAAGACATCGTCATACAGTATAATGAAAAATCTACAGAATGGTGATTAAAACTAGATAATAACACGTAGCTGAAAAATCTGCCAACGACGGCTGAAATTTACTTATCGGTCTTGTTACTAAGTCAGAAGCTACAAATTAGATGAACAAATTCTCCTGAAGAGGCAGGTTAAAATTTTCAGACTGATTCATGCTATAGTTTTCGCTAGTTTGTAAAGTGTTTATCCTAGACATCTTTTTTTGAAAAGGGGGTCGCCATCTATAGCAATAAAGCTACGATGTTTTGAGTATACCGCGAAGGGGGAAGAGTTGCTTCATGAAACTATTGTAATACAGGCACACAAATAATGAAATAAGACAGCGTAAAGCGCCACGTGTTACCAGAATCGACCACTGCGACCAGAGTACAGCAGCTACCGTTTGGAACTGTGAAGATCTCAGTCTGCAATGCTAGCGAACTCATCAGCGTGACTGTCACATGGCTGACGATTCTAGCCATTTTGTAGATATGGGCTACTTGACCCTGCATACAAAACATTCTGCTTTCGTTTGTTCGACCGAAGGGCTTATCGGTCCAAGGGCAGATCCAGCATTTGTGTCAGGGAATTGCTGTCATAGGATTCATGGTCAGGAAAATATACCAATTTCCAAAAATTTTAGAGGCATGATTATACAAAAATGAAAAAAATAGCAATATATTGCGTTTATGTCTCTCGCGAATTAAATGAGTTAATCGTTTTCCTTGGATTACTATACATCGTCGCTTAAGTTCTAACACAGCGTAGCAAATTTTGTAAAGAGCCAAAAAAATGACGGAATCTTTATTTTGATGGCACCATTTTTTTTTGAGTTACGCGATGTCAAAACTTATGTGACAATATGTAATAATTATCCAAGGAAACCAATTTTCAACGACGTATCCTTCAGTGCCTCTTTCTCCGCAATCAAAAGGTGTTTTGAAAATCGAGAAGATCAAATACAATAGTTTCAGGATAGTCTTACGAGTCACCCATTCAATTCTTGTCTCATGTTTAGGAAACGTCCTGTACATGACTAAACTAAGACAATACTATCATGCTAGTAAGAAATAAAGTGTCAAAAATATGAAGTAGGATATAGGTAACTGATAGATGAAGAGAGCGAGATTTGAACACTCTTATGGTTAGATAACTATGATGCTGGCTGCTTACCATCTTTCAATCAAATGAAACCGCTTTTCTGTAATTTTGTCCGTCAATAAGTATTTTTATCAAATTTGTTCACAGCATGATCGAAAAGGTTTTTTTTCTATTCCTGTCCGAATGTCTGAATTTTCTACCTTAATCACAAAAAAGAAGAGGCTGGGTAGTACTACAAGCTGTATTAAACGCGAAAAACGCAGTGTAACTATTTTATTTATATTTGCGTCAAGCTGAACGTATAGGCAACCAAACTTCCGCAACCCTGTTATTTCCACGACATCCGCTTTATCCATCGATAAGGTTTGCCAGGTGTGGTGATATTTCACCAACTCCGGTGATTTTTTACTCTTTTGTATTAATTACCTATTTGCAAACAATTGTATTTCATTGAATTTATCAAAAAGATTCGAAAGTCATAAATATTAGTAGTCAAACTAGGTTCGCCCATGACCCCCCCTGGATCCGCGCTTGGATCGGCCGGTCTTTGGTCGGACCGAGAAAAAATATAATCTTTTGTACCGTTAAATCTCGTCCCAGAAGTGCTTTCATGTGTACAAACAAAAATAGATTTACTTTATATACAGGGTGTTTCAGTTTATTGTTGCCTAACTTTAAGTTTCGATAGAACTTTTAAAATTAATGCATAAAGTCTATATAAACATGGGTCGAAAAATGCGTGGCTTCCGAAATACAGGGTGTTTATTGATCGACCAGCCAAAGATTGCTAGGGACGAAAGGGGGAAATGCGATGAAAAAACCTTACCATTAGACGATTTTATATGGAGTCATAGGCGGAGATCGGAGAGACTTGAATTATTAATTGAATTTATATTTTATTACAACTGGTAGTATTAATATTTTTTTGCGATTCATAATGACGTGATACCAAACATACATTATAAGAAATAAATATACACAAACACTGAATATTGAGAACAAAATAAATATATTTTTTAGGCAACAAGTAATATTCCTATGTACGCATTATGATTGAACAGCAAAACAAATTATGCATTCTTCTAAAATAGAATACAACAAGTCAAAAATATCTGACTGAATAGAAAAATATAGGAAAACAAAAAGTAATTTCTTGATGAAATAACCCATAAACAACACATAGAATTAGACTTTCTACTGAGATACTAAAAGCCACAAACCAATAGTATAATAAATGAATATCTAAAAATTCTAAAAGGTAGCCAATCTAGTATAGTTTCAATCCTGATTAGAGTCATGATCACTGTCTGAGGAACTGTCATTGCTATCATGGGGTGTGTCCGAAACTTCTTATTAAATTATCTATCTTATAATTTTTCTCATCAGATGGTGGCCTATGTAGACAAGCTATTTCATAAAGCTCCATTTTTTTAGCATTAGGATCATGCTCTATACCTTTTTTGCTCAACCACGTGATGATGTCTCTTTTTAGAGAAGATCTAGTTGGAGGCTTGTCTTCCAAAGCTGAATGGTAAGGTGCATTATCCATTATTATAATACTATTAGGAGGAATGTTAGGAAATAGTTTTTCAGTAAGCCACTTCGTGAAATTTTCTTGGTTCATTTGACCGTGATAATCACCAGTGGCACAGCCAGCCTTGAAAATGAGACAGGCTCCAGGAACAAAACCATCTTGCGAACCCGCATGAACAATTATAAGTCGTCCTGGAAATGAATAAATAGCCTCATTTTAGTGTTATTTTAAGTTTGCCAACACCTTTTTGAATCACTATGTATAAAAAACATATTTTTGAGAAAAAAATACTTGCAAGGGATTATGTATTCAATTAGACAAATTAAATGAGCACTTATTAAGAATATTCCAAAATTGAGAAAAATGTATAATAAGCAAAATCGAGGTGAAAGAAACTTTATTACCTGTAGAACTTATATTGCTCAGGACACCCATAATTTCTTCGCTTTGCCAGCATTTCTTGAAAGTGAGGTCATTATCAACCCAAGTTTCGTCCAAATAAATAATATGCCTTCCTTCTTCCCGGAACTTTTTAATAGACCTAAGATACTTGTATCGCCAATGTAAAATACTGGGTCTTTCCATTAGTAATTTCCTTTTGTTGTGGCATTTACGCCAGTAAAATCCTTTTGCTTTTAAAAGCAGCCTCAACGATTCTTTACCAAATGGAAATTCCATTTCTTCCTTCAGTTTGATTAGAAGTTTACTACAAGTAGGTACCACTTTAAAATCACAGTAAAATTTTTCTATCATTCTCCGAATAATGGAAAAATCGACTCCATCAATTTTTTGGATCACAGAAGGGCGTGATCTCTTTTTTCCGGGAGAAGCTAAAGGCTGTGTGGAGGTTGCATTTTGCCTGTCTTTATCTTCTTTTCTAATTTTACTTATAGTTCGTTCACTAACACCCGTATAATATGCCGCCCTTGCATTTCTAGCTACCAGTGGATAAACGAAAGTATTGTTAGCCGCTTCTGCATCGCAAGCACGTATCACGTTTGCTATTATTTCCCTTGCCTGGCTGTGAATAACTTTCCCATGCTTGAATTCCATTATCACCACTAAACAGTAAATTATATTTTCAAAGTATTTGCCAACTGCCTACGCCTATGGGAGTAGGTTTATAAATGACCGTGCCATCGGCACGTTATTCTAGTTTCAGATAAGATAAGAGTTTTGGACCAATCAGCGACCGGATGTTTACCTGCGGCCTGGGTTTTCCAGCTACATTGCCAAATTCAGCGGAACAATTCTATATCTTAAATATGTTAATATGTATGGACCGCATTTTATGTAGAACATCTGACAACTTCGCAATTTTTTGTCCGCATTCTTTCGGCTTGCAATCTTTCGCTGGTCCAACATTAAATTTACTTTCTAAAATAGTGTTTTTTTAAATATTTCGAACAATATTTGATGTATAACAGTGAAAATTGAAATACAAGGGTTTTTTGGTACGAAAAAACGAATCATGGGTGTAGTTTTACTGTAGCCGCTAGAGGGCGCTCCCTACTATACTTGTAGTGTATTAAAATGACCGAAATTTTTTTCTTAGTACAATTTTTTGCTTTTTGAATAAAAAAACTGATTCTTCGCACTTTTCAACATATAAAAGCTCTCTTGTGAATTTTCGTTAAAGTTAGCCGTTTTTGAGATATTTCGATTTTTAAGGTTCGATGCATTTTTAATTATTTATGATAAAATAACGTTAAAAAGTCAGTATCTCGACAATTTTTAGAAGTAGGCTGTGCCTGCAAATATTTTTGAAATTGAAAGCAGAATAAGATTAAACGTCAATTAGTTGACAGTTAGTTTTGTTATCTCTTGAAAACTGAAACGTTTTTTTGCAATTGTGAATGTACGAAATTTAGTTTCTTTTACCTGTTATTTTTTTTGTAAGTTTTATAAAAATGCCATTTTTATTCTCCAATCAAGAGTTAGCGGATATTCATTTTGTGTATGGCTTTGTAAATGGAAACGCAGCAGAAGCATCCAGAGAATACGCACGAAGATTTCCAAACAGACGACATCCAACTCAATTGAAAATGGTTTTGGGAATCTCCAAAGGGATCAAAACATAAATGTTCGTCAGCGCAGATTTACCCGTATGATTCTACGTGAGTTTGATAGAGATCGGACCACAAGTGTTAGGAGAGTTTCTGGTGCCTTGGGAATTTCAGCAAGCCATGTTCACCGTGTTCTTAGAAATGACCATAGACGTCCTTACCATTTGCAACCTGTGCAAGGACTACAGCCAGGGGACGGAGAACGAAGAATCACATTTTGTCAGTGGATTCTTGATAGAACTGATAATAATAGGGAGTTTTTAAGTAACGTTTTATGGACCGATGAGTCATGCTTCACTAGACGTGGAGTGGTAAATTTTCATTATCACCATATTTGGTGGCATGAAAATCCGCATGCAGTTCGGGAAAGAAATTATCAGCATGAATTTAGTGTGAACGTGTGGATTGGTATCTACCGTAATCGACTATTTGGACCCTACCTTTTTCCTTCAAAGTTAAATGCTGCGACCTTCTTGGAATTTTTAAAGGCTGAACATGCAAATATGTGGGATGATGTTATGTTAGATTTAAGAAGATTGGCCTGGTTCCAGCTTATTCAGAAAGATGGATCGGCCGTGGAGGACCAGCCGCCTGGCCTCCACGATCAATCCATTAGATTTCTTTATGTGGGGATTTCTAAAAGAAAAAGTGTACCAGACTCCCGTAACCACAAAAGATATGCTAATAGACAGAATCAGGAGTGCATGTGATGAAATAAGGCCTTATTTGAATAATGCTATACCACGTTCGATCATTCGTAGATGTGAATTGTGTATTGAACAATTGGGTTTACATTTCGAGCAACTACTTTAGATTTTGTATGTTTATCCTAACTATCCAATACCATTTTAGTTGTAAATAATTAATTAATTTGTTAAAAATAATATTGGAAAATTAAACAAATTAATATTCTGTTTTTTTCTGTTTATTTGGAGTTAGGAATTATTGCTGTGTTTTAAAATACAATCTAAACGATCATCTTAATTACTTGTAATGCCTAAATCGAAAATGTAAAAAAAATATTATTTTCCCATAAATAATTAAAAATGCATCGAACTTTAAAAATCGAAATATCTAAAAACGGCTAACTATAACGAAAACTCACAGGAGAGCTTTTTTATGCAGAAAAGTGCGAAGAATCAGTTTTTTTAATCAAAAAGCAAAAAATTGCACTAAGAAAAATTTTTCGGTCATTTTAATACACTACAGGTACAGTAGAGAGCGCCCTCTAGCGGCTACAGTAAAACTATGCCCATGGTTCGTTTTGTCGTACCAAAAAACCCTTGTATACCAATTTTCACTGTTATACATCAAATATTGTTCGAAATATTTAAAAAAAAACTATTTTAAAAAGTAAATTTAAACACCCTGTATTTCGGAAGCCACGCATTTTTAGACCCATGTTTATATAGACTTTATGCATTAATTTCAACAGTTCTATCGAATCTTAAAGTTATGCAACAATAAACTGAAACACCCTGTATAAAATTGTTCTTACTAATCCCTGGTCAGAGTTGTTGTGTTAACGAACGGAATTAGCGTTATTATAAAAATCAGATTTTTGAGGAAAGAAACATGATTGTCATGTTATTTCAACTAAATTGCTGACAAGGTGCTGGCAATATGCAGCTCAAATGGGGATATCTCATTGAGAGGCACACAGCGCTACCCAGCTTTCAACAACATCAACTATAGCTGAAGGCTAGCTTTCATCTCTATAAAAAGTACCTACTCTCGAGGATGGTATAATTAGCCCAAACATAAACACATATTGAAATTTGTTGGATCATTTTTGTAGATGTTGAAATGTTATTTATTTCAGGTATCATATATCGAAAGACGACTCAACCGCGGTACTAGCATGTTGCAGGAGATTTGGGCACCAAGACCCTACATTATGGGTCCATGCTCTCTGGTCGTGCGTCAGAAACACGACAAACCCTTCTATGGATTTACTAAATGAAGTAAGTGATACTGTCGTAACTGAAAAGCTTTCTTCCTCTTATCGTTCTACGTAGTCGTGCCATAAGTTCTGTCCCATGATAATCTCATGATAAAAATGAAACAAGATAAGATATATTTATATGAAAGATATTATTTATTCGACAACATTTTTAGAATTCATAATCAAACAGTTTTATTCAAAATGTCCCCCCTTGGCCTTCACACACTGCTTCAATCTCGCGGGCCACTCATCTATCACTGCACGCACAGCTTCCAAAGGAATAGCTGCCGCTGATCGGATCAAATCCGCTTTCAGGGACTCGATATTACGGTGGGCTTTGGAGCAGGCCAACTGCTCTAGCAGGTCCCACAACTTGTAGTCTAAAGGATTGAGGTCCGGACTCCCTGAGGGCCAATCTTCCGCAGCAATGAACTCTGGCACATTGCTTTTCAGCCAGCGCTGCGTACTCTTAGCCTTGTGAGCCGGGGCGGAATCCTGCTGGTAGACCCAGTGTTGGTTGGCAAACAATGTACCACTTAAAGGCTTGACGATAGGATCCAGTATGTCGCTCTGATAGTTTGCCGCTTTTGTTTTCACGCCCTGTTTACAGAAATGGAGCTGAGTGACCCCTTCGTAGGACACCCCCCACCAAACCATGACTGACGCAGGGTGGTGGCCTCTCTCAACTCTCGGAATGATCTCCGAAGCTTCCTGTGAACTCCTTGCATACACTTTGTCATTTTGTCGGTTGAATTTTTCTTCTATGGTGAAGATATTCTCATCCGTGAACAAAATCTTTCGGAATCCCCCAGCTGCGTACCTCTCCAAGAGCTTCTTGGATCTTGTCGCCCTGATGTGACGCAAGGTGGCCGTAAGTCGCTGGCCCGTACGTCTCCGGTAAGCCCCTAGCCCTAGGTCTTGTTTAATGATGCGCGACATCGTCCGGACAGGAATCTTCATTTCCCTGGATAGGATCTTCTGCTTCCGGAGTGGATTCCTTTGAATCCTGGCTTTTACGGCTTTGATGGCTGCTGGAGTCCTTACTTGACGAGGTCTTCCGCTTCTTGGCCTGTCATCAACAGAGGACGTCTCATTGTACCGCTGAATGGTCCTAGACACAAATTTACGCGATATTTGAAGGCCGCGTAAGAGTTCAAAAATCTGACTAGCACTGTGATTACACTTATGTAAAGCTATCACTGCAATACGGTTCTCTGCCTTGCCCCACTCCATCGTTATGCTTCGAGAGATCAATACAAACTGAGGTATATGTAATTACCCGAAAAGCGCTTAATCAACTGACACCACAATGTAAACAATCGGACAAGTATTAACAGGTCTACACTTGTTTGAAAACGAGGGACAGAACTTATGGCATGACTATGTATACATGTAAAAAGTGTAAGAAACCTGTATTCCGTGTGAAGCATTTACGGTTGGGGTTGGCCGAGTTTCGGTGTGTACGAGAGATCAGCGAGAGAAGCGCCCAACACGTATGTTAGAAAGAGTTAGAACTAGTGCTGCGTGACCTTCCTGGCTGTCATTGACAGGCAACGTGGTCAGCACACTGTTTCCAATGCTTTCTAACATACGCGTTGCACGCTTCTCTCTCCTGTACACATTGAAACCCGGTCGACCTCAACCGTAAACGATTCGCACGGTATTAGCTGAGGTGTCCAATACTCGTGGAATTTTTTATGCGATTCTGAGTCTTTGCCATTTTAAAAAAATCTCAGTTCCAAAAGGACTATGAACCAGTGTTTCAAACCTCTGAGTCACTAAATTGTGACAGATCGTCATTAGGTTAGGTTTCTTGTGAGTGGATCAATCACGATCCTCCACTGCGACTTACTGGTCAATCCCACAGTAATTTTGATGATGAGTAGGTGGAGTCAAGTGCTTGAAGCCCGGCTTGACTATATGAAAAAAGTTTATAAACGCGTGGTTCAATTGTCGTTCTGCAATCATTCTGGTACACAGTTCTATAGCGTATAGCTCTGCCTGGAAAATCGATGCCCAGGTTCCTAGGCTGACTGATTCCTTAATATTCAGCTTCGGCATGCGGACACTAGCCCCAACACCTATTTTTATCTTTGAGGAATTATCACTGTGGTAGTTTTGTATGTTTCTTCTATAGTGAGATTGTCCATCATACCATTCGCCACAGGATGTAGCCTGGTTGTCCTTCGTGCCTTGCTTTCCAGGTAAATGTGCTGCCTTGTCCCATCAGGCTACAGACTGATAGGTCATACGACCATTTGCTTACGATTCATTCCCCATTTCTTTCCACAGACCCTTCGACACAAAGGACTGCTTCCAGATGCGAATTCCAGCTTAGCGTTTCATCTAAAATTACTCCTAGATATTTCGCCCCTGTAGATTATCCTCACTATCTAGTTAAAAATACCTTTAAATTTTTAGATTCTGACTGTGATAGCAAAAGAAAAACTTTTCTCTCCACAACTAGTCATAGATGCTCTTGGTAGTGGTAACGCCAACATAACATTGGGCCACATAAGGTCCTATATCACGAATGAGATTCAACAAGAGCAAAAAGTGACCAAAGAGGTATCTCAGTTAACAACCAACTATCGTCGGGATACCGAGAAATTGAAGGAACTCTTAGAAGAGTTAAAGAATGGAGTTATAGAGATCAGAGGATCAAGGTAAGGCATTTCTTATAGCCCATGAATTGACTAAAATATTGAGAGGTATGTTCGAGCATTTTAAGGTGATTTTTTGTTGGAGAAAAGAGCCTCAATAAAGAATAACCTTTTTACGCACAGACTTGTCACTGTTGAATATTTTAAATTTATTATGTGGCATCTACAGAGTTGAAATTCTTATAAGGAAAGCACAGAATGTAAGTTGACATTAACCAATATGTCAGTGAGCTTTAACTGTAGTGGTCAATTGAGGTTTTCTCATGAAGACTGATCAAACATTTTTGCTCTGACATTAACCTTTCTCTCGTATAGAAAAACAAATAACTAAATTCTAACTCATCTTTTCAGATGTGCAGCCTGTCATCATCCATTGGAACTACCGAAAATCCATTTTCTCTGCAAGCACAGTTTCCACCAGCACTGTTTCCAGAGCTTTTCCGATGACGAGATAAAATGTCTCACCTGCGAACCTCAAAATAAGGACCTCCTAGAACTACTCAGAGCCAGAGAGTACAACAGAGATCTGCACGAAACATTCCACTCGCAACTAGAAAAGGCGCACGACGGCTTCTCTGTTGCGGCAGAGTACTTTGGTCGAGGAGTGTTCAATAAATACAAGGTGAATTTTATATCTCAATTCAAATTCTTCTGATTACCTTTATCTACATAAATGTCTTGTCACTGATTGGATAGATTTAATTACAAGAAATTTAAAAGAATACTAGTTCAATGCCACATAACGCATGGATTTATAATCTGCGGATCTACAAATAACCATCTAAATTCATTACTATGAATACAAATATTATTTATAGAATGTATATCAAAACTTTATCATAACAATACTTTTGTATTTAAAAAAATTATTTTGGTATGACGTATTTAGTCCCTTGAAAACAATCATTCAACTGTTCCTAAAAATTATGAACATAACACCAGGAATAAAAGTGAATAGATAATTACTGCAACACCAAAAAAAGAAATAAGGTTGAGGAAAAGGTCCCATTTTATATCGTGAGATATTCACAAATATGAGAAAGAACAATATCGCTATTGAGGAGATCCTTGAATACGGGCACACGACGTAATTTATAACAATTCTGACACATAGATATTAATTCATCTATTACCTTTTTCGCATTACCGATATAAAAATACTGTATCATATTTGTATTGCATCGACTTTCTCTATTCTTTGTTAGTCTCATAGGCCATTTATTGCTATTGTGTGTTTTGGAATAAGATCTATACACAAGGATATTCTCCCTTGTGGTATATTGATTTTCACAGATTGTAATTAGTGTGATTAAATTAGTAATATAGCTTTCGTTGGTCCAACCATGGACAGCCGTTTCGTGCTTTTTTGCAACTCATCAGCATGGTCTAGGGGTGGGCTCAGGGAACAACGAACGAAAGCTGAGCAACTGTCCTCTATCCAGGATATATGGTCTATCAAAATAAGACATCACACTATTACCAGAATAGTATTAGGTTGTTCGGAAAATTCTTGCGGTTTTTAACCTTCAAATTCAAAGGAGCATATATCAGCTTTAACAAAACTGTATTGGTCAAAATAAAAATCAGTACACTTTTGCCAACGAGAAATGTAGAAATCCGGGGTTCTGGAGGCGATGAATGCATTGAAGGCATTTTTGGCATCGTCATGGTTATTGAAGCATTTCTCGCTAAGGAAGTTGTCGAAGTGTTTGAAAAAGTGGTAATCGTTCGGCGAGAGGTCTGGGGAATATGGTGGATGAGGATGAGTTTCATAGCCCAATTCGTTCAGCTTTTGCAGGTTCGGTTGTGTGACGTGTGGTCGGGCGTTGTCGTGGAGGAGAATTGGTCCCTTCATATTGACCAATCTAGGGCACATTCGTCGGAGTTTCTGATGCATTTCGTCGATTTGCTGGCAGTACTTCTCCGCCGTAATCGTTTCGCCCGGATTTAGAAAGCTGTGGTGAATGAGATCGGCTGCAGACCCCCAAACAGTCACAAAACCCTTCTTGGGATGGAGATTCGGCTTCAGGGAATGTTGTGGAGCCTCGTCGCTGTCCAGAACCAGAACATCGCCTATTGTCGTAGAGAATCCACTTTTCATCACATGTCACAATCCGGTTTTTGTTTTATTTATCGAGCTTTTTTTACTTTCCGATCCGTTTCAAGTGAACGGAAATGGTCGCAATACCCACATCAAGCTCCTCAACAGTTTTGTGCGGGTTTTCTTCCCTCCAGGGCCTTTAATTCGTCGTCGTCAACATCATCCGGCCGACCACTGCAACTTAAAGGCTCTCGTCACCACTGCGGAATTTCTTGAACCACCATTGTGCCGTACGTTCGTTAGTAGTTCCTTGGCCAAATGCATCGTCGATATCGCGAGCTGTCTCGGCAGCTTTTAGACCTGATTTGAACTGGAATAACAAAATCCAACGTATTCGCCTCTTGTCCATCGTATACGACTAGATAGATCTATTTATTTATTTATTTTATTTTATACATAATTGCCCAACAGGACTATTCCAATTAGAGGACAATATAATGGTATCTTTACTCATAATACATACATATAATGTATACATAAAACTAACTTGAAAAACAGAATTAGCTATTATAATAGTACCTGAAATTCGACAAGATCTTACTGATACAATCAAAATTAATGTCAGAACTGTCTGCTATGGAATTATAATTGTTGCATATAGAATGTAGCGGAGAATAAAATAATACATTGGTACGGGAGGTAATACAGTAGAAAGTTAGAGTTCTTCTCGTGGAATACAGAAATTTAACCACTGGAGAAGTTCTGGTGCATACACTCTGCAGTGCAAAAGCTTATGAAGGAATGACAGGCCAGCAGTGGAACGTCTTAACTGTAGAGACTCTAGTTCAAAACGACGTAGCAGAACAAATTGAGATACCCCCTTTCTGGATATGAGCCATCGATTTTATCAACACAGTATTTAACAAATTTTCTTTGTACATTTTCTAAGATGTTTATATAATACGCATAGGAAGGGTTCCATATCAAAGAAGCATACTCAAGTTTTGGTCGCACCAGTGAAATGAAAAGAGCTTTTAGTGCCGCTTCGTTGGGAAAAGATCGGCCAGTTACGCATTATGAAACCCAGAATCCGTGTCGCTTCGGAAGTGACGCGTGCTACATGGACAGAAAAGTCCAATCTACGGGAAAATGTTACCTCAAGATCTTTAGTCTCTGTTGTTCTCTCCAAAACCGCATTATTTATGGAATAATCAAACATAATCGGGTTCATTTTACGACAATATGAACATACTTTGCATTTGGAAATATTTAAGAAGAGAATATTATTGTCGCACCACTGTGTGATGGTACGCAGATCGTCCTGAAGGGAAATACAGCTCTCCAAATTTGTAATTTTGGTGTAGATTTTCAGATCATCAGAAAATATTAGAGATTCACACTGTAGTGAAGCGGCAAGGTTATTTATGAAGAATAAAAACAGCAAGGGACCTAGGTTTGAACCTTGCGGTACTCCAGAGGCAACAGTATAATTAGCTGAAGAATAACCATTATAATAAGCATATTGCGTCGTATTAGAAAGATATGAGCTTAGAAGACCGAAATAATGAAGGCTATCCACAAGAAGATAATGGTTTAATTTTTCGAAAGCCTTGCTGAAATCCATGTAAATAACATCGACTTGTTGTTTATTGTCTAACGATTCTTTGATGAAACCATGCTGTGATGGTGTAATTAGGCTTTTAACATTCTCGAAGATAAAAGAGAAAAGGGCCATTTCAAAAGCCTTTGCAAAGTTGTTCAAAATGTTTATAGCTCTATAGTTGAGTACATCAGATTTATCACCATCTTTCAGGACCGGACACACCTTTGCTATCTTCCAAACATCAGGAAAAATTCCACTTTTTAATATAGCATTGAAAATTATCAGCATCAGCTTAACGAAAACATGAGCATAATCTTTATAAAACTAGGTATTTGATCTCTACCAGGCGTAAGTTTATTTTGAACCTTCAGTACATCAGGTTCCGTTAATTCCTCTAGATAAATACATGGTGTTGAGGTGACGCTATCTAAAGAAGAGGGAATATTTCGAGGAGTAACATACACACTCTTAAAATAGTCGGCAATTGCATCAATAACAGCTGTGGAGTATTAAATACGTTGCCATTGAACTGGACTTGGCCTGGTAATCTGATAGAGTCTCTCTTATTCCGAATGTATGACCAGAACTTCTTCGGGTCGTTGATTATACTGTCATCAACCGACAACAAGTACTCACTGTAAGCAACTCTAATTTGCCCCTTTATGATTCTGCGCAATCTAGAAAATTCATTGTAATAGTAAACGTTGCTTGTTCTCTTATATTTTCTGTAGTAGAAATACTTCAAATTTGCGTTACTCATAATTTCTCCAGTATACCAAGGAGGATACCTGAATTTGCAGGTAGTATATTTGGGAACATAAATATCAAATATTTAAAAAATTTTAGCATAAAATGTATCGCATAGTTCATTATCATCTGTAATATTATATATTCTGTATATAAGCCAACATAGGATGCCTTCGTGAAGTTTTACATCAATGAGGTAGGATCAGTATTTGGGGGCAAGTTAGACTTACTAGACAGCTGTATGGTAAATAGGATACTTAAAGGTGGATGGTGAGGATCAACTTGTTTAACAATAGAAATAGCTTCCCTTGAAATAATACATGGTAGGTACACTTTCAGTGCTTATGACTAAATCCAGCCATCGGCCCAGCGCATTTAATATTAGGTTAGATTGGATGGTGTTGGTAAGATCTAAAAAATTAGCGTTGTATAACGAAAATCTGAATGGAGACTAAATACGACACCGGGGGCATTAAAATCGACAAGTATCAACATGTTGGGCTGATTGATTATTAACGTACTCGTGTGTGACAAAAAACTTTCGTAAGTGTCATTAGAAGTCTCTGGTGGAATATAAATAACATAAACAAACAGAGTGAGTGGTAGCTTGCACTTAAACGCAACTATGTCAGTGGAAGGATAATCAGTAGACAAATCTAAAAAAACATGTTCTGCCATAAAACTAGTTTTACATGCCAACAATACACCCCCACCAGACAATTTCTTTGTTCTTACAAAATCACGGTCACTACGAAACACTGTAGTTTCCAGGAAAAATTTCAGAGTCACGTTCTTTGTCGGACAGCCAAGATTCTGTTAAACCAATTAGATCATATTCATTCGAGGTTGCCGATGAAAATAAATCATCAATTTTGGAAATAAAGCCCCTAACATTCTGATAATACGCTCGAAATTCGGCGCTGCTGGGTCTATTCAGTTTAACTTAGCAACAATTTTTGGAAGACCATTTACGTATTTGATTCTGATGTTCTTCTCACTTGCAGCAATCCTCTGATCCAGTTCATGTTAGACTCTTCTATAAAATTCCTGTTGTTTTGGTGACCTGTCAGTAGAAATACTTGTATTCCTGTTACCGGATCTAAGTTTAGCAGAGTTTTTAATGCATAACATGACATCTTGATCGAAAAACGCGCTTTAAAATTATATATAAAGACATAGTATTATAAATAAATTTTAGTGTAAAATACATCATTTAAAATATAAATAACAAAAACCGCAATAACTTTCTGATCAACCTAATATATATTTTTTTAATTTTCATGCAAATAGGTGAAATAATGTTACTTTTACTGTACAATCTTTGAAATGTGCAATAAATGAAATTGAGTAACATTTATTTATTGATATCTGATCAGATAAAAATGCAAAACTTATCAGTTCCATAGGTTACACAATGTAAGTGGCGATATTGATGTGAGGAGGTAAATAGTGATGTCTACAACATACTTTTGACCACTTACCTCCAAGACAAACATTTAGCATTTAGACAGTTTTTTGACATGTGGAGACGTCTCAAACGATATTTTTGTGTGAGTAGCATGTTGAGAGATGTAAATCTGATAATAATAGAGTAACAAATTCCTAACAAAATCCAAAAATTAAGATTATAGTTTTTGTTTTTTCCTTTACTGGATTGCTGATACGTGATTATATGTTATGGAACTTGCTTTTCAAATATATTCTGCTTATTCACATAAGATCCTAGATCCAGATACAGAAACAAGATCATCATTTTCTTAAGTCACCAACGTTCGTTAAAAGTTTGGAACTGTTTTTGTATGCTCCCAACCATTTTGGACAATAGCCAAAGTTCGAAATATGCCAAACCCCATTTTTTATTTTCCTTCAAAAACTAGGTTTTTCACCTACTTGCCCACAGTGTCTAGACTTTTTCAAAGGACCATACCCATTTGTTTGCTTTGTTTCATCTGCCTCCAAGGCTAGACCTAAGACCTATACCCCACTGATGAGTTGCTAATGAGCACGAAACAGCGCTATCTGTGGTTGGTCGTGGTTCCAGGAGGAGGAAAGCCAACATGTAGATTTCAGTCAATACTACCTATGTTAATATCGTTGCTTCATTACCTTCTTCAAGGAAAAAACATATCAAAATAAAAACAAAACAGAGCATTTCCTACCGACAAGCGGAAGTATTGTCACCGAGAGACGCTATGCGCAATAATGTACGAAGTGAGTCTATCTTATCATTTTCAAGCATTATCGAGTCACACTGTCCCTAAGCCGTTTCTCTTCTCATCAGTAAAAAGGTGAAATTTTTTAGGTGTTACTTTAAAACAGTTTCGAGTAGGAAACTTTGAAGTACCAAGCCGGTTCACTTACTTTGTTGTTTGGTCCCATTTTAAATTCAAGTGCTTCCTCAGTAATGATAATGTTAACTTCAAGATACCGATTTCAATTTAACGGTTATTTTTAATAAATACAGGGTGTTCCTTAATGATATGCGGATATTTAAGGGTGTGAATCTACATTAAAAATTAATGTTAGTTTGCTTTATAAACTATGGTCCAAAAATGTTTCCGTACATAAGCTCGGGGTGTTGAAGTTTTAGGAAAAAAAATGGGAATTAATTAATATTTTCAGAACCGCTTCAGATATTTTACTGATATTTAGTACATAGTGAAAGTTGATAAAGTTGCATATTTTTCAATGCAAAAATAATTTTTGCTTTAACAGTGGCGTGCGTACGGGTATTGATTTCGATATTTTTCAAGAAAAAAAATGGTATGCCACTTCTTAAAAGTTCAACACCCTGAGTGTTTGTAGGAAACATTTTTGGACCATAGCTTATAAAGGAAACTAACATTAATTTTTCAAGAGATTGACACCCTTAAATATTCGCATATCATAAGGAACACCCTGTATGTTAAGGTGTATTGTTAAAAACAGGTAATAACAGATGAAGCTATGGAAAAGAACCTGGGTGTACCGATAGTTAGCACATCAAAGCCTCCTGTTCGAAAGGCTGCGAGTGAAACTAGGAGCTATGGAATGGGAGCAGAGGCAAGGTTGAGGCAGACTGAAGTGAAAAGTAAGCCTGGGCCTGTGCCTATATCTGAGGGGAGGATAAGATTGCAGGAACAAAGGTATTTATATATTTCTTATACAATTAATATTTGAATGTTTTGTATTGAGCAAAAATTGTTTTATTTTTCAAATAATGGTTCCTTGTTCTCCATTTTAACTGACTCCTCACGTTTCGGCCACCTCAGTGGCCTTTTTCAAAGTACAAATGGCATTAGCATATATTTTATATTTATTCGTCTTACAGGTGATTTTTTTGGCCCATTTTATAACAAAATATATAATATATAACTTTAATACAAATTGCCAAATCATACATTAAAATTTGTATTGGTGAACGTTGGATTTATGATTTATTCACAGATTGTAATTAGTGTGAATAAATATTACTGTCATCTTTTCAGAATAAGTTCATCTCTTGAAGCGAACATGAGCCGTTACTCCAAAAGTGTAGACAAGAAAAGTGTTCCTACACCTTCAAATCCCTTTGAAGACGCATATGATGAATCAAATAATCCATTTTGTGATGATGACGATGATTTAGATGAAACAAATCCTTTTAGAGAAGACCTGATGCGTGATAGGAATTTGAATCATTTTAGCTAAATTATATTAGAGATCTATATTATGAAAGTCTATTTTGCAGTTATATTGAAAAGTTGCTTTTATAATTGATTTGTACAAATTTTTGTAACATTTGCACAGTATCTCTTATGTGAACTGGTCAGTAGCCATCTTCAAATATTATATCAAAACCCAATACTAAGAAAAAAGATTTGATATTTCCATGGACTCCCTTGATTTCTGCATTAAGTTCTAAGTTTCAAGCTATACAAATAGCTCATATAAATAATTGATATATATATATATATATATATATATACAAAGGATTTTATTTTCTTTTTGTTACCCTTATACTATTTATGCTACAATAAAATATATAAACAGTTTCAAATACTTTTTTATGAACATCCTGGGAAGGGGTCAGTTCTATTCTTCCTCAATACAAACTGAATCTTCCGATCCATATCTTCATTATAGATTGCCTTGCATTTTTCAAAGTTTATACGTCTCCTGAACTACAATTAAGGGCAAATATCAAAAAAAGGACATGTTAAAGTAATGCCTTGATTGCATGTAACAAGTACAGTGGCGAGACAGTGCCCTCGGCCGAGCACTGGACCCAGTAATAGGGATGTGACTTCGAGTCGAAAAAATCGATAACTTGATAAGCGACTCGATGTTTACGTTAACCGGTAGCAGACGCGCGGAGTGGGAGCTGGAAAGGCGTGGCTGTACTACCCGGCCGTACCGTATCGCCGCAGCGCGGTACAGCACTCACACGCTTCAGTCTCTCGGCAACCGTCGGCGCAGCGGAATGTCTACGCGTTCACAGCTCCGTGCAGAGCTTATTTTGTTTACTTTTTTTAGTAGTGATGTTCACTATAGGGTTCTGGATTGTGTTGGTAGACCTAATTTCCAAAGTGGAAATTAGGTCTACCTCCAACTCTTCTGAGGGAAACAGGATACATGCGCAGCAAACTAGGTTAGAATTGCATACTCATCTAGTTGTGTGCTGGGTTGACATCCTATGTTTTTTTAAATAAATTGCGCACATTGCATACACTAAGAGATTAGTCATATACTGAGGTTTTTGGGAAATACTAAAATTTGACCAAATCGTTTTTATTTTTGTCTGACTTAATTTTAAGAAATGCCAGAAACTAATGGCACTACATGATGGTGTTTTGCACAACATTTAAAAAAGTACGACCCTGTATCTAATAGCATCTTTTTCTACGACTTCAAGGATGTACCACGTTACATTTGTTTTTTTAAGTTATAAAAAAGCGTGTTTTTTTTTTCTATTTTTTCATTTTATTTAAGTAGACGTAGCAAACAAATGCTTGATGTAAGATTGTGTTATTATACAAAGGAATTCACAGAAACGTGCACTAATCTAACGTTCTTGTAAGAATTCTTATGTACTTACATTCATTTCTAAAAAATCTCAAAAATATTAGCAAAGCCTCGAACAAAATACTATTTTTTGTCCAAGGAATTGGTGATAGTCTATAAATGTCAGTATCGTGCTTTGACACTAAGCCCTTAGCACTATGTTTACTAAATATGGTGCAAAAAATCAAGCGTTGATTCTCTGGCGTTTTCAAACCTGGAATCTCAGCCCCGTGTTTAGGGAACTACAATGTCTTACCTTGCTTGTTGGAGGATACATGAGTTCGATATTCAAAAAGTATTTTATCCCATAAATCTGGGCATTTAAAAAATGTTCAGAGACATTAACGTTCCACCGCATGGACGCCAGGCGACGCAAAATGCAGATAACAGCTTTTGTTTAGTTTTTTGGCAAACATTGCTGCGCCTCAAATTTCATATATCTCCATTGGTATTTCTCAATATTTCATACAAAACTTCTTTTTTTTATAACATTCTATCAAAATAGCAGAGGTAGTAAAATCATCCGATGAGCTGCAACGCCGCAATCCAGGCGGCAAGAATGACAAGGTTATCTGTCAAGACGGACGTCTATCCCGGGGTACCGACCGAGTCATTTAGAACGGCAATTTTGCAATTTTCATTTGCATTTTTTTAAGTGTTGTGCAACGATTTCGGCAATAGATTCGATACGGATAGTTTTCTAGAGTCGAGTAGAATACATTTCAACAGTTGTCTTGCGTGGCCATGTTATCTTTACTCGGACCTAACTTTGCATATACAGGGTGACCTATCTATATGTGGACGGAATATTACTCATAAAAAAATACATTTTGGGAAATTCGATTTATGGGATGTTATACATGACATTTGATGGCACATATCTAAAATAACAGTGTCCCAATTTCGACCTAGATATCAAAGTTGTGATTTTTCAAATTGAATGGCTCAAATTTTATTGCATTTTTGGATAAACCAATTCAAAAGAAGAAAATTGATATAACATACTATGGGGTTTTGGTAATTAGCTACTGAGATATAAGGTGTTTTAGTCTAGAAAAACTCCCCACTTCGGCAAACCCCTCATTCTGTCATTTTGGAATTTGGAGTGCTGAATTGTGTATCAAAAAAAACTTACACACCTCAGCTTCTAGCTTATTTGTTACCTTTTCGAATTTTAATTTTTGTTCATACAGGGTGGTGTTAAAAAATTTCAAATGCCTTGTATACCGTGTAGGTTTGGATTCATTCTTTTAAAAGCTTTTTTTGATACTAGACACATAAGGGTTTTTACGGCTTTTTTTTCGGTTGTTAGCCCGTTTTTTATGGAACAGCTTAATTCTCTAAAATATCGCATCATGCTTGGGAACAAATAAATTGTTCATTAGTTACAAACTGTCAAAATTAGCTATGTGAACATTATAACGAAACCGTGTTTGGAAATGAATTTTTCTAAAAAAGAAATGGTGAATATGGTGTTCGTTTTGGGCGGAGCCCAAAGAAATAGTTTCCTAGCATCTCGCATTTATAAGCAATGGTACCCCAAATGCGACATTCAAGGCCGGAAACATTTTCCACACTATGAGAACGTTTTGAAACAAGTGGAGCAGTGGAATATAGTAAAAAATGTATAAATAAAGTGTCACCAATGAGGCGAATCAATTGGAGGTTATATTAAAGTTGCAGGGAAATCCCAATTTAAGTGCACGTCAAATTGGAACAGAAACTGATATATGCAGAACTTTTGTCCAAAGGATTATTCACAAGCATAGGTACCATCCATATCACTTATGCTTGCATCAAGGCCTTCGTCCTTAAGATTTCGCAGCTCGAATGGAGTTTAGTAGAATAATGCTAAATAAAGTGAGTGAAGACACTACTTTCCTGGATAAGATTCTTTTTAGCGATGAGGCAACTTTTAACAGCATTGGTGTTGTCAACAGGCATAACATGCACTATTATGCGACGGAAAACCCTTACTGGGTTAGGCAAATATATTTCCAAAATAAATGGAGCTTGAATGTTTGGGGAGGAGTTATTGGCAGACAAGTTATCGGGCCTTTCTTTTTCGACAACAGATTAACAGGTACAGAACAGCATATGCCTTTGCTTTTGGAGGATGTCACCTGCGCATTATTATAATCGTGTGCGTAAGTATTTGGACACCTGGAGTAACAATCATTGGATCGGTCGTGATGGGCCTACATCTTCGCCTCCTAGATCAACAGATATGACATTGATGGACTTCTTTCTATGGGGCAACGTGAAGCAAGAGGTTTATAGTTATCCACCACCTACCCCGGAAAATATGAAGGAAAGGATTAAGGTTGCTTTTCTGAACATAAGGGAACATATATTTTCGAGCAGTTTTTGTAGATTAGGTCTCGAGTAGTGATAGTAGTTTGTTTGTATTGTTTTTATAGTTGTTTTTCTCTATTACGCTTGAAGCTGATGTAATCTGTTCTGATTGTTATTAGTTTCTATGACAAATCTGTATTTTTAGTGGTAATATGGAACTAGACCACTGTTGTTTCCATGGATGATGTGATTTTTTTCCTTAATTTGGTGTGTTGTTCTATTAAAAGCTTAATAACTCAACATCTAGTGATCTAATATGCATCAAACAAAAAAATTGAATCCAAACTTGCACAAATATACAGGGTGATGCATTTGAAAGTTTTGAGAAAAAGTACAATTCGTGTTTTTGGCCACCCTGTATGAGCAAAAATGAAAATTCGAAAAAGTAACAAATAAGATAAAAGCTAAGGTGTTTAAGTTTATTTGGAACAAAATTCAGCACTCCAGATTCCAAAATCACGAACTGAGGGGTTGCCAAAGCAGACAGTTTTTCTGGACAAAACACCTTACATCTCAGTAGCTAATTACTGAAACCCCATAGTCTGTTATATCAATCTTCTTCTTTTGAATTGATTTATCCAAGAATGCAATAAAATTTGAGGCATTACAATTAAAAAATCACAACTTTGATATGTAGGTGAAAATTGGGACACCCTGTATAATGGCAAATATTTTAGAAATGTGCCCTCAAATGTCATGTATAACATGCCATAAATAGATTTTTTTCAAAATGTATTTGTCTATGAGTAATATTCTGTCCACACATGGATGGGCCACCCTTTATAGTCATTACGATCCATTTTTATTAGCAACACTAGCTCGTCTTCCGATCGACAATGCACTGATTTGAAGAAAAGCTCCAGATACGTGCGAACACCTCCTTGTCCGTACAACTCTCTGGACCTAGTAATATTTTGCTGTCTCGCCAGTGTACTCGTTATATGTATCAAGGCATAAAGGTTAGTTACCTGGTAGGGTTTTTCGTAATATCGAGTCCTTCGATATTGGTCGAGAATATCTTCTCTACCTAGGATCCTATTCAAAATTCGGCAAGCTGCTTCCACATCATTGTTGTGAACTAGAACTGTTCTAGCTATAAAGGTTGCGTGCCTCATTTTTCGAGAAAATAGTTATCTTCTTGGAAATATTTTTCGTTCTTATTCTTAGGTTAGGAAATTTTGACAGAATCTTTGATTTGACAATCGTGGGTCGTGGGCACAAATCGCGGGTTGTCAGTTCAAGTCCTAGCGCCATCGCGTGCTAGTTAGACAATCAACTGAAGGATGACGCCACCATCACATATTTTCACTATCGAAGAAATCCAGGCAACCTGTATTGCGCTTGTAACAAGTGGTTGCGGGATTGCGACCTGTAGCGCTGTGACAAAAATACTTAACCGATTCTCCTCAATTGTTTAAAATTAATAAAACTTCCAGAATTCCACTGTTTTAACCGAGAACTCCTAGAGCATAATATATAATGGTCATTGCTGTAAGGAACATGGTTCTATATATTGCACATACTGATTTTTTAAGATTATCTACTATTCTATACAGAAGCAAAAATATAAATATAGTAACACACATTACATTATATAATGATGGCTAATATTGCTATCAAATGGATTCAACGCACTAAAATCGATGAAAATGTCAGTGTCTAGAAAAATGAGTGAAATAAATTGTTAACTTTTTGAGACGCCCCAAAACAAAAACTGTAAAATGGCTCACCCTATATCACACAGGAAGTCTTTTGGCCACTCACCTATAATTAAAAAAATTATAGTATCTATACAGTTATCTTCTGTTTCCAAAAGTTTTACTCACCTCACGCTCCTCAAAAGCTCCTGAGAGTACCCCACAATACAACACAGATATGCACAAACGACAACACTATCCGCTATAGCTTTAATTTCGAGTAATTCAACAAGTCATTTTCAATCAAAAACATGACAAATCCACCAAATTGCTGAAATTCGAACCGCAAACAGCCCGAGCAAAGCATCTCTTGCTTCGACGCGAAGAACAAACTGAATTATTGTCCCATTCATGGCCATATACGATGTATGCAGGGAAAAATGAGTCATGGGCAAAAAAAGTTTAAGCCTCAGAAAAAAGTATTGATACCGATATAATTTTATTTTAGACACGACAGAAATTACTTTTTTGTATTATTGGCTTCTTGAATCTTGATGATGACGTCATTTAATTTCATTACCATTGCTATTGTATTTTATATAGAAGATTTGTGCATTAAAATACATAGTAACAGAGAAAACATCAATGATTCCAGCTTATAGTTAAGGTGTTTCTGTCGGTAGGTCTGTTGTGACGTTCTCATCACTGCGGAATATCAGAACTATATTACAAAAAAATGATGCAATTCAGTCTTGTTTTGAATCGATCTATGGATGAGCTATAGGTACCTACCAGCAAAAAATCAGCGCTGCAAATTTGACACAATTTTCGGGAATCTAATGAATTTGGACGGGCAAGTACAGGTATATTGTACAGAGTGATCCATATGAAAAAGTGCTGGGGGAGGAGTTCAGGATTTATCTACAGTTGAACGGATTTAGGAATCTGTCTAGGGGCGGGGGTTTCATGCTTAATCGCTTCTGATGAGAGCAGATAAATGCCCTTGTGACTATTGAAGAAATACGTCTAACGGGGGAGCTCGTCTCACGATTCGGGCTTAGCAAGGTAAATTTTAGACTATGCACAGCAATATACAGGGTGTTCCAGATTCGGAAACTGTAAGAGATATGAAGTCGCTTAGATGAGGGCGTATTTAGCTACGAAATGTCGTTTAAAAAGTAAAAGAGACGGAAAAAACCGAATTTTCCCAAAACCGTTTTAATTTTTCCCTGACTTCAACTGTTGTGGGATTTCAAAATATATATCATTTTAGCATTGCCATTTTTCCTCATCTACACGATGCAATAATTAGAATTCCAATATGACGTTTCGTCTCTTGTCCTCCAGCATCAACTTTATTTTTTCTTATGGATGCCATGTTGGATTCTTTCGCAGATGAATAGGGTTTTTAAGACAGATTTCAAAACTGTATAATATGTCATGCATCAATATTGCCAAACCTTAGTTATTTCAGAAAGACAGAATTTCCAGGGTAGGCCTTGAAATTATCGTTTCGGACACCAGAGCAGACCTTAAATTGAACATATGTAGCAACAGAGTTTCGAAGACTGAGTAGGAGAGCAATAAATCGAGCAGTGAACAATGTACAGAGAAGAGTCAGGCTTTGCATACAAAATAACAGAGATTTTGAGCATCTGCAATGATTTATTTCTGTTCATTTATGATTATTATTGTTGTTACAACCAATAACATTTTCATTTTGTGCTAATGTTTCACCATACCCTTTTAATTCTTTATAACTTCCATCCATCATCAAATTCATGGCCAACTAAGGAAATACATCACGGAATTTAGGACTGAAAAGTTCGTTTAAATACAAAATACCAATATAGCGTCCATACGAAAAAAGTGTCTAATTGAAAATTTTACTACGCAATCTTGTAGAGGAGAATAAGTAACAACGACAACATGCATTTTATTTTGAAATCCCATCTCAAATGAAGTTAACAAAAAATAAAAGTGATATTATGATAAATCTGGTATGCCAAACAATCTGATAATTTCAAGGCCTACCTAAGAAATTCTGTTTTTTTGGGGTCTGGTAATGTCAATGTATGACTTATTACACATTTTTGGAATTAGAATTGAAAACTCTATTCATGGGTGCCAAAATCCAATATGGAATCCATAAGAAAAAATAAAGTTGATGCTGGAAGACAAGAGACGAAACGTCATATTGAAGATCTAATTACGGCATACTGTAGAGAAGAAACAGAGCAATTTTAATGTGCAAGTTATTTCGAAATCCTACTAAAAATAAAGCCAGAAAAAACCAAAATAACGATTTTGGGAAAATATGTTTTTTCCGTCTCTCTCCGAAAGTACTCTGAATTTCGAAACTTTTTCAAAAATGTTTTTTTAAATATCTCAATTATTATTATTTTTGTCATAGTAGGTGGCAGATGAGCTGTAACTATTTTAAAATATAAAGTTCAACGGCGGCGTTCCAAAATTTTAACTGTCGAAAATACTATATTTTTGTTTACTTTAATTATAATATAAAATCACAAAATATTTATGGCTAAATTATCCCCCTTACTAAAAAAAGTCACATTTTAAAAAAATCACTAAGTGTTCTATTTTCAAGATGCTTCTTTAAGAGTTAGTCAAAGGATCAAGTTGTGCCCATGGACATTTTTCATCAAGATATCTAAAATAACATACCAAATTTTCTTAAAAATTAACCAAATCTCAAACTATCATAAGCAGAAAATGTGGCGTTCTTTTAGGTGCATTCTAGAGCTGCTTTTCAGTGACACAGTTAAGCTACTCGGAGTAACTCAGCATGCTCAGCAGCAATATTGTTCCACTGCATTTTGTATTCCCATAAACGCACTGGAAAGCAGCTTATATATTCAATAATGCTTCATAATTAGTAAGTTTTTTTTTTCAGAGAAGTGCACTTGCAAGATGCAGAAGACGCTTAGAATGTTTTTTAATAATATTTTTATAACAAATTAAACCATTATATCTAGAATGAATTTTCTTTGTAAACCCAATTTTATATAAGCATTCCTACAGATTTTGCTAAAATAACCAATCAAGAATTTTCTATATACACTGAAAATACGAGGGGTGTCTTTTAAGTTTGGCATATAGAAACATCGTAGGCCGCGCGGATCGAACGTCAGTACTGAATCTTAACCTGTCTCTTTAGTAAACTTAAATTCAAAGTTTCACGACAATACGTGCAGTGTTCTTTCTCACTACAGTTAATTTTTAAGTGTCACCAAGTCATTAGAAAAATTTATTACAACTTTCAGAGACAATTATCGCAACAAGAATGCCTTGCTGAGTTACTGTCTGTTTTCGGCAACGAAGCGCCACATCAGTCGACTATTTCCCGTTGGTATGGAGAATTAAAACGTGGACGGGTGAGTCTTAGCGACGATCCCAGGGTGGGTGCACCAAAAACGGCAGTCACCCAGGAAAACGTCGATGCTGTGCGCAAACTCATCATTGAAGATAGACATGCGACATATCGCGAGATTTTGGCGTCCTTGAAGATCTCAAAGACCTCAACTCAAAAAATTTTACATGAAGAATAAGGAGTAAGAAAATTAGTTTCTCGTTGGATACCACACCTGACTGACGAGCAGAAAGCAGAAAGGGTTAATTGGTGTCAATTCCGGAAACTCAAAAAATGTGTACAGCATTGTTAGTGGTGACGAATCGTGGATTTACTGTTATGAACCAGAAAATAAACGACAGTCGGCTGTTTGGGTGTTCCAAGGTGAAGAGACATTTGTGTCAGAAGCAACAATTTCTCTTAATGAGCAAAGAACTGTTACTGCGGATTGGTAAACCACCATTTGTTTCCCAAAAGTCATCACCGAGCTTCGAAAAATCAACCCCGAAAGAAGAATCATCCTCCACCAAGACAATTCAAGCTCGCACACAGCCTAAAAAACAAGGCAGTATTTAACGGAAGAAAACGTGGAATTATTGGACCATCCTCCATATAGACCCGATCTAAGTCCTAACGATTTCTTGACTTTCCCGAAAATTAAAAACAGACTGCGTGGTCAAAGGTTCCAGTCACCAGAAGAAGCATTTGACGCATTCAAAAATCCCGTTTTGGATCTGCCTGCAAACGAGTGGAATAAGTGTTTCGAAAATTGGTTCGAGCGCATGCAGATGTGTATTAATCTTCGTGGACAATACTTCAAAAAACAATAAAGTCATTTAAAACTACCTACCGTGTTGTTTTATTTCCATATGCAAAACTTAAAAGACATCCTTCGTATGTATCAGATAAATGCTTGCCATTCATATTTACGAAAAATATTTGAATAATATATACTTCAAAAATCTATAATGAATATGTTATGAATATCTCAGGAATATATTTATTGAATATTAAAAAATCTGTCGCTACAAATATTTAACAAACATTTTTTAAAAATATTTAATAAATATTTAATGCTATGGGGATTATAAGTGGCATTTTGTTGATTATCTAAATACGCAACTTTGACCCTAAGCGACTTCGTATCTCTTACAGTGGCCGAGATCCCAATGGTGAGGTTCGAAGTTGAAACACCCTGTGTACCATTTTCTTAAAAAATGATAGCAAACCTTGGCGTTTAGGGAGAGGCGCGCGCCCCCCCGCCCCCCTCTAAATCCGGCCGTGGAAGAAGGTATACTTTGCATTCATTTGCCAAAAACTGGAAGACCTCACGTTTCATCACAAAACAGCGTTAATGGACTGGAAAAAAAGAGTTCAAGACAAAATTGGAATATCTAGTCGAAAGCTAGGTAGCTAGTTTAGGGTTTCAGAAATTTTCGAAAAAAAAGGGAGTGTCCCAAATCGACTCGGGCACAACTCGGAGGGATATCTAGATGTTGTAGAGCTCTGAGGCGAAATCATTTTGTACGAAACCGCATGATTATAATGGATTACAACAGGAAAGGAATGCTGATAATTTGGAGGATTTTATCGACCGCCATAAATCTTAAAAAAGCCAGCATCTGTTCTCTTGCTAATTAATAATAATAATACAATTTAAATATGTTTACGTTTATTCGTTATTAAAGTATGTATCTTTATGATTTCAGTTGTTACAATATATTGTTGTTTTTATTGTTACGCTCTGGTAAAAAAAAATGTTTCTAACCCTTGCGGAAAGTGTATTTTCCGCACTTGTCAGGAAAATAACTATTAGACAAGACGTAAATTGAGACACGTATAGCACATGTGAGGTGACGCAGCATAGCACGTGTTTTTGTTAACCAATAGAAACTCTTGGAACAGCATTGACTAGGGACGTGACGAGCACCCCATACGTGTGACGTTGTAGATGAGACAAGAGACACAGTCGTCGATTGCCTTGCATCGCACGTGCTTGAGCATCTACATACTTTTTCGTGCAGTTTCACGTTAAAAAGATGGCAGAAGAGAAGATAATTGAGGCCGAAGGGAACACAAAGGGCTTTACGGCACAAAGCATTTCTGGAGTAAGCTGATTCATTCTTATAATGAGGCTCATGTCGTTACTCTTGACATCACGAAAGCATTAGATCAGCTGTGGCTACGCTGCCCTCTTAAGCAAACTTCCATCCTATGACCTCACAGAAAAGCTTTGCAGATAGGTGACTTTATCTCTGGCCGTAATTGACGCGTACTCCTCTTCATCCCACAACGTCAACGCGGGTGTTCTTTAGGGATCGGTCTTTGCTCCGACACTGTTCCTCTTACATATGAACGGCCTCCTTTCCTGCACGATCAACACAATCCACAGCTTCGCTGATGACAGCACTCTACATGCAGGAATTCAGAGTGACAAGCCGATCTCTGCCGCTGAGCTGGAAAAAAGAAGATTCGCGACGACTTCCTCTCTGACGTGAGACCAGGAGGTTATCATTGCTTGGGGACGCAACAATCTTGTACAGTTTAATACTTCCAAATCACAGTAATGTACCTTGACGAAGAAAATGCTTCCTAGCGCTCATCCGGTTTCGATGGAAGGCCGAGTTCTGCCAAGGAGCCATTCATTTCGGCTACAAGTACTCCGTTCTCCGCATGACCTTCTCACTCTATACAAGGCCCAGAAAAGGCCTAGCCTCGAGTATTGCCCACATGTTTGGGGTGCTGCCGCCCCAACTACATTATTTATGCTCGATGCTGTCCAGAGGAGGGCTGTCCGACTGATCGATGACTCTTCTCTAACAGACAGTCTCGGGACCCTTTCGCACCGGCGGGCCGTCGGCGATCTAGCTCTCTCCTACCGTTACAAAAACGGGCTTTGCTCCTCAGAGCTCTCTTCCATTATGCCGCCGCACAATGTGCCTGCCAGACCGACCCGTCTGACTTTGGCCTCCCAACATAACCGTGTCGAACTTCGTATATCCAGAACGGCCGATACGACCGCTCCTTTGTCCCGAGGGTGTCGAGATTGTGGAACAATCTGCAAGAGGAAGCTTTGGTCTGCTATCAGTATTATAAATTCGTTTTCATATTGTTAAAACATGTACATTTGACGATTAGTATTAAGACCTTAACAAAATTTCATCAAGCCTGTTACATTTTCTCTCAAAGCTTACGTCCAATACGTTATCGAAATCAAATATTCTGTTTGCTTTCACCAAACAGATGTAAATATAACCCAGGATAAATACCTCAAAACCAATTGTTGTTAAATAGTTGATAATCAGAATCTGTTCATTTGGAATACAAACGCATGTCGCGCATCGCATAAATCAGAAAAGGTGAAAAGTTCATTTTTTTCTTATGCAGTAGCCTGGCGCAGTCGCTTTCTGCCAAACCATCGTATTGTTTGTTAATATAAAACGGCAAAGCAATATTCGATACTTTATTGTGGCACATTCAAAAAACCGTTTTATAATTTCGAGTCATGAAAAACCCAATAATTTTGTGTTCTCGTTGCTACTCAACTAAGTTGCAACTTCCTAAGTGCAATGTTAAAGCACCAGTTTACAAGGTAAGTACAAAGAAAATGCACAATTATCGTACTTAACAATTCTAGTTTCAAAACTAGTGTCGTAGCACCTTTTTCCAAACAACCAACTTTCAGTACCGTCAAATGAATGGGATTGCGAACTATATCCAGGAAGGGAACCTACGAAATACTTAGTTGTGGGTGCAACTTAAAGTCTACTATTTCAGTTTTCAACATCGATGTTGTCTATTTGATGTTCTAAGTGACACAGAAAAAAGAACACCCAGTAAAAATGAATGTATTACAAAGATTCTCTTAGTATATGTTTGTTCAGGTTAGAACAAGAAATGATCAGCTTTTCATCCTCATAGATAAAGTGGCTTTTGTTCAAAACTTTCCACCACAGATTTAACAAAAACCACTGGTTAAAAGAAGACGGATTTGTCAAGGAGGACAACCTTTAACCAAAAACTACTTCATCCCCTTTCACCCTCTGCCCCCAGGGTCATCCCCTTAAAAATTTCAAATGACAAGGGGTATCGAGTGATAACTTGTTTGGAAAGTATTTCGAAGTCCTTTAATTTGACATTGGATTTTTCAAAATCGGTGGATTTGTTTTCAAGAAAATTAGAAAAATATTTATTTGCATTAATTTGTTCAGATACAGAACAAAAACACACGAAAATATCACTTTTTGTTTCAATAAGTGTTCAAAATGTTGTCCGTTATTGGCCAAACAATGATATAGGCGATGTTCAAATTCCTCAAATTCAAAAACAGCTTTCGATGATGCGTTGACGATGTTTATCCGAACTTTCAGGTTAGGGAGTAAACACAATAGATTTCAAATGGCCTCATAGAAAAAAGTCTAATCGCTTCAAATCAGGAGATCTAGCAGGTCATTCTATAGGCCCTCTTCGCCCTATTCATTTATCTGGAAACTCGTCGTCTAGCCATTGACGAACCGAAAAAATATAGTGAGGAGGAGCGCCGTCTTGCTGGAAATATATTTTCAGTCTCATGAAGTATAGGGCTTCGATCCTCTTCGATTTGTTTTTTCCAACATATCCAAATAAATGTCTCCATTCAAATTTCCATTAATAAACAATGGCCCCAATCACTTTGTTTCCTAAAATGCCTGCCCATACATTAATTTTTTGGTTACTGGGTATGCCCTTCTACAAAAGCCATGAGGATTTTCATTGCTCCAATACCTGTAGTTATGCTTATCAACAAATCCATTTAGATATGATGTGCATTCATCGCTGAAGCAGATATTCTTTACAAGAATGGTTTTATCATTAATCGCTGAAGTCATTTGTTCACAAAACTCAACTCGCCCATCGAAATCATCTTCGGTTAACTCTTGCAATATTTTCATTTTGAATATATGAAATTTATGGACTTTAGTAACTGTGTGAACAGAGCCTAATGAAATACCAGTCGCAGCAACAATTTGAGCAATTTGAGAATCATTTCCAATCTTTCGACTGGTGTGTAAACTATCTTTGAAGTAAAATCTGAATCAATAAATTAATTTTCACTATCCCAAGATTGTCATAAAGGAAATTAAATTCATTCTTCTCCTTAAGAACAAATAACTAAACAGGTATAACAATAAATACAGTTCGCCCAGGATATCTGTGTTGATGAAAAGAATGCGGAAAGAATTCGGGTTGTTTTGTGGTTGTTGCCATGTCTAATCTTCCGAATTGCTGTCTATTTTGTTAGTTTCCGTTTTAAATTATAAACGAATTGTAGATTTGGCAACGGGCAACATTTTGAACACTTATTGAAATGAAAAGTGATATTCTTGTGTGTTTTGTTTTCTATCTGAAAAAAGATAAATAAAGGTTTTTTCTAATTTTCTCGAAAACGAACACCTCTGAGGCATTATAAGAAGAATATTACTCCATTTAAACCATCTTCCATAAACTTCATCGGTACTCGGGAACGAGGTTCAAGTAGTCTAGGATGAGGTACCTGAAGAAGAAATCGACCATCTGATTAGGAGTATGTCCGGGGGTGTTTCTTAGTGCATAAGATACCGTGGATGCACAACAAATCATTATTTTTTACATTTTTTCAACGGTTGGACTTTTTTGAAATTTTGATCAATTACTTACCGAACCCTAAGGAACATGTATATAAAAAATTGTATTAAGTTCATTATTACTGGATGTTCACTTAGTACATTTTGTGGAAAGAGCTATTGCCATCTGAGTCACACATTTTTCATACGTAAAATTCCTTAATAGGGCATGTCCTATGAAGAAATGGTCAGCATACGGAAACGGAATCTTAATCCAACCCTGTCTACGCTGTATAGAAAGCCTTTAGCCTTTTATAAGGGTTCCAAGCAATGGCTCTTCGATTTAGATGGAAATAGGTACCTTGATATGTTTGGTGGTATTAGTACCATTTCAGTAGGACATTGTCATCCGTAAGTATGCTTTATTTAATCGAAATATTCCTAACTTTCTTCTTTCTACCGTCTAAAATTTCGTAATTAATAATAATAGTAATAATAATAATGACGTTTAGTTGAAAAGAACAGCAAATTACATAAATGAAATATGTTACAAAAAGGGCTGTAATCATCAAAAAATGATCTTAGTTCAGCCCTGTAGCTGTTACACATTCATAAAAAAAGAAGATCTACCTTAGAAAGCCCTGAAAGAAATAATATGTGAGTGAGAGTACAGAAAAAATCATTAGTTTGATCAATTGTGCCTTATTTACATTAGTGCGCAGCGAAGTGTTTTCCAAAAATGAATTTTTTATATTTGATTTGAAACTGAATTATCAAGGGATTTGATTATAAATCCGATAAATATTGTTTGAGAAAGATGTACAAAAATAAGAGGTTTGATGAGGACTAGGTGATATGTAGCCCCGTAAATTATGAACATCAGTGCGAAAAGTGATTCTTTTGAATGAATATCTGGTTGCTTAGAAAACAAAATTTTGTGAAAAATATTACATGCAAGTAACTTACGACGACATCGCATGTTCTACCAGTTTGCATCCAGCAACATATGTGAAACTCTTTGAAACTTACGTAGGCCATAAATGAATCTTAGGCAGGACTTCTGTATACGCTCAATTCTGTCCATGTCAATCTTAACTAAACAAAACCCATAAACGCTGTTGCAAAAATTAAAACGGCTGAGTACTAGTACTTCGCAAAACAATATTTTAAGCTCCACAGAGAGGACATATCGATGAGCATATAGATCTTTCAGAGTAGCATAAGCTTAGCTATATCTGGTAGATTTGGAACCAATACCTGTTAGATACTCTGCTTATATTATTATTAGTTCTCTTGAATATTAGATAAAACAATTATTATTAATTATTAAGAAAAGGAAAACGATTTGTTTTCTGTCACATTGGCAGTGAAGATGGATTTGTGCCCAATGCCCTATGGGCATTTGAGTCAAAGAAAACGACCGACTACCATAAAGAAATGGACGGGAGTACATCAGAACGATGGTTTGAAGAAATGCTCCCAAAGCTTGACGACAATGCCGTCATTGTACTTGATAATGCTGCATACCACACTAGCAAACTAGAAAAAATTCCCACAATGTCACAAGAAAGGCAGAAATTCAACAATGACTGCTATCAAAATACATTGGTTTCAATGAAAATATGGTCAAAACAGAACTTATCCATCTACTCAGGCAGCACAAATATAAATATAATCTTAATGTTATTGACGAAATGGCTACAAACCAAAATAAACCCGTTTTACGGCCATCCCTTTATCACTGCGAATTAAGTCCCATTGAAATGATTTGGGCAAATATAAAAAACTACCTGGCTTCAAACAATAGAACATTCAAATTTTCTGACGTGAATTATTTGTTTTATGACGCTGTCAACAGAATGACGGAAAACCATTGGAAATATTGCATCCATCAGGTTCAAGAGACAATCGAAATAAAGACGTGGGATCTGGATAATATGATGGATATTCAAATTGAACCTGTTATAATTAATATTAACCATTAGGACGAAGATTTGAGTACTTTCAGCGAATAAAGAATGTGCACTTCTTCTTATAAAAATAATCGTTAGTTTATTCCAAAACCATTGAGGAAAATACGGACCTGTGCAATCAGCCTATGGGCATGTTATGGTTTGTCTGAGCGTAAATGGACTACGAATGGGGTATAAAATGGAGCCTTTGGAGGAATTCCACTTATCTGTTTCTACCTATTGTGTTTCTCATATTACTATTCTATAATTGCCTGAATGGAGTTTAACCCAGTAGCTCCCAGCGTATGATTCATCATACGTAAAACACGTGGCCATTTGAGGTTATGTTATATCTTGCGTTAGCGGCATAGCGAGCGGTTATGCAAATGTTTGAGTGTAGATAGGTCTAATATTGATAATACAACATTGCAATTCAGTTCTATTATGACTCATATGGCTTAGTGATCTGTTATAAGAACGAGAGGTTCACATTCACCATCGGAATGAGTACCAGGTAAGTTATTCATTATTTCCATGAAATCAGTTATTTTATTTGTTGTTTACTTTGTCCGTTTCTGTATCTTGGGGATTGCTCCAAGTATTTCCATTTTCGACAAATGTTAAAATTTTAATTTACCATTGATTCGAGACTTTTTGTGTCACGTATGATATATCATACGCTGGTCCACAGTAGGTATTATTATTATTATTTGATATTCACTATATTTTACAGGAAAACTTTGTATAATCCAGA
Organism: Acanthoscelides obtectus; assembly: GCA_963669975.1. Taxonomy (NCBI): domain Eukaryota; kingdom Metazoa; phylum Arthropoda; class Insecta; order Coleoptera; family Chrysomelidae; genus Acanthoscelides; species Acanthoscelides obtectus. Next base: position 105,925,511 of record CAVLJG010000003.1, on the reverse strand, counting down.
GAATCCAAAGGACTTGGAGGAGCTGATGAACTACTTCCACAGCCTGGACTCAGACGATGAAGCTCATGAGCAGTTTCAAAGTGCAGAGAGCTTAGAAGTCGCGTTAGTTCCTCCTGACGATGCCATGGACAAGATGATGCTCACAGTGATGACGATATGGTACCTAGTATCAGAGATCTGGGAAAGGGTATTCTCTCTCAGAAAGTAGATGTTTTTGCTGTTAACAAGAATAAAGAGAAATCTCCAATCAAAACTGGAATTCAGTCTCCTCTACAAATCCGACCAAGTGACCAGAACTGGGAAGAGAGTGATGATGAAACCCTGGCTGATAAGCAGAAAAGACTGAAAATTCAAATTCCTTCTGTCAGAAAAAGTACACAAAAAGTCAATAGAGCATGGCAAGAAATAACCCTTGAACCACGAGACCAGCGAATTGAGTTACTAAAGGAAAATACTTATATATTATATTCTTACCGATATATTAGAGAGAAATATGGCGCCGATCGATTTGTTCAAAGTTTTTTTTTAGTGAAGATATAATCACCACAATGTGTATAGAAACAAAAAGATATGCCGACCAGAAGGGATTTCATGGTTTCTCAGTCACAGCTGAAGATATCTTATAAATATCTAGTTATAATTCTCTTGTCTGGGTATACTCCAGTACCTTCCAAACGCTGCTACTAGGAAACACGAATGGATACCTATAACCCTCTAGTTACAAACGCGTTGTCAAGAAACAAGTTTGAAACTATCCACAGATTTTTTCACTTGAATGATAACAGTAAAATTGATAAGAATGATAAAATTTATAAGATTAGACCCTTGATCGACCACCTAAATAAAATATCACAGGAATGTATTTCTCCATTAGGAAAATACGTATCTGTAGATGAGGCAATGGAGCCTTATTATGGGAGACATCATATGAAGCAATTCATTAGAGGAAAGCCCATACGCTTTGGCTTCAAATTCTGGTGTTTATGTACCTATGATGGATATCTCGTCAAATTTAATGTTTATACCGGTGCAGGAGACAAAATAGAAGGCAAATCACTTGGCTCAAGTGTAACTGAGAAACTGTGCCTAAATTTTTTAGAACAAAATAGTACCATTTTCCTAGATAACTATTTTACCTCTATTCCTCTATTAGAAACCCTAACAGCTAATAAACTATACTGTGTGGGTACGGTAAGATCAGATCGAGTCGAGAAAGCTCCTCTCAAAGATTTAAAAAAGGAGAATAGGGGTAGTCACTACACAATTCATGACTCAACATCCAACATAACATTGACACGTTGGCATGACAATAGTCAAGTTACTGTTATATCAAATGTGCAAGACAAAACCCTTTACCAGACGAAAGGCTCGTGTAAACGATGGTCGATGACAAATCTGCTATCCAAGTTGATCAACCGTCTCTAGTACATTTATATAATAAAGGAATGGGAGGTGTCGATCGATTCGACCAAATGAGAGGCTTGTATATATCTAGGATTAGGTCGAAAAAATGGTACTGGCCGTTGATTCGCTTTTGCCTGGACGGATCTATTGTCAATATGTGGTATTCATATCGTCAGGCACTTCTATCAAGGAATGAATCTATATCAATCCTTGAATTTCGTAGAAGAGTAGTCCTAGCGCTTTTAGCTGCGCCACCTTCAAACTCAAATACTGGTCCAAAACCAAAACTATCCTGTAAGGTTCTATCAGAAGTTCGATACGATGGAAAAGAGCACTGGATTGACCGACGGGAGACGCAGCGTCGTTGTGGAAAATGTGGAAAATGTACAAAATTTTCCTGTGTAAAATGCAATATAGGTCTACATCCAGATAACTGTTTCCGACAATATCACCAGAAGTAATCTTTAGGCTTTTTATGGATGTATTATTCTATAATTGTTTCTTTGAATATATATTAGATATACCATTGTTTTTGAATTTTTTCATCCTACTGTAGCCCAGCGTATGATTTATCATACATCAAAAAAAACTACTTCAAAACCATAATTTTTATAAAATCATAATTTTATATGAAAATGTTACCAAATAATGATAACATATCAAAAGATTAAGTGAAATGCCAGAAAAAATAATTCTGGGCATTAATGGGTTAACCAGAGTTTAGCTCCATTGCTTAACTCCTACTTAGAAAATGTCGAGATAATCAAGTACTGTATTGTTGGCATTTCACAACCAAAATTCAAGATTTTCTCTTTTCTTGCTTTTAGAAAGATCACAAAAGTACTAACTGAACAAAGCGATACTTTGGGTCATGTCTCCAATGTGTATTTCCACGAAAAGATCCATGAGTATGCAAAACGCTTGGCGGATACTATGCCTGGAAATCTAAAGGTTGGTTTTCAAAATATAGAATAACAACTTTTTAATGATGATTTTTCAGTGTGTGTATTTCGTGAATAGCGGATCAGAGGCGAACGATCTAGCTTTGCTGATGGCAAGAGCACACACTGGTAAATATGATATTTTTTCTTTGAAAAATTGTTATCATGGAATGACGTACCAAGTGATGGAGATGACGTCGTTGAGTACTTATAGGTTCTCTGTACCTGGATCTCCTGGAATTTATAAGGTATCAATGATTTTTCTCTTCAGACGTAAATAAAACAATTCATAACATCTTCATTACTTAGTTCACAAGTTAAAATACGAAATGTAACGTTTTTATCACTTCCAAAATGGTTCTGGATCCACGATGCTGTTTTTAAACGAGCCTTATTTGAAGATCAGTAAAAATATAATAATAATAATAATGCCTTTATTAGCTGCAGTGAGGCGAAGTTTAGCCAGACGGCTACTCTTGCACTCAACCCCACAGCAGGAAAAAATAATACTTAAACACATAAACAAAATAATAACATACAAAAAAAAAGAAATACAATTCATAAGAATGACAACATTGATTGCACGAGACAAATGCAGATAGTATTGCGAGAGTTTTAAATTTGAAACAAAAATAGTAGAAAGTAGTCAAACAAGAAAAAAAAAAGAAAGGAAAAAAAATCACATGAACACAAGAAAAACTGAACTAAATGGACTCCAGCAGCTGACTTTTCGTCAATTTCTTAAAAGAAACAACGTGTTTGGATCGATAGCTACTGTTGACTGCATTGTAATGCTTGACAGCATTATAGGTGTAACTTCTTTCAAAGACCGAGGTATTGTGAGGAGGCATGTTAAAATTAGCATTAACTCTAAGAGCTCTGGTAACAAAACTACCTCGGTGAACTAATTTGCTAGCGAGGTAAGCTGGTCTGTTAGATAATAGAACTTTATGCGTGAAGACGGTCAAAAGATATAAAAATAACTTATCAATTCGCAACCAGTTGAGTTCTTTGATTTTATCTGAGACGCGACTAAACTTGCGCAATCCAAAAATAAACCTACAACAGCTGTTCTGAATTTTCTGGAGTTTCCTTTTGTGGACGTAGTCTAAACATGGGTAATAAAGAACAAGAGAGTAAGAAATGACAGACAACACAAGACTTTCAGCGAGCTTTTTTCGGGTTTTAAAATTCAAGATGTATCGATTAGAATAGAGGAGTTTCAAACACATATACGTTACTCTAGATAAGAAAGAGACATGCCGATCGAATCTCATATTTAAGTCAAGGGTAACACCGAGATTCCTGGCGTAATCCACAAAAGGGATGAGTGTCTCATCCAAAAAAACACAAATCCTCTGCTTCATTTTACGGTAGGAGTTTTTCGAACAGTACAACATTGCAGTAGTTTTATTAGGATTGATCTTCAAGCAGTGTTTGTTACAGTAATCACAGATGTTAGCCAAATCTAAATTAACTTTAAAAGAAACTTCATCAACCTTTGATGGATCGAAACCAAACACTAACTGAGTATCATCTGCATAAGTTTGCATACTACAGTGGACTAAACAGTCTTGTAGATCGATCGTATAAATCAGATATAGTAAGGGACCTAATACTGAGCCCTGAGCACTCCTGAAGGAACTGGCTCAGAGGAGGAAATTCCCTGATCAGTTTTCACTGTTTGTTGACGATTTAGCAAGTATGACTCAAAGAACCTTAGAACTATGTCTGACATTCCATAATGAGATAACTTACTCGGTAGTATTTGGTGATTGACCATATCAAAGGCTTTCGAGAAATCTAACAGTACCAAGACGGTGTTGATGTGATTATCTAAATTGTGAATGATGGAATCAGTAAGATGTAATAAAGACGAAGTAGTGCTGTAACCAGCTCTGAAACCTGACTGATGTAGAGGAAATAAGTGGTTTTGTTCGAAAAACTCCACAAGGTGTGAGTAGACAGCTCTTTCGAGTATTTTTGATAGAAAGCATAATAAGATAATTGGCCTGAGATCCGAATATTGTTCTGGATGATTAGTTTTAGCTGTTGGAATAATAATAATGTTTTTCCAACTGGCAGGAAAGTAACCTGTTTCGAGACAGGCATTAATAATGTGAGTTATATGGTCTATGGTATCAGGCAAACATAAGCAAACCATATTTAAAGTTAGACCATCAGAGCCACATGCCGTAGACTTGATGTGAGAGATTATATTGACGATGTCTTGCTGAGTAAGGAGTTTAAGAGCAAACAGAAGTGCATCGGGTGTATGGCGTCTATCGCTATAAGAGTTAGAGACACTATCAATCAAATTTGGATCAGCTGCAGCTGTCTGGAAAATTGAAAGAAAATAATTATTTAAAATGTTAGGCTCAAGGAGACTGGGAGGTATCGCAACATGTTTCTGGGGTACCACATTCATCCTCCTCAGGTGTTTCCAAGCTTGACTAGAGTTAAGATTCCGGAAACGTGACATATATGCTTTTTTCTCTCTTCTAAGCGATGCAAGGGCATAATTTCTCAAATCTTTGTAGCTGGCCCAATTCTGATCGGATCTGTTATGCTGATAGACAGCGAATGCCTCGTCTCTGAGTTGAAAAATCATTTTCAAGTTAGGAGTGAGCCAGGGCGCAGCAGGTTTTGTGACACGTACTGTACGTAGCGGAGTATAGAGATCGAATAGATAAATAAGACTGCCAGTAAAAATAGAGACTTTAATATCCACATCATTCACGAAATAAATGTCATTAAGCTGCATTGATGCAATCTGCGTCTTAAAACTTTGAATATCAATGCTATTAAGATTTCTATAGGTTACAAATTTAGGCTCTATTTTTTTATAACAAACGGAAATATCACAGTATGTGAGCCGATGATCACTAATCGAGTCTGCATTGAGTGTCCCTGACCTTTTGACGATAGTATTGTCACTAACAAATATTGGATCAAGTAATGTGGAACTGAAGGCTGTAACACGTGTAGGCTCATCAATGACTTGAATGAAATTGAATGAATCAAAGCAGCTGCTGAGGATGTTGTTATGAGCAAGCAAGTCGACATTCATATCGCCCAAGAATATTGGGGAGTGAAGAATGAATATAGAATACGTGATAAAGGTGATATCACTGACAAACATTTTAAAACCTTTTTCTCCCTTGAGTGATGTTGGCTAGATTTTATATACCTACTTTGGTCTGTTGAATCCGGATCTGGCAAATTATCGATATCAGCCTCCAATGATGAGGGAGTGACATATGCTTTCATACTAATAAAACTTCAATAAAAACCCCCTTTAATGCCGATTTATTAAATTTAAACAATTAAAAACTTATAATACATTTTATTAACAGTTACTCCCAGGTACAGTATAAATATTTTCAAGTGATTTTCAATAAATTAATTATATATATTTCTTCAGTCTTTCTGTGAGAGTAGATTGCTCTTTCCTGTAGATGGAACTGCGCAAAATTGAATGCGTGAAGGTTAAGATCTCTGGAGGGGTTATGAACAGTCCGTGAACTATCAGAATTTTGTCAAAACCCGAACAGCCTGAACCCAGGACTACGGCAACACAGAAAATAACTGTGCGAAGAGAACAATTGTCAGTAACTATAACCACAATAAGTTGGGAGTAACTGCTTCAAGTTCATCATCACTGTCAGACGACGATGATGATGGTGACGATTCAGATTCAAAAGTCAGTTGCATATTAGTATAAGACCAAATGTTACAAAACATATAGTATGTTTATATAGGGAGGATCTTTGCGTTGAATTTTTGCCTGACAGCCTGACCTGAAAAGTGTTCGACGTTTCGATTTTGAAATTACATATCTTTTCAGTGTATTGTGATGTTTTCTTACCCTGAAAATCTGTAATACAGCCCGTTTTTATTCCTTTCGGATAAGCTCTTGGGCTTTTTCTGTTACTTCCCACGCTACTGGCGAAGACGTATCGCTAAACATTTCGAAAAAGTTTTTCGGATGTTATATGACATCACCATCATCACGAAAAACTATTTCACTTATTTTCGTCTGTCTGTTTGTCGGTTTGTCCACTAATATACGGTCCGTCCATTCGTTGTCAGATTTTATTAAAATTCACACAACAAGGACGAAATAACTTTGATAGTTTTTGAAAACCGGTTCAGTGGTGGCGCAGCCCAGGGTATAGAACGAAAAAACTTCTTTAACGGAGACTTCTGACCATATTTGGAAACTTTTTGAGAGGTAAAACATTGGAGGGTGGGGTTGTAGGTAGTGGGGGAGAATGCATTTCACTCATAGATTTCCCACTATATTTGCCTTTGAGACTTACAAGTAGAATTAACATCGATACTTGAGTCAAGAAATGGATATAGTCCCTGCCGTTGCGCTGGTGACTCAGCAACTGCGTTTTTCAGGGGTATCCGGCTGACTGATCTCCATTCTGAGAGCAACGTCACCATTGCATGTCAAATGGGTGGGAACTGATGACAAATTTAGTTTATTCCAACAATAAATATCTGGTAGCCTGACTGGACATTGACAGTCGACAAGATCACTTTATTGTTAGAAATAACTGATTGTATAGGGCTATTTTACTTGATCCATTTAATTCATCTATGTTCGTAGTTGACAATTTTCTGAAAGGGGGTAACATATGCCCATCATAATTTTTTATAAGGTACTATGAAAATATTTTAGACAACTGTCCCTGACGTTTACAAAGGAGTTTGGGGTGGAAGCAAATGTCGAGACAGTCCTGTACAAGCTAATAGGAAATGCTCTTGTATGGGCATTTGTGAGGCTGGTATAAAATATATTGAGGAATTCAAGTCCGACTTAAATTGTATGGTCTCTAAAAATAACTTGGCTGGATTCTGGGCAGAGACCATCCAAGGAGTTGGAGGTATCGTTCAATTTCCGAAGAATTATATCAAGGGAGTTTATGAAGTTGTTAAACAAAACGGTGGGCTATTCGTAGCGGACGAGGTAAGTTGATTTATTAAACAACGTTGTAGCAGTTGAATGTTTTGATCAAATTTAGCACATCGTTGGGCAAGTGTTCATCACTCAACAGTGGTAGTAATGCGAGAACTAAAGAAGAAACATAGGAACTTGTGTTCATCCATCAGCTACGCTAGTTTTAATTTAGCTTTTAACATTGAGCTGGTATGAAATATTACGAGGCTTCATCCCCACATTCTGCTGCTGACCTCTCTGCAAGTGTTTATTTGCTAAATGCTGTTGGCAGTAAAACAAGTTGGCTTAGATAGGCTATGTTAACAAAACATTGAATGTCAAACTGCTTTGACTCTATAGTTATTTTCGAGTTCTAAATGCAGTACTGTCACAGAACGGTTCTGGAACTGCGCAAGACTGAATGCGTAAAGGGAGTGGTTATGAAGAGTCCTATCAGATAATTATTTTGGTTAGTGGCGCTGGGTCTTTAGGACGTTGATTTGCTGAATAAAAAATATCCCACTTAAAATGCCCAACAAATTGTTTGGCATTATAGGAAGGAATAGTTTCCTCAAAGAAATTATTATTCTTGCTGACATCTTTGAGAAGCTCTGGAAAAAATAAGTTGGTAGTAACTGGTTCAAGTTCATCATCACTGTAAGCTGACGATGATGATGACGAATCAGAATAAAAAATGATCTGGATTGAATCCGTTTGTCCACCTTTCTTTTAATTTTAAATAAAAAACACTTCTCAAACCGCAAAAAAGGGGACAGTATTTAAAGAAAAACATGACATTGACCGAGAAAATACGCATGCATGAAAAATCAGTTAAAAAATGATCCCGGAGTAACTGCTTGACCGATTCTCGAACCATCCTAGAACTGAACCAGGATATAACTCGAACACCAAAATTTCAGTTCTAAAACGGTCCGATAGTAATCCAACAGAAATCCGAACACGTCGGTTTCTTCTGCGCATGCTCCTGATAGTTCTAGAACAGCAATGATAAAAACCCGAAGAAACCGTATGTGTTTTTTGGTGCATGTGTGACAAGGATTCAAATAGGCTGTAGTATGTTTCTGAACTATTTTGAAATTTTGATTTCTATTGTTGTACTTGTGATAAACAACTGATATTTGGGAACAAGCTATTATACGTTTCAACATGTGTTACGCGTTTAGCTCAATACACATTTGGAATTTCCCTTGAATTGAAAAATTCTCTACAGCTGTCAAGTGGTTACATTCCAAAAAATAACCTAACGAGTCTCCTTTGGACTGCAAACACTGTCTCAATTTCATATGAGTTCCGCCATACTATAATGTTATGATATGAGGCTATAAGACAGTCCATAATAGACATCCAGTATAGATGTTTTGTTGAGAAAATCTTTTACTGGCAGTGTATCAAAATGATGCTTTACTTAAATTGTTACAAGCGTGATCAATATGTTCCTGGAACTTAAGTCTGCTTTCAGTTACTTGATACTTGATACCAAATAAGGTAAGGTCATACACGTATATAATCAGTTCTATATATGGATTGTGTGATTGATGTTAAATTTTATTACAATATTTCTAAAGCTTATTAGATATCTTTAGCACCAGGATGAATATTGATACAATAAAGTTTGAATTTTGGTATTTTCTGTAGATATAGCTATTGTGGTATCATCTGCTAACATAGTTATATACCCCTCAAAGATATACATATGTGTAAATTGAATAGCAGTGGTCCCAATAAAGATCCCTGTGGTATACCCTGCTTAAAATGCTATACATTGTACTTCCAACGTTCAGTGTTGCATCCTCCATATATGAGACCGGCCAATTCCAAAAGGAACTTATTATGCCGAAGGCATATAACTTTTGCCACAAAACGTTTTTGGGTTTAAAATTTCAATTCGAAAGTCTCCTCCAACTACTTTAAAATTTATTTCAATTTTTTCCGAGGTTCAAGCAGGATTTGGAAGAACTGGCGACCATTTCTGGGGGTTTGAAATGCACGGCATCACGCCAGACATAGTGACGATGGCCAAAGGTATTGGAAATGGTTTTCCTCTGGCAGCTGTTGTTACTACACCAGAGATAGCTCAAGGCTTAGGTAAAGCTACACATTTCAACACTTTTGGAGGTAACCCTTTGGCATGTGCAGTTGGGATTGCAGTATTAGATGTAAGACTTCCTACTGTGTTATGGATATCTAATTTAATAAACCGATAAGACATAAACATACTATAAAGAGAACTATACCTAATATTGTTGCGGAAGAATTCAAGTTCAAAGCAAAGCAAATAATGTCGTATTTTCCCATGCTTCCAAAACGCTAAGCGTTTTTGAGGATGTGGATACCTACTGGTTTAAGTCTCTTTTGTAGTTTTAAATTCCTAGGTTTTTAATTTAAAATTCTTAAGAATCTTCAACAGCAAAACCAGTAGACAACCAAATTTGTTTATCCGCCTTTTGTAGCTTATATTGTTTACTTAATACTGAATAAATTTCAACCGTCTTCTCAGCAACGTGGTAATCTATTAACTAGTTTTAACTGTCATGTTGGAGGTATTTTAATACGAGCGAAAATATGAAAAATGAAATCTTCGAACTTTAACTGTTGATTTTTTCACATTTGTCTAAATTTTGTTACTACAATGGGTGATTCAGAAAATAGTGACAGTAGTTCCAAGACATTGAATAAATCAAAAAATAACATGTAAACTTCATAAACATGGGTCCTAAAATGGTCTTTTGTCAAGACAAAAAAATTTGGAATATGTCGTCGGAGTATGTCACTACATCAACTTAAATTTTTGCAGATGTGGCACAGCGAATACATAAAAAAAAATTGTGACTGAGATTACATCACAACAAGAAGAAAGAAAACTATTTTCTGTAACAATGACTTTTGTGAACAAGCCAAGCAATTGCACATGAACCGCTTCTATGAGAAATTTTGTTAGAATGCTCATTTGAGAGAAAAACTAGTTTGGCTATTTAAAGTGAAGTCCCTCCAAAAAGTTTCAGCCCGAGTAGAGTACACTGTAGTTAGTGAAGTCTGACACTGAATTATTTATGTGAAAAATATTCATGCTTTGTCTCATCAGTGGTGTATACATCTAAAACATACTGTATCTTGGAAATCTTGGCAATGGGACATTTTAGGACATGTTTCTGGGTACATTTTTTTATTATTTTCGGATGTGCCTTCTGCTCAAAAAATGTCATCATGATTTTCTGAATCACTTTGCATAGAGTATATGAAACGACCATTGCTTTGCTATCTCTGCAGATATTCCTAACCAGGTTATTTTCTTTTTAACTATGACAGTTTACATTCACCCTTTCTGTCAAATATACTAACAATATTCTGAGACGATATTCAATTCATAGACCGTCGATTGATTGTGTTATACCGTAGATAATAGAGGAAGAAAAACTCCAAGAAAACGCTAAGATTGTGGGAACAGATTTGATATTGGATTTAGCAAAATTACGGGATAAATATGAAATAATAGGAGATGTGAGAGGCAAAGGGCTGATGATTGGAATAGAATTGGTAGAGGACAAAACATCCAAAAAACCACTTAGTCCTGAGCGATGTATGGATATATTGGAGAAATGCAAAGAGTTAGGATTAGTCGTTGGGAAAGGAGGCTCGTATGGAAACGTAAGTTTCTTCTCATGTTAATATATAGTATATTGATCTTAATTCTGTGGCTATTTGTAAAAATTCATATTCGACTCAAAAATATTCTACCCGTTTTTTTTTGGAGATTTCAAAAACTTTGAGAAGCATTACGCAAAATCAGCAGCGCACCCGCGATGTGTGTAATTAAGCCACCTCACAGAAAAATTAGGAATGGCGCATCACATATAAAACATTTTCGCACATCTTGGCGCTGATTTGTATTTTCTACTTTCGAACTATAGCATACAACTTACAGCTTAGACCTTCAATAATGCCATCTCTGTAGCAGATGGTACATCACATCATAGCCAAACATTGATAGCTGAAGCATCATGACGCTTAGGCAACACGTACAGCTACGGCCTGAGTATACAACATGTGTAACAGCTAGTGCTAGGTTGACATCTTGTAGAGAAACCTATATGTCACATAAAACCTATATAATGTCAAAAAACCGACATAATTTCACTTTTTAAGATAATTAGTACCCCTGCCGGCATTTCTTCGCCAACTTTGATGGCATTGCATTTCATGTCAGCTTGGATTTTCTCCATTGTTTCCAAGAGGTGAAAAGGGTCTCTGACCGCAGTACTTCATGCTTCTTTACTGAAGGCCGAGTTGAGTACAAAAGTGTTTCCTAATCACGTTCGACTTACCTTATGCTCCATTTTCTCCGCCTCGTTCTTGCGTTCGAGTGTTGTCCGATTAATGTTGTCTCCTTCAGGATCTTTCTAAGAACACTAATTAACGTACTAAACCTGAAGATACCCGTTTAAATGCATTAAGAGGCGCCAAATATCGAGTGAACAAGCAGCGCCATCTATGAGAGACTTTCAGAACCAAATATTCTAACTGCTCAAAGTAGATTTCTAAATTCATTTGCGTGATCTGCTCTTGTCTCATGGATGTCGCTAGTATATTGATGATCCATTTTTGCACACCGGAATACGTAATCAAATTCAAGCGAATAACCAAAATTTCTAAAATGTTTTGCGCATGCCAAAGTAAACATTTATTGATTTAGCAGAAATGATGAAAAAAGATATTAGCGAAACCGTACACAGGTGGACATCATCCAGTGAGTTAAGTGGCCATATTTTAGTATTCTTGTGGTATATGGCTACACAGGGTACTTTGTTAAACATAGGAACTAGATTGAAAGTGTTCCCAACAACAGGAATGAGTATAACTAATAAGGTGCTCCACTTTATGCTAACACTGAAGTCAGCCGGTATCAAGTTTCCCAAAAATGAAGCTGAAGTACAATAACAATATCCAATACCCGGCAAAATTCTAACTTCACATTTCAAATAATAACCAGGAATATAGTCGAAATCACGAAAGATGACGATTACGTCATCATTTTAGTCTGTAGTAAAGACAAACGACAGCGATTTGTGAATAACGTATGTTTAATGAAGTTTCAGGTATGCTAGACAGAGACAAACATAATTTTATTGTCTAAACAAACTGTATTGCTAATATGCATGTATCCGACAAAAATAGACGATGTTTTCATGTTGCATGATCGATCATATTTGAAAGATGAATAGTTAGGTTATGTTAAAGCAGCTTATGTTGTTGTCGAATAATACTTTGGTCTTTGGTGTTGCTGTCTTAAGGTATTCTAATCATAACTGTTTTTTTCAAAACAAAAACTCCGCACTAAGATTATAATCAAATTCAAGCGGATAACCAAATGGAAATGGTATTTACCATTTTGGCTTGGTATTTACCAATCCGTTCAAGCGATTGTAGTTATCAGTTTGGTTATAAGATCCGTGACGTCACGAATCAGCTGTTATATGTCATAGTTATCACCGCAAAATTGTGGTATTTACCCAACTCAAGAGTAGTTTTATATTTCTGGTTATTATTTGAAATGTGACAAGTTAGAATTTTGCCGGGTATTGGATATTGTTATTGTACTTCAGCTTCATTTTTGAGAAAATTGATACAGGCTGACTTCAGTTTTACCATAATGTGGAGCACCTTATTAGTTATACTCATTACGGTTGTTGGGGACACTTTAAATGTAGTTCCTATGCTTAACAAAGTATCCTGTGTAGCCATAAACCACAAGAATATTAAAATATGGCCATATAAACTCACTAGATGATATCCACCTGTATACGGTTTTGCTAATTTCTTTTATCATCATTTCTGCTGAATCAATAAATGTTTTCTTTGACATGCGGAAAAATTTAGAGAATTGAAAGTTATCATAGCTACAAAGCCATGGTTCCATCATTAAAAAAAAATCTGAAAAAAACATGTCTCCCATGAATATTATGAAAGGTTTCTTATTTAAACTTTCCATATACAGTTGTAGACGAAAAAGCACCGATTATTAAGTGATAATAAAAATAATCAGAGATTATATACGCGCTTTTCTAAAATAAACAACTTGCAACAAAACCGCGGTTAAAACCAACGCGTTCAAGCGATTCGAGTAACTGACGTCACCATCCCGTGTGTCATCTTGAACCATATTATAACCGCGGTACATAATACGGAAATTTTGGTTATCCGCTTGGATTTGATTTATTATAACTCAAAACCATGAAATAAAATGAAAACAAAAATAATCAGTGTAATAACCTATCTTCCCAAATCATAACATAAATTTGTTGTCATTATTCCTGATATCGTGATTTTATCATCGACGTACGTCCAATGATTACTTCAGTACAATTTATGGTATGACGTAATAGTCATCTTTCGTGATTCTGACTATAGTGGATACCAAATAAAACCCGATGCACGTCATCGATCTGGAGCTGTGCGCTGTTGCCAGAATTGATATGAGCTCTTTACACCGACTGTTAAGTTGTTTTGGCATTTTGGATACTTTATACCACTTCACAGTAACTTTTGTTCTGAAAAGAACAACTTTTAATTGGCAAGGCAACGATTCAAAGCTCAAATAGCGCAAAACTCACAAACTAAACAATAAAGAACTAATAGTACGACAAAAGGACAATGGCAACTGATGTCAACAAATGAGAAGTGGCAACCTCACATTTCTCTGCACGGCACTACCAACCGAATCGAGACGGGGAAATTTAAACTTCAAGTAGAAATGTCACATTGAATGTAGTCAACTGTTGGTAACCATGATTTTTATGAATGACATCACCTATGACGTGCATCGGATTTTATTTGGTATCCACTATATATAAAACTACTCATGAGTTGGGTAAATACCACAATTTTGCGGTGATAACTGTGACATATAACAGCTGATTCATGACGTCACGGATCTTATAACCAAACTGATAACCACACTCGCTTGAACGGATCGGTAAATTCCAACCCAAAATGGTAAACACCATTTTCATTTGGTTATCTGCTTGAATTTGATTAGTATATCGTCTTCAAGTAGAATACGTCAACCAGTGCTACGACGCACCGAGCAGTGTGCATGTGGAATGGAGATGCGATATATCGATACTTTTGAATATCTGTGATATTGATATCGTTATCAACATTCGAATAACGATGACATTATGAGTATCCTGATACCCTGAGCAAAATTCCGCATATGGACCAAAACTACCAAAACCTATAAGGCACGAATTCGCATGCAGGCCATAGTAGTCTTACAGTGATATACGATTCTCGACACATTCAAATACTGCCGTGATCTGTGAAGCAGCTGGTTCTCGAAGTCATGATTACGTAATGCGTTTACACGGTAATTGATAACGATTCAATAACATTTGGAAATATCAGTCACTAAATCGTAGATCGTGAAATGTCTGTCTCCACGTATGTCAAGGGTTCCTTGCCTTTGATTGTATGTGAAGATCAAGCTCATCATGGGTGCGTTTGCGAGAAATCTGTGGCATCAATCTGGGGGAAGTGCTAGCGGACAATATAGTTAAGTAATTGCTTTCTTCTTCCAGATTCTACGTTTGTCACCTCCCATGTGCATTACCAAGGAAGATGCTACATTCACGGTAGAAGTATTGGATAAGGCCATATCGGAAATTGCTTAAGTTAGACTGTTAAAAGCCAATATTATTTCGTACAAAAATAGTTTATTACAAAATATATTATTTAAAATCACATTTATGGTAACACGTTATTTAAAAGTTTTATAAGTACGTTTTACACTCTCCCTGACTATCCACGCACCACTTCGGTGTCAGCGCTTCAGCTTGAATCCCTAGATCGACAAGTCTTTTTCGATGAGCGAAAAATCTAAACTGTGCGAATTCTGCTGTGCTTCTTGGGTTTGACCACAGTCTTTCTGCAGCAGCTGCTGCTCTTGGCCATACTTTGGAATCAATATTGTTGTCGTCTACCAGTTCTCCCCACATGCATACCTACAAAAAAAAAAACGGGGTACATGAACCGACAACATTTCTTGGGTAATTGAGGACACTGTTTGATGATTTTTAGCGAAAATCGTAATGTTCTAAGGGCTCTACGGTTACCGAAGTATATTTCATATTTTTTTTTTCATTTTTATTGCAGAGATAATAATAATAATAATAATAAAATGTCTTTATTAGGCACATTATAAGAACTACAATATAATGTGACCTCTACGTAGGCGAAGTCTAGCTCTTGGCTACGCTACTTAACCTACCCAAATAATAAATTGAACCACTTAATCAAAGGAAACTTTGACAAGCAGCTAAAGACGCTTCAAAACAAACGAACTTGATAGCTGGCTGACATACATACCTATACATATATACACGCATATATTACGTAAAAATAAAATAAAACATAAGAATTGAAAACTAACTTTTCCACAATTACTGCAATGACAAATAATTCATTCTGTTTCACATGCTTACGAAATCTGTTTACTGGCCAATCCTTTATATTGTCATCTAATTCGTTATAAATCAGGATAGCATTGTAAGTGTATGAACTACGAAATAAAGTTGTTTTATACATAGGAATCTCTAGTCTTTTTCTCTGTGTGAAATCAATGTCTGAATTACTTCGTCTGAGAACAAATTTCTCATAAAGATACAAGGGGGAGCGAGAAGATATGATCTTATGTGTAAACACTGCTATATGGTACTTGCATGCATTTTATATACACATTCACTTAAGGAAACATGATCATACTTCTTGAGATTAAATACAAATCTACAACAAGTATTTTGGAGTTTTTGGAGTCTTGCTTTTGTGATAGAATCAAGACAATGATAGAACACAGTGCTGCAGTAAAACAAGCTAGGAAATATAATAGCCCCACATAGCTTTTTTCTAACTTTAAAATTCAAAATAGAGCGATTGACATAGAAACAGTTGCATAACATTTTTTTAAGATAGACGAAACATGCTTCTCAAACCGTAAAGTATAATCAATAATCAACCCTAAATTTTTTGTAGTATTTACGACAGCTACACGCTCCTTATCGATTTTTACATCAAGAGAATTCAATATAGTGTTACGATTGACAGCATGACAAAAAAGCATTACTGAGCACTTATCCTTATTCAGCTTAGTATTGTTACCATTTGAGTATCCTACTATTGCCTCCAAATCATCATTAAGCTCGTTGGTTGACGTATGTAAAGTGTTACTTATATATCTGTGTATCATCGGCCTAGCACATCATAGAAGAGTTTTTCACAGAGCTACCCAAGTCTATAGTATAAATTAAGTACAACAAAGGCTCTAAAACTGAACCCTGAGGGACACCTGATGTTATATCAATCGGACTAGATATACCTGTAGTATTGTCTATCTCTACTACTTGTTTACGGTTTGAAAGGTATGTTATAAAAAACATTAGAGGTATGTCTGAAAAAACCATAAAACTTCAATTCAACACATAAAAGCTCATGATCTATTTTATCGAACGCCTTAGAATAATCTAATGATACAAGTGCTGAAGCATCTCCCTTATCAAGCGAAGCAATGATGTCATCTAAAACCCTTGCTAAAGCTGTAGTTGTACTAAAACCACTGCGGAAACCAGATTTACACTTGGGAAAGAAATCATTATTAGAGAAATATTGATAGACCTGATGTTTAATCAATTTCTCCAATATCTTCGATATAACAGGAATCAAAGTTATAGGTCTTAAGTCTGAGAGACATTTTGGATTTTTACATTTAGGCAAGGGCTTGACAAGAGATAGTTTCCAAGCATCAGGGAAATACCACAAAATAAATGTGGTTGGGTTCTGTGATGCATGCTTAATAAGAGCAACTAAATGGTTTATACAAACGTCATATAACGACTTGGACCTTCCAAAGTCATAAAATTGTAAAAAATTCAAAATTCGATTACAGAAAGACTATACGATTTTTGGGACTCCAAGGAATACTACACATCGAAGAAATAATTTGTCCTGCAGCCAAGATAATGGAAAATTGTTGATTAGGTTAAAGGATTTTTAAAGTTATTCTCGTTATTTAATTTGAATCATTTACCAGCCTAATGAGAAGAATGAAGGTAGTGATTGCAAAGCAAACATGTAGGTTACGGGATTCCTCCTATGCAAGTTAATGACCTTCGATAGCTGGATTAAGTGCATTTCGAGTATATCGTAAAACGTACTGGTGTGTTGATTGCCAAAGTTTACAACACTTGTAAATTTCAGCCTGAAATCAAACAACTTTTCATGTAGACAGTGTACGTAATCCAGGTATGCCAGGTCATTAACTTCATATCAACTTGCATAAGAGGTATTTCTAAGTCTACCTGCTTATTGCTTTGCAGCTACTACCGTTTATGATTGTCTTTAAGTGGAAAGCAGTTAACGGATTCAAATCAAATAGAAAACGTACAAAACTTAAAAAAATCATTGATTTAACCAACTGTTTCCTCTTATTTTTACTGCATATGCAAATTATTTCTATCGTTTGTAGTATATCGATAGAAAGTAATAAACAATTTTAGGGAATACATCATAAACACGAACAAAAAAATGTCTCGCTAAGCGTAGCCCTTAGATGATTATTATTTTATTATCAAATAGCGTCTTCAATTACAAAAAAAAGTTTTGCGGTTCATGTACAATCTAACTCTAAAGGTACGCATCAACAGGTAATTAGACTGTTCGCTACTAAACGGATTTTCAAATTATATAACGGCATTTACATCGAGAAAACTAGAATTGTCAAAACGAACGTAAAATCCTGAATAGATAAGTGGTATGGCAAATAAAGAAATACTGAAAGAGTTTCGTCTCATGTATATTGTCGCGCTCACATATTGGAGACCCACGTTGGCGCTAAAGGCAACATTTTTTCGCTTGTCTCAATTGGGAACAGGTTTTACTATACAGATCATAGACGAAAATCCGAATGCTACACTGGACATAAGCTTGAAGAATTGAAGAACTGAGTTTTCGAAACAAACCTATTACCTTTAAGGTCGTATCGTCAATCGTTCCTACAATTATTTTTAGCTCGCCTTTGAGGTTATGTTACAGATATCTATTTGCATCAAAGTGTTCATACTTTTGATTTATGAGCTGCTATATCAGCCTGAAGTTTCCTACAATTCAAAAAGAAAACATAGCTGCTAATACGGAACAGCCGAGATCTAGAAAAACCACAGCCTTTCTGAAGCAAAGAAAACACAATAATATTCATGGAAGGCATAAGGGCGTCCTACACTTGTAGGAACGACTGACGATACGGCACTTAGATGTCCAATTTCCACAACGTTTGCGTCTATAATAATAATACAATAAGAATTAATACACTACCTCACCACCTAATATTCCTTCGTGATTGTACTTGTACATTTTATTTTCGTATACGGCTTTCCAGGTATAGTACGACGTGGTACCCCAAAATCCGTGGTCCAAGTACCATCTGTCCTTGGTAGATATGATCACTCTGTAGCCTAGCTTGAGTAGTTCTGTTATAAGGTTAACGTTGCTTTCTGGCACCCAGGTCTGGATAATATACCTAAAAAAAATTGCGTCAAGTAGGTTGACTCTGCATTTCCCACGCTCTCCGTCATCAGTTCATAACGGATTCTGTTCGCCACAAATTAGACCCTCTAAGAAAATAGTTAGTTACGAATATGTATACCAGATAAATTGAAAAAATGTATCAAGTTAGTCAAACAGGTCCATACAATTTGTCCATAGACATTCTTTCCTTGGCCTACCGGTAGTCCATCTGGCAATGTTGGTGTAACACCAGAACACTTACCAACACCGGCATGTCGCCGGGAGCAGAAGCAGACGTGTATCAAAATATTTCTTTGTCATTCCTTGTTTCAAGGGCAAATGTATGGGGAAATCTATGATGTGTGAAATATGTCAAATAGGTGTGTTTCCTACAATTGTAAGACGCCTTTATGGCCTCCATGATTTTCATAGTCTTTTTTCTCCTTCATAAGAGCGGAGGTATTTCTAGATTTCTACTGTTCCGTATCAGTGTCATCGCTCTCATATTGTGAGGACATGTTTTCTTTTTGAATTGTAAGAAATTTTAGGCTATATATGAATAACGTACGATCTAAATCAAAAACAAGCGCTGACACGGAGCTGTGAAAATCAAGGAAGTCAAATTATTTATCCCAAAATTTGTTTTAAAAATGATCAGGATCCGATTAAGCGTCGAAAAACGAAATTTGAGCGATTTACATATTTTCGTTTTTGGCCTTCTTCTCCACCACCACTAGACTAATTTTCAAAAACTAGACAAATTTTCCGTCCTTGGCATAGTAGTAAGTGCGGATGTATACGTAAGAAATTCCTATTCGGAATAGCCTAGGACAGTTGGACATTTTCTGATAAAAATTCCGAGTACAGTTTTTAAACGAAGAAAAGCTTAATTTTTTCGGGCTATTCCGAATCGGAATGACGTGAGTGTGCGGCCGCGCTTATCTTGTGTAAAAATGTCATCCAAATCCGAGCACTACTTTCCAAGTTATAGAGGGGACAAGGATTAGTGGACAAACCGACAAACAGACAGACTGACGGATATGAGTGACATACTGTAGACTTTCATCATGTACATGTCATATAAAATATTGTCTTTTCGAGGGGGCTTATGCGTTACGCCGCACATCCATGATTCCGATTCGGCATAGGCCATGAATATTAGACATTTTCTGTTGAAAAGATACTCGCCAGGTTTTTTAGCAAAAACAGTACAATATTCCTGACTCACTCTTAAGTGAAATTCTAAATTTCATTCGAATCAATCATTTTGAAAGTTTCTTCACTTGACAGTTGGTGGTTACCTCTCGTTTGGAAGATATTTTCGTATAACTTCTGGTTGTGTGATGTGACTGGTCCACACGACGATAGATGTATCGCTATGCTCGAAAGCTTTGTCATACGCCGCCAAAGCTTTCCGTTGAAACTCTCCCCATAGATCAAGAAATGTTTCAGTAGTCCTTGGCTTGCCTTTCAGGTAATCTATTATTCTGGGGTTGAGTTCCAACAAGGAATAAAGACCTGAAAAAAGAAATGGATACAGCCCCGGTAGCATGACATATTCATTATATATTTATTTAATATTTAATGATATTTTTATGTTACTTAAATATTTGTTTTCTTAAACAAATATTTAATAAATATTTGTAGTATAATATTTTTATTAAATATTAATTCAATATCTTTTAAATATTTTAAATACAATATTTCTTTTATAATATTCATTAAATATTTTCGGCTACGGCGCATGTGCGTGTGACCTCGAGCGACCAATAGGATAATAGCAAGCCGGCCTGAGGCGACCTATTGGCAGGCATCCATTTTACCTGTGACTTTTACTACGATAGCCTGCTTCCAGTGTACCTCCATTATTTGAGCGTTTTTTTGTGGAAAAGGGAAAAGGGTAAGTTTTTCGATAATTACATAGCATAATTTAACTGACTAGTAAACATTATTGTGCCAGCTGAGTATAAAGGTATTCACAAGACCATAAATAACTAGCCTTGAAATGCAACAGTTATTTGCATTGATGGATACGAAAATTATGTTCATAACATATAATCGCAACAAGATCGAGATACATCAAAAATGCTTTTTTAAATATTTCAATTATTATTATTATTTTTGTCGTAGTACGTTCAAAAGTTTTAACAGTCGAAAATACTATACTTTTGCCCCTTGAATTATAATATAAAATCACAAAATATTTATGGCTAAGTTAGCTCCCTTACTAAAAAAGTTACATTTTAACAAAATCAATAAGTGGTCTATTTTCAGAAACCTTTTCTGTAAAAGTTAGTCAAAGGATCAAGTTGTGTCCATGGACATTTTTCATCAAGATATCTAAAATAACATACCAAATTTTCTTAAAAATTAACGAAGTCTCGAACTATCATAGTCAGAAAATCTGGGGTCCCTTTAGGGGCATTATAGAGCTGCTTTTCAGTGACCCAGTTGAGCTACTCGGAGTAAGTTACCATGCTCAGCACCAATATTGTTCCACTGCATTTTATATTCCCATAAATACACTGGAAAGCAGCTTATGTATTCAATAATATTTCATAATTAATAAGTTTTTTTTCAGACGAGTGGACTTTCAAGATGCAGAAGAGGCTTAGAACGTTTTTTTTAATAATCTTTTCCTAGCAAATTAAACCATTATATCTAGAATGAATTTACTTTATAAACCCAATTTAATATAAATAAGCATTCCTACTGATTTTGATAAAATAACCAATAAAGAATTTTCTATATACACTGAAAATATGTATCAGATTAATGTTTGAAAATCCATATATATTTACGAAAAATATTAGATATTTCATCAAAATATAAAATTGGTATTTAAAAATCTTTTCTCATATATTTTCTAAATATTTGGAAAAAATATCGCAAAAATATATGAACTATATATACTACAAATACCTATAATGAATATTTTATAAATATATAAGAAATATATTTATTATATTAAAAAAATTGTCGCTACAATATTTAACAACATTTTTAAAAAATATTTAATGCCTTCGGGGAGACAAGTGTATTTTGAACAACTAAATGCTACATCTAATATCCTGTAACCACTATCCATAAATATACGAGGGCCATGTTTAAAGTAAGCACCGATTGCGCATCCTACCCTCGAATCCTGTCACGTGGCGTCCGTTCAACCTCAGACAGTCTTGGCCAGTCTCTCGCCATTATGTTTCAAGTCTCTGTTGTGCTGGTAGCGTGGTTATATTGCTTTATTTGTCGCCATGTGATTCGGTTTTTAAACGCAAAGAAGTTCGTCCTGTTGGAAATGCTGACAGGTGTTGTAAAACATTCTTGCAGCTTAGGCGCACTATTTAAAACTGCCGGAGGGGCCTGCTTCCTAGTGGCATCGTACCTCTTCATGACAACGCTCAGCCTCACGTTATGGACATGCGGATTCATCTTTTCCAAAACTTAAGGAATTTGTCGAAAGAGACAGTTACTAACTGCTTTAAAAGTCTGAGTTCAGCGTTCTTTAACAACCGGATCCAGAAGCTGGTGCCACGAATTGACAAATGTTTGTTTATGGTGATGTTGAAGAATAAAAAAACCTTTATATTTAACTTTGTGAGATACAATTTACGTTCATAAATAAATTTTCTCTAACTCAAATACAAAATGGTTCATACTTAAAAAATGACGTACTTTCCACCGCTAAATACAAATACATGAGATCTACGGAACCTACGAGTCTGCCATACTTAAATATGGCTCTTTATCACTGCATCTTTATCAAGTCTAGATTTTTAGGGAATATAGGTAACTAGCCGAAATTGAATGGTGTGAGATCAACATCTTTGAATAAGGATATAGTCCTGAAGGTACAGCAGTCGCCAACCTGTCAGTGACCGTGTCCAGAATTCCGCCATACAAATTCCGTTCACTCTGCTACGCTATACAGACGGAATTCACACGGCCGGATCCCAGACACAGTCACAGACCACTTTACGAACAAACCTTATATTGTCTCAACATCAGCCATATTGAGTATGACGTGTTTTGTTTTGCATGGTAGCAATAAGCGCTATGGGTTTTCATACCTCATCACCTCCCATATGGAACATCTCGGTATCTGGAAAATGATCCTTCATGTGCTTGTAAAGATCCTCCAAAACGCAATATAGATTCTGGTTGGCCGGATTCAACTGTCCACACGGCGGCTGAATGCACAAAGACCTCCACGGCTGTCTGTTGACACAAACTGCGAGGTCTCCAAGACCTGCTGCTTTTCCCCATTGCCACCCGTTTCCAGCGTGTGATGGTCCATCGATCTCTGGTAGAATTCTTACCCCTCTTCTGTTAGCGTATTTAAGCAGGTCTTTTACATCTGATACTGAGTAGATGTGTTTTTCATTGTATGCACCATATCTGGAAGATGGAGAAGATATTATAGGGATTTATCAGTCCTTAGTTTATCTATTTAATAGACTTCTCTCGGTTTCAATATGATCAATGTTATATGCACGTCTTCTGAATGACGTGTTATCCTAGCGCAAAATAACTGTAGGAATGACAACAGCGTAATAGTATCCAGAAATTCATTACAATGTTCAGGTGCTTTATTGCAGAAATTCTATATTACTGGAAATGATTTATGTCGCTGCGTCCGCGAATAATTTTTGTTTATGGCAGCATAAAATTTGATAAAATTGAATTTAATTGGGCGGCCATAATATCAGTCCACAGTGCCGTCGTGTTCGTCAATCCAAACGTTGTGTTCAACCTAACAGCGTCTTCAACTTCTGTGTGTTTTTAGCGTTCGTATAACATGTCACTTACTTTTCTAGTAGATTGATCAGTTTGTTTTTTGTTAATAAAGGATCTATGGCGTCTTCCAGTAATTCCAAATACATTTCACCGGTCAAATTTCCAGGTAAGAAAAAAGGACCAACTAAATGATCGTCAAAAATACCAGCCCAAACATTTAATTTTTGTGGCTGTTGTGTGTCAACCTCACGATAAATTCTGGGATTAGAATCGGACCAATATCGGCAGTTATGACGACTTACTATGCCATTTAAGAAAAAGGAACATTCGTCGGAAAAGCAAGTGTTGAATAGAAAATGTTCATCGTTTATAATTCGTTCACTAATATCTTCTCAAAATTGTAATCGCCGATCAAAATCGTCTTCATTAAGTTCTTGTACCAGGTGAATTTTATACGGATGAAAACTATGGGCCTTTAGAATCCGTTGGACAGTATGTCGACTAACACCACACACTGTCTCTAATTTGCGGGTACTAACGTAGGATCTACATAAACTTGCCCCAAAACCCCCACTTCTATTGCTTCGTTCCTTATGGGATTTTCAATGTTGCGTTTTTTATTGGCGACTGATCCAGTTTCCCGAAATTTAACTACAAGTTCTATAACATATTTTCGATGCACGTTACTGTTCTCATGTCGCTCATTAAATATTTCTGCTGTTCTATTAGCGCACTGATTATTTCCGAAAAATATTTCGATAATTTCAGCTCTTTCTGCTGTGGAATATATCATGGTTAATTTATGTAATAAAGCGTTACAAGTTATTTTAGCAAAAAAATTTGGTCAAATCAATCGGAAACTATGTAATAAATTCCTATTTCCTTATCTTTCTTAAAGAAATAACTTTTTTGCCACAAAAAAACGCTCTAATAGCTATTTTCAACAGCATTTACTTATTAAGTAAATTCTTTTAGTCATTTTTTTCTGAAAGTAGTACAAACTAATCTGATGTACCTATTAAAGTCTGCTTTAAGCTTTAAATCAATAAATCTTTAAAACTTCTGAACTGAAGCTCATGTATTTTACATCATTATAAAGGGAATTGAAAGACCTTTAAAATAAGGTATCACTCGACCCCCCTTTCCATTTAAGATCCAGCCCAGGGGGCTGCACGTGTTAACGTGATTTTTTGCCAAACTTGTGTCCCCGTCGAAAACAAAATCGACGGGTCTGAGCGTTTTTCCAAAAAAAAAAATGAGCTGCCAGTAAATGCGTCTGTTTCGTTTTCGATGCGCCACCCTGTATATATATTATATAGATAGAGAGAGAGGAAAGGGAGCACACACATCTCCATTCCACAATCCTTAAATTTTGAAAAAGATAATACCCTTACTTGGTCATATTTGGTAGCCTCTCCACTTCCAAAGGAAAGCTCTGCGAATCTGTGATGTGCCAATGCAATACGTTCAGTTTTGAAGCAGCCATAGCGTCCAGATGCTTCTTGATGGTGCTCACAGTTAGAAAATTTCGTCCTGTATCTAATAACAGCCCGCGGTGTTTGTACACAGGTTTGTCGTTAATAAGAACGTAACTTAAGGTGGCTATGCATTTTTGGTTTCCATCTTCGTAAGGAATTATGAGTTGGAATAGAGTTTCTAACCCATGGCGAATTCCAAAAATGGAGTATCCTGAGATTGAGGCTGTTATTGCATTACCTGAAATGTTCATATGAAAACTGGTATTTCATTTTTATTGTGACTTAATTTAAAAATATCTCGAAAAACTAACACGGAAGTTATTTTGAAGACATCATATTCGTATAAACAAAATAAACCATTTGAATAAGCTACTACCTATCTTTCAAAAACCATACTAATATAATCGACAAAATGCCACTTAGAAAGTTTAGAAAGTACTTCCGGAGACAGATAGAAGAAACCGAATGTTCCCAAAATCATTTTAATTTATCCCAGACTTAATTTGTAGTGGGATTTCAAAATAACACGCACATTAAAATTGCTACTTATTCTCTTCTACAAGATGGCATAATTATAATTTCAATACGACGTTTCGTCTCCTGCCCTCCAGCATCAACTTTACTTTCTTACGCACGCCATACTTTTTTGCACAGATGAATAGAGTTTTTAATTCTGATTTCAAAAATGTATAATAATATAGGGTTATCTCAAAATCACTTTTATTTTTGCCTGACATTATTTGAGATGGGATTTTAAAATAAATTCCATGCAAATTTCATTTCGACATTTTGTCTTTCGACTTCCATCACCAAAATTGTTTCCTCATATGGATTCTGCATTTTATTTAGTTCGCCATAAATTTGTTGTTGGATAAAAATTATAAGGAAATAAAAAGGTATGGTGAAACCTGAACAGAACATTAAAATTTTATTGATGGTAATAACAATAATAATCATAAATAAGCAGATATAAATCTTAGCAGATGTTCAAAATGTCCGTCATTTTGTAGGCACAGCCTCACTTTTCTCTGTACTTTGTTCACTGCTCGATTTATTTCTCTTCTTCTCAGCCTTCAAAACTATGTTGAGGTCTGGCCTGGTATATGAAACAAATGGAATCTGATAATTCCAAGGCCTGCCTAGAAAATTCTGTTTTCTTGAAATCAGAATTAAAAACTCTATTCATCTGCTTAAAGTCCAATATGGCGTCCATAAAAAAATTAAGTTGATGCTGGAAGACAAGAGACGAAACGTCATATTGGAATTCTAATTACGCCATCTTGTAGAGGAGAAAAAGTGCCAAAATTAATGTGCAATTTATTTTGAAATCCCACCACAATTAAAGTCAGTAAGAAAATAAAACCATTTTGGGAAAGTCAGCTTTTTCCTTCCGGAAGTGCTTTGAATTTCGAAACTTTCTTAGCGAGCTCGTTTCTCTTACAGTTTCCGAGATCCCAGTGGTGAGGGTCGAATTTAAAACACATATGTATGAAAATAGTAATGGTTTCAACAAAACAATTACGTAGATTGGAGAATCCAAGATTATATCAAAAACGTCAATATACGTAAAGCACCTGGACAGGATAGAATCGCTGCTTTCAAACAATTTGAAAATTTTCATATATTTTATACCATTTCAGTTTATCATTCGATGAAAATCGCAAAAATGTACCAGCAAGAAAATACATAAATCTCATAACAGAAGGATGTTTTTTACTCACCTTCATAAGTAAGTTCCAATGCATAAGATTCATTTGTGTTTAAATCTAATTGTGGATTGTTAGATTTTGGTGTCAGAACGATTTTTAGTGGATACATAATTTCGTGACATTTATAAGGTTCGTCTTTTTTCAGCTTTTTAGAAAAATACAATATATTGTCCGAAAAGAAATCCTCAGTTCCTGGTGGGCCATTTAGCTTTACTTCTATTTTGCTGAAATATGTTAATATCAGTCTGGTTTGAAATCATTCTCAGCTAAGTTACTAGAATATGTTCTACAAAATTATTTAGAATACAAATACTAACTATAATACTACGGCTAGAAGATCACATTTTTAATATTTCGTTAACACATACTCACTTTGGATTTATTCTGACAATATTTTTCAAACTGGCCATTTTTCCTGTTGGCTGTGGCCACACGTTGAGGAAATTGCTACATACTAAGGAACATAGTTCTAGACTAGGGTAGTTTGATTTATCATTAGGATCCGAGTTTCTTATACAAAATCCATTTTCACACTTGAAGTACCAGCTAAAAATAAGAAGTATGGTAAGTTATATTAGGCTTATTTTTATGTTTAAGATTGGAAAGAACATAAAATAGTACAATAATTCCAGAAAAATTAGTTTAAAACAATTTCTTTGGTCTAAATTTTACGTTAGGAACAAGATATCGAGATGCGGTTTTCGCGAGCGTGTCATATCAATGCATTTTTTATTTTTTTAGAAAATCAACAATTTCTGGCTGAATGTCGAAAAAAGCCCTCTAGCGACCACATGTGAAACAAAAAAACGTTTGCAGCCCAAAAATAGCACATATATTCTATACAATAGAATCATTAAATGGTCTGAAAATAACTTCCTCCGAGTAAACACAGAGAGCATTGTGAAATTCGCATTAAAAGATGAACAAGATTTCAACATTTTTGATCATTCTAACAGAGAGAGAGAATTCCATCATCTAATTCAGTTAACATGCTGGGGATGATACTTGATTGTGAAAAATGTCGTGGGGGTTCCACGTTGAGTATTTGTGCAATAGATTCCGGAGGAGTTGTTATGGCTTGAAATTCTTAGCAAAGCAGTGCAGTAAACGAATTTTAAAAACTTTATACTATGCCACTGCCAACTGCCATATCCGTTATGATATTCTCAATTAGGGAAGCAGTTCACCAACTGTGAGAGTTCTCGTGCTGCAAAAATATGCCATTAAATTATTGATAACCTTGGTTGGCGTCAATCCTGTAGAGAATCTTTTAGAACACTAAAAATGTTGACTGTTATAGGTATTTACATTTATGAGTTGGCTTTGTTTGTTTTCAAAAATAAGCGCGATTTGAAATCATCAAACACCAGCATAAATATCCAACTAGGTCTAAGATGCTTTTAATCCCGCCGGTACATCGAATTACGGCATACCAATAAACATGCTGGTAAATGGGATGTAAGATTTTTAATAAGCTCAATGATGATATTAGGAATGAATCAAATGTAGCTGTTCTCAAAAGAAAACTAAAACTTTTTTTGATAGACAAATGTTTCTACATCTTGGAGGAGTTTTTTGTTTAGATTTATGTTTTTATACTTTTTCAACTCGTCACCGCTATTTTTATGACCTTGTAATTTGTTATAGAATTTTCTGTTCTATTCAACAATGAAATAAATTATTATTATTATCATCCGATCTGGAAATATGAACGGTCCAATTGGACGTTCATCGACAATACCTGCCTACACGTTTAAAGAAAAACGTTGGAGGTGTGTCTGGACCACAGCGTGAGGGTCCCATTACGAGTAAAAATAGCGTCATCGGTAGCCAAAATATCAGCTCTCTGGACGTGATAAGGGTACAGTTGGGCCTCATGTAATATGCGCTACGCTGTTACATGTGACTCTTCTGGGACCTGTTGGGCTTGTTCCCGGATTTTCTTCCACAATATCCAAAATTTCGTCTTCGGCATTTAAAACGCGTTGTGGGCGAACCCGACCCCCATCCACTCCACGTTTGGGGCGCAAATCTCCACTAGCACGTGCACGTAAAACAATTGAACTAAATGTTTCGTGATGTGGTATGCATACAAACGCGAAGCAGCTCGCGAATTTTGCCCTGCGTCTCCGGACGCTAAAACAACGTCCACTAACTCATCATTAGTATACACATGTGACATTTTTATTAATAAATAATTAAAAACATAAACTCGCAAAATACTTTCTTACTTGACTTCACAAAAATCAACCGTACTTCATTCAGATCACCCACGATACAGATTAAACCTTATTTACACGTTCGTATCAGTATGAAAAAACAAAAAATTCCAGGTATTTTGTTTTCGTCAGTTGTTTGGTACAACATTTGCTACAATAAATTATTATTAATGCGTGCTCTAATATCACCACGATTAACGCAAAATACAGATATTTATATCTCAATGTCATTGAAACTCAGGTTTAAAACTTAATTTCTGTAGGACTCTTATTACATTTTTTTTTGGAAATCAACTTCTTTCATAACAGTGCATATGTGATTAAAATTTGTCGGATAAGTTGTGAAAAGGAATCGTTAAGCCGTCCGTTGCGTTATTTTTTACAGCGACAGCAAATAAATATCGTTGAAGAAACAAGAGCTTATATGACTGCTAAGATGAACCCTGGTTATTTGAAAGTACTGACTACCGATAGTCATGACAGGTTGCTTATTTTTTCGATTTTGACGTGAAGCTAACTCCAAAATTTCAAAACTTTGTTACATTTTTGTATAGAAAAATGTCGGTAATATTTGTATATCAACCGGACCAGAAATGACTTTTAGAATCAAAGGCTACCACCACATAAGGATGCATGACCACTAAGCCAGATAATTAAAGGCTACCTTGCCACAATGCGTATACAGGGTGATTGGACATTCGATCTATTCCCTGAATTCTAGATGTTAATTGTAATAAATTAATTCCCATCAACTGGGGGTCGGAACTGAGCGGTTTCCGAGATATCGGCATTTCAAGATTTTTTAAGAATTTTCTGCTTACTGATCAATACAATTTTTTTTTAAAAATCTACTCATTTCTTGGAACTGAATTGATGGTTTTCTGAGAGCTGTGAAATTAGCAAATAATTGAGAGAAAAACGCTATACCAAAAGTTTGAAAGTGTTAGAAATAAAAGGCTGTTAGTGAAGAGATTTTGATTTTTGTTTATTATTTCCGAAAATCATCATAAGTTATTTGAAATTAAATGTATGATATTCGGCATAGAGATTACTAAAATAATTGCAGAAATTCATGAGCTTTCCAAAACAGTCTTGCAGATCGATCGTATAAATCAGATATAGTAAGGGACCTAATACTGAGCCCTGAGGAACTCCTGAAGGAACTGGCTCAGAGGGAGAAATTCCCTGATCAGTTTTCACTGTTTGTTGACGATTTAGCAAGTATGACTCAAAGAACCTTAGAACTATATCCGACATTCCATAATGAGATAACTTACTTAGTAGTATCTGGTGATTGACCATATCAAAGACATTACATTACCATAAACTTACACTCCAGTGCACGCTATCGAGGAGGGCAACTCTGCAGGAAGGATTGACATTTGTAGATTCTTAATTCATGCAGATATTGAAAACCCAGACTACCTCAAAAATATCCTTTGGACTGATGAATCGAAATTCGATCGTGATGGTATTACAAATTACCACAATGCCCACTATTGGGCCCCTAAGCGTCAAAATCCAAAACAATTCAACGAAGGAAAGCATCAGAGAAGATTCTCGTTAAACGTTTGGATGGGAATTTTACATAATAAATTGATTGGACCTTTTTTCTTGCACGACAATTTAAATGGCACCACTTATGAACACTTTTTAAGAAATGAAGTACATGCATTACTAGAAGATGTTCCGCTAGCTAGGAGAATCAATATGATATAACAGCATGATGGCTGCCCAGCCTATTATTCTCGAGGTGTACGACAATGTCTGGATGAAAACTATCCGCAGAGATGGATCGGTCGAGGAGGCCCAACGCCGTGGCCAGCGAGAAGTCCGGACTTGACGCCTTGCGATTTTTATATTTGGGGTCACATGAAACAATTAGTGTACAATACATCCGTTGCAGATATCTGAGATTTGAGGCAGAGGATTTTGGCAGCCCCCAACGAGATGAAACGCACTCTTTCAACAAAAGTGATAGTGACCCAACTATGTCGTAGGCTACGTGCTTGCATACGTAACAATGACAAGCAATTTGAACAAGACATATAGTTTTTAAGTACCAACGTTGTGTTTGTTTCATTAATTCTTTATAAAGTACATGTTTTTCTTTAATTAATTAGATTTCAAACTTTACCGAGCTCATTTAATTTAAAATTCAGTTGTACCTACAGTACCCTTTGTAAGTTTTTTTTAGGATATGCATGAAAAAGTTAAATTTGTACTGTCATTGAAAGCTCATGAAATTCTGTAATTATTTTCGTAATTTGTACGCCGACTGTCATCCATTTTATTTCAAATAACTCAATGTTGATTTTCGGAAACTATAAACAAAAATGAAAATCTCTTTATTAACAGCCTTGTTCTAACATTCTAACAGTTTCCAACTTTTGGTATAGCATTTTTATCTCAATTATTTGCTAGTTTCACAGCTCTCAGAAAACCATCAATTTAGTTCCAAGAAAAGAGTAGATTTAAAAAAAATTGTATTGATCAGTAAGCAGAAAATTCTTAAAAAATCTTGAAATGCCAATATCTCGGAAACTCCCAGTTGATGGGGATTAATTTATCTCAAATAACCTCTAGAATCACCACTTTCAGGGAATAGGTCGAATTTCCAATCACCATATTTATAACAAAACATCAAAACAATTCAATTTACTTAGAATAGTGTCTACATCTTGCATTTATTTTTATCTGTGATCTAAAACTCATATTTGTAATATATTTAAACTAATGCGTGTTTACGAATTGAAATTATTTTAATTAAGCTTACCCAGCTTTACGATTTCGAACAACAGCGCTAAATAAGGGAATAACAACCTTACGAAATAAACTCTCCCTTATAATTCGCAACTAACGGATATTTCTTATTTCGATAACGCATAGGAAAGGATATTCTAGCTATTGCACAAAATCGCAATAACGAAGACCATAACGAAGCAGCAACACAAGACCACCAAAAACTCTCTATTAAAACGCTTGGAAAGTACCTGCTAGCTACTTGACATCATCTTTCAGAAAATAAACACATAGATTGCATTTTTAATTATGACTCATCAGTAGTATAAATAATTAAATATATTCCTTATTTTAGTTATAATTGCAGTTATGAAAATTCCGTCCACCCACCGAATGCTACAAATACGTGTATCTTCAGCACGTATGTGCATAATGCTCCAAGAATAATCTACAAATCACGGTCACGACCATATGAAACAGGAAGCATTAAATGCGCGCTTTAATTATTATTTTGTTGGTATAATTAAAAATTAATGATGTCATGATGGTAACATTTTATTTTTTTGTGTAGTTCATTTGTTTTATAGCTTGCACCGGTTCATGGTCGGAGCATAAATACATTTGTTGCTATTGACGCTCCCAAAGGAGGGAGGTAAAGGGACTATTACCCCCCTCCAGACGACTCACGTTGTCTTTGTATAAAATGTATGGATATATCAGAAATTTCTATAACTTTAAATAGGGATATTGGGAACATTGGCAACCAATTCTGTGCGTCTGTGACTACACTTTCAACATCGGTGTGGCTGTGCCCGTGAGCGTATCCAGATGCTGATTCCAAAATGCAATTGTTTATTGAAGAGTGGATCTTTGTTTTGGATTCTAGGGTATTGTTAGTTAATTCTAAATAAATAAATTTCTTGATTAAAATAAAGAGTTGTAAACCTACAGGGCTGAACCAATTTCGCAGTTGTCAATTTTATTATTATTATTTTTTTTATTAGGCTGCCATGAAGGCCTAAGGCCTAAACACCCATGGGGTACCGTGGGGCTATAGGGGGATACAGGGGAAAGGGGGAACGCCACACAGACTTTGGCGAGAGAACACGTGTGCATGCAACATGCATACATTCTGGCCCCGCCAACGAGATCCGCCGGGTGGTACCTCCGCGTTCGACAGTCAGAGACCGTGTACCACCTACGGACAATCACAACATCCATAGCTAAGAGAAAAATGTCTCTTGGGACGGGATTCGAACCCGCACAGCGCACGGCGACTGATCAGGAGACCGAAGAGTCTACTACTGCGGCCAACGCTGCTGCCTGTGTTTGATTTCATCCCTGCAGTGTATTTGATTGTATAATCAAGTGAAAACTATGCGGCGGATGTTGTCAATTTCATGGGATTTGTACTATGCCCGAAGAGTCCGCTTGCTGCCAGGTGTTTTTCAGTTATTTGATCTCCTGCACCAGAGGTGGCGCCCGCACCACCTTGTTACGCGCCAAAAGTTGCAAAAGCTTAACCTTACTTGGTAGCAGTTATCGACCATGCCTAAACTAGTGTTTCCGCCCGCATCAACCCACTGGTTCGCAACTGCCCTATTTGTGCAAAATCGATCTCTAAACGCTAGTGGCTTCAAATACGATCTTGTAGCTCTGTAGTCTGTATTTGACGTTCAGTACCTCTAACTCGCCGATTTCAGCCTTCTTGGAACCACGCTCGACAACGTCTCATTACAGTAGCTTCGATTCGATTCACCCAATTAGCAATTTTTTTAAAAGAAAATCCTGGTTCACGTTACCCGATTATCTGACCTCTCTCAAAGTCGGAAAGTTCAGTGAAATGAAACAACAATGAAACAAATGGAGCCAAAACAGAACAATCACTGAATATTAAGTAAACATGATCATATTGTTCGGATCCTGATTTGACAAAAAAGCCTTTACAAAAAAAGCATTGCTAGGAATGCCTTCAACATTTTACCAGAGTATACTTCCATGATAGCAAATATGTTTACAAGTTTTTATCAAAATTTAATAAATAATTATGGATGTTGCATTTTATATGTCACTTAGTATGTTGTCCAGAAGATATAATAAACAGGGTGCTCCGTGAGGAAACGGACAGTCAAATGGCAGGTGGGTAGTATGGACCGAGATATTTTCATATTTGAAAATAAAAAGCACCAAACTTGGTTTTTACGGATATACAGGGTGATTTATCAAAACATGCCAAATTGGATATTACATAACTCAGGCATTATTTAACCGATTTCAAAATTTTGCTCAATAACAAAGTCATCTAGGAGTAACGTGAAACTAGCCAAGCGGTGAGAAAGTCCAGTGCCAGGATAGATTATTTTTTGTCAGTATATTAGCTTCTTTTTATCCAATAAAATGTTCTACAACATATGTAACACCTATGTTTTTTTTGCTTACTATTCCAATATGCCAAAAGTAGAATAGTCGAAGAGATTTTACATATTTTCAAAATATATAATAAAGCAGATACCGTCAACGCATCTAAATATCCTGACCATAGTCGTTAATATTTAATATGTCATCATAGGTGGAGGTGTCGGTAACACATTTTGTCATTAGTGATAATGTTAGGCATATACTTAATGAGCTTCGTTGTGGCCATGCCGGAAGGTGAGTTCCAAAACCAGGGCAGAAAAACTGTTTCAAGAACAATAAAGACTTTCTTTTCAATTGTCACCAGTGGTAAATCAGGTAGCTCCAGAATGCGACTTTAGAGGCCAAAGGGCAGAGAAAGTGCGTTTTGAGATTCATCATTTACCGTAAACTAGTTGGATAATAATTTCTCAGTTTGCAGTATATATTTTTTTGAAATTAGGAGTAGTCAGGCCAGGGTTTAGTTATCATGGAACAAAACTTATGCCGTGTCCAGGACAACAGTTGAGATTAAAATAATTAAAGTATAAATACGCCTAGTCAATTCAGTGACGTGTTACGTTTTTCATTCAATCCGCAATTATGGTTAAACAATCAGTAACAGTAAATGGAGACTTACTAATCTAAAATTACACTTACCTATTTACGTGACTGAATAATGCTAGCAGAATTAGTATCGCTGAAAATGAAAAATAAATGGGCTTTATTAGTAACAATACTAATCGCCTGTGTATGGATAATCCATAATCAGAAGTATGCTAATGCAAAAATACTCATACTTCAATAGATCATTCTGAAGTTCTCCGTTATAATATTGATTTGTTTAATATTTCTTCCCCATGACCCAACCGACACTATCGTGACCTCGTGGTTATACAATGAGAACCAAATTTGTCTGACGGCTTGAATTCAATGTGTACGAGAGAGGAGTGTGTATAGACACATCTGTTAGAAACACATAGAAGCCAGCTAGATACCTGCGCCACCGTTGCTAGGCAAAGTGATGACGACATCCGCCTTCAGCCGGCTTCTATCTCTTTCTAACGTGTGTTGATAGACACTTCTCGCGCTTTTTTCTCGAACATATTGAGCTCAAGCCATTTGGTTTTCCTTGTAAAGGCTGGTAGCTAGGGATGCCGGAACTTACCACCTCGCCATCCCAAATCAGGATCTGCCATGCCGTAGAGTAAACAACTCTTGGGCATCCGAAGGCATGCTGTGGGGAGTAGCGTTGGTCAGACCGTGTCTGGACCGATTTGAATCGCACAGTTTCCGCGGGTAAAAGGTATTCGTAAGACCTGTACGTTGTCCCCTGGGAAATTAGCTTTTTGGCCCCAGCTGGAAGTGACAGTACTTCCTCACCAGTTGGCAACATTGACGCTTTTCGCGGTTATAAAACTTACCCCTCCTATTGGCGAGGCAGCAATAAACGAGTACTACCAAGTTTGAGACAGCAAAATTCGGTTTCAATTATCAAGAACCCGGTTTACGTTTTTGGGATTGTTGATACAACTCCAAAATAACGTACTTATATGCCTATACTTACGTATATATATTTTGGATCAAAGCAAAATTCATCATTAGCAAACATTACCTATCATTCATATCATCAAGAAGGTACCTGCAAAACGATGTCTAAATACAAAATAATGTCAAGAATTCTTATTTAGCGCCAATTTTTAAACTGTCGTGAACAGCGAGATTCTGTTTTGCGGGATTGAAATCCCTACTATGCTCAAGGCTAGCCAAAATTAACTTAATAGGTGAATACTCATTCTTTTGACAGGACCATGTGTTCCTGTCTTGTCATTGACTTGACTTTTGATATCTATTCGTCATTGTCTGTCAGAGCAGTCGGTTGGACCCTTTCTCTTGGTTGAAGTCTTGTAAGTCAGTAGGACTGTCAGGTCTGGTTGCCCAGATACCAAACAAAGTCAGGGAGAAAGAAGAGAAGAAGAAAGGAAGGAAGGAAGGAGGGAAGAGCAAAGAAAAAAGAAGTACATCGATTTGAGGGGTGCCTTGGCATTGGTAGTTAGTATTCGGCAATTTTAAATTGATCCTAAAATTAATTTTGGGATTGTTTGTTGAAGAAAATTATAATTTTGGTTGGACCTAAAGTCGCACGATTTAATTTTATTCAGTGAGAGTCGTGGCCTTGTGTGCTTGCGAACTTGCTGGACTGTGTAATCTACTGACTCGCGCAACAAAGGGTTGTTATCCGATTCCGCTTGACTATAACGTAGCTGCGATTGTTGTTTGATGTAGTCCCCTAGGTAAGGGATGTCAAGGTCTCTGTGAAGGGTCTCGTTGGAAACATACCATGGGGCTTTAGTGATTGTACGCAAGGTTCTGTTCTGCAAAACCTGCAGGCTGCGTTTTGGCGAGAAAACACCAAGCCGCACGTGCGTAAGTGATCGCTGGTCTAATAACCATCTTGTATAGTCGAACTTTGTTGATCAAACTTAATTTTGATGTTCTACATAGCATAGGGTAGACTTTTGATATGTTGTAGCACACCTCTTGTTGTGTTCCACTAGTCTACTAATTTCTTGGCATCCTCAATCCATGGTGCCATGCGATTTTGTTTTAGTACAAAGTGTACTTACTATAAAAGCTTTGCGATATAACTTTATTTATTAAATTTGTTCAAAATAAAGCTTCCTATTCTATAGAAGAGTTTTTAATGAGTGATAGTCTTTTTTAATTGTTTTAATGTATTGTTCAATTTTAATTTGTTAATTTGTTTTTTAATTCGTTTTCATGTTTATACACTTCGTGTTTTTATTAGATGTTTTGAATATGTAGGCAATTCATTTTATATTAATATTCAATTGACTTATCCTATATCACTTTGTGATCCACAGGACGAATAAATTATTATTATTATTATTATTAATAATAATAGAGCCAATTCTCGTCACCTGGCACGATTTTCAGCATCTTTCGGCATCAAGTCGTACGACGAGACTTCTGCTCTTCTCTCAGACGATGCGGTAGCTAAAGAGAACACAGAATTCTCTGTACCACTTGAATACGATGAGGACAATCATCCTTTAATGCAAGCGTCATTTCTTCTAAGCACTGGGTTTATGCTTAAACCACGCGTAAAGTTATAGCGTAAAACTGCCCTTACATCACTACGTGACCACGGTGCCATAGCCCGCACTTAACATTGTCAATACGAATGAACAACTTAAATCAACAGACGTGCTGTTGGTGGCTACTATGCACTCATGGACATCTCTCAACATGTAGTCACATGCAGTCTCCTGCGTCCGTTTGTTAAGTCATATTGCGAAACTTTAATAGAACCCTTTGTATTACGTAGTGAGTTGATAGTTAAGGATCTCGATGAGTGATGAGGAGACCGTTATCCAGTAAATCGAGAAGGCCAAGTTTAAAATAATTTCATGCATTTCGCATAGAAATATAACTTTACGGCTGTCTATATAACTATATTTACAACAATATAAATTACGCTTTTTATTGCACATACTCTAGGCTATGAAAATCCAGACGCGCGATGAAAAACCACAAAATTACTTCGAATTTATATGCATAATTCAAAATATCGTTATATTAATATCTTTCTGTTAACGATGACTTAATAGACGGTGCTATTAGAAATACCTTTAACCTTTCTGCAACGATTACTGTGTGTAATTGCAATGAAAAAGCACAATTTAAATAGTTCCTGTTCAGCGAACTTGAGAAATATCCGTATTTGTGACTAAATGTTCGACTGGCGATACCAAAATTTACGTACAGATCTTACAAAATTTCATTTTTCTCTTTGGAGATATTGCTTTTTAGATGCTCTACGGCATATACACAACTTGATACACTTTTATAACTCAAAAAATACAATTTTGATGACATCTCTAAACAAGGTTAACACTATGTGCATAGTATGCCATTAAGAAAACGCTGGGTTTTCAAAATAAAACACGTTTTAAACTTACTAGTTACTTAATGAAGTTTTCTTCTCAAGAAGACAATCTTTTATTATCAGTTTAAGCCACATCAAGTGTAAGTATTACAAAAATAAATTGCCATGTCATAGAAGAACAAGTTATATCGAAAATTTTCGATTTTGATATCAGATGATAATAAAATCCATCTATTCGTCTGTATCTCGTAATTTCTTTGCAAACTGGTTCATCAGATGGATAAGTTTTTGGTTGGTTATATTCAATATTTGTTTTCGCATTATTTCAAGTTGATTTAGATGTTTTTTGTTTGCCGGACAACACACTGTTATACCGTACCTACATGAGATGACTTTCTATCAAGGAATAGTATACAGGGTGTTGCTTAATGATTTGCGAATATTTAAGGGTTAGAATCTACATAAAAAATTAATGTTAGCTTGCTTTATAAACTATGGTCCAAAAACGTTTCCTTACAACAACTCGGGGTGTTGAAGTTTTAGGAAAAAAATGGAAATTAATTAATATTTTCAGAATCGCTTCAGATATTTCACTGATATTTAGTATGTAGTGAAAGTTGATAAAGCTGCATATTTTTCAATGCAAAAATAATTTTTAGCTTTAACAGTGGCGTGCGTACAGGTATTGACTTCGATATTTTTTAAGAAAAAATGGTACGCCAATGGTTTTTTGTCAAATAAAAATTATTTTTGAATCGCCCATTCAATTTAAAAGAAATGATCTTGCTTGAGTTGCTTTTCTTCGATGCGCCATTTTTGAATAAAAAAATAAAAATCGTTCTATTGCCTAACTTGCAAAATTATTAATAATTTAATTGGAAAAATTAAATACATTAGGGGTAACGAACAACATCAACTGACAATATGAACATAACGTTAAAACCAACGAAATGATTACAAAAATTGTTGAAAATGGCCCCCTTCAGTTAGTATGCATGCTGAAGGGCGGAACCCTCCTTCTCATGGAATTGCGTCTCGTTGAAATGTCCCTGTAGTGTTTTTTATTCTATCACAAGCTGCAACTATTCTTTCTCTTAATTTCTCTACAGTGTTAATGGGACTTGTGTACACTAGTGTCTTAAGACAGCCCCACAAGAGGAAATCTAAACTGTTGAGGATGGGGACCTTGGTGGCCATTCTTGGGGCCCACCGCGGCCAATCCAACGATTTGGATAATCAGTTTGTAAATAATTACGAACCGCTACATTGAAATGCACTAGTGCACCATCATGCATGTACCACATATTGTTTCTTATTATCAACAGAACAGCAAAGGCAATTGTTGTTGAAGAAAATTGAGGTACGTCTGTCCGTCAAGTGGTCCCGGCAATAAAGTGGTTGCCAATAATTCCTGCCCATACGTTAACCGAAAATTGGTGTTGGAACTGGGTTTCGGTTACGGCATAGGGATTTTCTTCTGGCCACAAATGATTATTGTGGAAATTTTGAATAGCTTTTTGAGAAAAATTAGCTTCGTCCGTGATTCAAATTGTGGATTTTGTGTACTTTTTTGAAGATACCACTGACAAAAGGTCACACGCCTTGGAAAATCAATGGGAAGTGCCTGTACTCTTAAAATATTGTAAGGATATAACAAAAAATCCACTAAAATTCTCCAAACAATTTTATGGCAAATACTTAAGTGTCTAGCGATCTTCCTCGTACTCGTTTCAGGATGTTCTTTGACTTCGTGCAGCACTGCTTCCTCAATTTCAAGTGTTCTCACACTTAGAGGTCTACCTTCAGATGTTCCTTTTCGGACAGAACCAGTTTCAACAAGACGACGATGAGTATTAGAAAAGGTTCGACTATCTGGCAAAGCACGATCGGGATATCTCTGGTGATAAATCTGTCTGGCTTGCTTACCATTACCGTCGGCAAGGCCATATACGTAATGCATTTCCCGCCATTTCTGCATTTGAATAATTCACCATTTTTAATAAGATTGTAAAAACTGAATAATGAAAAATTGTCACAGCGAACGGATTCTAATAACAGAGACTTGTCAGATGTCAAAAGACAGTGACATATTAGAGAGAAACTAGGTATTTATTGCTAAATTGCATTCTTCAATTATTACATTAATTTTCTCGGACAATAGAACGGTTTTTATCTTTTTACTCAAAAATGGCGCATCGAAGGAAAACAATTCAAGACAAATCATTTGTTAATTTTCATTTGGTAAAAAACCTTTGGCGTACCATTTTATTCTTAAAAAATATCGAAGTCAATACCCGTAGACACGCCAGTGTTACAGCTAAAAATTATTTTTGCATTGAAAAATTCACAACTTTATTAACCCCCACTACGTACTGAATATCAGTGGAATATCTTAAGCAGTTCTGAAAATATTAATTAATTTCCATTTTTTTCCTAAAACACCTCGA
This sequence comes from Acanthoscelides obtectus, assembly GCA_963669975.1. Classification (NCBI taxonomy): domain Eukaryota; kingdom Metazoa; phylum Arthropoda; class Insecta; order Coleoptera; family Chrysomelidae; genus Acanthoscelides; species Acanthoscelides obtectus. Next base: position 105,885,011 of record CAVLJG010000003.1, on the reverse strand, counting down.
GCTTTTGTAAGGAAACATTTTTGGACCATAGTTTATAAAACAAACTAACATTAATTTTTCATGTAGATTCACACCCTTAAATATTCGCATATCATTAAGGAACACCCTGCATAGGGTGTCGCATCGGGAACTCCATCGATAGATTTCTCGAAATGTAGGCTTATGATATTTTTAAGTTTTAATGTTTGATGTGATAAACTTACAAAAATAAGGGGTTTTCATTTGAAAAAAATCGACATTTGACAATGTTTGACATGCAATTTTTATACTAACTTTATATCCCTGTTTACCAGAAAATCAATCCACATTAAACAATAAGGTGTTCTCCTTAGGGGACATGAACAATTATTTCAGAGCCTGCAAACGTCATTTTTTACATAAAATTTGAAATATGTCAAAAAACGGTTAGACTTGGGTATAGGGGATTATATATGAAATGTGAGTAGAATCCAAATATTGAGTAATATACAGGGTGTTCTACTTAAAAAAGCAAGTTAGCATCAACTTCCGGTATAACCGGAAGTGAAACCATCTTGAAAATATTTTAGCTTTTTTCCCCATGATGATGAGTTCCCGATGCGACACCCTGTATTATTCTCTAAGTTGTGAAAAAGTTAGATAATGCTTTAGATGTCTTATTCAGAGTGTTTCAAATTTGTCTCTCACCATTGGGATCTCGGAAACTGTACGAGATACGAAGTCGCTTAAATAAGGGAAAAGCTGCAACTTGAGTAATCAACAAAATGCCGCTTAGAAAGTTTCGAAATTCAATGTACTAACAAGACGGAAAAAACCGAATTATATAAAAATCGATTTAATTTTTTCCTGAATTTAATTGCACTGGAATTTCAAAACCGATTGTACATCAACATTTTCACTTTGTCTCCTCTATAGTATGACATAATTAGAATTACAGTATGACGTTTCGTCTCTTGACCTCCAGCATCAACCTTATTTCTTTTTATGCACGCCATATTGAATTCTTAAGCAGATAAATGGAGCTTTTTATTCCGATTTCAAAATGTATCATATGTTATACGAGGGATGCCTTTTAAGTTTTGCATATCGAAACATAGTGGGCCGCGCGGCTCGAACGTCACTGAATCTTCACCTCACTCTTTAGTAAACTTAAATTCAAAGTTTCACAACATTATGTGCAGTGTTCTCACTACAGCGAATTTTTAAGTGTCACCAAGTGACTAGAAAAATGGAACTCAACCGAGAACATTTGCGCCATAATTTATTACAACTTTCAGAGACAATTATCGCAACAAGAATGCCTTGCTGAGTTACTGTCTGTTTTCGGCAACGAAGCGTCACATCAGTCGACTATTTCCCGTTGGTATGGAGAATTCAAACCTGAACGGTGAGTCTTAGCGACGATCCCAGGGTGGGTGCACCAAAAACTGCAGTCACCCAGGAAAACGTCGATGCTGTGCGCAAACTCATCATTGAAGATAGACATGTGACATATCGCGAGATTGAGGTGTCCTTGAAGATCTCAAAGACCTCAGTTCAAAGAATTTTGCATGAAGAATTAGGAGTAAGAAAATTAGGTTCCCGTTGGATACCCCACCTGTTGACTGAAGAGCAGAAAGCAGCCAGGGTTAATTGGTGTCAAAGAACGCTTGACTGGTTCAATTCCGGAAACTCAAAAAATGTGTACAGTATTGTTAGTGGTGATGAATCGTGGACTTACTGTTATGAACCAGAAAAACGACAGTCGGGTGTTTGGGTGTTCCAAGGTGAAGAACAGCCAACAAAAGTCATCCGTTCTCGAAGTGTTTCGAAAAAGATGGTCGCGGCATTTGTGTTCAAAGCGGGTCATATTGCAACAATTCCTCTCAGTGAGCAAATAACTGTTACTGCGGATTGGTATACCACCATCTGTTTGCCAAAATTCATCACCGAGCTTCGAAAAATCAACCCCGAAAGAAGAATCACCCTCCACCAAGACAATGCAAGCTCGCGCACAGCCCAAAAAACAGGGCAGTATTTAACGGAAGAAAACGTGGAATTATTGGACCATCCTCCATATTGTACCTATCTCAGTCCTAACGATCTCTTTAATTTCCCGAAAATTAAAAACAGACTGCGTGGTCAAAGGTTCCAGTCACCAGAAGAAGCAGTTGAGGCATTCAAAAATGCCGTTTTGGATCTGCCAGCAAACGAGTGGAATAAGTGCTTCGAAAATTGGTTCGAGAGCATGCAAACAATAAAGTCATTTAAAACTACCTACCGTATTGTTTTATTTCCATATGCATAACTTAAAAGACATCCCTCGTACAATGACAGTGCTAACCTTTAGTTATTCCAGAAAAACAGAATTTCCTAGGTAGGCGTTGAAATTATCAGATTTCATTTGTTTCGTATACCAGACCAGACCTCAAATTGAACATATCAACAGAGTTTGAAACACTGAAAAGAGGATAACCAATCGAGCAGTGGACGATGTACAAAGAAGAATCAGGCTTTGGCTACAAAATAACGGACATTTTGAATATCTGCTATGATTGACCTCTGTTTATTTATGATTATTATTATTAATAAAATTCTCATGTTGTGTTCAGGTTTCACCATACCTTTTTATATCCTTATAATTTTCACCCGTCAAACATATTCATGTCCAACTAGGGAACTACATCACTGAATTTAGGACTGAAAGGTCCATTTAAATGTACAAAATTCCACTATAGTGTCCATATGCAAAAACAAAAATGTCGATGAAAGTCGAATTGAAAATCTGACTAAGCCATCTTGTACAGGAGAATAAGTAACAATGATAACATGCAATTTATTTTTAAATTGCATCTCAAATAAAGTAAGGAATAAATAAAAGTAATTTTAGGATAAATCTGCGAAGCGAAGCAACTGAATGATAATTTCAAAGTCAACCTGGAAAATTCAGCTTTTTTTTAAATAACTAATGCCTGGCAATGTCAATGTATGACGTATAATACATTTTTTAGATCTGAGTTAAAAACTCATTTGTGCAAAAATTCGACGTCCATAGGCAAAAATAAAGTTGATGCCGTTAATTTGAAATTTTAATTATAACATCTTCTAGAGGAAAGTGGCTACAAATGAAGAAACGAAAAAATTAAAACGATTTTAGGAAAATTCAGTTTTTTACGTCTATCTTCAAAAGCACTTTGAATTTTGCAACTTTCTAAGAGGTATTTTGTTGATTACCTAAATACGCAACTATGTCTCTATTTAAGCGACTTCGTATCTCATATAGTTTGTTAAATCCCAATGGTGATGGTAGAATTTGAAACACCCTGTATATGCTCATTCTACTTTATGTGTTCAAATATTATGCCTAAATATTTACTGCTTTCTTTCCTTTTTATTTCTTTTCGAACATTCCCTGCTGATATTTTGAGGAGATTATATGACAGTGATAACTTAGTTTGACGAGAATCACACAAAATAAGTTTTTTCGTAATTTACTGTTAATAATCGAGATTTCAACCATTTGACAATATTTCAATTCAATTTAATGGACTTTATTGTAACACATACATAAATATGTATCCTTATAAATGGCGAAGTCTGGCCAATGGCCATTTATACTTAACCATAAATGTCATGTCAATGCTTATTATTACCTTAAAAATAAAATAAAAAAACTGAAAAAGAAAAGGAAAAAGAAGAATAATAGTAAAAGAAGAATGAATAAATATGACATAATGCGTACGATTAGGACAAAAAGCATAATACGTACGATTCAAAGAGAAGACAATAACCTAAGAGCTCAATAAGTAGTTCTTATATTTTTTTTAGAAAAGTTGCTGATGAAACATTGTTCGAAAGAGTTGATCAATTTCACCGCATTATACGTAAAAGACCGTTGAAAAATGGCTGTCCTATGTTGTGGCATTGTCAGGAGATTAATGTTGCGCGTATTCAAAGTGTGAATTAAATTCCTACGAACAAGCTTTTGCATAACATAAACCGGAACAGAAGTTTTTAATATTTTTACGACAAATGTAACAAAGTTGTATTCGAAAAGATCAGAAATTTTCAACCAATTCATTGAAGATATTGAGTGAGAAACATGATCGTACGTTCTTAAATTGTTAATGTATATATGATAGGTTTTTTCACTGTCACACTTTAATTTGGAAAATAATTTGAAAGGGACTTCCGAATAGGGAAACTTTCGAAACGCTATAAAATGCGCAACTTTTCCCGATGTTATCCGACTGTCTATCTCTTGCAATTTCTGAAAACCCAATTCTGATAGTCGAATTTGAAACACCCGGTATAAGCGCGTAACTTGAAAATTGGTATATCAATTACTAAAATTAACTTTCAACGTGTTTTTTTAATTGGTATCTTATATTCTGGCCGGCAACATCTATTGCGCAAAAATACAATTATTATTCTACCAGAACAATCAAAATCAATTTCTCCAGTTCGCTTTGAAGATTACACACCTGCGTTATTTTGGAGGCTCGCCTCACATGCCATCGCGCCTGCTTGCAATCCTTATTTTTAGCGACGATCTCGCGGCGGTAACATTTGCGAAGAGTACCAAGTATCACCAATGCAGTACCACCTCTTTGCACTTCCCGTTCGGAACTGACCACCAAGCCGCACTTCGCTGACACTGCTTCCTAGCGTTCGTCGCGTGAATTCAACAATAACAACAAACTGCTAGGCGACAATTGGAGATAAACCTGCATTTTTTATCGCTGCCCAGTTAGGCGAAATTGATAGCGGGCCGCGACGACTGCCTGACATTATTGTGCTGTGAGATGCTAAGCTAGTGAGAAGGCTGGGTTTATGGGACACGCAGTGGCGTAGAACGTTTGAATTATGTAGGGCATCGCATTGTTTGAGTTGACCATATAGGCAGTGGAACGGCGCGTGTTGTGACTACGTTTCTAGGGTCGGATGTAGAAAATATTTATGAGGAGATGTTAGGCTAGTGAGAAGCCTGGGGGCTTGATTCTAAATGAGTTAATATATCGTCACAAGGCGCCATCGAAATGAATTTCAACGGTCGAAACTCATTTAGAATCAAGCCCCATGTTCATGAGACACGAAGTGGCGTAGAGCGGGGGATGGCATTGTTTCAGTTGACCATACAGGCAGTGGAACGGCGGGTATCGCGAAGAGATTTCCAGGGTCGGACCTAGAAACATTTTTTTGGGGAGATGCTAAGCTAGTGAGTAGAATGGACTCATGGAACATGCAGTGGCGTAGATCGTTTGAATTAAGTATTGCATTGCTTGAGTTGACCATATAGGCAGTGGAATGGCGCGTATAGTGACGACGTTTCTAGTGCCGGATGTTGAAAATATTTTTGAGATGTCAAGCTAGTGAGACGCCGAGGGGCTTGATTTTTAATGAGTCAGTGTACCGCCACAAGCCACCATCGAAATCAATTTCAACCATCGAAACTCATATAGTATCAAGCCCCATGTTTATGAGACACGCCGTGGCGTAGAGCGTTTGAATTATGCGGGGCATCGCATTGTTTAAGTTGACCATATGGGCAGGGAAACGGCGGGTATCGCGAAGATATTGCCAGGGTCGGACCTAGAAACAATTTTTTGGGGAGATGCTAGGCTAGTGAGTAGAATGGGCTTATGGGACACGCAGTGGCGTAGATCGTTTGAATTATGTAGGGCATCGCATTGTTTGTGTTGACCATAAATGAGTTAGTGTATCGCCACAAGGCGCCATCGAAATCAATTTCAACGGTCGAAACTCATATAGAATCAAGCCCCATGTTTATGGGACACGCAGTGGCGTAGATAGTTTGAATTATGTAGGGCATCGCATTGTTTGTGTTGACCATATAGGCAGTGGAACGGCGCGTATAGTGACGACGTGTCTAGGGCCGGATGTTGAAAATATTTTTGAGACGTCAAGCTAGTGAGAAGCCTGGGGGCTTGATTCGAAATGAGTTAGTATATCGTCACAAGGCGCCATCGAAATCAATTTCAACGGTCGAAACTCATTTAGAATCAAACCCCATGTTTATGAGACACGAAGTGGCGTAGAGCGTTTGAATTATGCGGGGGATCGCATCGTTTAAGTTGACCATACAGGCAGTGGAACGGCGGGTATCGCGAAGAGATTTCCAGGGTCGGACCTAGAAACATTTTTTCGGGGAGATGCTAGGCTAGTGAGTAGAATGGGCCTATGGGACACGCAGTGGCGTAGATAGTTTGAATTATGTAGGGCATCGCATTGGTTGTGTTGACCATATAGGCAGTGGAACGGTGCGTATAGTTACGACGTTTCTAGGGCCGGATGTAGAAAATATTTTTGAGATGTCAAGCTAGTGAGAAGCCTGGGGACTTGATTCTAAATGTGTTAGTATATCGTCACAAGGCGCCATCGAAATCAATTTCAACGGTCGAAACTCATTTAGAATCAAGCCCCATGTTTATGAGACACGAAGTGGCGTAGAGCGTTTGAATTGTGCGGGGGATCGCATTGTTTAAGTTGACCATACAGGCAGTGGAACGGCGGGTATCGCGAAGAGATTTTCATTGGCGTAGGTCGCTTGAATTATGTAGGGCGTTGCATTGTTTGTGTTGACCATATAGGCGGTGGAACGGCGCGTGTAGTGACTGCGTTTCTAGGGTCGGATGTAGAAAATATTTTTGAGGAGATGTCAGGCTAGTGAGAAGCCTGGGGGCTTGATTCTAAATGAGTTAGTCTACCGTCACAAGGCGCCATCGAAATCAATATCAACGGTCCAAACTCATTTGGAATCAAGCCCCATGTTTATGAGACACGAAGTGGCGTAGAGCGTTTGAATTATGCGGCGGATCGCATTGTTTAAGTTGACCATACAGGCAGTGGAACGGCGGGTATCGCGAAGAGATTTCCAGGGTCGGATCTAGAAACATTTCTTTGGGGAGATGCCAGGCTAGTGAGGAGAATGGAATCATGGAACACGCAGTAGCGTAGATCGTTTGAATTATGTATTGCATTGGTTGAGTTGACCATATAGGCAGTGGAATGGCACGTATAGTGACGAGGTTTCCAGGGTTGGATCTAGAAAATATTTTAGGAGAGATGCTAAGCTAGTGAGAAGACTGTGTTTATGGGACACGCAGAGAGTAGAATAATTGAATTATTTAGGGCATCGAATTGTTTGAGTTGACCATAAAGGCAGTGGAGCGGTGGGTATTCGGACGAGTTTCCAGGGCTCGACCTAGAAACATTTTTTGGGGAGATGGCAGGCTAGTGAGTCGAATGGGCTTATGGGTCACGCAGTGGCGTAGATCGCTTGAATTATTTAGGGCATTGCATTGTTTGAGTTGACCATATAGGCAGTGGAACGGCGGGTATAGTGACAAGTTTTCATGTCCAGATCTAGAAAATATGTATTTTTGGAAAGATGCCAAGCTAGTGAGAAGAATGGGTTCAGTGGACACGCGGTGGCGTTGAACGTTTGACTTATGTAGGGCATTGCATTGTTCGAGTTGACCATATAGGCAGTGGAACGGCGGGTATAGTGATGAATTTCCGGGCCGGATCTAGAAAATATTTTTGGGAAGCTCCAAGTTAGTGAGTAGAATGGGTTCATAGTACACGCGGTGGCGTTGAACGTTTGACCTATGTAGGGCATTGCATTGTTCGGGTTGACCATCTAGGCAGTGGAACGGCGGGTATAGTGACGAGTTTCCAGATCCGAATCTAGAAAATATTTTTGGCGAGATGCTAGTGAGCAGAATGGGTTCATAGTGGCGTAAACCGGTTGAGTTATATAGGTCATTGCATTGTTTGAGTTGACCATATAGGCAGTGGAACGGCGGCTGTAGTGGCGAGGTTTCCAGAGTCGGATCTAGAAATTTTTTTTTGGGAGATGCAACGCTAAAGAGTAGAAAGGGCTTATGGAATATGCAGTGGCATAGAACGTTTCAATTATAACATGTGGGGCATCGCATTGTTTGAGTTGACCATATAGGCAATGGAACGGCTTGTATAGTGATGAGGTTTGCAGGGTTGGATCTAGAAAATGTTTTTGAGAAGATGCCTAGCTGGTAAGCAGGATGGGCTTATGGGACACGCGTATAACGTTTGAATTATGAACGGCATCGCATCGTTCAAGTTAAGCATTTTGGCAGTGAAACTGCGGGTATAGTAACTCGCAGCGAGGCATCCGGTATCGTTAATATGGGTACCGGGGCACGCTGGGATAAGGGGCAATGAGACGGCGGACACTCTGGCGAAAACAGGATCAGCCAGCAAGCTCGTTGGTCCTGAGCCAGCTCTAAGAGTAACCGCGCATAAAGCTAGGAGGAAAATGGAGACGTGGGTTGCAAGACAACACTCTCAGAAATGGAGAAGTATCTCTAGACATCTCCGCCAGGCACGAGAGCTCATTGAAGGGCCCAGTGCTAAGGATGGACGCTTCTGCCTATCTCTGGGTAGAGCCAACCTAAGGTTGCTGGTGGGACTGTTGTCTGGCCATAACACGTTAAGGCGGCACCTGCACGTGATGGGGGTGGCTGAGGATCCCTTGTGCGAACGCTGCGGAGTAGAGGAAGAGACCTCGGCGCACGTTTTGTGTCGCTGTGAAGCTCTGAGCTACTATAGGCAGACTATACTGGGGTCCATTACTTTGGACCCTCAGGACGTAAAGGAGCTTGGACTCAAGGCGATTCTCAACTTCGCTAAAAGGGCGAGGCTTGTGATTTAAGTATTGTAGAGGTGCATAAGGGCCCGCTTAAGCGGCCTATGCACTGGCTCCTTATGGTGGCCGGGATGCCTCTAAAATTCAAGATTCATTCATTCATTCAACGAGGTTCCAGGGTCGGACCTAGAAAATATTTTTGGGATAATGCCAAGCTAGACAGCAGATATGGTTTATGGGACACGCAGTGGCGTAGAACGTTTGAGTTATGTAGAACATTACAGTGTTTGAGTTGATCATATAGGCAGTGGAACGGCGGCTGTGGTGGCGAGGTTTCCAGAGTCGGATCTAGCACATTTTTTTTTTGGGAGATGCAACGCTAATGAGTAGAATGGGCTTATGGAATATGCAGTGGCATAGAACGTTTGAATTATAATATGTGGGGCATCGCATTGTTTGAGTTGACCATATAGGCAATTGAACGGCGAGTATAGTGACGGGGTTTCGATGGTCGGATCTAGGAAATATTTAAATATGATAAATATTTATAGTGAGCAAAATGTGTTTATGGGACACGCGTATAACGATTGAATTATGCAAAGCATCGCATCGTTCGAGTTAACCATTTTGGTAGTGAAACTGCGGGGTATAGTGATGAGTTTCCAGGGTCAGACATAGAAAATATTTTTGGAGAGATGCCAAGCTAGTGAGCAGGATGAGTTAATGAGGCAAGCAGTGGCGTCGAATGTTTGAATGATGTATGGCTTCGCATAGTTTGATTTAATTATATAAACGTAGAAAATATTCTTGATGATACCCATATGATGATTTTAAATTGAAATGAGAAAAACCGTCATCAGATATTTATTGTCACTGAATTTACAATTAAACTAAAATACATTTTTTGATTTACATAAGAATTTTTAAAAATTCACAATTAACAGAATTGATCATGTTATATGGAGTATTATGAAAACCAAAGTAGTGAAGTAAAAAAATAATAAGTACAAAATAGCTTTTTATTAATAAACAAAAGTAAAACAATATGTTCTACGTTCTTACAAATCCACTTGTATATGAACTAGGCTTATACAACTTACAAGTAAACTCGATGATTCAGAAATCATAAATTTAACGTTAAATTAAACATTCTATCACTTTATAACGATCTCATAAAGATATTATCTTATTCAATAATATCTTTTGAGAGATTATAGTTATTGATTCTATAACATGAAACACTAGAACTTTACGTTACTTCTGTACGAATTATTTGGAATACTATTATTTCATTTCCTATGTAACGCACCTGTAGGTGTCCTTATTACTTATAATTTAGCCCTTAAAGTAACGACCTTGTCGATCTATATACATTTTTCACTGTTAATGTAACATCTGAAACTTATCCTGTGGTTTATATGTCGATAATCCCCATGCTTATCTGGCGTTTATAGTAAAGAAGATCTGTCGATACATGAGATTTTAATTGGCTATAAAAGTAATGGGGATTTTCCAGTTATCTATCATCCACAAATATTGTCCATATTCCAGTCCACGTTTTAGCCCACACTCTTTTTTACTAAAATAAATGAAAACACTATCGACTAGGAATTGGAGTAATTCATGAATGAATTCTAGCTTCGATTAATCTATTCTACCTGATGATATCCAACCATATACTGTATTTCGGCATCCAAAAAGGTGTCTGAGATACACCAGCTCCATCTATAAGATAGTAACAGAATACAAACATGAATGTAGAAATCTACAATGAAGAGATATAGAGTGTTTGGTTCTGCTACTGTCTCAAAGATAGCGATAAGATCTCCAATTTCTTTTGATGCCTCTCTAATGCTCATATTTTCATTTGGGTATCTTCATCAACGCATTCCGCTTGAAGATACTCAATTAAAATAGGCATTAGAAAGGCAAAAACGGGATGGAAGATCCTAGCGCCATCTATGAGAGATTTGCAGATCCAAAATTCTAACTCTTTTCACATTTTTTTTGTGTTCTGCTCCTGTCTCACAGATGGTGCTGATATATTTAAGATTACTTTTAGGATGCTGAAATATGATTGGCTATCCTCAGGTAGAATACGTTAATCACTCATTCTAGTATCATCTTCAACAACAATCTATACTTTATTGCAGTTGCGTGGTATGCCCCGCCTCTTGAGTATTATTATTAGCCGGGTCCTTGGGAGGTAGAGGGTAATCATTATCCGAGGTATTAAGAGGTTTTGCGATCGAGAGATCATCTGGACCTCCAGGTGACAGCTCCGTCGGGCTGGGCGAGCTGCGCATACTGTGCGAACTCCTACTGTCGTCTCCAGGGGAGCATTGACAGGGTGGCAAAGGTGGTAGACCGCCCCCGTGTAGTAAAGGGGCGGGTGGGTAGTCCGGAGGAAGTTTGTCGCCCGTAAGGTCGCTTCCGGAAGGTAGAGGACCTGGAGCACCTGGGCGACCTGCAAGAAATTGGTTTATCGATTAACGTATACTAAGTGACATATAAATCCGAACACCCAGTTTAAATGGTTTTATTTTAATAAAAGTTGGTGAATGTATTTATCTTACTGTAAATAACAAGTGAAAAAATTTTCAGCCTTATCAGTTGGACATTCCGGTTTTTATACTGCTTTTTTTTAATTCACTAACGCTCTAAAATGAATATTTCAGCCGCAGTAAAGAATCAACGTTGGCGGATTTTGGTTCTTGACATCCTTCACGATCGGTTACGATGCCTAGAGTATGGAGACCTGTACGATTTCGTCAACTTAGTGAGTTTGATAGGGGCCGTATAGTGGGACTTCGGGAAGCTGGACTGTCTTTTCGGGCAATTGCAGTTAGAGTGCAAAGAAGTGTAGACACTGTGGTTAGGTGTTGTCAGGCATGGCTTCGAGAAGGCCGTACGCAAAGAGCAAGGGGCACTGGACGCCGCCGTAGAACAACAGACTGTGAAGATTGCCGCCTAAGATTATTAGCCTTAAGGGACCGTTTCTCCACTACCAGGTCCATTGCAAATGAATGGTTTGCAGAACACTGAAGACCTATTGGCACGAGTAGTGTTTACCGACGAATGAGAAGTTTTGGCTTGTTTTCATACCGGCCACACTGGGTCCTCCCTTTAACTCGAGAACACCGACGTAATCGCCTTGAGTGGTGCAGACAACGGTCACTCTGGGATCAGGAATGGAAAAGTATTGTCTTTAGTGACGAGTCTCGATTTTGTTTAGTCATACACGATGGTCGTGCCAGGGTTAGAAGGCGACGTGATGAAAGGAGGAATCCACAGTTTTTTGTTGAAACACATGTTCATCACACTGTTGGAGTTATGGTTTGGGGTGCTATAGCTTATGGTTCCAGGACACCTTTAATCTTCATCAGAGGTAACATGAATGCGCAGCGTTATATCCACGAAGTTCTAGAACCCCATCTTTTACCCTATGTTGACACCCTGGCAGATCCAACTTTCCAACAAGATAATGCCCGACCACATGTTGCTAGAGTCACAATAGACTTCTTTCAACATAATGATGTCACATTGTTACCATGGCCACCAAGATCTCCCGACTTATCCCCAATTGAGCACGTGTGGGATATGATGGGTAGGAGATTGCTCAATTTGCAACGTCCTCCTCAGACTCTAGAAGCACTTCGAGAGGAGTTGGTGGTTGCCTGAAATGAGATACCACAGGAGGACATTGACCACCTGATCAGAAGCATGCCTAGGCGCGTTGGAGGATGCGTAGCACATCAGGGTGCATCCACACATTATTAAAGGTCAAAGGGCTTTACAGCAGTGCAATCAGTTTGAAATTTTTATCATTTACTTATTATGCTTCATTAAGTACTTATACAAAATTTTATTAAAATAAAACCATTTAAACTGGGTAACAAACAGGCTTATAGATATCCACCATCTACCCCGGAAAATATGAAGGAAAGGATTAAGGATGCTTTGCTGAATATAAGGGAAAACATGCTGAGGGATGTGCAACGGTCATTTATCCAAAGGCTAGGGCTGTGTATTCAACATGGTGGAGATATTTTCGAGCAGTTTTTGTAGACTTGGTCTTGAGTAGTGATAGTTGTTTGTTTATGATTTTGTTACAGTTGTTTTTCTCTATTACGCTGATTTATACTGTTCTGATTGTTATTAGTTTTTACGTAAAATCTGTACTCTTAGTGGCAATATGGAACTAGCCCAGTGTTTGTATTTGTTTCCATGGATGATGTGATTTTTTTTCCTTAATTTTGGTGTGTTGTTCTATTAAAAGTTTAATAACTGAAAATCTAGTGATTTTATCTGAATCAAACCTTTTACCAAAAAAAGCTTATAAAAATTGAATCCAAACTTGCACAAATATGCAGGGTGATGCATTTGAAATGTTTGAGAAAAAGTACAATTCGCGTTTTTGACCACCCTGTATGAGCAAATATAAAAATTCGAAAAAGTAAAAAATAAGGTAAAAGCTGAGGTGCCTTAGTTTTTTTTGTACAAAATTCAGCACTCCAAATTTCAAAATGGCGGAGTGAGGGGTTGGCGAAGTGGACGGTTTTTCTGGACAGAACACCTTACATCTCAGAAGCTAATTACCAAACCCGCATAGTCTGTTGTATTAATCTTCTTCTTTTGAATTGGTTTATCCAAATATGCAATAAAATTTGAGGCAACCTATTTAAGAAATAAAAGCTTTGATATGTAGGTCAAAATTGGGACACCCTGTATAATTCCTAATATTTTATAAATGAGCCCTCAAATGTCATGTATAACATGCCATAAATATATTTTCTCAAAATGTATTTGTTAATGTGTAATATTCCGTCCACAAATGGATAGGCCACCCTGTATATTATATGGAAGATATAGCATTTTGTAGATCTCTACGCCACTAGTGAGACTAAATAAGGATAAGTCATAATCGTTTTTTAAACACAGCTACGGGAGGATGGGATTATTCTTCTGATACCTACAGTATAGACGACTTTCAATGTTTCAAGTCCACCAACTTTGGCTTACTCTCAAAGGAAAACATGTCGCAGTGTTTTATATGAATCTTACTTCAAATATTCATACCAATGTTTCTCCAGGACTAGTCCCACAAAAATTTCTCATGAGAGGCAATGCGCAATGTACGTGAAACTGAATACCCGAGTGTTATGATTCATAAAAGACAGTGGCGTAGAAAATAATTTTCCTTTTCCTGTTATAGCGGTTAAAATTTCCGAACATCTAAACAATTGGTACATTGGAATATTTTTGTATGTACCTACTACCTATTATACAGCCAGAATCGTCAGACATCTAGCGGTCTCATGGCGACTGACATCTTCAAGATATATTTAAGCAAACATAACTGCAAGGGCAAGGCTTGCACTAAACAAGTTTTTTCGCCATGCTACTTACTTTCCAATATAGGTAATAGAAAGCTATTTTTGCATTTTTAGATTAGGATATCTCGGAAACTAGAGCTATTTGAGGGATTTAGGCTACGTTAAAAATCTTGTGTTCTCTGATGCCTAGCTTACACGGTCAATAAATATCACATTCCATGATAAATATTGACGGAACACAGTAATTACTGATCGTATGATATTCGCCTAATGGACTTTCTAGGTCACATAAATGAGATGGATTGCGTTTATAGCTTCGTTGGAAAACACGATGGTTCCAACACACGGACCAAAATGGATACGGACAAAGTGGGTAGTAGGATAGTTATTTTGCGGTCATAGTTCTGATATTATATACAACCTGCAAATGAAATATGAAAAATATCAAACAAAAAAAGAAGTATTGAAATCTCAATTCATTTGTGCGATTCAACAAAAGCTGCCTCTGCACTCGTGCTGCCAATAGCCATAGGTACGTTCAAAATTTTCAGGAAATGATTGTTGACTTGTCTACTAATGTAGAAACTAAGTTCTTAACCATTTGTGATATGCATTCACTTCTCGTGATATATGTGTCCGCTTTACCCGCGGGTCCAGGTAAAGTGTATAATTTGAATCTTTTTTTTGTAATCTGTGTATGACAGCTGCAACCAGCTAGAAATGATTGTTTGTTATTTGCAGAGGTATAAACAAGGATTGAACTCAGACATTTTTCACAAATCTCCATTCAAAGATTTTCCTGTTATAATAGCAAAGGGCTTAAGGTGTCGACTGGTGTCTTCCACCTAATAACAAAGACTCCTCAGGTCATACGATGAAAAGAATAATTCTCTTCTGATTTGCTTATAAACTCTGTGATATTCATAGCTGAATAATATATCGGAGCTGCTTTCCAGTTACTCAGAGTAATTCGGAGTAGCTCAGTAGTGCTCAGCTTATTCCCTTGAATTATTTCTAGAGCAGATGATGGCATATCCAAGGGCTGATGTAGGAATCTACCTAGGGAACATATTAAAAAATATCAGACTTGAAGCGTCTACCTAGGAGGGAGGGGTCTCGCCCCATCTAAATCCGCCAATAATCATGACACTCTCAAACCAAAATTCACTGGAAAGCAGCCCTGGTGATACGTTTGGGTCGATGATGTATGACGATTCACTGATGTTACATGTACTAACCTGGCAACATCAACTGTGGTGAGGTTATTCCTAGACATCTCATCCTCCACGCATCCTGTAGTAACTGCAGCCTTGCCTGCTTCCTCCATTTGGCTCTTCTATTTTGGAACCAGACCTTAAAATAAGTTAATACAGGATCACAGTTAATGGGATGGAAACGGAAGCATGCAATACATAACGCGTATATTCTCTACTTCGACAAAGTTGTATTTTTAATAGCTGATATACAGGGTGTTCCTTAATGATATGCAAATATTTAAGGGTGAAAAATTAATGTTGATTTGCTTTATAAATTATGGTCCAAAAATGTTTCCTTACAAAAACTCGGGGTTTTAGGAAAAAAATAGAAATTTATTAATATTTTCAGAACCGCTTCAGATATTTCACTGATCTTTAGTACTTAGTGAAAGTTAATAAAGTTGCATATTTTTGAATGCAGAAATAATTTTTAGCTTTAACAGTGGCATGCGTACGGGTATTGACTTCGATATTTTTTAAGAAAAAAATGGTACGCTTATGGTTTTTTGCAAATAAAAATTATTTTCCGATCTATTGTCTAACTTGTAAAATTATTATTAATTTAATTGGAAAAATTAAACACATCAGGGGTAATGAACAACAACAACTGACAACATAAACATAACATTAAAACCAACGAAATGATTACGAAAATTGTTTAAAATGACCCCCTTCACTTAGTACGCATGCTTCCGCCCTCCTTCTCATGTAATTGCGCACTCGTCGAAATATCCCTGGAGTGTTTTTTTATTCTATCACAAGCTGCAACCATTCTTTCTCTTAATTCCTCTACAGTGTTAATGAGACTTACTAGTGTCTTAAGGTAGCCTCACAAAAAGAAATCTAAACTGTTGAGGTCTGGGGACCTTGGTGGCCATTCTTGCGGCCCATCGCGGCCAATCCAACGATTTGGATAAACAGTTTGTAAATAATTACGAACCGCTGGTGCACCATCATGCATGTACCACATATTGTTTCTTATTACTAACGGAACATCGTCAAGCAGTAAAGACAACTGTTGTTGAAGAAAATTGAGGTAAGTCTGTCCGTCAAGTTGTCCTGGCAAGGAGAATGGGCCAATAATTCCTGCCCATACGTTGATCGAAAATTGGTACAGGAAATGGGTTTCGGCATAGGGATTTTCTTCTGCCCACAAATCATTATTGTGGAAATTCTGAATGGCAACTCGAGAAAAATTAGCTTCGTCCATGAACAGAATCATTGATTCAAATTGCGGATTTTGTGTAATTTTTTGAAGGTACCACTGACAAAAGGTCACACGCCTTAGAAGTAATGCCTGTACTCTTAAAATATGGTAAGGATATAACAAAAAATTCACTAAAATTCTCGAAAAAATTATTTAAGGGTATTTAAGGGTGTAGCGATTTTCCTCGTACTCGTTTCAGGATGTTCTTCGACTTCGTGCAGCACTGCTTCCTCAATTTCAGGTGTTCTCAGACGTGGAGGTCTACCTGCAGATGTTCCTTTTCGGAGAGAACCAATTTCAACAAAACGACGATGAATATTAGAAAAGGTTCGACTATCTGGCAAAGCACGATCGCGATATCTCTGGTCATAAATCCATCTGGATTGCTCACCATTACCGTCGGCAAGGCCATATACGTAATGCATTTCCCGCCATTTCTGCATTTGAATAATTCACAATTATTAACAAGATTGTAAAAACTAAATAATGAAAAAGATGTCACAGCGAACAGATTTGAATAACAGATACTTGTCAGATGTCAACCGCCAGTGACATATTCCAGAGAAACTAGATATTTATTGCTAAATTGCATTCTTCAATTATTACATTAATTTTCTCGGACAATAGAACGGTTTTTACTTTTTTACTCAAAAATGGCGCATCTAAGGAAAACAATTCAAGAGAGATTATGTGTTTTAAATTGAACGGGGAATTCAAAAATTTATTTTTATATTATATATATATACAGCCTTGGCCAAAAGTATTGAGCACGCTCGATATCTTTAAATTCTAGGGGACCATTAAGTTGGGAGAAATTCACACAATTTTTTCTAGCTTTATATGGCTTAGTATTGAAAGAAAATCAATATTTTGTGGTACCACCCTTCGCCTTAATCACGGCAGAAATTCTTTTAGGTAAAGATCGTACAAGTTTATTACATTCTTCGTAAGTTAAAGCGTTCCATTCCTCACGTAGACGGCGCTTCAGGTCTTCTTTATTCTTGAATGTATGATGCCTGATCTTGCGCTTCAATAAGCCCCACAAATGTTCAATCGGGTTCAAGTCTGGTGACTGGGCTGGCCAATCCAGAAGCTCGATGCAGTTTTCTCTGAACCAAGCCATTGTCCGTGCAGCTTTATGGCAAGGCGCATTGTCCTGCTGAAATTTGACGCCATTCATGTTGGTATCGCCATAAAGTGCAGTAAACGACGGCAAAAGAGCATTTTCGAGTACGTTTATGCACTTTGTGGCATCCATGCGACCCTCACACACGAACATTTCTCCCACTCCTGAAGCACTCATGCAGCCCCAGACCATTACGCTACCGCCACCATGTTTCAAAGTAGGCACCACACACTCCTGATTGAATTCTTCTCCTACTCGACGACGAACAAATGTCACACCAGATGTACCAAAAATCTGAAAAATGAAGAAATGTCATTAAGTAGTTGCTTAGTTGAATATTTTCTTCTTGTCATTTTGTTTCAAAAATTATTGTTACACCTCGTTACTGCATCAAATTAACCAACGTACCTCAAAGTTTGATTCGTCTGACCATACAATATTTGACCAATCCTCTTCAGTGAAGCTTTTGTATTTTAAAGCCCATTTATATCGAGCCTTTTTGTTTTTGTCTGAGAGCCATGGCTTCTTTCTAGGTTTGCGGCCATTTAGACCAACTTCTTGAAGCCTTCGGCGAACAGTTCGAGTAGAAATCGGTCTATTAATTTGCTCTGATAGTTCGGCAGCGAGGACCAAAGAAGTTTTTTTCCGATTTTTCAAAGATTCTCTCGTCAATATTCGGTCTTCGCGATCTGTAGTGATCCGTTTGCGGCCAGATCTAGGCCTATCTTTATGTGAACTGGTCTGAGAGAATCGCTGGATAGTGTATTGTACACATCGACGCGAGCACTTCACTGTTTTTGCAATGTCTACTTGGGACTTCCCTTGTTCATGGAGAACCTGTATTTTCGCACGTTTTTCAATGCTCAGTTCATTCGTTTTTGCCATATTACAAGAGTTGAACTCAGATTCTCGAAATAAAATCATCAATATTGCACTAAATCACTTGACTGTTCACAATGAGCGATAGCATCAAACTGATGAACACGCACTAAAAAGGTAAAACTGACTAGTCTCCAAAAAACTACGTATTTTAACGAAAGTAAGGAGATAAGAAATTATTTACAAACCGGTTTTGATACCTACAAATATTTGTATAACCATTAGTTTTTCTTTTCGTCTATCATTATAGCGTACGTGAAATATTTTCGGGGTGCTCAATACTTCTGGCCAAGGCTATATATATATATATATAACTTGAGACGTGGTCATTGTCGTCTAGACCAGTTAGGTGAAAAATTAAAGCTTCCGCCTTTTGTTGGGTACTTCGACAAAATTTAAGCAAAGAGGACTCTTTATACTTTTTTTAATTCTCTCTAGCTTTATATATATATATTTATATTTATATATATCAAAAAACCATTGGCGTACCATTTTTTTCTTAAAAATGTCGAAGTCAATACCCGTACCCACGCCACTGCTAAATCAAAAAATTATGTTTGCATTTAAAAATATGCAACTTCGTTAACTTCCACTACGTACTAAATATCAGTGAACTATCTGAAGCGGTTCTGAAAACATTAACTAATTTCCATTTTTTTCCTAAAACTTCAACACCCCGACTTTTTGTAAGCAAACATTTTTGGACCATAGTTTATAAATCAAACTAACATTAATTTATCATGTAGACTCACACCCTTAAATATTCGCATATCATTAAGGAACACCCTGTAGATTTCATCCGCTTTTCATTTTTTTATCCTCGCTTTCCGCTCACGAATTGGAGAAAACACATTTGAAATTTGTACATTGAAAAAGGACACATTTAGATTCGTTTTACGTCCCTCCGCAGGAATCAGCCAGTAAAATTTGATCTTTTTTGGTTCTCTCCATAGCTAAACAGTCAAATTCTAAGGACAAGTTGTGGAAAATGCCAGAACTTCTAACGTAACAGCTTTGTGATGAAATTTTATAAGCTTCAATGGCGACTACACCGTTATCTACTATATCGCCAGAATCGACGGCATCAAGTGGTCATAGTGAACTGTCGACGCGAACTGAGATACCTCTACAATCCTAATGAACTGCGGTTCGCTTTTGTAGAGGTCGATTCTGGTAAGAGATGCTACTTGTGCTGTGTTTATTTGATAGACTTGGAATGTACTGTTTAGATGCAAAATATGTATATTCCATGTGTACCAGTTGTCGGGAAACACGTGATCCAATGACTGAACAAACACAAAGACAAACATGCTAAAAGTTAGAACTCAGCTTTCTTGAAATACTCCAAGTGATGCGTTTAACTTCATTTTAAACTTCATTACAATCAATATAATGGGTTTCTTAAAGACTAGTAACTCAATTAGTAATTTCACTTTGAATCATTGTCAGACTCCACTGTAAAACACCACCTACTACTTTATAGACCAACTTCCACGGACTATTAAAATCCAAAATCATTCGTATTAAATTATAAGTTACAAATGAGTCCTCACCTGTACCCTAGCTTCCGAAAGGCTGATCCTAAGTGCAACTTCCTCCCTGAGGAAGACATCCGGATAGTGAGTCTTCTGGAACAAAGCTTCTAACTCTTGGAGTTGTTGAGGACTGAACGTGGTGCGATTTCGGCGTTGCCGTCGTCTGCCGAACATGTACTCTGTCAACAGGTCACCCGGAAGAGATGACAGGTAAGGACCTGCCATGGTCGTTATACTGCCCCTGAGGAAGATACTGATTGGAGAATATTGAAGTTGACTGTCTAGGGTAGGATGACCGCCAAGCACATTTCTATCAGAGATGCAAGGTTTTATGCATACCTAGTAAACAGAGACAACAAACAGCTGCGCTTTTCAGATTAAATACGAAAACTGGTATAGCTGGGCCCCGTTATGCAACAAGGACCCCACTGACTTCAGGATAGCTTTATACTCAACTTCTCTATTCATATCGCCCAGATAAAGTAGACGAAGGTTGTCGTAGAATATGCACTGACCTTAAAATCTCTCAACAGCATTCCTTGTACCTTAACCCTGACTAGTCAAATTTTATTATTTCTGGTCCCAAAAAAGTTAGAAATCTTATCAAAGATAGAATAAATATGGTTGTATGTTGTAATGGTGTTGCAATAAATAAGCAAACGAACGTAAAAAAATATTAATATCAGAGTATTACCTGATGAAGACTTGCGTTTCAAGAATGTACAAAGTGTAAACGTTATGGCAGTCATTATTGAAATGGGCAATAGGGGGGGGGGGGGGGCGCAAAACAAGTCAAACAGTTCATATGATCCATGGTCAATAGATTTTTGTCTGAACGGCTTTATAGTTTACAACTTGAAATGCTTTGTATCGACGACAAGTTTTATAATCTAATCTAAAACGTTTTTAAATTGGGTAATTAACAAATAAATGGCATTAAGTGTTTCTAAGTTAAGCCAAAATTTGTAGTCAGTAAGTAAGTTTCATTAAATTAAATATTTAAAGCACACATGACAACAGCGCGTCGGTCTTTCATCACTCTTATCGAACCGGCAATCGATCGCGCAAAGGGTAACAACGGTTAGTTATCGTTTTGCATAGGGCATGTTGTTTTGTTTTTGTTCGCGTACGTCGGCGTCTTTATTTACAATCAGCTCAAATTTATCGCCACAGAGTTCGCCAACGGGTACACCCAGACTGAAGGACATTTATGCAAGTGTACCAAAGACTTCGAGATATAGGAAGTGTTCTGCCCACTAATATTCGTACTCGTGAAAGACGGATTACTGTAGAGCAGGAGGAACAAATTTTAAATATCTTGGAAATCAATGCAGATATCCGCACTCGGGAATTAGGCCGCCGCGTAGGACTATCGCATACCATAGTCCATAGAATCCTACGGGAAAATTTGCTTTATCCCTACCATGTATAACGGGTGCAGGCCTTGTTACCGGAAGACTATCCTCGCAGACTAACATTCTGTCAGTGGTTTTTGCACAAAAACATTGAAAATCCGGATTTTTTTAAAAACATTTTAGCGATGGACGATTGTACTTTTACGCGAGATGGGATATTAAATTTCCATAATACTCATACGCGGGCCTAAGAAAATCCTCATACCATTCGTGAAGGTCATTTCCAACAACGTTTTACAATCAATATTTGGGCAGGTATTCTTGACGATCAGGTAGTTGGCCCTTTCGAGTTAACTCCAAAGTTGTCAGGAGAAGGCTACCTTAGCTTACTAGCCAATAACCTACCAGAACTTTTGGAACAGACCTTACACAACATGCTATTACAACGGAGACAGAATTTGTGGTTTCTTCATGACGGGGCACCACCACACATTTTTAGAGGCATCAGTCAGTATTTGAATGAACATTATCCAAATCGCTGGATCGGTCGAAATGCTCCTGATCCTCGAAAATGGCCAGCAAGATCTCCAGACCTCAATCCAATGGATTTCTGGTATTGGGGATAACTTAAAGGGATGGTTTATGTGGCTGCTCCAATAACAGCTGAAGCACAACTTCGCGAAAAAAAATTTAATGCGGCTGAAATAATAAATGGACAACTTCGAGGACCTAGAGTGAGAAGAAACTGGGTTCGTCGTAATGAAGCTTGTGTGGAAAGTAGAGGACGACATTTTGAACACCTTCTTTAAATACAAAAAAAGTGCAATGTACTTTCACACACCAGGTGAAGCGCTGAGACAGTTAGTGGTAAGTCCGCCTTTTTTAATTGATTGCATTTTACGAGTACATTATCAACTAATGAAATAATACCTAAGATCCAAAAATAACAAACTCCTTCTTAAATATCAATATCAAAACTTTATTGACAGATGCTCTTGTACTACCACATTGCAATTTCTGTGATATTCTTTACAAGAAATTTATAGAAAGCAATAATGTAAAAAGCATTCAAATACTTACGATTCGTTCATGGATTTCGACGTAGAAAAAGTATTTCACATAAGTTAGTCGACACAAACTGACTAAATATGAAAGATAGACGAGAATGCTTTTATCATAAGGTTGTGACCATCGAAACTCCTTCAAATTTATATAGCAAAATTACCCTTCGCCAAGATGTACACAAAGTAAACATAATAATAATAATAATAATAATAATAATAATGTAAAATACGTTTGAATGAGATATGTTATAAAAAAGGGCTCAAGGCATTTAAAAACGATACAAGTTCAGCCCTTTACCTATTACACATTCATATATACTAAGTGACATATAAATCCGAACACCCAGTTTAAATGGTTTTATTTTAATAAAATTTTGTATAAGTACTTAATGAAGCATAATAAGTAAATGATAAAAATTTCAAAATGATTGCACTGCTTTAAAGCCCTTGGACCTTTAATAATGTGTGGATGCACCCTGATGTGCTACGCATTCTCCAACGCGCCTAGGCATGCTGCTGATCAGGTGGTCAATGTCCTCCTGTGGTATCTCATTCCAGGCAACCACCAACTCCTCTCGAACTGCTTCTAGAGTCTGAGGAGGACGTTGCAAATTGAGCAATCTCCTACTCATCATATCCCACACGTGCTCAATTGGGGATAAGTCGGGAGATCTTGGTGGCTATGGTAACAATGTGACCTCATTATGTTGAAAGAAGACTATTGTGACTCTTGCAACATGTGGTCGGGCATTATCTTGTTGGAAAGTTGGATTTGCCAGGGTGTCAAGATAGGGTAAAAGATGGGGTTCTAGAACTTCGTGGATATAACGCTGCGCGTTCATGTTACCTCTGATGAAGATTAAAGGTGACCTGGAACCATAAGCTATAGCACCCCAAACCATAGCTCCAACAGTGTGATGAACATGTCTTTCAACAAAAAACTGTGGATTCCTCCTTTCACCACGTCACCTTCTAACCCTGGCACGACCATCATGCATGCCTAAACAAAATCGAGACTCGTCACTAAAGACAATACTGTTCCATTCCTGATCCCAGAGTGACCGTTGTCTGCACCACTCAAGGCGATTACGTCGGTGTTCTCGAGTTAAAGGGAGGACCCAGTGTGGCCGGTATGAAAACAAGCCAAAACTTCTCATTCATCGGTTAACACTTCGCATGCCAATAGGTCTTTCGTGTTCTGCAAACCATTCATTTGCAATGGACCTGGTAGTGGAGAAACGGTCCCTTAAGGCCAATAATCTTAGGCGGCGATCTTCACGGTCTGTTGTTCTACGGCGGCGTCCAGTGCCCCTTGCCCTTTGCGTACGGCCTTCTCGAAGCCATGCCTGACAACACCTAACCACTTCTTTGCACTCTAACTGCAATTGCCCGAAAAGAAAGTCCAGCTTCCCGAAGTCCACTATACGGCCCCTATCAAACTCACTAAGTTGACGAAATCGTACAGGTCTCCGTACTCTAGGCATCGTAACCTATCGTAAAGGATGTCAAGAACCAAAATCCGCCAACGTTGATTCTTTACTGCGGCTGAAATATTCATTTTTAGAGCGTTAGTGAATTAAAAAAAGCAGTATAAAAACCGGAATGTCCAACTGATAAGGCTGAAAATTTTTTCACTTGTTATTTACAGTAAGATAAATACATTCACCAACTTTTATTAAAATAAAACCATTAAAACTGGATGTTCGGATTTATATGTCACTTAGTATACACACACATAAATGCCTGCACATATATACGAGCCCCTTCCCACTTCAGTTGGCCCACTTTAAGATTTGTAGCAAAATATGCCTTTATAAACTAAAAATGACGAAACTATTTACTTCTACAACAATTTATTTTCTCAAAACCATTTTCGATACACTCTAGTCATAAAAAATACATACTTGAAATCCCTTAGACCTACAACTAATAGAACATCTGAACAAATAAACAATGTACGAATAAATACGCGAAGTTAACAAAGCAACAATTGAAAGATTACCATTGGGTAACATCACCTTTATTTTTTATTACGGCTGAAATTCTTTGGGGCATAAGTGTTAACCAGGTTTTGGAAAAAATTTTTTGTAAAGCAATCCCATATTTCTCGAGGCTTTTGTCTCAGTTCGGTGATTGTACGAGCAGGATGTTGTCGTAGAACATTTTTCATCTCGTGCCACAAAGTTTCAATAGGTGACAGATCTGGACTGCTAGAAACCCATTTCAAAAGTGGTACATTATTTTCTTCCATCCATTTTATAGCCTTTCTTGAGGTATGGCACGCTGCACCATCTTGCTGAAACACAAAATCTTGGCCGGATGTCAAACATTCTTCCATCACTGGTAAAAGCGGTTCTTCTAAAATTGCCAAATATTTGTTTGTATCCACATTTCCATCAATAAAGTGAGGTTTTCCTACTACTTTTGTAGACATACTGCCCCAGAGCATAATGGATGCTGGAAATTTCACTTTTCTCTTCAGACAGTCAACATGGAATGCTACGACTGTCACCAACACAAACTTCGAATCGGGCCTCATCACTCCATTGTATTGCACACCATTGTTGAGGTGTCCATTGTCTATGTTCTTTAGCCCATCTAAGCCGATTTTTCTTTTGCAGTGGAGTTAATAGTGGCTTTTCTTTGGCCTATAAACAAGTTATGCAACTTTAGGGTTTTTACTTCACTTTTTTTTTATAAGAAAACTTGAAAGAGCTAAATCCCAGTTTTGTAGGCCTCTCTATGAGTTGTGGACCTCAAAATTCTCTTTCCAACAGCGTCACTCTACAGAGCACTTAATTGTAAATAATTGGCACGCCTGTTTTTCACGATTATTCTTCTTAATGCTCTTCGGTCGGCATTTGTGATTTTACTTTTTTTCACATATCGTCGCTTGACATTAACTGAACCAGTTACGTTATATCTTCTAACAATATTTCTCACACTGTACGGCGATAAGTCTAACAAAGTTGCAATTTTTGAGTTTGATTTCCCAGAATTCAAAATTTTAATTATCAGTAACCGAACTTTCTCACTAATAACCTTTCCTCTACCCATTTTGAAAACCTTAACCACCCAAAACTATTTTAAACGTATTCTGACAGCTGTGATTAATAAAAACAATTGTCATGGCTTTTATTTTTCACAGCCACCTATGCGTTATAGACTTATTTTGCATTGAAATGAAAATAGGTTGATATGCTGTAATTGCAACATGTGTTATTTTTATGCTGCAAATTTGATTAGGGAGTGATAAAGTTGGTGGTTTCTACTATATATTATCAAAATATTCATTGTTAATATTTTAACCTATAACATCCTGTTACATTTTTATTATTTGTGTTTGATAAGAAAAAAACTAAGATTTCAATAGTTGGGCCAACTGAAGTGGGAAGGGGCTCGTACATATATATACATATATACACATATTTATATACACATATTATACATATATAAAAAGAAAGATCTACCTTAGAAAGCTTTGAATAATAGTTTTAGAATAATAGAGTTATAGTATATATATATTTCTTTTTCATTGGTTTGGTCGCTTGTGCCTCATTTACATCAATGTGCTCTGAAGTGTTTTTCAAAAATAAATTTTTTATATTTGCTTATAAACTGGTTTCGATGCAGAAATTTAAAGTCATTAGGAATTTGATTGTAAAGCCGGTAAATATTGTATGAGAAAGATCTACAAAAAAGAGAAGTTTGATGAGGAGGAGGTGATATGTAGCCCCGAAACCGCAAATTTAAGTTATGAACATTGGCGCGAAAAGTTATTCTATTTATAAATATGGTGGATGCTTAAAAAACATATCTTTGTGAAAAAGATTACATGCATGTAACTCACATCGACATCCCATATTCAACCAGTTTGCATCAAGCAACTTATGTGAAACTCTTTCAAATTTACGTATACCATAAATAATCGTAGGCAGAACTTTTGTACACGTTCAATTCTATTCATGTCAATCTTGTCTAAACTAAACCCATAAACGTTGTTACAAGAATTAATATGGCTGAGTACTAGTACTTCACAAAGCAATATTTTAAGTTTAACAGGGAGGACATATCGATGAGCATATAGAACTTTTAGAGAAGCATAAGCTTTCTGGATCGATTTATTAATATGAGGCTTAAATCTTAGATATGAGTCAAATTTTACTCCCAAATTTCTCACCGTGGCAGAACAAGGTATAGATTCACTTTTTATTTTCACATGAAAAGTAGGCTCAATATTGTCTTTCAATCTGACAAATAACATGAGTTGTGTTTTGCTTGCATTAATCTGTAGGCCATGATTTTCCGAAAATACAACTGATCTTTCAATATCTCGATTAATAATGGCCAATGCATCACGTTTCTCGTTTAGGATTGAAAGAAAAATAAAGCTGAGTATCGTGAGCATACAAATGTACCTGACAACTTCGGAGACATTGGGAAAGGTTTGAGGTATAAAGACTAAAAATGGAGCCTTGTGGAATACCCGATGGGATGACATCTTTGCAGGACATACCTTAATCTGTTTCTACATATTGTGTTCTGTTAGTTAAATAGTGACACATTAGAGATACAGATTCTGCATATAAAAAATACTTAAAAGGCATTCAAAATGATATCGCTAATTCTCCTAATAGTTTCTGGTCGCATATACGCAATAAAAAAGGTCACAACCATCCAGTTTATGAAATGAACTACTATGGCACTACCTACAGCACGCCTGATGAGATAGCAAGTGCGTTTACCAACTTTTTCCAATCAGTATTTTCAAAGAATCCTCATTTGCCTCTGTCAAGTAATTTACCTTCATCCTATACTAATTTTTCCCTAATTAATTTTAACGAAACTGAAGTATAGATACTATATAAGGCGTTGAAAAGAATGAAAAATAAATTGACCAGTGGTCCAGATTGTATCCTATCTTTTTTGCTGAGAGACTGTGCGTCTGTCCTTGCATGCCCATTAACAAAAATATACAATATTATTCTGAAAACTAAAATATATCCCGACGTTTGGCGAAAAGCAAGAATATGTCCAATTTTTAAAAAATGTGACAGAACTGCTATAGAAAACTATAGACCAATTACTTTGGTATGTAACTTCTGCAAAGCTTTGGAGTACTTATTGTACAATTTTATATATGTTAGTGTCAGTAAGAGTATATCTCCTTGTCAGCACGGTTTTATGGAAGGGAGGTCCACAACGACTAACCTAATTTGTTTTTCAGAATCCATTTCTGAATCCCTGGACTCTGGAGTGCAAACCGATGTCATTTATACAGATATTAGTAAAGCATTTGATAGGCTGGACCTTCATCTCCTACTAGCAAAACTTGATAGAATGGGCTTTTCAGATGATTTGTATGCCTTTTGAAATCCTATCTGTCCAACCGTAAGCTGTTTGTGGAATTCAAGAGATCCAAATCTCAAAAGTTTACTCCAACATAAGGTGTTCCACAGGGATCATCGCTAGGACCACTTCTTTTTATCATATTTATCAATGACATTTGTGACGTTATTGATTGCAAATATTTCTTATATGCCGATGATCTTAAAATTTATACTCAGGTTAGCAACAGCACCGATTGCGAACGTCTCCAAGATAATCTCAACAGAATAATAATTTGGTGCGATAATAATAACCTATCCATGAATGCGTCTAAGTGTATCAGCATGACGTATTCCAGAAAACAACGCTCAATAGAATATCATTATAAGGTTAATCAAACAACGCTGCCAAATCTAAGAGAATTCAAAGATCTTGGAGTCACCTTTGACACAACCCTCAGTTTCAATCCGCATATAAATTACCTTCTAAATTCTGTAAATAAAAGTCTGGGTTTTGTATTGCGCAACTCTCGTGATTTTGACAGCATAAATGTTCTACTCATGCTGTATAATGCATTTGTAATGTCAAAACTTGAATACGCTAGAATTATTTGGAATCCCTGCTATGTGACGACTTGTGACTCATTAGAAAAAATACAACGTAAGTTTCTGAAATATCTGTCCTACAGGATAGATGGTATCTATCCAGAAATAGGTGTTCCTCAACATGTATTATTAAAGAGGCACGGTATGCTAAGCTTAGACCACAGAAGAAAAATGAACTCACTAATATTCTTATTCAAGGTTATTCACAACCAATATGATTGTCCGGATATTCTAAGTCGCCTGTCGTTTAATATACCAAGATGTCTCACCCGACACATCCTAACGTTTTATTTACCAACCCGCAGGACCAACTTACTGCTGCATTCTCGGCTATATTCCATGTGTACCTGTTTAAACAATCTACAAAACAGAATTGATATATTTAATACAAATGTGACCTATATTAAGATCCTCTTCAAATCTGTTATATAATTGTGTAGTTTTGTGACTGTTATATTTCTTATGTATATTAATTACTTCAGGTTTGTACTATGTTAACTTCTGTTCTCCCAGCAATAATTGGTTTATCTGTTGGTGGTGTAAATAAATAAATAAATAAATAAGCGTGCTAGCAGATTCGGAACAACCTATATAGTGTAAAATACCAAACATCATTTCATGATTTAGTTTATCAAATGCCTTAGAGTAGTCCAAGAGCACGAGAGCGATGGTTTTTCCGGAATCTGTTGCTTTGAATATGTCGTCATTTATATTTAACAGTGCAGATTCACAGCTGCATCCTTTCCTAAATCCCGATTGATTGTCTGATCCAAAACAACAATCACACCACCAGTTCATCTTTCATTTTCTTTTAATATCTCCAAAACATATAATGCTGTGCATGAATACTTGAAATCCAAATCGCTAGATTCTTTCATAAAATACTACTCTAGCTTTCTGAGATCTTGATATAGTAATGTATCTAAGTGGCTTATTTTTATACTTTGTATAATGATTACATCTATCTCTCATTGTACTCTAATGTTTTCCTTTATATTTTAATTCTGTCATTCCTTTCTGTCTTTTATTCGTATTAAGTTCGTTATGTAGGGTTAAGTATGACCAGCTATTCCCCTAGAAAAAGCTGAACTTCACCTTATTATTGTTATTATTATTATTATTAAATCAATGTATTCATCCGAAAAAACACAGTACTTATACCAACATAACATGAAACCAAATTATTCCTACCAATAATATAGCAGATATTTTGCTTATTGCTGGATATTACTTATTATATTTGGGTTGACATAAAGTCGAAATTTGATATTTCTACGTTTTCTCTGTAGGTTCCTTGTTGCATAACGGGGTCCAGCTATCAATATTCTGTTAACTCACCCTTATGAACGTTGCCGAGATCGGGAATCACAACCACCCACACAATCAACTGCTGGCACACAGCCTTCTATGATTTATTATAATCCTAACGGCGTTAGGCTGTGACTGCGTTGTCGCCAGTGACGAGATTACAGAAATTAAGGGTGGCTCCTCCCCCGGGCGGTCCCATTGGTCGCAGGGATGGCGCCGCGACGCCAGCGTAATGGGATAATGCGTTTATTGGTTGTGCACCTTCAACTGTTTGCAGAGGGTACACGATTCTACCCCGCTGGCGCCGGCGGTGTTAGGGGTAGGCATTGTTTTGGGGGCTTGTTAATGCATAGAAAGAAGCGCGGATTACTAGAACTGAGGATACAATCTGAGTATCTAATAGCCTTAGGTATAGAGGGTTGTATAAGCATATGTATGGAGCAGAGCCATTACAAAAGATTTGGGGTTTTCGGTCCAGAAAATATCTCGGATTTCAAGTTGAGTGCTTCTGGATAATTTTGATTTAATTAACTTAGACTAAACTTTCATCAACCTTTTCTTTATTTAGCCACGCAATGCTTTTTATAGGTTCGAAGTGCACAGTTTTGCCATTTTGGTCAAAATTCACCTAAGTATTTTCGGATATGTAACTTTTAATTATTATGAGGAAGCGTTATCGCAACATTTTTTACTTCAAATCTGTAATGAGACACACTAAGACAAAAAACTTATATAAACATGAAAGTGTTGCTCCACTAAGCTCACATTTCTTTTATACCGAAGCAGCCGAGTAGTCAGAAGCCTAAATACCAGGGCACCGCAGTTGCTATGAGGAGAAACATTGTTAACCGCCTTTTGCCAAACTAAGGTTAGGATAACTGTAAAAAGTCTCCTCAGGTAGATTGTTCCACAATCTCGATACCCTAGGACAAAGGAGCGGTCATATCGGCCAGTTCTAGACTTCAGAAGTTCGACATGGTTAGAACAGGTGGCCGAAGTCGCGCGGCAATAACATGAAGAAGAGCTCTGAGGAGCAAAGCCCTTTGCATAGAAGAGAATTAAATCGTCGACGGCCTGTTGGTACGAAAGATAATGTAGTCGGAGCGGCAGCACCCCAAACAAGGGAGCAGTACTGGAGGATAGGTCTTATCTGGGCCTTGTATGGCCTTGTAGATATGTGTTCGTGGCAGATCAAGTCCTCGGCGATCTAGACAACAAATGTTGAAACAAAAAACAAATCAATACACACATATAATATGACTTTAAATTTTGTTTTTAATGTGAGCGCAGTAGAGCAACATAGAGCTTTATATACTAAGTGACATATAAATCCGAACACCCTGTTTAAATGGGTTTATTTTAATAAAATTTTGTATAAGTACTTAATGAAGCATAATAAGTAAATGATAAAAATTTCAAAATGATTGCACTGCTTTAAAGCCCTTTGACCTTTAATAATGTGTGGATGCACCCTGATGTGCTACGCATTCTCCAACGCGCCTATGCATGCTTCTGATCAGGTGGTCAATGTCCTCCTGTGGTATCTCATTCCAGGCAACCACCAACTCCTCTCGAAGTGCTTCTAGAGTCTGAGGAGGACGTTGCAAATTGAGCAATCTCCTACCCATCATATCCCACACGTGCTCAATTGGGGATAAGTCGGGAGATCTTGGTGGCCATGGTAACAATGTGACATCATTATGTTGAAAGAAGTCTATTGTGACTCTTGCAACATGTGGTCGGGCATTATCTTGTTGGAAAGTTGGATCTGCCAGGGTGTCAAGATAGGGTAAAAGATGGGGTTTTAGAACTTCGTGGATATAACGCTGCGCGTTAATGTTAAGGTGACCTGGAACCATAAGCTATAGCACCCCAAACCATAACTCCAACAGTGTGATGAACATGTCTTTCAACAAAAAACTGTGGATTCCTCCTTTCACCACGTCGCCTTCTAACCCTGGCACGACCATCGTGCATGCCTAAACAAAATCGAGACTCGTCACTAAAGACAATACTGTTCCATTCCTGATCCCAGAGTGACCATTGTCTGCACAACTCAAGGCGATTACGTCGGTGTTCTCGAGTTAAAGGGAGGACCCAGTGTGGCTGGTATGAAAACAAGCCGAAACTTCTCATTCGTCGGTAAACACCTCGCATGCCAATAGGTCTTCCGTGTTCTGCAAACCATTCATTTGCAATGGACCTGGTAGTGGAGAAACGGTCCCTTAAGGCCAATAATCTTAGGCGGCGATCTTCACGGTCTGTTGTTCTACGGCGGCGTCCAGTGCCCCTTGCTCTTTGCGTACGTCCTTCTCGAAGCCATGCCTGACAACACCTAACCACAGTGTCTACACTTTGCACTCTAACTGCAATTGCCCGAAAAGAAAGTCCAGCTTCTCGAAGTCCCACTATACGGCCCCTATCAAACTCACTAAGTTGACGAAATCGTACAGGTCTCCGTACTCTAGGCATCGTAACCGATCGTAAAGGATGTCAAGAACCAAAATCCGCCAACGTTGATTCTTTACTGCGGCTGAAATATTCATTTTTTGAGCGTTAGTGAATTAAAAAAAAGCAGTATAAAAACCGGAATGTCCAACTGATAAGGCTGAAAATTTTCTCACTTGTTATTTACAGTAAGATAAATACATTCACCAACTTTTATTAAAATAAAACCATTTAAACTGGGTGTTCGGATTTATATGTCACTTAGTATATGCTGTGGGATATCATGACACTTTTTGATAATGGGTTGACGAAATTCATCCAAACTTTCAGGTTCGGGAGTAAACGCAATAGATTTCAAATTAAGATAAATACAGATTTTTCTAATTTTATTGAAAACGAATCGACCGATTTAAAAAAAATCAAACGTAAAGATGAAGGGCTTTGAAATACCTTTTAAACGAGCTATTACTCGATACCTCTTGTTATTCAAAATTTGTAAGGGGATGACCCTGGGGGCAGAGGGTGAAAGGGGGTTAAGTAGTTTTTGGTAAAAAAGGTGTTCCCCTTGAACATATCTTTTGACGTGTCTCGGCGTGTTTTCCTTTAATCAGTGATTTTTTATAAATTCTTGGTGGAAAAGTTTTCAAATGTATGTTATAGTATCTCATTAGTTGGGGATTTTGGATTTCAAAAATCAACAAGACCTTAAGCACTTACCAAAATTACATCCCTTGCAAAAAAGAAAAATCTGGGAATCAATCCGATTCAGCCTTTGCTGTCACAACTTAACAGTAAGTGCATGGTTACTACTTTTCAGGGTTGTGCACAATTACACACATTGAAGAGTTTGCGAATGTGGCAGACCAGCAGCGTCGAATGACCTATAGTATTTGATATGTACAGTGCACAGAATCCTATTGATTTTTCATAAATATGAAGATTTTCCATTTCTTTTTAGTAGCAGCCCAGTAAATGATATTTTTTGTTATCTTTCCAGGTATCACAACAAAATCGATTTGACATCTGTTACTTTGTGAAAATGTGCTACATACCAGCCGTATCAATGGTACAGGGCCCCCAGCTCACAGGGGCCCAAAGTAGTAAAAAAGCACGTAGAGCGCTTTTTTTCACAATATCATCCAAGTTCTTAGTCCGTACGCTAAATTAAAGATTCTCAAGCGCCTAACTTTACATTGTACGGCTAGGTAATAGTAGTAAACGTGTTTCATTACCCTTAAAAATATTCAAAAAGTTGTAAATCATACAAAAACAAACTTTGGGACGATCTTAAAGCTAGTTTAATTTTTACTCATACAGGCGCTGTCATTTAAAGGATTTTCAAAACCAACGAGGCGTTGAAGCTGCTCTCGCCGAAAGCCCTGACATATTTGGTGACAATATCCAGAATCCAGTACTTCCCTGCTGGGTGGAAGGCTGCTAAGGTCATCATGATTCCAAAGAAGGTGGGTTCGATATTTCCTCAGGATTACCGTCTCATAAGTGTGCTGTCAGCTCCTTCTAAGCTCGCCGAAAAAGTGATTTATCATCACCTTGAGAATTTTTCGTCAAATCACCATGTGATTCCTGACGTTCAATTCGGTTTTCGGTAAGAGCATAGCACCGAGCTACAGGCAGTCAGGCTGGTGGAACATGTAAACAGAGGGTTCACCCTCAGCATGAGTACTGCCATCTTGCTTTTGGATGTCTCAAAAGCCTTTGACAAAATACTGAAATCCTTTCTTGAAGGAAGGAAGTTTTTGATCAAAATTAATAATGTATTGTCAACAACACGGCCAGTATGGGCCGGTGTTCCTCAGGGTTCAGTCCTAGGACCAATCCTTTATTCGCTTTTTATCCATGATGTCCCTTGCCCCAGCAACTGCGAAGTCTATCTCGACACTGAACTTGTCGCCCAATCGTGTACTGGTGATCTGGTTCATGAGGGGTTGCAGAGTGCGATGGAAGAAGTACTAGAGTGGACGGAACGGTGGCTGATTAAAATTAATCATTCGAAAACGCAGGCTACTTATTATACCAAAAATCGTCGCGGCTCCCCAGCAGAGGTCTCTGTAGACGGCAATCGTGTACCATGGACAAATTCTGCCAAGCACCTCGGTGTCACCCTTGATAAATGCATGACGTGGCAGAAACATATATATCCTTTGTTATGTAGATCCGCCAAATTGAGTTTGATAAACAAAGTTCGCCTATATAAAATAATTATTAAACCAGCCATTAATTATGCAAGTGCGGCTTGGTGTTTTCTTGCCAAGACACATATGCAAAGTCTTCAAGTACTGCAAACTAGATCTTTGCGAACAATTTGCAACGACACACCACACAGAGACCTTGACATTCCTTGCTTGAGGAATTATGTCAAATTTCAGGCGCAGTGACGTTAAAGTCAAACGGAATCGCACAGTAACCCTCTGTTGCGCGACTCAGTGGACTACACAGTGGAGCAAGTTCGTAAACATTCAAGGCCACAGCTCGCACTGTAATAAAAAATTAGCGCGAACTTTTAGTAAACTTAAAATTACACCCAACAAAGCCGAATCAGAATTTGTTTAGTTCACCTCAAAATTAATCCGTGTAAAGTTATATTTTGTCGATGATCCACCTCCTCTGACTGAGAAAACTTTCTGCGGACGCCCATTGTCAGCCCGCAATAATTTACACTATGCAATGCAAGTGTGATATGTTTTTTTGTGAGAATCTTTACTTCAAATTTTACCCTCAGCTTGGGATTCGCCACATGTGGGTGGGTCCGTCTACAAATTTTGATATGGGGCCGCTGAGGAGCAACCTACATCACTGGATATACTGTTGAATAGATCAAATGTGGGAAAGTTTTAAATGACAATAAATGCTGTTTATTGTTGCCCATATGCTGCAGATTTCAATGTGCTTTCCAAATTTCTGTGCTTTGTGTTCTTACGCCTTACAAAATATGTCTACACATTCACCAGTTTTGAAAAGTATCTATAAGAAAAATTTATAGTCGAATCTCAATTCTTATAAGTGTTGTAACTTGCAACAAAGCTTCTGGTCCAGACCCGATTCCTACCATTGTACTGAAGAGGTGTGCAGCGGAATTGGCTCCAGTTCTTTCGCGTCTCTTCCAGATATCCTATGAACTCGGCACCTTTTCAGAAAACCGGAAATTTGCTCATGTTCAGCCCATCCCAAAAGAAAGGTTCTAAGGCCGACCCTTACTTACTTACTATAACTCTGCTTTCTGATATAAGTAAGGTGATGGAGAGGTGCATAAATCGCGAGCTTATGGACTACCTCGAAAGTCACGGCTTGATTAGCGACAGACAGTATCGTTTCCGGCACCAGCGATCCATAGGGGACCTCCTAGCTTACGTCACGCAATTGTGGATGAAATTCATCCACTCTTATGGTAAGGCTCATGTCGTTGCTCTTGATATCACGGCATCCCAGAAAAGCTTTGCAGATCGGTGGCCGACTTTCTCTCTGGTCGCAAGATATTCGCCGTAATTGCTGAGTTATCCTCTTCATCCCACAACGTCAACGCGGGGGTTCCCCAGGGATCGTTCTTGGCTCCGACACTGTTCCTCCTACATATCAATGTCCCCCTTATCTGTACGGTCAACTCAATCCAAAGCTTCGCTGATGACAGCACTTTACATGCAGGAATTCAGAGTGACAAGCCAGTCTCTGCCGCTGAGCTGAAAAAAAAGACTAACGATGACTCCCTCTGTGACGAGAGACCTGGAGGCTATTACTGCTTGGAGACACAACAATCTAGTACAGTTTAATGTTTCCAAAACATAGTACTGTACCTTGATGAACAAAAAGCGTCCTAGCACTTATTCTATTTCGATGGATGGCCGAGTTATGCCAAAGAGTCGTTCACTTCGGTTGATCGGAGTCCAGATCACCGAGGACTTGATCTGGTACGAACACATCTCGTCAATAGCGGCACCTGCTCGGAAAAAGCTAGGCTCTTTGCTCAAGGCTAAGAAGTGCTTTTCTCCGCATGATCTTCTCACCAGATAAGGCCTAGCCTCGAGTGACTGTCAGACCGAGGCGCCTGACTGGGCTCCCGTCCTAACCGTGTCGAACTTCGTACATCCGGAACTGGCCGATACGACCACTCCTTTGTCCCGAGGGTGTCGAGATTCTGGAACAATCTACAAGAGGAAGCTGTTCCAGTTCTACTAACCTTAGGCAGTTGAAAAATCGTAATAAGAAAATTTCTTTGGGATCCTCATACGAGCCGCGGTGTCCCGGCATTTAGGCTTCTGCCTGCACGGCTGCTTCGGTTTTTTTAAAAA
Organism: Acanthoscelides obtectus; assembly: GCA_963669975.1. Lineage (NCBI taxonomy): Eukaryota > Metazoa > Arthropoda > Insecta > Coleoptera > Chrysomelidae > Acanthoscelides > Acanthoscelides obtectus. The sequence continues at coordinate 105,848,652 of CAVLJG010000003.1, read as the reverse complement.
AAACCTGCAAATGAAACAGTGCAAGCCGTCGTTACCATGTATGAAATTTTTAGAATTCATTATACTAACGTCTTAAATTTGAATTATAGTCGTTAGCCTACTGTAGGTCAGAATTTTGTTTAAGGGCTGCTTTTCAGATTTATCTAGAGATTACTTGCTAAACAGTAACATTAACCTTTGTAAAGATAATATAAAAATATAGGTCATTTCAAAAACTAAATTATTCCGCTAAGTAAATAATGTATGTACATACGGAAAATGTATCTCGTTCGCATGAAGACCCTAGTTTCATCATGTTATATGCAGACATCTCTTTCATACCATTAAGCTCTAATGATCTACATAAAGTGCTCCACGGTGAATTCAATCGTGTTAGGTCAGGTGCTATTCATGGTGTTGACCTTTACAGGGATTTAAAAGAGGGGTGATCGTGATCCCTCATCTACTGCTATTATTATGTCAGTGAGTGGGACAGATAAAATCACGACCAGTAGTTCGATGGGATTACTTTATCAGATAGGTTCTTGTTATGAGGATGTAGGGAGTATTCAATTCAGAACTTTGGCGACATATTGACGATTGTGATGTTGATTTTGATGAAGACTCATCCCGGGGCTGTCTCAGTGGCTCGGTGGAGTTATTTTAATTAATATGGTTGAAACATCTCTGATCTGAAGAAAATAATAAACGACTTTTATTTCAGGCGAAGATTAGCTAGAAGCTATTCCACCACTTAACCCTTGAAAATAACTAGCACTAGAATATTGAAAACAAAAAAAAATTATAAACGATTTATACAATTTGTAGAAATATGGCTGAATTATACAGGGTGTTCCTTAATGATATGCGAATATTTAAGGGTGTGAATCTACATTAAAAATTGTTAGTTTGTTTTATAAACCATGGTTTAAAAATGTTTCCTTACAAAAAGTCGGGGTGTTGAAGTTTTGGGAAAAAATGGAATTTAATTAATATTTTCAGATATTTCGCTGATATTTAGTATGTAGTGAAAGTCAATAGAGTTTCATATTTTTCAATGCAAAAATAATTTTTAGCTTTAACAGTGGCGTGCGTACGGGTGTTGACTTCGATATTTCTTAAGAAAAAATGGTACGTCAATAGTTTTTGGAAAAATTAAACACATTAGGGGTAATGAACAACAACAACTGACAACATAAACATAGCATTAAAACCAACGAAATGATTACAAAAATTGTTAAAAATGGCCCCCTTCACTTAGTATGCATGCTTCCGCCCACCTTCTCATGGAATTGCGCACTCGTTGAAATATCCCTGGAGTGTTTTTTATTCTATCACAGCTGCAACTATTCTTTCTCTTAATTCCTCTGCAGTGTTAATGGGACTTGTGTACACTAGTGTCCTAAGATAGCCCCACAAACAGAAATCTAAACTGTTGAGGTCTGGGGACCTTGGTGGCCATTCTTTGGGCTCACCGCGGCCAATCCAACGATTTGGATAAACCGTTTGTAAATAATTACGAATGGCTACACTGAAATGTTTCTTATTACTAACGGAACATCATCAAGTAGCAAAGGCAACTGTTGTTGAAGAAAATTGAGGTAAGTCTATCCGCTAAGTCATCCTGGCAAGAAGACTGGGCCAATAAAGTGGTTGCCAATAATTCCTGCCCATACGTTAACCGAAAATTGTTGTTGGAAATGGGTTTCGGTTACGGCATAGGGATTTTCTTCTACCCACTAATGATTATTGTGGAAATTCTGAATGACATTTCAAATTACGGATTTTGTGTAATTTTTTGAAGATACCACTGACAAATCTCTTAAAATATCGTAAGGATATAACAGAAATCCACTAAAATTCTCCAAACAATTTGGTGGCAAATATTTAAGTGTCTAGCGATCTTCCTCGTACTTGTTTCAGGATGTTCTTCGACTTCGTGCAGCACTGCTTCCTCAATTTCAGGTGTTCTCACACTTAGAGGTCTACCTTCAGATGTTCCTTTTCGGACAGAACCAGTTTCAACAAGACGATGATGAATATTAGAAAAGGTTCGACTATCTGGCAAAGCACGATCGGGATATCACTGGTGATAAATCCGTCTGGCATGCTCACCATTACCGTCGGCAAGGCCATTTACGAAATGCATTTCCGTCATTTCTGCATTTGAATAATTCACAATTATTAACAAGATTGTAAAAACTAAATAATGAAAAAGATGTCACAGCGAACAGATTTGAATAACAGAGACTTGTCAGATGTCAACAGCTAGTGACAAATTCCAGAGCAACTAGATATTTATTGCTAAATTGCATTCTTCTATTATTTGCACACACATTAATGCCACATCGAAGGAAAACAATTTAAGAAAGACCATTTGTTTTAAAATGAATGGAGGATTCAAAAATAATTTTTATTTGTCAAAAAACTATTGGCGTACCATTTTTTTCTTAAAAAATATCGAAGTAAATACCCGTACGCACGCCACTGTTACAGCTAAAAATTATTTTTGCATTGAAAAATATGCAACTTTATTAACTTCCACTACTTACTACATGTCAGTGAAATATCTGAAGTGGTTCTGAAAATATTAATTAATTTACATTTTTTTCCTTCCGAGTTTTTGGAAGGAAACATTTTTGGAGCATAGTTTATAAAGAAAACTAACATTAATTTTTCATGTAGATTCACACCCTTAAATATTCGCATATCGTTAGGGAACACCCTGTATACTAGGAGTTTCAGATTTCAGATAATTTATTTAATTTGCTTTTTGAAATTACTGAAATCAAGGTGTTTAGCAGTCACTGGTAATGGATTATAGTTTATTATAGATTGCTAGCATTGTAGGTGAAGCATTTTCCCATTCCGTCTCTTTCCATTTATTCTTAGCCTTCAGAACAAAATTATCGTATGTGCTTTCGCTCCTGAAATCTTTTGATTTTTTTAATGCTGCTGAAATGCACCTTTGAGCCGTCATCAAGTCTATTTCTTTCTTTTACATTTGAACTTGCTCAGTATTCATTACTGAATGCCACCATAACGAATTGAGGAAAAACGTCTAGTTCATGGAGGAAAAATTTCTTCCACGATATTATTATGATGAAAACAGATATGTCATCAAATAAAAAAATGCACAGTATTGTGAAAGTTTATGATTATAAGCATTGAAGACGTGAAGAGACTGTAATAGACGCATTAGACTGAATGAGGCTGATTCATACCACGAAGATATTTATTTTCTGGACATTTTATGCCAGGTAATAATACATCACTGTAAGCACAAAATGAAAAAATAACCCCTCCACTCCTTGAGACATAAAAGGGTCATTCGGTAATTTTTTTAGAAATGAAATAGTTTTAAAAAAATTACTCAAGAAAAATTTTCTTATCCAAACTGAAAGCTAACGCACTGTTTCATAAAAATTACGCAGATGGTCATTCTCTGATTTCTTGTTTTTAATTTTACATTCAGACGCGCTGAACAATATAGACACTAGAGCTGATTTTTGCCCTGTGACCACCCTTCCTTGGGGAGGCCCAGGGGAGGCAATGTCCATTTTGCCATTACTTAAATCCGCCACTGTGATGGACCCCCCCCCCAAAGATGAGAAGAACATCTTCCTGACCATGAAGTTTTTGTTTTGACTAGTGAGAATCTTGAAAAAACTTTGTTAGTCCGATTTCTTGGACTGTCTAAGATTAGTTGAACAGTACGATACCCTAGAGTCAAAGGAGCGGTCGTATTGGCCAGTTCCGGATGTACGAAGGTCAACACGACTAGGATGGGGGGAGAGACAAGTCCATGTGGCAGGCACATCAAATGGCGGCATCATGGAGGAGAGCTCTGAGGAGCAAAGCCCGTTGACATAGCGGTAGTGTTGAAAGTCTTTTCACTTACAAAAATGAAATATTCTTTATAAAATTTATTGTGTCCCTCGTGGACAGATGTAATTTGATTAACTTCACATAATCTGCCTCAGCATTCAATAAAATTAACACATCGCCGTCCCTCAAAAGTCACCTCAAACAGAAGCAACGTTGAACATGTTGAATTCAGGACGAGGAAGGACGTCTCGTCCCTTTTAATCACCACAGTGTGCATTCGAAATTAATTTGCTCTAAACATGGCCATAATACGCATCAGCTGGTCGTTTTGACTAGATTAGCAGGTCCCCCGCCAGTCAGATTGGGGTCTCTTTCACGATTCGAATGGTATGTGGTGCACGAGTTGAGCTAATAGAATTCATGCAGTGGCAGGCCCTAGGGAAAGTTATAAGGTGAGTGCACTCGGCAAGGTTGTTACATAGAAAACCTATATAAATGCCAGAAAACAATAAAATGCCAAATTTCTGACTAGATAGCTGTAGGGTGGATTTCATTAGGATTGTCGAATCAACAGTTCGTTATTCTCCACCTATAGGGTAATAGTCCGTCAAATACAGCGAATGAGCTTCAAGTTCCAATCAACAAATTTTAGCAACCAATAGCTATGAAATGTTGAAAACAAAATGATATCAAAGTATGAGATGACAGCTTGTCATTGAAACATCACCAGCTTATTGAATATTAAGAAAGATTTTTGAACAAAATTCATGTTTTTATATAATATTGTCGATTGTTTATTCATGTTTATATTATTTTCTTCAATTGACATTCGATTTTACTGATTCAACATCACCTACCATGTGTTTTTTCCTATATATCTCTTGCAAATAGCCATTAAGCACCTACCTGATGACAGGCTCTACCAAAAATTTCATAGATATTGCTCGTTTCCTCTGTAATTAACTCAGCATTGATTTACATATTTTACCTGAAGATAGCCAACCTAATGCTATATTCGCGCGTCCGAAAAATTATCCGATTCTGAAGCGTCGTCTATGAGAATTTGGCACAGCTATGTTCTTCCTCTCCAAAGTGATTAGAAATTTACTTTGAAAAGGTTGGTGTCTCGTGGATGGTGCCGTAGCTATACAGGGTTTGTCCGGAAAGTAATAGGACTGAGTCGATTTAAAAAAATTTATTGAGCCAATAGTTACAATTCTTTAAAAACTTTCAAAATAGGCTCCTTCTGCGTCGATGTAGCGCTGCCAGCGCAAGACATTGTGAATGCCTTTATTGTATTTTTCAAGAGTGTCTATATAGAGTCTCAAGCAGCCAATTTGGGTAATGTCGATAGTTTCAACAATGTTGCTCATGTACATTTTGATGAAATTTATGATAATGAAGTAATGATTGCTATTAAGAAACTTAAGGACAAAATGTCTTGAGGCCCCGATAATATTTCATCCTTTTTGATCAAGGATTGAGCCGGAGCATTCGTGGTTTTTTTACCGGAATTCTTTAATTTGTGCATTCGGACGAAGAAGTTTCCGAAACTTTGGAAAGTCGCCAAAGTGTCCCCTGTGCTAAAAAGTGGAGACAGGTCCAACATTGAAAATTATCGTCCGATCTCCATTTTGTGCATGTTCTCGAAGGTCTTTGACATAAAAATTTACAATTGTATTTATAGTTCGGCGCATAATCAACTCTCACAACATCAACATGGATCTATTAAAAACCGTTCAACTGCTACAAATCTAGTTACCATATCGCAATATATTTCGGAGGCATTGGAAAACAATAGTCAAGTTGACGTCATCTACACGGAAAGTTAATCAAATTTGTTTTTTCTAGCGATGTTAGGAACCCTTCTGAATCTTATTTATCTTCGAGGCGGCAATTTGTTTCTTATAATAATTTTCGTTCTGATACTTACTTAGCCTCATCCGGTGTTCAGCAAGGTTCACATTTGGGTCCTTTGCTGTTCTTGCTATTCATCAATGATTTATGTGAAGATTTGCAAAGCGAGCGTTTATGTTTTGCGGATGATTTGAAAATATATTCCGTTATTAATGATTTGAATGATTGTACTTTCCTTCAGACGCAATTGGACATCCTCCAGCACTGGTGTGATATCAATAAGTTATTTCTTAATGTACCCAAATGTGAAATTATGAGCTATTCTAGGAGGAAAACTACCTATCACCTGTTAAATGAGCTATCTCTGGAGCGTTGTACCGAAATTAAGGATTTAGCTGTGATTTTTGATGACAAGTTCACATTTGGTAAACATATTGAAGCATTAGTTTCACATTCTATACAGTTATATGGATTTGTTGTTAGAAATTGTAGACATTTCCATATCATAAGAACCCTTAAGCCACTGTATTTTGTTTTTGTGAGGTCTAAACTGGAGTATGCTTGCATAGTTTGGAATCCCTTTTATTAGTATTGTTTGGAGAAAGTATACTTTATCTGAAGTCACTTGAAACACTGTGAAATACCGGGTGCGTTTTATATATCTATATTTAACACGCTCTGTTGCTGCAAAAATCGCCAAATTTCGCAGCAAATATCCCCCGTATAAGATAAGGGAGTTTCACCCGTCCACGTGGAGTAAAGCACGCCTATGCATGGACATAGCCAATGAGAAAGCGTGTATTTCAGAGCTCCGAACAAGTGCATGTGGCTACTGAAAATTGAAACAGTTTAGCCAGTGCCGTGTAGCGGTGAATAAACGTGTTTTCTTTAGTCTGTCCGTGTTTTTTCATAGATTTTATTAGTTTCTGTGCTTTTGACTTTTGAATACTCAGTTTACTTGTTGATTTAATTGTTGTGTTGATTGTTCTTGTGTGTCCTAAATATGGCTCTTTGGAGACCTTGGGAAAATTCTCCAAGCCACGAGGAGATGGTTGATGAACCTGTGCAGGCAGAATTCTTTCATAAAGATTTAGCGGAACAGACCCAAAGAGTAATCCTAAATATGTATGATTGTCTGAAAAACGAAAATCCAGATTCCTCGCAAAATCAAATTTTAAACAGAATATGTATCCTGACAAAAATCAGTCGGTCTACCATTTATCGGGTTATGAAAAGGGGAGATGTAGTCAACCATTCCTTCCACAGAAAGCGCATAGGGCAAAAATTAAAAAGAATAGACGTGGGTTTTCAGGAAGATATTCGTCGTATAATATACAGATTTTATAAAGAAAATTTGGTGCCCACGTTGGAAATGATACGGGATAAATTAAAAGATTATCCTGAAGATTTTTATAATTACAAATGCTTAGACTCACTGCACTGTATTGTAAAACTGTGTGGTTTTCAATACAAAAAATTAGATGAAAGAATGGTGATTATGGAGTCGTCTCGAATCGTTGAATTGCGCCAAGAATTTTTGCACAAAGTTAAAATCTATAGAGAGCAGAAACGAAATCTGATTTACCTGGATGAAATGTGGTATGATACCCATGATGTTGTGCAGTACGGCTGGGTTGACGACAGCAACAAGTGCATTTTAAATGCACCATGCAACCGTGGAAAACGAATCATTATTCTCCATGCTGGCAGTGAAAATGGATTTATACCTAATGCCTTGCTGTTATCTGCCAAAAATATCAAAGAATCATGTGCCGACTATCATGAGGACATGACCTCCGACTTATTTGAAAAGTGGATAGAGCAGCAGTTAATACCAAACATTTCCCCAAATTCAGTGATTATTATGGACAATGCGCCATACCATTCCCGACAGAAAAACAAAATTCCGAATACAGGCACAAAAAAACAAGACATTATTGATTTTATGAAGGATAAGGGAATGGAAATACCACAAAAATCAACCAAAGCCATATTATTGGATCTTATTAAAATACAAAAATTTGAAAAAGAGTATGTTGTTGACAATCTGCTTCAGCAAAATGACCATGAAGTATTACGTCTACCTCCCTATTACTGCATTTTTAACCCGATTGAGTTGGTCTGGGCTGCTTTAAAAAAAAAGTAAGAAAACATAATCAGACCCCTCAATTAAGTGAATCGCTATTGGCCACAATAAGAGATGCAGTATCTCATATTGCTGCCACATACCTATGGAAGCAGTGTTCTAGGCATATTATTGAAAAAGAAAATGAATATTGTGTTTTGCCTCCTGTAAATCCCGTTGTAATTCCTCTACAAGATGACTCTAGCGACAGCTCCGAAGGCGAGGATGATATATAAATACCTATAATGTAAGTCTTTATATACCTTTTTATATACCTACCTGCTATGTAAATATTTGCCTATGTCAAACGTTGGAATTCTGTAATTTTTCCATTTCTTAACTTTCAGTCAACATAAATTAAACTCCCAATATAAGTATTTTTTATCCCAAATCAAAAAAATAAGAAGATAGTAAAATCCATTTATTGTGATATAAAAACATTATTATTATCGTTCTAAATAAATGGCCGCACGCCTATGATACGTGATGAAATTACAAAGGACGCGCCGACCAAAGGTTTTTATGCTATTTCAAGTGACTTCAGATAAAGTATACAGAGAAAATTTTTTAAGTTCTTGGTTTATAAAATTGATTGAATTTACCCAGAAACGCGTGTTAATAATACCCAGCTATACAGTCGTGTTGACCTTATATCTCTGGAGCAGCGTAGGACTTGCGCGACATTGATGTTTTTGTTTAAGCTTTTAAATAATCTAATTAACAGTCCCTCACTTCTTGGAAAGATCCACATCAGTGTACCGACTTTTGCGTCGCGTACTCACTTCACGTTCAGAGCTACAAGGGCAAGAACAAATATTCCACTGAACTCGCCGCTAAATAATATGTTTAAACATTTCAATAGAATCTGTACTTTTTGTGACATATTTTGTACTTCTAATAAAGAATTAGTTAGGATAGCTAATACATACGTAGGTCAAGGATATACATGAGATAGTTTTGTTTTATCTAGTTTGTTCTGTATCTTTTGTATGGATTTCGTATAATATTGTCCTGTTAATGGGCCACTGTTGGACAATAAAGCTACTATCTATCTATCTATCTGTAGAGTTTGCTCCAGCGCCAACTATGAGATACTAACGTTTCATACCCAAGCAGACGCCTAAATACCAGGACACCGCGGCTGCTGTGTGGAGCTTAAAGAAGCTTTGTTAATCTGATTTTACAGGTTGACTATATTTACTATACGAGCCCCTTCCCACTTCAGTTGGCCTACTTCAAGATTTGTACCAAAATATGCCTTTATAAACTAAAAATGACGAAACTATTTACTTCTAAAACAATTTATTTTCTCAAAAACATTTTAGATACAATCTAGTCGTAAAAAATACATATCTGAAATCACTTAGACCTATAACTAATAGAACATCTGAACAAATAAACAATGTGCGAATAAATGCGCGAAGTTAACAAAGTAACAATTGAAAGATTACCATTGGGTAACATCACCTTTATTTTTTATTACGGCTGAAATTCTTTGGGGCATAGTGTTAACCAAGTTTTGGAAAAAATTTGGTGTAAAACAATTCCATATTTCTTGAAGCTTTTGTCTCAGTTCGGTGATTGTACGAGCAGGATGTTGTCGTAGAACCTTTTTCATCTCGTGCCACAAAGTTTCAATAGGTGACAGATCTGGACTGCTAGAAACCCATTTCACCAACACAAACTTCGAACCGGGCCTCATCACTCCATTGTATTGCACACCATTGTTGAGGTGTCCATTGTCTATGTTCTTTAGTCCATCTAAGCCGATTTTTCTTTTGCAGTGGAGTTAATAGTGGCTTTTCTTTGGCCTATAAACAAGTTGTGCAACTTTAGGGTTTTCACTTCACTTTTTTTTTTATGAGAAAACTTACCTTGCAAGTGCTAAATCGCAGTTTGTGGGCCTCTCTATGAGTTGTGGACCTCGAAATTCTTCCAACAGCGTCATTCCACAGAGCACTTGATTGTTAATAATTGGCACTCCTGTTTTCCACGATTATTCTTCTTAATGCTCTTCGGTCGGCATTTGTGATATTACTTTTTTTCACATATCGTGGCTTAATATTGACTGAACCAGTTACGTTATATCTTCTAACAATATTTCTCACACTGTTCCGCGATAAGTCTAACAAAGTTGCAATTTCTGAGTTTGATTTCCCAGAATTAAATAATTTAATTATCAGTAACCGAATTTTCTCACTAATAACCTTATCTCTACCCATTTTGAAAACCTTAACTACCCAAAACTATTTTAAACGTATTCTGACAGCTGTGATTAATAAAAACAATTGTCATGGCTTTTATTTTTCACAGCCACCTATGCGTTATAGACTTATTTTGCATTGAAAGGAAAATAGGTGTTATTTTTATGCTGCAGATTTGATTAGCGAGTGATAAAGTTGGTGTTTTCTACTATATATTATCAAAATATTCATTGTTAATATTTTAAACCTATAACACCCTGCTACATTTTTATTATTTGTGTTTGATAAGAAAAAAACTAACATTTCAATAGTTGGGCCAACTGAAGTGGGAAGGGGCTCGTAGGTGGTTCATATTAGACAATGGTAAAGCGTAGACAGAACCATTATGTTTCGCATGGCGAGGTAATGTTTTTCAATTTTAGACTTATGCAGCAATACGGTACAAAAGTACTATGTCAACCGAACTATCATGGGAAGTAGTAGTAACAGAAGATGAAAATGCAGTATTTCAATTTTCCTGGGAAAAACAAAGATTCCAATCAAAATCCGTCCGGGTGTCGGAAGCAAGAATGCAAGAGTGCGAAAGGCGGAACAGCAGAAGCGTGGAATGGTTTTGTTCGTGTTCCGTGGATCGCTCATCGTTTAGATATTCTTAACAGCAGCGCAGCTAGGTTGTAGCAGCATTATTAATGCGAGTGTCACAGACAAAACGAAATAATGGAAATGCATTCTATCGTTTTCCCTCTTGCATGGCAACGCCTCCGACTCCGACCTGACGATGTGTATAGTTGACAGTCATACAACTCTGTCTTCTACCCAGTAGAAGCAGCAGGTCTTCAAATTTGAAAGGGATTTCTAAAAGAGTTATCAAATATCTTCCCTTTATTGACTTATCAGCTTTGACGGATGCTAGGCGATGCTGAAGATCTTTCTAATTATAAACATATTTTTTTATTTTTCTCGATAATCTCCAGAATTATCGAAATCATCCAATCCAAAAAAAAAACTGACTGCGAGAATGTCAATTTGGATTTCAGAGTTCGTAAGGCTCTAATGATGCCATATCTCCACTTATCTTTACTTGAAATTGATTGGGGGAGAGAATTGCGTGGCAGTTATGTCAATCATGGATACTGTTGCAAAAGAAGGCCTGCTATGGTATTTCAGGTTTTAGGTTTGAGTGGGTTCGTAGTTATCTATAAGGTAGATTTGAGACGGTTAATATTAACAATCTGACATTTGTACTGCTTATTCAGGAGTGCCCCATGGGCCTGTTCTGGGCCCAACTCTATTCCTGATATACAGGGTGGCACATCGGAAACGAAACAGACGCATTTACTGGCAGCTCAGTTTTTTTTTTGAAAAACGCTCAGACCCGTCGATTTTGTTTTCGAGGGGGACACAAGTTAGCACGTGCAGCCCCCTAAGCGGGGGTGACACCGCCCCCAAAATCTTAAATGGAAAGGGGGGTCGAGTGATACCTTATTTTAAGGGTCTTTCAATTCCATTTATAATGATGTAAAATACATGAGCTTTAGTTCAGTAGTTTTGAAGATTTATTGATTTAAAGCTTACAGTAGGCTTTAATAGGTATATCAGATTAGTTTGTACTACTTTCAGAAGAAATTTGACTAAAAGAATTCACTTAATAAGTAAATGTTTTTCTTCACTACGCCCATGGTTTGTTTATCATTCTGTTGTTGAAAATAGTTATTGGAGGGTTTTTTTTGTGGAAAAAAAGTTATTTCTTGAAGAGAGATAAGGAAATATCTCGTACTTATTTTAAATAGGAATTTAGTACATAGTTTGCGATTGATTTGATCAAACTTTGTTGCTAAAATAACTTGTAACGCTTTAGTACATAAATTAACCATGATATATTCCACAGCAGAAAGAGTTGAAATTATCGAAATATTTTTCGGAAATAATCAGTGCGCTAATAGAACAGCAAGTTACGGATAGTTGAGTCACTCTGCGGTCAAACCAATAAGCACACACAGCTGGAAAGTCAGGTAGCTGCGACCACCGTAAGAACCATTCTCAGCAGCAACAAAAAGTTTAATGAAGTAGATTGACTGGCCACTTCCCATGTTATTACATAAATTTACTCAATAATTTAGGTACCAATAGAAAATTCTAAGCATCATTAGTGATAAGTGGAATCACAGCCGACGTCGGCTGTGGTGGAATATGCGAAAAGCTTGATTTCAAAATTTCTGTTTCTTCACTTCGTTTTTTGACTGGCACAATGACACAATGACTATCATCGAAAAATAATGTTTTGGATTTGATTTGGATTGGTTTCTGGATTGTGAACACCAAGCCCCGGGCCGTCTTAAGGCACGTAGGGGTGCCAGGCCACATAGAGTTTCGGTGTCTGCACCTTAAGGGGTGAAATTTTGTTTGACTTTTATGTATTCAAAGGCCCCTATTAATACCCTTGTGCCCAGAGAGTAAAGATGTAACAGTCTGGATCCACTAAAGAATTGTATAATACAGGGTCCGACAATGAAGTACGGTGCTTTTGAAAAAATTGACACATTTCCATTTTTGAACATACATATATCAGAATTTATTATTTTAATAAATTAGTGGAATGTTGCCATTTAAGTATATATAACATAGTTAGGTGCGAAAGATTACATCAGTTAGGTGGTGTCCATTCTTGTCGATGCATTCTTGGAGACGGATTGCAAAATCGTCAATACTCCTTTCGAGCATGGCACGAGGTATCCTTTCAATTTCGCGCGTTATGATTTCCGAAAGAGCCTCAAGAGTTCACGGTTATAGTAGTAAAAGTAGTCACAACATGAAAGGTCTGGTGACCGAGGTGGCCATTCCACATTTCCACGCAACGAAATAACGCGCACAGGAAAATGTTCCCTTAAGAAGGCTATTGCAGCGTATGGCAAGTCGCCCTTGTTGGAACCAAACTGCATTGAGGTTAATTCGTCGTCTTCTTAGTTCTGGCAGAAAATAATCACGCAACATGGCGAGATAACGATATGAGTTCACTGATACCGTTCGTCCGTTTTTACGAAAAAAAGACGGGCCAATTATGCAAGCGAGATACGGCACACCAAACAGTTACCCTCTCAGAGTGCAGAGGTTGTTCATGCAGTTCTCGTGGGTTTTCTGGTGTCCAGTATCGCAAGTTTTGTTTGTTTACCATCCCCGATAAATGAAAATGGGCCTCGTCACTCATGAACAAAACGATGTTGCCGTGCAGCAATTACAGCGACCTTTGTCGTCTTACAAAGTCATTTTGTTGCAGCTTCTGAACAACCATAATTTTCTATGGATGGAAATGGAGTTCCACGTGTAATATTTTGCGAACTGAACGGTCCGGCATTACCAGAGCGCGAGCGTGACGTACCGCTGAACGGCGAGGGCTGGGTTCCACCGCTTGTTGCACTCTTTCAATGTTTTCCGGGGTTTACACCGTTCCCCGTGCAGTCATAGGTCTCAGCGATCCGGTTGTTTGAAATTTATTCACCCACTTCAAAATGGTATCGCGTCTTGGAACGTTAAAAGGCTTTCGAAATCGTCGCTGTGTGAGGACAACAGAACGACCAGTTTCAATAAAAGTGTTGTAAATAAACACGCGATGTGCCACAGGCCACGGCTCCACAGCAACTAAAATGGCATCGCGGAACGAGTAGATATCAACCATCGTGAAAATATTCGCTAGATATTGCTGCACGTAACAGTCGTTTCAAAAACACTATAACAGTTATGAAAAACTCGGAAAACATCTGAAAATGAAGTACGACATGAAAAGCTTAGTTTGTTTGATTCAGTCTCTAAATAGTCTTAAAACCTGTGAACAGTTGTGGGAATAAGCTCGTGTAAGGATCTCATTAAGATTCCGGTAGCACTCTCCGAGCTGTCACGGACCAAGGCTTACTGGACAGACAATCGTGAAAATTGGTGATTTTAGCCTGCGTTCTTTGTTTACTGGATTATAAGTATGCTCCGGGCTCATATAGTGTATCTCGTTTCGTTTTCATTTTACAAATTCCGGAAATGTGATTCCGCGTAACGGAAGGCGTCGTCGAGGCGTCGTGCGCGCCGGTCGGTATTTACAGCGGTCTTCCAAGCGGACATGGCAATGACAATGCAACCAAAAGTACGAATATCATGAATATAAACGATCCGAATACTTTGAATTGTAAGGCTTAACGGCAACAATGGCGACTCGTGGTCACTACAATTCAGGATGTTGTTTTACTGATTCTATCCGACATTTCTGAATTTAAAATTGAAGTAAAATGAAATGAATAAATCGCATCGGTTTCTTGCGAGTCTGTTCGCTATTACCAGAATGACAAATAATGACAACCGACATCATCAAGATTCCCGGTGTATCTATAGTTGGTCTTAGTACAAACTGACTTATCTGCTAATGGTATGAAATGGAAGTCTCATCTTGTGTGAAAGTAAAATTACCACTGCATTTTTGTTACTAAAGCTTTAATATGAAGACGATCTCCTGAAACCCCAACTAGCAAAGTAGTGGTATAAGCTTTTGGTAAAAGAACCGTTCAGCCATAAAAGCTCTCTATTGTTGTTGCCTGAACACCAAAATGCTGGCTTAATGTTGTGTGGAATGCAAATTTGCTTTCTGCAACATATTTGCTCTAAAATGAGGTGTTTAAAATATTCTTATAGCATAGTTATACAACACCTTATAGGGAAAATTTTTAATTATTGCATAAACGTTTATACAACTATTTTATACGGCATATTTGCAAGTTAATCAAAATGGTTGTATTGTGGCATCCATGGTAACGTTTATAAAACAAACCCGAGCCTTGTTGTTTTGCTGTGCACTTTACTACCTTAGCCAACAAATTGCTCCCAACGGAAGCACTTATACAACTGTTTAGTAACTGATAAAGGGTGTACATATGCTAAATATGTTGGTAAACAACTTCACCATAACCTAACTTTCTGCTGTCATATTTTTGTTAAAATGCCCTAACCAATGTTTTAAGACAAACAACGCATGCATATTGGTTTAAAAGGTTTTATCAACTATTCAAACGGACGATATAGATCTGGTACAAATTCTGGGTAAATCATTCGACTCTGTCGGTATTTCATTCCAGACATCTGTCAAATTGTTGTATAACACCTGCAGTCAACACCAAAATATTCTAATAACCTAAAGACAACATGGACGATGCCATGATTGTACACAACCACCCGCCATGTTGGGCGAACATTTATTCCTCTATTTAATATTAAATAATTATGTTTCAGTTCGAAATTACAGATATAAAGTGACAAACATTAGTGTAATTGTGTCTAAATATAGGATTTGTGGAACATTTAACGCAGATAAGTTCAGTTTTCCATCTTAAAAATCTAGACATACTTTTGATCATTATATGGTGGTAGGGTAAAAGAGTATAAGTCAAGATTTTGGGAAAATGAGTTCAAGTCGTCAGTATACGTAATAAAACGGTGTCTATAGGCTGGTTTAAATGGTATAAGTAAATACTTCATATTAATGCTGTTATTAAACATGCACTATATAGTATAATTCTCAAAAACTTCTATTTCTGGTGGGAACATCAGCATAAGTATACTTGTAATAGGTGGCACCACCAAAAAAGGCTTGAAATATCGTGAGCGAAACAGTACAAGTAGACTTATACTGTTTTACACGCTTACATCGATAATATTGTTCCGCGTGGTTCACCACGTGTTGTATTTTGAGGTTATGTCACCAACGTGTTGCATTTTATTCAAGTCTCTGTGATAACCAATACCATGGCATCAGAAAGAACCAAAAGAATACTCAATTTGGCTCGAGCAGATCTAGGTAAGTTATTATTTTATAAATTGGCAATAAAGTTGTTAATCGTTAAACATTGGTAGGGCTGTCGCCACTTGAAGTCTTCGAACCCGTGGAAAGAACAGCTTCCATAAATGACATATTTGCTGATGCTGTGTTTGCTGCAGACGATTTAGAGGATGTCAGAATAGACAATAGAGGTACGTTTTTTGATAATACGTTAATTTGTACTTCGCACGCGTAAGCGAAGTTGTATGACCTGTATATCATGTGAAACCATATCTTTCGGACGGGTTGTTTGCCGGTCTGTTTGTCTGTCAGTCAATTTGTCTGTTGGCATTTTTCTTTGCGTTCGATCTTGGCAACTATGTGCTATGGAGTCGTAGTCGGTAGTTTTTTAAAAACAATACAAAAATACTAGATCGTTCCCAAAATGGTTTTTGATGACTCAAGTTTTTTTTAACGACCCAAATCTCATTTTTGAATGTTTTCGATATTTAGAATTCTTTAGATTACTTCATCTGTTTTTTCACTATGTACTTCCAGATGAAATGCTCGTGGAGACTGTGAATCAGACAGTTTCATCAAATGAGACCGGAGTTGGAAAAACGCAACTGGAGGACGCAGTTCTACATGAGCAGGATTTAGACGATGATGACAGTGTGAAGGAGAAAAACTATGATCCGGAAGATGAGTTGTCATCAAATGTTTGTAGTAGCGATGATGAAGTTTCATTAGCTTTGATATCCTTGAAAACACAGATGCTGCTGCAGTAAATACAAAAATGAGGTTGAAAGACGGACCTAATTCCCGGAAAAAACGGAATGAGCGGAAAGAATGTCGAAATACAGGGAGAAAATACGTTACAGCAAAAGGTAAAGAAGTAAAACAACGTAAGATGATACCTTTACCAATGTGATGTCGAGATAAAATAACAGAAACTACAAGATCAATTATATTTCAAGAGTACTGGGCTCTTGGAAACAGAGACAAACGAGTTACTTATATTGCAAACCACTCGGAGACCACAAAAACTGCAGTAAAAAGACAGAGGACAGATAATCCAGAAAAATCCAGAAACAGGGAAATAAGCCACACCTTTTACTTTAAAATTAATGGTCAGAAGACTAAAGTCTGTCGGGGATGTTTCATGAAAACCTTAGGTGAAACACAAATGTTTGTTACACTGGCGTTACGAAATTCTAGTAAGTCAGTTTCTGGGATAGTTCGCAACGATAAACGCGGTTGCCATGAACCTGCCAACAAATTTGATCCAGAGGTATTAGACCAAGTGGTTCAGCACATAAATTCCTTTCCTTCATATGAATCCCACTACACTCGGAGGGTAAATGACAAAAGATATCTGGCTCCTCATTTGACACTGAAAAAGATGTACGAGTTGTACTTGGAAAATCGCAAAGTAGTAGTTTCTCGACGTATTTATGAGGCTCAGTTCCATAAGCTGAAGTTATCATTTAAGAAGCCTAAAGTTGATACGTGCCATAAATGTGACGTGCTGCAAATGAAGCTTGATATTGCTCAGGAGTCAGAAAAAGAAAGCATAAAAAAGAAATTGACCTCCACCACGCAGACGCAGATGATGCATATCTAAAAAAGGATGAGGATAAAAAATTCGCTAAGCAAAACACAAGTACAAAATGCTACACGTTTGATCTCCAGCAGTGCCTTCCAACTCCTTTTTTGACATCATCTGTATCATTCTACAAAAGGCAATTGTGGACTTACAACTTAACCATGCATGATCTCGGGAATGGTGAGGTAACTTGCTTCATGTGGCATGAAGCGGAAGGTGGCCGCGGTGGTAATCAAATCGGAACTTGTTTGTTTTTAGAATTGATAAACCTACCTCCCAATATAAACAGGGTTATTCTGTATTCAGACACATGTGGTGGGCAAAACAAGAACTCACGTGTAGCTGCAATGTTTTTAACTGTCATGCAACGAAATGCATGCTTAGAAACCATTGATCACAAATTTATGATTAGCGGTCACAGTCATATGGAATGTGATGTTGACCATGCCCTCATAGAGAAACAGAAAAAAAATTGGAGCTTAAAATTAATCATCCTCATGACTGGTACCAGCCTGTAAGGACTGTCGGGAAACGACGTAAATTTCTGGTTAAAGAATTAACTCATGACATGTTTTTAAGCTTCTCTGACCTTTATAGAAATTCTCTTGTCCTCAGAAAAAAGGATTCAGTGGGCAATCCGTTAAAGTGGCATGATGATCGCTGGTTCAGATATACGAGAGAGCCTGGAATTATCAACATTATCAAAGCAATAAGCGAAACAAGGTGAACATTACTGACTGTAAAACAAAAATAGCGATTTTTTGACTTATATTTGTTTACCCACGCACCATAGCATTGTCAAAATATGAATCAAATATGAAGCCCGTAGAAATTGGGTAACTAATTTGCAATAGCCCTATATCAAAGTGTAGAAGTTTATCATATACCTGTGTATGAAATTCACAATGGCCGATATGTAAGTAAACAAGATGACTAGTAATGTGTTAGTTATATATTCTTCACTTCGTCTATACAATACATAAGAAATAGTTTGCAATAAAGTAGAATCACGTAACAGAATAGTTGTATAGTTGACAAAAACTGAATCTTGCACTGACGCAAATGTCCTATAGCGGCTGCAAGAGGCTGACACTTACACTTTTGTTGTATATCTGTTACCTGCAGCCTGCAGCCCTTATACAACCTCTTAAATGACTGAAGTGTCCCATTAGGTGTGCCCATTCCGCTTGTATAGCTGTTCTAAGAGGGTTTTGCCAATGTTCTTACCGTATACAATGCTGTTTAAGGAATACTGTATAATTATTCTTGCAACTCTAATAGGAGTGATAATTGTTAGTTGGGATAATATCCTAAGACTTTCTTTCTTGAAGGACTCCCCCTAGATAGGTGAAGGACTCATTTAGTGAGGATGTTTATGGA
The DNA here is from genome assembly GCA_963669975.1 of Acanthoscelides obtectus. NCBI lineage: Eukaryota > Metazoa > Arthropoda > Insecta > Coleoptera > Chrysomelidae > Acanthoscelides > Acanthoscelides obtectus. The sequence continues at coordinate 105,829,882 of CAVLJG010000003.1, read as the reverse complement.
TTAAGCGTTTGGTCTAACCCCCAACGACTCAGCACTCAGCCCACTGCATCCTTCAAGCAAATGTCAGCGCATTCCGATATCTGACTTTCCAGTTAGGATGCCTCCTAACCTTTTTTTTTGGCAGGGGAAAGCTTTCATAGCCACTCTCAGGCAGAAAAAATTGACAGAAATGGCATACTTACTCAGTCGTCCGCCACACACACACACACACATCCCACCACGGTAATGCTTGCAGCATTTCTTCATAGTGGGCAGCATTGCACTAAGTTCTTATACCAAAGTTATTAGTTATCTATTCTCTATCATACACATACATACTTGTATACTTATGTACAAGTGCAACCGAGCAAAATAGAAACCTACTATTGATTCATTGGTGCATTTTTGTCTCACTTTTGGTTGAATAACAAACCATTTTCTCGCGCGTATATGCATGGGAAAATTGTCAGCAGTGAGCCTTCCGCCGAGCGTCAGTTCGAGCTGGGTCTGGTAGGCAACCCACCTACCACATTGGAGTAGGTGATTACGTACGCGTACTATCTCTTTTCTACTCTCTTCAGATAACTGTGAAAACAATCATGTCACGTGAGGAACTGTGCGGTATAGTAATCTATCCGCACCGCTCCTTTGTCAATCCAAGTTTTGATATATAAGATCAGCCTTCTGGTCCATGCACCTTGGCCGGTTGTATCCCATCTCTCCGACCATCCGACAAAAAGCGCCATTCTTTCGACGCTTGTAGTTTCGACGGCTTTTTTTTTAGAGCACACATCTCTCCGCAGTCAGCAAATGAATTGGCGGGATGCCAGCCACCACGAGCAGTGCGTTCTGAAAGCGCATACTACTTGCTGTCTATATTTCTTTTTCCGTAAGGCCTTGTTATAGGAGCATAACCGAGTTTGCCAGCCCTGCCAAAATCCTGCGCCTCTCACTACTGGGTCCTCCGTCAGATGGCATAAGCCGTATCAGAGATGCGACGACCTCATTTTTACCTTGTCATTGGTGCGCCTTATATGTTCAATCATTTTCAGATCTTTATCAAACCACACACATAGATACTCAACTGCACTTTATCTCCGAATCTCGACATCCTGAACCTTGACAGCTAATGAAGTTAGCTTCTGTCTGCCGGAAAGTATAACTACTTTTGTCTTCCCAGGAGCCAATTTCAAGCCATTTTCTGCCATCCATATGGTAATTCTCGTGATTACGGAAGTCAAAAGGCCTTCAAGTGTATCTCTCCTCTTGCTAGTAACTATCATCGCAAGATCGTCAACATATTTTGTCAAGCGAATTCCCGTCAGCATCTGTAACCGAAGAACCTTATCGTAGAACACGTTCCAAAGCAATGACTCTATAACGGTGCCCTGAGGTCTCCCATGGTTACCTTTATCGTCGTTTGCCCAACCATAAGTGGCCTCTCATGGAAGAGACTCTTTATCATGTTCAAAAGATAGCATCTTCCCTTTCCCGTGTATCTCCCTATAGCCCCATGGTGATACTCAATGGGTGTTTAGGACTTAGGCCTTCGTGGTAGTTGGAGTATAAAAAAAATCTCGAAAGATCCAACGATTCTCTGCCATTGTACCATATTAGAGGCATTCTTAACGTCAAAAGCAACCGTAACACAAAGCTTCTTACTATTGTAGCTGTCACTATCCGTTACTTTCGCCAGCTGAGCAACTGCACTAAGTACGCCTAAAACCGTATTGCGAGAGAGAAAGCCCGTTCTGTTCCTCGACGTATCTTCTCAGCTTACCTTCTATCAGTCGTTCTTAGTAGCTTTCCGAATGAAAATAGCAGACACAGAGGTCTATATTTGCCTTCTCTATCGGTGGGTTTCGGAGGTTTAGGGATAAGTACCAAACCACCCTCCTTTCCACCTCTTCGGAAAAACTCCCGTTCTCAAGCATTCAGTACGATTTCGGGTATCTCATTACCCAGTGCTTTCATATCTCATTTGGTATTTCATCTAGTCCTGGTGCCTTACCTGTTTTCAAGTGCGTTGCAGCTTCTTCCAGCTCACTCATAGTGGACTCTGGTACGTCCATAGTTTCCTCAAATTTCCATTCGGTGTGAGTACTTTGGAAACAATCCCTCTACAATTTTTATTTGCTGTTCAGTATCCATGTGCGATCTGTCTGTGAGTTTTAGATTTTTCATGGTTATCTTGTATGTTTGTCCCCAAACGCCGGTGGACTGGCCCTGGATAAAAAAGCTTACCAACTGATAATTCTTGCTCGAGTGTGGGCGATATTGTAACACTAACGATTCCAAGTTAAATTCAATACCACCCAGTTTGTTTCATATCCATACAGGTAACTGTTTCCTTGATATGCGTTGCAAGGACTGAGGATCAAACAGGGATCCTTCTAGTAAACGAACGTACAGAAGTACAATTAGTGATGCCGTTTCCAGCCTTTGCTGTGAACCTTATGTTAAGGATAAGCCTGAGCGACGTCTTTTAAGTAGGTAAAGGTTCACAATGACAGTGCCTTCAGATCACGTTGTTCCTTTTGTCTCTGATCCAGGGATCTGGAAGTCTGAAACAATTTCTTCGTGGTAGGTTACATCGTTCAGAATAGTTCTAACTCTTATAAATGTCTGAGCGTATTTGTCTTGGTTTTGACTTGCTTAATTATGGTTTGAATAATATAGAACGTTTTGAGGAGGTTTGTAACCTTTGGTTGTTATCAGTATCTAAACTTTTCCACTCACGTGCTAAAATCTCGTAACCTTTCTTTTTACTGTTTTAATCACTTATGAATAATTTGAATTTCTCTTCATTAATAGTAGGGCACCGATTCTTAGACCAAACCTTTTTCTATGATTTTATTTTGTCAAATTTCATAGTTTATTGATTGTGGAATTTCACACGTATTACTCGTATATATGTCATTCTCAGCGGCTCAGTATTGCATTGAAATCTTTCTTCTATCTGACAAATTTCATCATAAAATATTGTTGGTTCCTCGTAGACAGATTTGTTTCTGCCTAGGCCTACAATCTGCCCATCTGCAACCAGCGCGCCATCTTATGTTTGTACATACTAGCCATATAGGAATGTTTACCTTACTATCAAGATACTGTCTTTACCGGCTTTTACCTGTTCCTTTTGATGTTCTGTCGAACGTGTCTTTTTCAGGGACACTTATTCAATCTTATTTTAGGAGATCGCGTGTGCAGACGGTCCAGCGCCATTTCTGCTGTAGTTTTGGTTGTGTGCAGGCGTTTCTCCAGATTTTGGGATATTAACGCCCCAAACACTAGTTTATGGAGTAGTACCATTTTATTTTGTACCTTACGTTTAGTTGTGTTGGTGGGTACTCCGCCGTCCATTTTGTAATGAGATTTTGAGCTCCAGCGTGGAAAGTCATTGTGGAGAACCACCATTCACACTCCTCCAGCTTTGTTTTGTAGCTGCCTTGTAGCTGTTTTGCAGCCAATTTTTATTTGCTGTTCAGTATCCAGGTGCGATCTGTCTGTGAGTTTTAGCTTTTTCATGGTTATCTTGTCTGCTTGTCCCCAGACGCCGGTGGACTGGCCCTGGATAAAAAACTTACCAACTGATAATTCTTGCTTCAGTGTGGGCGATATTGATTAACACTAACGATTCCAAGTTAAATTCAACACCACCCAGTTTGCTTCATATCCATACAGGTAACTGTTTCTTTGATATGCGTTGCAAGGACTGAGGATCAAACGGGGGTCGTTCTAGTAAACGAACGTACAGAAGTACAGTTACTGCTGCGGTTTCCAGCCGTTGCTGTGAACCTTCTATTAAGCATAAGCCTGAGCAACTTCTTTTAAGTAGGTAAAGGTTCACAATAACAGCGCCTTTAGATCACGTTGTTCCTTTTGTCTCTGATCCAGGGATCTGGAAGTCTGAAACAATTTCTTCGTGGTAGGTTACATCGTTCAGAATAGTTCTAACTCTTATACATGTCTGAGCGTATTTGTCTTGGTTTTGGCTTGCTTAATTATGGTTTGAATAATATAGAACGTTTTGAGGAGGTTTGTAACCTTTGGTTGTTGTCAGCATCCAAACTTTTCCAGTACCTTCGATCCAGATACAACATACTGTCACGTGCTAAAATCTCGTAACCTTTCTGTTTACTGTTTTAATCACTTATGAGTAATTTGAATTTCTCTTCATTAATAGTAGGGCACCGATTCTTAGACCAAACCTTTTTCTATGATTTTATTTTGTAAAATTTTATAGTTTATTGATTGTAGAATTTCACACGTATTACTCGTATATATGTCATTCTCAGCGACTCAGTATTGTATTGAAATCTTTCTTCTATCTGACAAATTTCCTCATAAAATATTGTTGGTTCCTCGTAGACAGATTTGTTTCTGCCTAGGCCTGCAATCTGCCCATCTGCAACCAGCGCGCCATCTACACATACTAGCCATATAGGAATGTTTACCTTACTATCAAGATACTGTCTTTAGCGGCTTTTACATGTTCCTTTTGATGGTCTGTCGAACGTGTCTTTTTCAGGGCCACTTATTCAACCTTCTTTTAGGGGATTGCTTGCGCAGATGGTCCAGCGCCATTTACTTTCTGCTGTTATGTGTGTTATGTGCGGACGTTCTTTCGTTAACCTCCAGATTTTGGGATATTAACGCCTCAAACACCAGTTTATGGAGTAGTACCCTTTTATTTTGTACCTTACGTTTAGTTGTGTTGGTGGGTACTCCGCCGTCCATTTTGTAATGAGATTTTGAGCTCCAGCGTGGAAAGTCATTGTGGAGAACCACCATTCACACTCCTCCAGCTTTGTTTTGTAGCATTCCTTGTAGCTGTTTCGCAGTCGATTTTGTTGGAAGCCATCTCTTCCCCTTTATAAAAATCCTGATGTGAACAGGGTTATTTTTCATACCATGAATTTTGAGAACGAGGCAAGCAGCCCCTACCTTGTGACATTCCTTACGTCACTGCTCATTACTGGCCACTGATTTTTGGACCTGAGTTTTTGAGAGCTGAGAACATCACAGCTACGCCTAGAGCTGTAACTGGAAAAAGACCATTGTCCAGATAAGTTTAGGTTCCGGCGTTGAAATATTTGTAAGACCTATATTTACAAAGCCTTCGTACGTGTACCATGGCTAACGTTTTGCAGGGTTAGTTATTACGGTCTATTAATTTTATTGTCAGGTAGTTTTCAATAACATCTTTTTTTTAACTTGCATTCCAGTGGTGGAGCATATGTGCTGCTTGTTTTGGCAATATATTGTGATTCTTTTTAGATATCTTGTTTTATTTGGCTCTTTGTATACAGTTAATTAGGTTTCATCATTAGTATTAGATTCTTTTTTTGGTGGTCAAGCGAAACAAGTTCCGATTAAACACTCGGGGATTTCCGACTTGAGTCACTAGCGCTCTTAACACCCCCCCCCCCCCCTAGCTGTTTTGCTTTGACTGATCCTTAGATTTCATATATAGTAATTTACTAATTTATTAATATATTTAATTTAAAACAAGGAAAGAGGAATCACACCACCTCTTATTTATAAAAAAAAGGCGTGGCAATACTTGGAGACGTAGTACTAGAAGCAGAAGACCTGAAGTATATTTCTCCAAATAAGTTAATCGACTTCCTCAGGAGGTCCTAGCTACCGGGGATAATATAAATAGGTGTGAGCCACAATAGACCAAAGAGTCGCAGTGGTGCATCGTTATTGATGCACTCACAAGAAACCTAACCTTCGATCCTCAGAGACTTTCAAGACAACAAGTGACTCCACTTGCCACTAAAATTTCGTGCACATGTTTGGAAGGTTTGTTGTATCAAACGCACTCACCGATGGCTCCCAGTGTACAAAACTTTCCACCACTGATTTATCAAAAACCATTGATTAAAAAAAACGCCGAGACAAGTCAAAAGACTTGACAAGGGGGACAACGTTTTAGCTAAAGACTACTTCACTCCCTTTCACCTTCTGCCCCCCCAGATTCGCATCCTTAAAAATTTTAAATGACAAGAGGTATCGTGTAACACCTTGTTTGAAAGATGTTTCGAAGTCTTTTATTTTTATGTTTGATTTTCTAAAATCGGTCGATTCGTTTTCAAGAAAATTAGAAAAACCTTTATTTATCTTAATTTGTTCAGATGCGAAAACGCACGAAAATATGACTTTTTATACCAATAAGTGTTCAAAATGTTGCCCGTCATTGGCCAAACACTGATATAGGCGATGTTCAAACATGTTGTGGGATATATGGTGCGTTGACGAAATTCATCCAAACTCTCAGGTTGGGGAGTAAACATAATAGATTTCAAATAGCCCCATAGAAAAAGGCTAATGGCGTCAAATCAGGAGATCTAGCAGGTTATTCTATAGGTCCTCTTCGCCCTATCCATTTATCTGGAAACTCGTCGTCTAGCCATTGCCGAACCGGAAGAACATAGTGAGGAGGAGCGCCGTCTTGCTGGAAATATATTTCAGCCTCATCAAGTATAGGGTTTCCATCCTCTTCGATTTGGTGTTCAATGGTTTCAGTGATAAGCGGATTGATGGTATGTTCAAACATATCCAAATAAATGCCTCCATTCAAATTTCCATTAATGAACAATAGCCCAATCAATTTGTTTCCTAAAATGCCTGCCCATACATTAATTTTTTGGGGGTAGTAGGTATGTCCTTCTACAAAAGTATCAGGATTTTCATTGCTCTATTACCTGCAGTTATGCTTAATAACAAATCCATTTAGATAAAATGTCCATTCGTCACTGAAGCAGATATTCTTTAGATAAATGGTATGGGATCATGATTAATCGCTGCAATCATTTGTTCACAAAACTCTACTCTCCCAGGATATCTGTGTTGATGAAAAGAATGCGGAAAAAATTCGGGTTGTTATTTGGTTGTTGCCACGTCTAGTATTCCGAATTGCTGTTTATGTTGGTAGTTTCCGTTTTAAATTATAAACGAATTGTAGATTTGGCAAACCTAAAAGGGGCAACATTCAAAACACTTATTGAAATAAACAACTAATTTTTTCGAAAACGAATCGACTGATTTAAAAAAATCAAACGTCAAAATAAAGTACTTTGAAAGAATTTTCAAACAACCTTTACTCGATACCCATTGTCATTTAAAATCTCCAAGGAAAATGACCCCGGTGGGCGAGGGTTAGATGAGGTAAAGTAGTTTTTGGTTAAAAAGTTATCCCCCTCGACAAATCTTTTGACGTGCCGTTTCGTTTTTTTTTCTTTTAATTAGTGATTTTCGATAAATCCGTGGTGAGAAGTTTTCGAATGAACACCCTGTGTCGATTTTAATACCACCCGATTTGCTTCATCTCCATACAGGTAACTGTTTCCTTATACGCGCTCCAGTTCCTTTGAGTGTCGGCGGGATTGAGGATCAAACGGGGGCCCGCGTAGCAAGCGAACGTATAGAAACAAAATTAGCGTTGGCATTGCCTGTTTCTGTTGCGAAGCTGAGCTTTGATGGAAAGGGGTGTAGACGGGGACGTAGGAGTGTGGGGAGCGTGTTTCGCACATACACGCGCATCCATCCTCATTCAATCATATTCTGGCGCTTGACGGCGGGCACTCGCTTTTGCATTCGGAGGCGTTTTTCGCCGTGTTTTGTGCAAAAATTTTTCAATCAGTGTTGTCGTCCATTAGTTATATTATACGGCCTGGCTGTTCGGCTAATGCATCCGGATGAATGAGAAAACAAGGAATTTACATAACGCTGTTTCGCGGAGACAGTGGCGTATGGAGGGTTGCTTCTTTTATGCCGAAGCAGCCGCGTAGCTATGAGGAGCTGGAAGAACTTTGTTAATCCGATTTTTGATATGCCTGATATTAGTATAACTGAGAAAAGCCTCCTCGGATAAATTACACAATCTCAATACCATGGTGACAAAGGAGCGGTCGTATCGGCTAGTTCTAGATGTAAGAAGTCCGACGCACTGAAGAGCAAGGCCCGTAGACATAGGGATAGAAGAGAGCTAGGTCGCCGACGACCTGTCGGTGCGAAAGGGTCCTGAGACTTTCCGTTAGGCAGACAGTCCTTCTCTGAGCAGCATTGAGCATGGATAATGTGATCCGGGCGGCAGCACCCCAAACATGTGAGCAGCACTCGAGACTAGGTCTTTAATGATCTGGAGTCCTCCGCTCATGAAAATAGTATGTTACATAATCGAAAATCGGTGAATTTTGGACAAATTACAAACTTGAGATTGGGATTTTGAAAGACAATCAGGTACTTAAACAAATGTTGAAAATAGTTTCAGAAACGTATGTTCTAAGCTATTCAAATGCAAAAACCACATAACGGTCAACTTGTTTGACTTATGTTTAGAGCCAAAAACCCTGCTTATAGTTTTTGGTCATTTCTCATATATTGACATTAGTTAGGATTTTTGGATTTCAAAAGTCAACAGGATCTTAAGCACGAGACGTGTTCATGCAAGTTTTTGGTGATCCTGAGTCCGGCTAGCCAAAATGAACGGCTCTTTGGTAGAACTAATGGAGACTAAAAAGGGCAGTCAAAAGTATCATTACTTTCCATCGCCTGTCGTAAGAGGCAAGGGACACTTGGTGTGAGGCAAAAAGATTCACACAAAAAGGCTCATCGCAGAGTAATTTAGAAAACACGTATTCAATTTAAGGGGCAAGGCAAAAAGCAGCTTTAGAAGTTGAAGAGCTCTTTAAGGTAAGAAACGAGACAACCGAAACAACAGTAAGAAAGCATGAAAGGTTAGGTGACTCGTCCTTTTTTTAGATTTTTTTTCTTCCCGTTTGCAGCAGTATTATAAATCCTTTTCATCTGATAATTTCATGGTGTATATAGAGATGACTAAAAAACAATATTTTTGTTTTTTTTTTGTTAAAAATATGTATTTTTTGTGCAATTTATTGTGCACTTTTTCTTCAATTGGGTCTTGTTTACTAATATAAATACAGCTCTGCAATTATGTGTGAATATTCCTCTTTTATGAAAGAATGAAACGACTGATTACTTTTGCTCTTATCACTTTTCCTTTTCGAAAAATCTTTGCTTTTCTTGAAAACCCAAACTTGCTGTGAGACGAGGCTTCGAGAAAATCAAAGATTTTTCGAAAAGGAAAAGCGATAAGAACAAAAGTAATCACTCGTTTCATTCTTCAATAGAAGAGGAATATTCACACACACAATTTCAAGGCTGTACTTATATTTGATAACAAGTTTCGATTGAAGAAAGAATGCACAATAAAATGCACAAAAAATGCATTTTTAGACCAAAACAAATGAAAACATTGTACACAGCATAAAATTATCAGATGAAAAGGAGTTAGAATACTGCTGCAAACAGGGAGTTGAAAAGAAATCTAAAAATGGGACGTGCCACCTTAATGGTCAGCGTACTCATCGACAAAATGGTGCTCATCGTGATAGATAAGTGAACCTATGTTTGAAAAACAATCAGACGTAAGAGGCAGTAAGAATTAGCCTTAAACGTGTGCCTAGAAGGTAAGTGGACGATAGCCTGACTTGAGAGGCAGAACGAAATATTCGGAGAAAGCACTCTTGGAATGCAGCTAACTGACACCTTACCTTGAGAGGCAAGGTAACCAATGCGACGCTTGAGAAGAGACACTGACGTAAGGGGCTATTGAAGTCGCGGTACGTATAGTTAACGTTCTACTGGACGCAGTGTCGCCTCTGCTGGAATCATCTCTATGATAATCTACCAAAACATCATTAATTTATTGCTCATGTCAAGCCTCTCCCCCCCCTCCCCAAAAATAGTCGTGCTTTATATGATCACAATGTACACGACGATAGTACGTCCATCTCTCTTGTACGGCTCCCTAGTCTGGTGGCCTTGCATTAGAACTGAGACTACTAATGCCAAACTCAATAAAATTCAACGTTTGGCCTGTATTAGCATTACAAGCGCAGTGCGAACAACGCCATTGAGCGCAATGGAAGCTCTGTTGGATCTCCCACCGTTGGATCTGGTGATCCGCGGTGAAGCGAGAGTAATCGCTCATCGACTGTGGAGTCAGGGCAGCTGGGCTTTCTTGAACCCTATTAAGGGGCATACTGCCATCTTAGTCGAATTGCAAAGGGAGGACCTCATCCTTCTAAGCAGGGGTGAGCGTATTACCCCTAAATATCGCTTCGACCGCAAGTTTATTGTGGAGTATCCAACGAGGGAGGAGTGGGACGCCGGTACACGGGCAGGTCTGGTACACGGACGGCTCGGTCATCGAACAGAGTTCAGGTGCTGGGGTCTCTGGGCCTAGAACCAGGCTATCTCTGCCTCTCGGTGGATATACCACTATTTTAAAGGCGAAAATATTCGCGATTCTCGCTTGTGTTTCGCATATTCTGGAGGAGGGTGGGCCTAGGAGAAGAATAACAATCTTATCCGACAGCCGACAGCCAGGCTGCAATGAAAGCACTAAGTGCCTGTAAGATTTCTTCGAGTCTTGTATTGCAATGCAGGGAGGCTCTGGATTGCCTCGCAGCGAGGCATCCGGTATCGTTAATGTGGGTACCGGGGCACGCTGGGATAAGGGGCAATGAGACGGCGGACACTCTGGCGAAGATATGATCAGCTAGCAAGCTCGTTGGTCTTGAGCCAGCTCTAGGAGTGACCGCGCAAAGAGCTAGGAGGAAAATGGAGACGTGGGTTGCAAGACAACACTCTCAGAAATGGAGAAGTATCTCCAGACATCTCCGCCAGGCACGGGAACTCATTGAAGGGCCCAGTGCTAAGGATGGACGTTTCTGTCTATCTCTGGACAGAGCCAACCTAAGGTTGCTGGTGGGACTGTTGGCTGGCCATAACACGTTAAGGCGCCACCTGCACGTGATGGGGGTGGCTGAGGATCCCTTGTGTGAACGCTGTGGGGTAGATGAAGAGACCTTGGCGCACGTGTTGTGTCACTGTGAATCTCTGAGCTACTATAGGCAGACTATACTGGGGTCCATTACTTTGGACCCTCAAGGCGATTCTCAACTTCGCTAAAAGGGCGAGGCTTGTGATCTAAGGAATGTAGAGGTGCATAAGGGCTCGCTTAAGCGGCCCATGCACTGGCTCTTTATGGTGGCCGGAATGCGAACTTCAAGATTCATTCATTCCATTCATTCTGATCCCAATGTGATGGCGAGGGGCTTCAATCGGGTATCTCTGAAACATCACGGCTTGATTAACGACAGGTAGTGTGTTTTCCGGCACCAGCGATCAACGATGGACTTCCTGTGCTTACGTCGCACAACTTTGAAGTAAAGTTATCCAGGCACTGCTAAGGCCCATGTTGTTGCTTTTGATATCGCGACAGCTCTTGATTCTCCTTGTCATGCTGCCTTCTTATGCAAACTTCCATCATCTGACTTCTCAGAGAAGTTTTGCAGATGGGTGGCCAATATCCGTCATGATTGATCGCTTTCCCTCATCGTGCTACAATCTCGAGCCCAGGGATCCATCTTGACACCAACATTGTTTCTATTACATATCAACGACCTCATTTCCAGTACGATCAATCCAAGCCACAGTTTTGCAAATAATAGCACATTACCTACAGGCACTCAGATCACCAAGCTTTTCTCTGCCGAAGAGCGGGAGAGAGGACGTACTCACTGCTTGGGACGCAAAAAAAAGGTGTAGTAGTATTAAAAATAACTTGTCTAGTCCAGATTATCGAGGACTTGATGTGGCATGTCGTTAATACCAGCAGCTGCTGGGAAAATATAAGGCTACCTGCTTAGGGCTATAAAGTACTTTACTCATGTCCACATAGCCTTCTTACTATGGTAAAAAGATCAGATGAAATCCACCGACGAGCAGTCAACCATCTCGCTATCTTCTACCACCATGCCAACGGACTTTGCTTCTCAAAGACGGATCAACCGGGCGTTTGTTTCCTATCCCAACCTTGTGTAACGTCGCACATTCAGTACTAACCGGTACGACCGCTCATTTGTTCCAAAGTTGCCGAGATTGTTGAAAAATCTATCTTAGGAGGCTTTTCCCAGTTCTGCTAACCTCAGGTATTTAAAAAAATCGCAGTAAGCTCCTTAAAATGGTCACGCTGCCTCGGTATTCTAATTTTTCTCAACACAACTGCACCAGTATACAAAAAATCGCTATGGGTACTTTCAATGGTCAGTGGCATATTTTAGGCTTCAGTGCCTCTTAAGGCTTACCGCTTACCGCCCCCTGATTGAGGTGGACCGTTTGGCCCTACGGTAAATATGCACTTGGCTGTGGTTTGGCTTTATCTCTAGAGAATATGTTGTCTTCAACATGATAAGTACCAGAAGATTCACTAGATATAAAACTTCAAACGTCATTACTCAGTTCTGGCACAGCGAACATAAAAAATGCGACGCTAATGCATTTTGGGCTCTCCTCGAATAAGGGCGCGTTTCGCTTGTCTTAATCAGACTAGTTTATAAAGCGTCCTGAAAAAGCTTTTGTTGTATTTTGACGACTCTAAACAATAGGAAATATAGGGTAATTTGAAAATATGCTTGAAGGCTTTGTAGCGCCCGTACCTTACGGAGGAGGATTTTTTTGTGTTTTGGAACGCGAGCGACTCGACTGTAGGATATAATCAAGTAATTTAAAGGGATTTCCCTTTGCCAAGCTGAAACGACGGTAATGGATGGAAAACGGATTCCAGGTGTTTGTTTTGCTTGACAATAACGCTGCTGCTGGTACTCTCATCTTGAGGATTATTCTTTCTTTCACTTTCCATGCCATCTCCTGTAAGCAGGTGGCATTATCTTGAAATGTTATTTTGAACTTTTAACTGATGTGAAGGGAAATGAGTTTTCCCTGGTCATTTTAAAGGTAAGGCCCTGTTTCATATAAAGCGAGAGTTTGCTACAACTGGGAAAAGCTTTGAATGTCCGGCACGGGTATCACGTATCTTAAAAAGTGACATTACGTCGATTTTTTTTAACATTATATTGGTTTTTTGTGACATTATGTAAGTTTTTCTACAAGATGTTGACTTAGCACTAGGTGATGGACACGTCGTGAACTCGTTTTGTAGTTGTACGTCATAGGGCTTCAGTTACCAATGTTTGGCTCTGATGTGATGTAAAATCTGCTGCAGAGATGGCATTACTGGAGGTAACGGCAATGCATAGGTGCATAGTGAGGATTTTTGTGCTACTAATATGTGCTGATGAATCTTGTCTCAAATACACTTTACTTGAGACTCAAAGCTAGAAATTAGTTGCGTATCCACTTTTTCGTAACCATTCTGGAAATTACATATGCAAATTTGCTGAATTTCAAAATTGAGAGAGATAAGAAATAATTATTTTCACCGTACACTGTCGAATTACAAGTCATATACATGCTAACAATAATTACACACAACGCGGGCGCGGTGGTGATTTCCCGTAAATCTCTTTAAAGTTTTTGAAAACATAACCTGCCTTAAGAAATGACAACATATAAATAAACCGTCCGCCACAGTTGATAGATATACTTCATGGGCAGCATATTCAGTAAAAATTTTCTAACACAGTAAATATCACTGATTTTATACACATGCAGACCAATACACATAATCATCCAGATGCGATCTTGCTATTCTAAGAGATGAAAACTATAGACTACTCGGCGTCACAAAACACATGCAACCAACAAAGCGTGTAGTTGAGCTATTCCTCGATAGATGGACGCTCGCAACGATCCTGGTGAGCAAACGTGGAATGACAGTTTGCACCCTAAAAACTACCTAGTCTGCAAGATATTTTATAGTTTTTTTTTTACCTTTTATAGGTTTTTCACATAATACCCGTGCGGGTTGAGATAGAAATGCCACAAGACTGCCAAGGAATTAGTGTAATCGCGAGAAACATCGAAACTGATACATTATATACAGGCCCATCCATGTGTGGACCGAATATTACTCATAAACAAATACATTTTGGGAAAATCTATTTATGGGCTGTTATACATGACATTTGAGGGCACATTTATAAAATATTGGCCATTATACAGGGTGTCCCAATTTCGACATAAATAACAAAGTTGTGATTTTTCAAATGGAATGCCTCAAATTTTATTGTATATTTGAATAAACCAATTCAAAAGAAGAAGATTGATATAATATACTAAGTGACATATAAATCCGAACACCCAGTTTAAATGGTTTTATTTTATTTTTTTTGTGTGGATGCACCCTGATGTGCTACGCATTCTCCAACGCGCCTAGGCATGCTTCTGATCAGGTGGTCAATGTCCTCCTGTGGTATCTCATTCCAGGCAACCACCAACTCCTCTCGAAGTGCTTCTAGAGTCTGAGGAGGACGTTGCAAATTGAGCAATCTCCTGCCCATCATATCCCACACGTGCTCAATTGGGGATAAGTCGGGAGATCTTGGTGGCCATGGTAACAATGTGAAATCGTTATGTTGAAAGAGGTCTATTGTGACTCTTGCAACATGTGGTCGGGCATTATCTTGTTGGAAAGTTGGATCTGCCAGGGTGTCAATATAGGGTAAAAGATGGGGTTCTAGAACCCCGTGGATATAACGCTCCGCGTTCATGTTACCTCCGATGAAGATTAGAGGTGACCTGCAACCATAAGCTATAGCACCCCAAACCATAACTCCAACAGTGTGATGAACATGTCTTTCAACAAAAAACTGTGGATTCCTCCTTTCATCACGTCGCCTTCTAACCCTGGCACGACCATCGTGCATGCCTAAACAAAATCGAGACTCGTCACTAAAGACAATATTGTTCCATTCCTGATCCCAGAGTGACCGTTGTCTGCACCACTCAAGGCGATTATGTCGGTGTTCTCGAGTTAAAGGGAGGACCCAGTTTGGCCGGTATGAAAACAAGCCAAAACTTCTCATTCGTCGGTAAACACTTCGCATGCCAATAGGTCTTCCGTGTTCTGCAAACCATTCATTTGCAATGGACCTGGTAGTGGAGAAACGGTCCCTTAAGGCCAATAATCTTAGGCGGCGATCTTCACGGTCTGTTGTTCTACGGCGGCGTCCAGTGCCCATTGCTCTTTGCGTACGGCCTTCTCGAAGCCATGCCTGACAACACCTAACCACAGTGTCTACACTTCTTTGCACTCTAACTGCAATTGCCCGAAAAGAAAGTCCAGCTTCCCGAAGTCCCACTATACGG
This sequence comes from Acanthoscelides obtectus, assembly GCA_963669975.1. Classification (NCBI taxonomy): domain Eukaryota; kingdom Metazoa; phylum Arthropoda; class Insecta; order Coleoptera; family Chrysomelidae; genus Acanthoscelides; species Acanthoscelides obtectus. The sequence goes on along the minus strand of CAVLJG010000003.1, from coordinate 105,814,759 downwards.
CCCCTATCAAACTCACTAAGTTGACGAAATCGTACAGGTCTCCGTACTCTAGGCATCGTAACCGATCGTAAAGGATGTCAAGAACCAAAATCCGCCAACGTTGATTCTTTACTGCGGCTGAAATATTCATTTTTAGAGCGTTAGTGAATTAAAAAAAAAGCAGTATAAAAACCGGAATGTCCAACTGATAAGGCTGAAAATTTTTTCACTTGTTATTTACAGTAAGATAAATACATTCACCAACTTTTATTAAAATAAAACCATTTAAACTGGGTGTTCAGATTTATATGTCACTTAGTATATATGTACTACTGAGATGTAAGGTGTTTTGTCCAGAAAAACCATCCACTTCGGCAACTCCTCAATCCGCCATTTTGAAATTTGTGTCAAAAAATTTTTTTTTATCTTATTTGTTACTTTCTCGAATTTTCATTGTTGCTCTTACAGCGTGGTCAAAAACGCAAATTGTAGTTTTTGGCAAACATTTCAAACGCATCACCCTGTATATTTGTGCAAGATTGGATTAAATTTTTTAAAAGCTTTTTTTTAAAACTAGACACATAAGGGTTTTTACCGCTATTTTTTCGGTTATTAGCACGTCTCTTATGGAACGGCTCAATTCCCTAAAATATCGCATCATCCTTGGAAACAAATAAATTGTTGATTAATTACAAACTGTCAAAATTAGCTTTGTGAGAATTATAATAAAAACGTGGATGAAAATGAATTTTTCTAAAGAAGAAATGTTGAATATGGTATTCGTTTTGGGCGTAGCCCAAAGAAATAGTTTCCTAGCATCTCTGGTATTTAGGTTTCTACCTACACGGCTGCATCAGTATAAATAAATTTCGCGAAGTAGAAAATGGGCTTTGTCGAACCCTCTGCACCGGTGACAAACTGACATTAGATCCGTACTACGTTTTCATATAAGAAGCAGATATGCTATAGTAAACAGACACCGTTTTTTTGGATCTAGGGACATGGACATGGTGCCCTTGGGAAGCCTTCAGGAAAAATGTTCAATTCTTTTTGCAGCTAGGCATGTCTTCTGGAACCACCGACGGTTGCCTCCTCTATAATCAAATTCAAGCGGATAACCAAATGAAAATGGTATTTATCATTTTGGGTTGGTATTTACCTATGCGTTCAAGCGAGTGTGGTTATCAGTTTGGTTATAAGATCCGTGACGTCATGAATCAGCTGTTATATGTCACAGTTATCACTGCAAAATTGTGGTATTTACCCAACTCAGGAGTAATTTTATATTTCTGGTTATTATTTGAAATGTGACAAGTTAGAATTTTGCCGGATATTGGATATTGTTATTGTACTTCAGATTCATTTTTGGGAAACTTGATACAGGCTGACTTCAGTGTTAGCATAAAGTGGAGCACCTTATTAGTTATACTCATTACTGTTGTTGGGAACACTTTCAATCTAGTTCCTATGTTTAACAAAGTATCCTGTGTAGCCATATACCACAAGAATATTAAAATATGGCCATTTAATTCACTGGATGATGTCCACCTGTATACGGTTTTGCTAATATCTTCGTTTTTTCTGCTAAATCAATAATTTCTTTGACATGCGGAAAACTTTAGAGAATTGAAAGTTATCATAGCTACAAAACCATGGCTTCATCATTAAAAATTTTTTTCTGAAAAAAGAACATTTCTCCCATGAATATTATGAAAGGTTTCTTATTTAAACTTGCCATACACCATTGTTGACAAAAAAGCACCGATTATTAAGTGATAATAAAAATAATCATCGATTATATACACACTTTTCTAAAATAAACAACTTGCAACAAAACCGCGGTTAAAACCAACGCGTTCAAGCGTTTCGTATAACTGACGTCATCAACCCGTGTGTCATCTTGAACCATATTATAACCGCGGCACATAACACAGAAATTTTGGTTATTCGCTTGGATTTAATTTATCTTACAGTCAAAAATGGGTGAATATGATAACTGTCCAGTATTCCCACCTCCCATCCATATACACAATACAATAACTTTACATACATATCTCAACCGAGTCAACCCCGCCTCACTGCTAATAACAATCGCATCCATAATTTCAAACAACAACGCGCCCATTGTGGGCCCATCATCACTTCTCCCTCTCCAACGCCCCCTCTCCACGGTCCGCCGCACCCCCTGCGACTTTATTAATTACGGAACTGGATGTTGTGACGCTTCCATTGTCGCAGCGAATCCGATGATTCTTGTCATCATATCGCTCCCCGGCAATCTGCACATCTGTGTCCTAACCTCCCTTTGCCCCTCCCTTCGCTTGTTCCCGGTTTGGAAATGTGATTAATTCCGGTTACAGGGATCTTGTTATTATAGGGAAGAGGAATATGTTTCTCGAATGCTTATTACGTAAAAAGCGTAACGGCAAAAGTCTGGGGGGTCACACTGGTCACAAAACTTCATTTTCAGGAAGATGTTCTTCTCAGTGTTGCCAGAGCAAAGTTTAAAATATCCGTCACACGTATCGCAAAATTCCGCTACATGCCGCTACGGTCTAAAAATTTAAAGGGGGGGGGGATGGAGGCTTAAAATAAACAACAATTATATTTTTTACATATTTACTTTTTTTTAAACACTGTCTAAAAACCCTACTAAAAATACAAACAGTAACATAATATAATTGCAATTTTTCGTAAAAACATAAAAAGTATACCTCTAAAAAAACAAAACTGTCTTTGGTTTAGAATTAGGAACTAATAAAAAAATAGAAACTATCACCAATATCTTAACCTTAATAGAAAAAAAAAAACAAAAAATAAGGACAAAGAAGAAGCGGAAACGTGGAAATGCCTACGTTTGCTTATTTTATTCACAATCAGAATCAGAAATTACTTCTTCTTCAGCTTGTTCTTCCTTATTTACATTATATAAATTCTTTTTATGTATAGGATAAACAGCACTGTTTTTTTGATTCCAAGACTAATTTAATTGTAAGTAGTGCAGACAAAGTTTATGGTATTATTTTATTTCTTATTTTTGTTTTGTAATCAAGCATATAAGAAAAAGTTCGCAAGTGCAAATTTTTTTAAAACGGCGTCATGAAAGGTATAACTTATAATAAGACGATTGTTCATCACATCAACCGGTGAGAGAAACTTTAGCTCTGAAAAGAAGTTGTCTTTGATAGGAAATCTTTTAAGGGACTCTTCTACCGATTTTTGGTAAAATGTGACACATTTTAATTTAAATTGTTCGATTGCCGTGTTATTGCAGTGTTTTATTGCATCCATTGTATGCGGACCAACATTCACTTGTTCAATTGGTAATAAGCAGTGGGGATCATTAGAATTTAGATTACATAATTTCTCATTTTTAAAATATTCTGGTCGCATAAAGTTTGTACATAGATGACGTATAAATCGCTCACTCTCTATTGATATGATATTGAGCATAACTTTCTCTGATTGAAAGAGAGCATTATATTGGTTAAAAATGGGCAACACGAATTTAAAAAACATTAAATACGCCTTAACAAATGGATTCTGTAACTCATTAAGTATTACATTTGCTACAGGATTTTTGTCTTCAATGGAAGCTAATCTAAATAGACTAAGCAAGATGTCCCACTGATCCAAAACTCTATAAACACATTTGGATAAAGCAAGCCACCTTTTACTAGGGCTTAGAATTTTTAATTTTCACTTTTTGAAATATTCCTGTAATTCTTCAAGAACACATTGCCTTTTTGGGCTTCTTGAGAAGTAAGAATATAAGTTTTGTAAAAGAGCTTCAACGTTGCTTGGAATCTTTTCAGCTGCCGCCACCGCCACTAAATGAGCAGAGTGGCAAATGCAGCCATTGACAATTATATTAGGATTATCTTTTAAAAGATAAGTTTTGAAAAATTCGTTATTGCCCATCATAACACTAGCGTTGTCGGAACAGTATCCAACAATATTGGTAATATTTACTTGATTGGATATAACGCATTTTTTAAAAAGAGAATATAAACCTTTGGCGGTACCTTCATCTGCGTTTATTTTAATTATGTCTAATAAATGGGTTTTAATTGAATTTTTATGAATATACCTTACAAGAATGCATAGTAGTCTTGTATTGCTCAGGTCTGTACTCTCATCCAATAAAATAGAAAATGGTTTATTTTCCAATTCTGAAATTATTTCGTCTTTAATAACAGGAGACCACACATTTTTAATTATACTTATGCATTTGGATCTTTTTAATTTAAGTGAGCTAGAGAGATCTGGGTCTTTAAAACATAATTGACTAACTCCTGTTATATGATCAACAGTTCTAAAACTTATATAATGACTTACAACTAAAAGACTATATCTTAAGCAAGCAAATATTTGCCGCTTTTTCCAACTCACGTGCTTCCCGAGACTGAAAAGTGCTATCTAACGTTCTTACATTCGAAATTGCTTGTACATTAGTGGCAGGCCTTTTTGATTTCGAATGATTCACTAAATCTGATTTTTTAGCACCCATTATTTGATTACAAGCTTTACATTTTGCTTTCAACTTGTCATTTTCAATAGGTCCCAACCAGCCTTTAAATAAATCTTCTAGCCATGATGAAGTAAACATTTGTTTTCGTGTCTTTTTCTTAACAGGTTGCTCTGGCTCTTGGTTATCCTGAGATTCGCAAGTCGAATTATCAGGCTCAGACCTGATTCCACTAGATTCCGCTCTTCTATTTTGTCTGTATTCAGGTTCGGGATGCTCCGAGTCCGACACAGATGCAGTTGAAGTGGATGGTACGGCCACGTTTGGTTTCACCGTTTGTTTTTTAGAAGGATTTTTATCAAAAAAATCGTTAATGGTCTGCTGTCGCCTTTCCATTATTCCTATTTTCCAGAAGAAAAAGCGTTAAAAACAAATTTCGCGACTAAGATTTATTTCTGGATCAAACTATAATATGTTAGATATTTAAGCAGTTTTGTTACTTACCAGCATATTTAATATTAAAATCTGTAGCAAATGATATATCAATAACATGATCAACACAAAAATAAGAACACTAATATAAACGAAACTAAACAGTATATACCCAGAGCTGAAAAATACAATACAAAGCGAGAAACCTAATATTATGTCTGCCTGCTGAGACCTGTTAGAAACGATTAGTATTGAAAGCAGTACGTACGCCATCTGTTATTGAAGAAAAAGGCAAGTGGAATAATTCTCTTCTCTGTTCCTAGATGGCTCAAGCGGCACCAAATGCACCAATTTTATTATTAATGTGATAATAAATGAGACTCTAGCCACTGCCTATTTAGGATTTAGAACGTTATTAAGGTTAAAACAGTGAAATAAATATGATAGTTTTGTATGTAATAAATAAACAGCGCGTTAGCATTCAGTTTGAATAAGAAAATTTCCCTTTTATTTCTTAAGAAATTTTTTGAAAAGTGACTATTTCATTTCTAAAAAAATTACCGAATGACCCTTTTATTTCTCAAGGAGTGGAGGGGTTATTTTTTCATTTTGTGCTTACAGTGATATATTATATTACCTGGCATATAACGTTCAGTAGATAAATATCTTCGTGGTATGAATCAGTCTCTTTCAGTCTAAATAAAGACTCTAATGCGTCTTTTCACGTCTTCAATGCTTATAACCACAATACCGTGCATTGTTTTATTCGATGACCTATCTATTTTCTTCGTGATAATATCGTGGAAGAAATTTTTTGAATATATTATCAACTGCATAGAAGATGTAATTTCGGAGCTTTTAGCGAAGATATAATGAGTGCAAGATGTCTCCTTTCCTCCATCACCTGGACCTTTTTTCCTCAATTTGTTATGGTGACATTCAGTGTTGAACGTAATGAATACGGTGCAGGTTTAAATTCAAAAGAAAGAAATAGGCTTGATGATGGCTCAAAGGTGCATTTCAGCAGCATTAAAAAAATTAAAAGATTTGAAGAGCGAAAGCACATACGATAATTTTGTTCTGAAGGCTAAGAATAAATGGGAAGAGATGGAATGGGAAAATCCTGGTTTTCCCACTGTCAGAAAGACGAGAATCAAAAAAATTATCCATGGAAAAGCTGCTGACTCGCCACTGGAAACACACGAAAAACATCGAATAAATTACTACGAATTTTTGGATTCAATGAGTAACGAATTGTAAGAACGTACTGAAGGATTTCGTGAAGTGAATGATGTGTCTGGTTTTTTGATGCCCGAGAAATTAGTCAATCTAGAAGAAAACGAATTAGAAACCAGTGACACAAATTTGATGGAAAATATTCGGAATTTTTCACTACAGATCTAAAATATGAATTAGCCAGTTTTGCGAGCAGTATTTTTCGGAAAATCGTAATTTTACTAAAGACATCCGCTAGATTATTTGAAGTTCATGATTGCAAACAATTTTATAGACCGTTTTCCAGAGACCTGCAGCTTATTCAGATTGTTTTTGACTTTGCCTATCGGTTCAGCTAGTTCTGAAGGTGTCATGAGCTCTTTGAAAATTATTAAAGAATACCGTCGAGCTTCTTTGGCTGAAGACACACTCAACAACTTCTCTATCCTCTATATCAAAAGATCAGTAGCTAATACACTCAATTTGGATTCTGCGATGGAAGTTTTTTCTGAACGAAAAGCAAGACGTCGATTCAAATTAGAAAAATCTGGGCTCTTGACAAAGCACTATCTTCGTAGGCCTGCTGAACTTCAGCAAGAGTATCTGTTGCATTGTGTTCAAGTCTGAAGCAAAACCTGATAGTACACTGTTGCTCAAAATTGATCTCATTCATCTTTAGAAAACAAAGAAACAGGGAAAAACGGTTGCATAAAAAAACCGCTATGGACAAAGAAATTACTCGACCGTGTTCAAACTTGTACCACATGTTCCCCAGTCACCCCTGCAAGCTCGGAGCCTCCAGTGTTGCCACATCGAACGCTAAGTTTCCAGTCTCATCACTTAATTTACAGACCTTGTATATCTAACAACAACAAGAAAAATGCAGAATTTTTTGATGGATCCTAAGGACCAACCGAAGCTTTAATCTAAATGAACCAAACAAACATGTAACTATTATATACTTCAATTTTGAATCTTAAAAGTTCTTAGGAAAGGCACATTTGCGTTATAAGTAGTAAATTTAAGCTCTCATTTGGTACCAGGAGATTTTATGGAGGAATCTCAGTACGCAATTCAATTGAAATATTACCAAATTTTTTCATTAAATAAATATAATGACAAGGATATAATAGCAGGAGTTTCCGTATTATGCTTAAGGTATTTGCTGTTAGTCAAGAATTTACTCAGATCACGAAAACTATTTAGAAAGACCAGTAGAATTCATGCGATGTGTCCCACCACTTCCAATACCAAATACTCCGCTTTTGTTGCTGTTTGATGGAGAGGATGTTTTGAATTGTTCGCCTTCCCAAATCACGAATTAAGCGAAATTGTTAGTTTGCTATACTGTTAATAAATGAAGGGTACCGGGGTAAAACGGCATTAGTCCATTTTTTGGCTAAGTTGAGCTTTCAGTTTATTTCGGTGGCATTTTCCTGATGCTATCTTGTAATCAGCTTCTTAAATTGTAAAAAGGGCCTAGGTTCACAAAAAACCAGCTATAAGAGTCCCTGTGCCGCGGAAGAATGGCATGAGTCCCTGCACGTGTATGGAAAAACGGCATCAGTCCATATGGAAACAGGAAGACAAAGAAACGTAATGAAAACGTTGCGCGCCACTACCCACGAACTGTAGACTTCTTCGTGAATTTAATGAACTAGGAAACACTAATGCACAAAGCGCTTATCTTAGTGGACTTATCACTGTTCTTCCTGTCATGCGTAGATACCCACGAAAAAATGAAGCAGAGTCAAGGCTTAATAATGCTTCATTTAGTTATCGTGTCTGATTGGTAGCAAATGGAATTATACGTGATGTTCCAGTTTGTCTTGAGGCTTTTTTGTCTTTACACGGAATTACAGTTCGTCGAGTTCGGTACATAAGAGACTCATTAGTTGCAACTGGGAAACCGCCCATCGACATGCGTGGAAAACATAACACACGACTTCACAAACTTTTAGAAAACACAAAACGGAAGGTGACCGAGTTTATTAAGAGCCTCAAATGCCGCAAATCTCATTCTTCTTTGGCGGATTCGCAAAAAGTTTACCTACCTGGTAATCTAAATATCGCAAGATTACTCAAAATGTATTCTATTGGCAAAGTTGAAAACAAGATTTCCTACTAATCCTTCCGAGAAATCTTTGAAAACAACCTCAATATATCGTTCGGTTATTCACGAAAAGCTACTTGCAGTACGTGTGATTCCTTAAAAGCTGATATATATTCATTTACCGCTACCTTAAATTCCCACACGGAACAAACTAGGCAGTCAGCAAGTAAAAATTTGGAGAAAAAGACACTACATCAAACAAGGAGTGAACGATTTTACAGTCTAAAGAGAACTTAGCGAAAACGTATACTAAGTGACATATAAATCCGAACACCCAGTTTAAATGGTTTTATTTTAATAAAAGTTGGTGAATGTATTTATCTTAGTGTAAATAACAAGTGAAAAAATTTTCAGCCTTATCAGTTGGACATTCCGGTTTTTATACTGCTTTTTTTTAATACACTAACGCTCTAAAAATGAATATTTCAGCCGCAGCAAAGAATCAACGTTGGCGGATTTTAGTTCTTGACATCCTTTACGATCGGTTACGATGCCTAGAGTACGGAGACCTGTACGATTTCGTCAACTTAGTGAGTTTGATAGGGGCCGTATAGTGGGACTTCGGGAAGTTGGACTTTCTTTTCGCGCAATTGCAGTTAGAGTGCAAAGAAGTGTAGACACTGTGGTTAGGTGTTGTCAGGCATGGCTTCGAGAAGGCCGTACGCAAAGGGCAAGGGGCACTGGACGCCGCCGTAGAACAACAGACCGTGAAGATCGCCGCCTAAGATTATATTGGCCTTAAGGGACCGTTTCTCCGCTACCAGGTCCATTGCAAATGAATGGTTTGCAGAACAAGGAAGACCTATTGGCATGCGAAGTGTTTACCGACGAATGAGAAGTTTTGGCTTGTTTTCATACCGACCACACTGGGTCCTCCCTTTAACTCGAGAACACCGACGTAATCGCCTTGAGTGGTGCAGACAACGGTCACTATGGGATCAGGAATGGAACAGTATTGTCTTAGTGACGAGTCTCGATTTTGTTTAGGCATACACGATGGTCGTGCCAGGGTTAGAAGGCGACGTGGTGAAAGGAGGAATTCACAGTTTTTTGTTGAAAGACATGTTCATCACACTGTTGGAGTTATAGTTTGGGGTGCTATAGCTTATGGTCCCAGGTCACCTTTAATCTTCATCAGAGGTAACATGAACGCGCAGCGTTATATCCACGAAGTTCTAGAACCCCATCTTTTACCCTATCTTGACACCCTGGCAGATCCAACTTTCCAACAAGATAATGCCCGACCACATGTTGCAAGAGTCACAATAGACTTCTTTCAACATAATGATGTCACATTGTTACCATGGCCACCAAGATATCCCGACCAGATTTTTAGAGAGAGCAGATTCCAGGGCATTTTATCAACAGTTAATATCTCTTGATCATCCAGAAGACAGCAGGGGAAAAGTGACACGAGACCAGAGTTGAACATCATCTTTTGTTTGTTACGTTACTAGTTTTGAGTAAAAGTTCATTTTGTAAAATCTAGTTTACCAATAAACACACTGTTTAGCAAAGACATTCTTTACGACTTATTTTTTCATCAATTTTACCTTCCAACAAGTAAGTAAACCTTAATTACAGATTTTCTCAAAATCAGTCCGGATGGACTATTGTCGTTATTCCCCGGTACCCTTCAAATAATATTGACCTTCGTTTCTTAGCTTTATTTTAATTTCTCCTTGTTCATTAACAATAATTAAGCGATTACGAATATCGACCTGAATATCCTTTCCAGGGAATCGAATGTACCTACGATGTATTGGTTTGTCACTTTGCCAAGAGTATGCACTGAAACTACTCAATTTTATATAGACTTAGATTGTTCTAATCTATTACATACGGAAATCGTAGGCCAGGTCAAGGGCGTTGTATATACGAGCAATCGTTATACAGGGTGTTATTGTTGCATAACTTTAAGATTCGATAGAACTTTTAAAATTAATGCATAAAGTCTATATAAACATGGGTCGAAAAATGCGTGGCTTCCGAAATACAGGGTGTTTAAATTTACTTTCTAAAATAGTTCTTTTTAAATATTTCGAACAATATTTGATTTATAATAGTAAAAATTGGTATACAAGGGTTTTTTGGTACGACAAAACGAACCATGGGCATAGTTTTACTGTAGCCGCTAGAGGAGGCTCTCTACTGTACCTGTAGTGTATTAAAATGACCGAAATTTTTTTCTTAGTGCAATTTTGTGCTTTTTGAATAAAAAAACTGATTCTTCGCACTTTTCGACATGAAAAAGCTCTCCTGTGAGTTATAGTTAGCCGTTTTTGCGATATTTCGCTTTTTAAGGTTCGATGCATTTTTTATTATTTATGGGAAAATAATATTTTTTTTTACATTTTCGATTTGGGCATTACAAGTAATTAAGATGATCGTTTAGATTGTGTTTTTAAACACAGCAATAATTCCTAACTCCAAATAGACACAAAAAAACAGAATATTAATTTGTTTAATTTTCCAATATTATTTTTAACAAATTAAATTAATTATTTACAACTAAAATGCTATTGGATAGTTAGGACAAACATACAAAATGTAAAGTAGTTGCTCGAAATGTAAACACAATTGTTCAATACACAATTCACATCTACGAATGATCGAACGTGGTATAGCATTATTCAAATAAGGCCTTATTTCATCACATGCATTCCTGATTCTGTCTATTAGCATATCTCTTGTGGTTACGGGAGTCTGGTACACTTTTTCTTTTAGAAATCCCCACACAAAGAAATCTAATGGATTTAGGTCAGGGGATCGTGGAGGCCAGGCGACTGGTCCTCCACGGCCTACCCATCTTTCTGTTCGTCCAGCCAGTTTCTAACTATGCTCGAATAATGAGCTGGACAACCATCAAGCTGGAACCAAGCCAATCTTCTTAAATCTAACATAACATCATCCCACATATTTTCATGTTCAGCCTTTAAAAATTCCAAGAAGGTCGCAGCATTTAACCTTGCAGGCAAAAGGTAAGGTTGCAAATGGTAAGGACGTCTATGGTCATTTCTAAGAACACGGTGAACATGGCTTGCTGAAATTCCCAAAGCACCAGAAACTCTCCTAACACTTGTGGTCGGATCCCTATCAAACTCACGCAGAATCATACGGGTAAATCTGAAATCCATTTGGAGATTTCAAAACCATTTTCAATTATTTGGCGATGGAGAATAAAAATGGCATTCTTATAAAACAGGTAAAAAACTAAATTTCGTGCATTCACAATTGCAAAAAAACGTTTCAGGTTTCAACAGACAACAAAACTAACTGTCAACTAATTGACGTTTAACCTTATTCTGCTTTCAATTTCAAAAATATTTGCAGGCACAGCCTACTTCTAAAAATTATCGAGATACTGACTTTTTAACGTTATTTTATCATAAATAATTAAAAATGCATCGAACCTTAAAAATCGAAATATCTCAAAAACGGCTAACTATAATGAAAATTCACAAGAGAGCTTTTTTATGTTGAAAAGTGCGAAGAATCAGTTTTTTTATTCAAAAAGCAAAAAATTGCACTAAGAAAAAATTTTCGGTCATTTTAATACACTACAGGTACAGTAGAGAGCGCCCTCTAGCGGCTACAGTAAAACTATGCCCATGGTTCGTTTTGTCGTACCAAAAAACCCTTGTATACCAATTTTCACTGTTATACATCAAATATTGTTCGAAATATTTAAAAAAACTATTTTAGAAAGTAAATTTAAACACCCTGTATTTCGGAAGCCACGCATTTTTCGACCCATGTTTATCTAGACTTTATGCATTAATTTTAAAAGTTCTATCGAATCTTGAAGTTATGCAACAATAAACTGAAACACCCTGTATAGAAGGCTCCAGCTTAAAATGGAACAATCGCTCGACATAATAAATAAGAAATGGAAGAGTTTTGCGGTTTACGAAGCCACAATGGATACAAACGATTTGGATCAGCAAGGGGCTTTTTATTGCTCAGATTTATCACAAGAGAATCCCACAACAATTTTTTGCATACTTGAAACTGCTATTTTCAGATAAGACTCGCCGTCCGTGTAAGAAACGTTGAATATTAAAGAAATAGCTGGTGACTAATATTCCAGAATGATCTGAGATACACTTTACATAATCTATTCCACATTGATTTTCATACGACATCAATGCAGCAAAACATAGAGATCTGACCAAAGCCCGAACTTCCAGTTACTCCAAAGCACACAAAATAAAACTAAACCTACCTTACTTCCAGTATTTAACTCCCTTTCCCTGATACCTACCGTAGGTATTCATACCGACCAAATCACCTCAAAATAGAGCAAAAAACCGTGCATCATCAATCAAAACGTTCGATCTAAAGTTAAGGCGCATTTCCCGATAGAGAGAAGGGAGGGGGGACGGCTTTAGAGGGCTTTTGAGAGTCCTAGGAGCTTCAAAATGCTTTAATTACTCTTAGATTAGTACGGAGCGAAGCCGCCACGGCGGTTTGTCAGGAACATTGCCACATTTAATGAAAATCTCGTTTACATTCCCGGGTTCCTGGGCTGAGCAGTGCCGTGCGCTCTTGACATTCAGAAGGGTTGAAAAATCAAATCACCTTAAACGCAATGATTCTGGATACTAAACATGATGGTTAGTGAGTACCAGGAAACTACGTGGAGATTATAATATACAAAACGCTAGGAGGTTGAGATACCCTATGATTTGATTTTCATACGACATCAATGCAGCAAAACATAGAGATCTGACCAAAGCCCGAACTTCCAGTTACTCCAAAGCACACAAAATAAAACTAAACCTACCTTACTTCCAGTATTTAACTCCATTTCCCTGATACCTACCGTAGGTATTCATACCGACCAAGCCACCTCAAAATAGAGCAAAAAACAGTGCATCATCAATCAAAACGTTCGATCTAAAGTTAAGGCGCATTTCCCGATAGAGCGAAGGGAGGGGGGACGGCTTTAGAGGGCTTTTGAGAGTCCTGGGAGCTTCAAAATGCTTTAATTACTCTTAGATTAGTACGGAGCGAGGCCGCCACGGCGGTTTGTCAGGAACATTGCCACATTTAATGAAAATCTCGTTTACATTCCCGGGTTCCTGGGCTGAGCAGTGCCGTGCGTTCTTGACATTCAGAAGGGTTGATCAATCAAGTCACCTGAAACGCAATGATTCTGGATACTAAACATGGTGGTTAGTGAGTACCAGGAAGGTAATTCGGGGTGCTCCGGGGCGATTTGGAGCAATTGATACCACTTTATTCGATGTTATTTCCAAGCAAATTCAAGATAATTCAAATGACTTTATTCAGTGCAAATACAAAGGGATCTAAGGGAGTCCAAAGGGATGAGAGGATTCGAGGCAATTCGGGGTGTTCCAGGGCGATTCAAATCAATTCCCACGACTTTATCCGCTGAGATTACAAGGAAAATACAAAAGACTGTGAAATGAAAGTTTTTAAAGATACATTTCGAGGAGATCGAAGGTAACTCAAAGAGATCCAAAAAAGTATCAAAACAATTCCTATATTTTATTCGAGATCTTTTGTCCCAAAAAAATGTCAGTGGTCAGACCCTCGGTTTTAATACCTGAGCATCAGTTCTACTCGTCATCCCACCAGACCTTCTACTTTGTGATGGCCGAGTTTGTGCGTGTACCCGCCTCTGCGTAGTAAGAGAAAGCCTCGTAGCCACACACCGATGTTTAATTAATCAAGTCGGGAGTTGCTTGCTCGGTTTATTAACAGCATTGATCATTGGTGTATTCAGAGAGCCAACCACAACCAGGGTCAAAATCTACAGTGCTACACCCGCTACCTCCTATAGATGGAACGATCGTTTTGTCTTTTTCCTGTGCGGATTATTCGTGATACTTTCCACCTTCTTTGTTTATCTTTCTGTTCTTTAGGCTAGCCTGAAGTGATTTCGAGATGGGGGGAAGGCGTAGGCAAAATAATTAATAATAATAATAATAATAGTAATAGATTATCTTTATTGGGCGAAGCTTAAAAAAGAAAATAAGAGGTCTTTTTTCAAATAAAAAACTGATTTTCAACACTGGTAATCTGGTATTTGACAAGTTATAAAAGGCACCATCACAAAAAGGTTGTTGATTACCTTATATCGATTATTTCCATTTTATGTGGTGAAAGGGAGAGGATAAGGTCAATGAACACAATAACATAAAATTTGGGACAATTGCATAACTCTTACTCCCAAAAAGGTTGGTATGGCTAAAAACCCTCAGTTGCGAAACATACACAAAGGGAATTTGGGAACGATATGAAGCTATCTCGTTTATTGCCCATAACCTCGCATCACATATCTGTTTCCAAGTTTATTCAAAATTGGTGCCACCGTTTCTGGATTGAGCAGTTACACCAGAGATTCTCAGACTTATTTCGTAAGCTACCCACTTTGAGAAGTAATTATTTTCTAGCGCCCCTCAAAATGTCAGTCTTTGTAGAGGGGGGGGGGGTGATGACATGCGTTACATCAGTGCCTATGAGACCGAATGCCCTTATAATAATTGAAGAGCGAGGAGAGGGGGTGGTTTGCGTTAGTGTTTGTGAGAGCGAATGTTGAGGGGGTCTTGAGCTCCTAAGCCACCCTGAATAATAATAATAATAATAATAATTAACGTCTTTTTTATTTGTAATAGTATTATAGGAGTCGAGATTTAGATACTACGAGCCCCTTCCCACTTCAGTTGGCCCAACTATTGAAATCTTAGTTTTTTCTTATCAAACACAAATAATAAAAATGTAGCAGGGTGTTATAGGTTTAAAATATTAACAATGAATATTTTGATAATATATAGTAGGAAACACCAACTTTATCAGTCCCTAATCAAATTTGCAGCATAAAAATAACACATGTTGCAATTACAGCATATCAACCTATTTTCATTTCAATGCAAAATAAGTCTATAACATATAGGTGGCTGTGAAAAATAAAAGCCATGACAATTGTTTTTATTAATCACAGCTGTCAGAATACGTTTAAAATAGTTTTGGGTGGTTAAGGTTTTCAAAATGGGTAGAGGAAAGGTTATTAGTGAGAAAGTTCGGTTACTGATAATTAAAATTTTGAATTCTGGGATATCAAACTCAGAAATTGCAACTTTGTTAGACTTATCGCGGTACAGTGTGAGAAATATTGTTAGAAGATATAACGTAACGGGTTCAGTTAATGTCAAGCCACGATATGTGAAAAAAAGTAAAATCACAAATGCCGACCGAAGAGCATTAAGAAGAATAATCGTGAAAAACAGGCGTGCCAATTATTTACAATTAAGTGCTCTGTGGAGTGACGCCGTTGGAAGGAGAATTTTGAGGTCCACAACTCATAGAGAGGCCCACAAACTGGGATTTAGCACTTATAAAAAAAAAGTGAAGTAAAAACCCTAAAGTTGCATAACTTGTTTATAGGCCAAAGAAAAGCCACTATTAACTCCACTACAAAAGAAAAATCGGTTTAGATGGGCTAAAGAATATAGACAATGGACACCTCAACAATGGTGTGCAATACAATGGAGTGATGAGGCCCGATTCGAAGTTTGTGTTGGTGACAGTCGCAGTAGTCATTCGCAAAAAAATGAAGCATTCCATGTTGACTGGCTGAAGAGAAAAGTGATATTTCCAGCATCCATTATGGTCTAGGGCATATGTCATCAAAAGTAGTAGGAAAACTTTTGTTTGACATCCGGTCAAGATTTTGTGTTTCAGCGAGATGGTGTAGCGTGCCATACCTCAAAAAAGGCTATAAAATGGATGGAAGAAAATAATGTACCACTTTTGAAATGGGTTTCTAGCTGTCAAGATCTGTCACCTATTGAAACTTTGTGGCACGAGATGAAAAAGGTTCTACGGCAACATCCTGCTCGTACAATCACCGAACTGAGACAAAAGCTTCAAGAAATATGGGATTGTTTTACACCAAATTTTTGCCAAAACTTGGTTAACACTATGCCCCAAAGAATTTCAGCCGTAATAAAAAATAAAGGTGATGTTACCCCATGGTAATCTTTCAATTGTTGCTTTGTTAACTTGTTCTATTAGTTATAGGTCTAAGTGCTTTCAAACATGTATTTTTTACGACTAGAGTGTATCTAAAATGTTTTTGAGAAAATAAATTGTTTTAGAAGTAAATAGTTTCGTCATGTTTAGTTTATAAAGGCATATTTTGGTACAAATCTTGAAGTGGGCCAACTGAAGTGGGAAGGGGCTTGTACATCTATTCTACCACCAAACCCCCTTAACAATACGAGATGTATAAAAACTGAAAATTTGTTGAAAATGAATACCTGTATACAATAACTACAAAATAAAGTATAATCTATCTAAAGGCATGGGGAAAACATGAGGTCAGTCAACACGTAGGGCGAAAACACATTGGACGCCGGTTTCCTGCTTACCGGCAACCAGCGCCGATCGGCGCCTTAAGCTCCTATAATAATACCATGCTCTTGAAATGGCAATAACGTAATGGAGGCGGGCTCAGGCTTGTCGGTACAGGCAGTCGGCGTTACCGGTTTTGCCGTAGTCCTTTCTCGCCGGTTGTCAGAGTAGGTTGATGTGGATAAAGGATATAGACAAGTTAGTTAGGACTGTGGAGGTTACACCAATTTCTAGTAAGAATATGTTCAACTCAGCACGTCTGACCATACACCTAGCGACCAAAGAGTTAGAGTTAGTCTGTGTGACAACTCCGAATTAGTATGTGTGACGACTCCTAATCAGTCTGTGTGACGACTTAATGATCAGTCTGTGTGACGGTCAGGATTAGTCTGTGTGACGATCTCGTGATTCAGTCGATGACGAATCCGTAGTAGTAGTTGGGGTACATTAATGTATTGGTAAATAGTAAAGTTGTGCATGTGATGTCATGAGTCAGTTGAATACGGGAGAAGTCTTTTTCTAAAAATAGGCGATGGCCCCGACAATCCGATCATATCGCCCTTATCGCTTGCCAAAGGAGGATAACTCGTTGTCGTTTCGTCACCAAGTAAATGACTTTAATATTACCCTGACATTGTTGCCCATATCAAATTGTTTACGTACTGCCCATGTAGTAAAAATGAAATGGTACGGGGCGGTACTTCGGAATCTTCTAAGACGAGATGTTTTCACGTTTATCGTTATATTGCTATTATCATATTACGGTTCGTATCCGACATATTTTCGGTGAATACGATTTTTCTTTCTAGAGATTATTTTAGTTACAGAGCTGTCCAATGCAATAAATTAATCTTCAGATGAGCTAAGCCCCATGTTGACGCGAAGACTACGCTGGATCTGAGAAGAGGCCGTCTTTTTTACTTTTTTCTCGTCAGCACTGTGTTCATGATTAGCGTCGAAATTCGGTACCGATAGACGATGGTTGCCGGTAAGTAGGAAACCACTTTCCACTGTGTTTTCGCACTTGCTGGTTACAACAGATTTCGCTGCTAATCAAGTAGAATTTCCTTCACGTTTTTCTTGAATTTGGGTAATGAATTGGTTTCTTTTAAGCTACGGTGTAAATAATTACATAATCTGATCGCGTTGTGAATATATGTATTCTGAAATAAAGATGTGCTGTGGCGTGGAATTGAAAAAGTCTCTCTATATCTAATATCAGTTCCATGCATATTCCCTCTACGTATGAATTTAGTTACTAAATATGACGGTGTTTTTGAATAAAAAACCTTATGAGCCAGTCTTAGGAGCTGGTATTTATACATTTTATCAATTTTCATTCATTTGAGGTCATTAGTGGCCTTCGATATATGATCACATTTTCTAAGATCATTTATATATAATATAATACTTTGAATACGATTTCTTGTTATATATAAATAGGGATAGTAAACCACTAAGCAATACGATACTTTTGAAAACAAGCAAGATTGACAAAATTGCTTTCTCGCAGATTTATGTAATATAGCTTTATTTGCAAATAAAACTCTGAGAATAGCATAGCACTGAGAAATTAGATGGTTTACGTGTACAAGAAGTTTTAGGTCATCATCCATTATAATACCTAGATGTCCTTTTTTATAGCATTCTTTTTTGTTTTATTTGCGTGTACCAACATACTATTTGTCTCTAAAGTGTTTAAACGAAGATCATGACTGAACTTTTCAGTTTGGACAAGATCTTGATTAATTTTCTTATTCGCCCTTTTCAAGTCATTACTCCTAAATGAATAGAAATTTGATATCGACGGCAAACAATTGTATTCTGCATGATTTTACCGCTGTTTTTAAATCTGAGATGTATAACGAAAATAGCAGGGCTCCTAAGATAGATCCCTGTGGTACACCAAAACAAATTTTTTGTGCGGTAGAGTATCTATTGTTGATTTAGACGAACTTTTTAATACCGATTTTCAAGGTAGGTTTGAATAAACGATAGAGTTTTTTCAGAAAATCTATATTAACTGCATTTAGACACAGAAGTGAATGATTGTGTCAAATGCTTTAGTATGTAACGGTTTCACCGTCCGATCGTATTTATTAAATCACTTCTCGATTATCATTTCATTAATCCCATCTCTAGCTTTTTTACTTGGAAAAATTTCCGCTTGGAGCGCCATCTTCCTCGCGCTTCTTTTTCACTTGAGCCGCCGATCGAACAAGAGCTATGAATTTTGTTCTCTGTAGCATGAGGTCATATAGCACCATGTGCTAGCGGTTTGTAGAATGTGTGTCCGAATAGGACAAAATGATTGGGGCCACCCCCTTTCCCTTTCCCTTTGACTTTTGCCTTTGCAACTCATGTAGTCTTTGACTTTGCATTGCTTGGCCTATCACTTCACCCATGCATGTGCCTTGGAAGCGCCATCACCTTTAAGCTCAACTTCGCCTACAACTGGTTTTGAAGCTACTAAATGTGAGGTCACCCCTCATAACTGGGACTTCCTCTTCAAGCACCTGGCCATCCTCACTTCAGTCCAGTCAAAATGGACCAGCAAAAGATAAGTGTATAGTTTTTAGCAGCGCCAAAGATTTAAAATTTATTTTGTTTTTTTTTTAATTTCAATTTCAAATGTAATGAAAATGCCTTTTTGTTAAATAAAATCTGTTAAATTTTTGTGTTCTGTTTGTTCTTCTATCCTCTAGCCATGCCATGGTCGACATACAGCTACACGCCTGTAGATGTCTTCATGCCACCGACTGAGCTACCGGAAGCTAATGGTAACCCCCTTTCTGTGATTGTGCAGAAAATCTGGAATCTTCATTGCATTCCATCTTTCTGGACTTTTTGCGGAAAGGAAGCGTTACAAGTAAAGTCAAGGAGTATGAGAGCTACTGCTTTGTCAGGCGCCATTGTTATATTGTGTGTTAAGTCACAGAGCGCTGTATTATGAGCTTGTCGAAATCCAGATTATTTAGATAGAATAATTTTGTTAGAATATAAGTAGGCGCAGAGCTGCTCGTAAACAACGCGTTCCAATACTTTAGAGAAAATAGGCAGTAGACTGATCGGGCTCAGTTGACCACAGTTAGTAGGACCAGAACACTTAGGTAGCGGAATAACTATAGCATGTTTCCACTGATCGGGAAAATATCCCCTGTCTAAACAGCAGAAAACGAAATAGATCCATTTACTGGCAGCTCAGTTTTTTTTGGAAAAACGCCCAGACCCGTCGATTTTGTTTTCGAGGGGGACACAAGTTCGGCAAAAAATCACGTTAATACGTGCAGCCCCCTGGACACCAACCCTAAAATCTTAAATGGAAAGGGGGGTCGAGTGATATCTTATTTTAAAGGTCTTTCAATTCCTTTTATAATGATATAAAATTAATGTACTTCAGTTCAGTAGTTTTGAAGATTTATTGATTTAAAGCTTAAAGTAGAGGTACATCAGATTAGTTTGTACTACTTTCAGAAGAAATTTGACTAAAAGAATTTACTTAATAAGTAAATGCTTTTCTTCACTACGCCCATGGTTTGTTTATCATTTTGTTGTTGAAAATAGCTATTGGAGCGTTTTTGTGTGTGAAAAAAGTTATTTCTTGGAGAAACATAAGGAAATATCTCGTAGATACTTATTTTAAATAGGAATTTAGTACATAGTTTGCGATTGATTTGACCAAACTTTATTGCTAAAATAACTTGTAACGCTTTATTACATAAATTAACCATATTCCACAGCAGAGAGTTGAAATTATCGCAATATTTTTCGGAAATAATCAGTGCGCTAGAACAACAGAAATATTTAATGAGCGACATGAGAACAGTAACGTGCATCGAAAATATGTTCTAGAACTTGTAGCTAAATTTCGGGAAACTGGGTCAGTCGCCAATAAAAAACACAACATTGAAAATCCCATAAGGAACGAAGCAATAGAAGTGGGGGTTTTAGGGCAAGTTTATGTAGATCCTACGTTAAGTACCCGCAATTTGGAGACTGTGTGTGGTCCCACAGTTTTCATCCGTATAAAATTCACCTGGTACAAGAACTTAATGAAGACGATTTTGATCGGCGATTACAATTTTGTGAAGATATGAGTGAACGAACTATAAATGATGAACCTTTTTTATTCAACACTTGCTTTTCCGACGAATGTTCCTTTTTCTTAAATGGCGTAGTAAATCGTCATAACTGCCGATATTGGTCCGATTCTAATCCCAGAATTTATCATGAGGTTCATACACAGCAGCCATAAAAATTAAATGTTTGGGCTGGTATTTTTGGCGATCATTTAGTTGGTCCTTTTTTCTTATCTGGAAATTTGACCGGTGAAATGTATTTGGAATTACTGGATTAACAGCCATAATTGAAAATCAGAATGATCGGCGGTACATTGCGAATATGTTGACGTTCCAACAAGATGGTGCCCCACCCCTTTAAGCATTACGTGTTCGACAATATTTAGATCAGACGTTTCCAGATCGATGGATTGGTAGAAGAGGTGCCATTGAATGGCCCCCAAGACCGCCAGATTTATCACCTTTGGATTTCTTTATGCAGGGTCATTTAAAAAGCAAAATCTATGCTACTCAGCCAACATCATTAGAAGACCTGCGACAAAGAATTGGGAATGAGTGCCGTCAAATTACTCCTCAAATATTGCAAAACGTGCGGCAACGTTTTGACCAAAATGTTTATTATTGCATAGAGAGTCATGGTGGCCATTTTCAACATTTACTTGCCTAACGGGTCAGTTCATTCTTCATTTTTAAATTACTTTGCTGCCAAATGTATTGAACTCCACTAATGATGATGTACTAGTTTTATTTGAGCTTTAAATCAATAAATCTTCAAAACTACTGAACTGAAGTACATTAATTTTATATCATTATAACGGGAATTGAAAGACCTTTAAAATAAGGCATCACTCGACCCCCCTTTCCATTTAAGATTTTGGGGGTGGTGTCGCCCCCGCTTAGGGGGCTGCACGTGCTAACGTGATCTTTTGCCAAACTTGTGTCCCCCTCGAAAACAAAATCAACGTTTTTCAAAAAAAGACTGAGCTGCCAGTAAATGCGTCTGTTTCGTTTTCGATGCGCCACCCTGTATGTGTTAAGAACAAATCAATTTTAGGCCCGTATCGTCAGTCTTCCCTACAATTGTAGGGCGCGTTTATGGCCTCCTTGAGTGTCATACTGCTTTCTCTCCTTCAAAAATTTCTAGATTACAATTGTCCCGTGTCAGCGTCAGCGCTCTCCTATTGTGAAGATATGTTTTCTTTTTAAATTGTAGGAAATTTCAGGCTGATAAAACATGATACAACTCAAAAGCAAGCACAATTTGATGCAAATAAATGTTTGTGACATAACCTCAAAATAGAGCGCTGACACGGAGAAGTAGAAAACTATGACAATCAAGGAGGCCATAAACGCGCCCTACAAGTGTAGGGACGACTGGTGATACGGGCCTAAGATATACATATTCAAAGTTATTCCATCTGAACCACCAGAATTTGATTTTATTTAATCAGTAATTTTAACAACGGTGTCAATAGACATTTTACTAAAATGAAACTTGAATTTTGAGTTATTTTTATTAGCTCGGTAATATGCAATTTTATCAGCACACGTCAAGTCATTGTTCTTGAAAATTGAAGTTAATGTCTCATTTATTTTATGCGAATCTGACAAACTCACGGGAATTGTAGAATCTTTCTGAGATTGCACTTTTAAACTTAAACTTAAACTTTTTGATATCCTGATTTTGAACAGCTTGTAAATAATCTCTTTTTCCTTTTTCGCACGAGTGTTAATGCACGATTTCTGAAATATGTATACTGATCACGTTTGAACTTTCACCTAGGGTAGGAGTATAGTAAGTATTTCCAAATTTTCTCTCGTCTCCTTAGCGCCCCCGTAGGTCTTTAAGGCCCACAAGATGGCATTATTGCCCACTTAGAGAAAAACTGAGTTAAACGAACGCCTTCAGACCGATGACAGGCAGAACACAAAAGAAATTAAAAACAGTTCTTGGGCTTTCTTGAAGCGCTGTCATTTCATCATGCTGAAAAGTTTCCCGTGGGAATAAAAATATTGTAACAACCTGTATAGTGCGGTAGGGGGTAGCGGTAAGCCACAATATGAGTTCTGTCATATGTTGTTAAATTGTATACTAAGTGACATATAAATCCGAACACCCAGTTTAAATGGTTTTATTTCAATAAAATTTTATATAAGTACTTAATGAAGCATAATAAGTAAATGATAAAAATTTCAAAATGATTGCACTGCTTTAAAGCCCTTTGACCTTTAATAATGTGTGGATGCACCCTGATGTGCTACGCATTCTCCAACGCGCCTAGGCATGCTTCTGATCAGGTGGTCAATGTCCTCCTGTGGTATCTCATTCTAGGCAACCACCAACTCCTCTCGAAGTGCTTCTAGAGTCTGAGAAGGACGTTGCAAATTGAGCAATCTCCTACCCATCATATCCCACATGTGCTCAATTGGGGATAAGTCGGGAGATCTTGGTGGCCATGGTAACAATGTGACATCATTATGTTGAAAGAAGTCTATTGTGACTCTTGCAACATGTGGTCGGGCATTATCTTGTTGGAAAGTTGGATCTGCCAGGATGTCAAGATAGGGTAAAAGATGGGGTTCTAGAACTTCGTGGATATAACGCTGCAACGCTGCGCGTTCATG
The DNA here is from genome assembly GCA_963669975.1 of Acanthoscelides obtectus. Classification (NCBI taxonomy): domain Eukaryota; kingdom Metazoa; phylum Arthropoda; class Insecta; order Coleoptera; family Chrysomelidae; genus Acanthoscelides; species Acanthoscelides obtectus. The sequence continues at coordinate 105,791,466 of CAVLJG010000003.1, read as the reverse complement.
TTACCTCTGATGAAGATTAAAGGTGACCTGGAACCACAACCTATAGCACCCCAAACCATAACTCCAACAGTGTGATGAACATGTCTTTCAACAAAAAACTGTGGATTCCTCCTTTCACCACGTCGCCTTCTAACCCTGGCACGACCATCGTGCATGCCTAAACAAAATCGAGACTCGTCACTAAAGACAATACTGTTCCATTCCTGATCCCAGAGTGACCGTTGTCTGCACCACTCAAGGCGATTACGTCGGTGTTCTCGAGTGAAAGGGAGGACCCAGTGTGGCCGGTATGAAAACAAGCCCAAACTTCTCATTCGTCGGTAAACACTTCGCATGGCAATGGGTCTTCCGTGTTCTGCAAACCATTCATTTGCAATGGACCTGGTAGTGGAGAAACGGTCCCTTAAGGCCAATAATCTTAGGCGGCGATCTTCACGGTCTGTTGTTCTACGGCGGCGTCCAGTGCCCCTTGCTCTTTGCGTACGGCCTTCTCGAAGCCATGCCTGACAACACCTAACCACAGTGTCTACACTTCTTTGCACTCTAACTGCAATTGCCCGAAAAGAAGGTCCAGCTTCCCGAAGTCCCACTATACGGCCCCTATCAAACTCACTAAGTTGCCGAAATCGTACAGGTCTCCGTACTCTAGGTATCGTAACCGATCCTAAAGGATGTCAAGAACCAAAATCCGCCAACGTTGATTCTTTACTGCGGCTGAAATATTCATTTTCAGAGCGTTAGTGAATTAAAAAAAAGCAGTATAAAAACCGGAATGTCCAACTGATAAAGCTGAAAATTTTTTCACTTGTTATTTACAGTAAGATAAATACATTCACCAACTTTTATTAAAATAAAACCATTTAAACTGGGTGTTCGGATTTATATGTCACTTAGTGTATATTGTACTGATAGTTGTCATTCTTGTTTATTTCCAGATCTTTCGATATGGTAATCTTACATGTTTTTCTGGCCAAATTAAACCTCATCTATGTTTCAAATTCCTCTTTATTGTGCGACGTTTTGGTCCAATGGTGAACTTTTTCAAGTAGAATTGACACTTATGACAATATATTTTGTTTATCTGTCTTCCAGGTGACACTTTGTTTTTACTTTGATCTGCACATTCCTGTTACTAAAACAGTCTGAACCGTAACATACTGAGATTGCTTTCAATACCATACACGATACCCTCGTCTATCGTTCCGAAAACACCCCACGAGTATGTCTCACGAGTCTTCTAGGAAGTGATCATCACATGTTAACAATGTATTTTACAGTTGTGATTTGAGGTTAAGTAAGTTGTGTAAGCTTTCGAGCGAATAAAACGTGGAAAGGCGAGGAGCTTTTAATTCCAACTGCGACAAGAAGAGGCTATTCGTGACAATACGACTAAGGTAGTCCCTGTCGTATATGTTCTAGGAAAATATGTATTTGCCATTCAAGATCACTGGAAATAGGAAAATCCTGGAAACTCTCAAGGCGTCAGCCCGACGCGTTGCTTTTCTTACATACATAACGAGTGCGTCTGAGGAATTCCCCAGACACCCCCGTATGTTCGCTCATAATTAAAAAAAGTTTCCAAACAAAAAATTCGAGGGAAAAATTCCAATAGAACATTTAATAAATTGAAACTGCAGCAGCGGCAAGCGATGGCAGTTGAGGCAGTTTTTAATTTGCACCGAGATTTTTTAAAAGGGTGGGGGCGAGAGAGGAGGGGGTAACAACGCGCAGCACAGAATAAAATCATATATATTCATCTGGTGCACGCTCCGGCCGAACAAAGGGATCGCCAGAGAGAGTCCGGAATTAAAAATCATTCATTTCATTCAAAATCAATCATTACATCTGGGCCTATTGTTGCCGGGCGGGTATTATATGCTCTCGCTACTGCCACCGGTTTTTAATCAATCTTAAAAACAACATAATTGATGCTTTTACGAGAATTATCAACGTCCTGGGGAGATTTCTTCTGGCTCGGACGGATTTTTATTTATTCGGTAGCTTTCGTAGATGGCAACTACTTAAGAGTATTTTAATCTTTACTGACAATGGTGAAACACAGTTCAATGACGAATTCTCTTCGATAATATACTAATGCTTTCCAGAGATCATTGTGATAAGATATTCTTTTAAAATTTTTTATACCTATTGACACCTACCATCTAAATGATGCTGAAAGGATGAAGAGATATCTTGGTAATCTGATTTTAGAACCATTTAAGAGGTCATACCGATCAGATGTATAAAGTAAGAGACAAAAAAATATTTTTGAGAAGATATTTGAAAAATCGATTGTAGCTTCTTAAGGGAATAAGATACTTCTTGGACGTACAAATAGAGATTCACTACTTGACTTGATTTTCAAGCTACTTGACTTGACATGACTTGATATCAAGTCAAGATCAAGTCAAGTATTTGCTTTTGAAATTCAAGTCAAGTCAAGTAGTTACACATCAAGTAACTTGAAAATCAAGTTTTCAAGCTAACTCTTGATTTTTCTTGAAAAAATGTACTTTTTTGATATTAATCTGTTCAACTGCCAAAACGGAATAACAATAAAAATCTATGTATATATAGATTTAATCTTTTATTTAAAAAACATCTGAAAACGAAAACTCTAACAAACTCAGTTTAATAATACATGAAATAATATGAAATAAAAATGCGAAATATTCTGAATTCTGACGATAAAACAATAGAAAATCAACAAACATGAAAATGAATATCTAAAATAAATCTTTAATATCCTGATTTGCCATCCATGATTTGAGACACAAAAGGCTTCTAACGGAGTTATCGCCTAATCGATTTCTTGTTTTGGTAAGAGTTAAGGCAGCTCTAGAAAACTGCCTTTCAACTGGAGCTGAAGAAGCTGGCGTTGCCAAAAAGTCTTTGGCCATTGCGGCAAGGCTTGGAAAAATGCATTCGTGTCTCTTCCACCATTCTAAAATATCTTCAGTACTGTCAGCTCTTGGGTCAGAAATATATTTGTCGATTTCGTAACGCCAGGCCATATCGCCGTCTGCATTATGGGCAGGTTTTCTATTAAACAAACTTAGTAGATCTATTTCAAACTTTTCGACACTACTATCTTTACTAGGGTTTGAAGATGCTGCTACTTGAAGTGATGGTTCAGAAATTTGCAGAGAGTCAGCCCTAAAATATTGTGCTTTAAAAATATCTTCAAAATGTTTAATTGCTTCTATCTGCAACTCTTTTCCCCAACTTGTATTGGAGAATGTATCCACTTTATGTCGGGGGTCTAAAATCAGGACAACACAGTACATCCAGTTAGTCCGTTCGTAATGTCTAATGATTTTGTCCCTTGCCGCTTGAATACTATTTATAATCTTTTCATCGATTTCATCTCGATCAGGTTTATTGTCAAGTACCATAGCCCACGATTCTTGTCTATCCAGCAACATATTAATGCCGATTATTACCATGGGTAAAGTAGCATATGATTCACCTTCTAAAATTATGGAAATACTCTTAAAAACATTAAGGTACTGGCAAATTCATTCAATTAACGACCATTCTGTGTCGGTTGGCTTTAAAGTTTTTAAATTTTCTACATTATCACAAAGGATGTTAAGTGCGTTTCTCATATTTAGACTCCATCTCAACATGTCTAACGTGGAGTTCCACCTTGTTATGATATCAAGTTTTGGCATAGTAAATTTCAGGTTTAAAGTGGTGCAAAATCTTTCAAAATCTTCACGTAAATGTTCAGAGTTTTTTAATTTTTTAGCAAGGGAATGGATTTTTCTTACAGAAGAGGGCGGAACTTGGCAGTCATCATCATCATCATCTGATATATCTGTCAAAATGTTGGCGGTTTCTTCAACCTCAGAATCAAGGATTTTCATAAAATCTCTAGCTGCCAAGTTTAAGATGTGTGCAAAACATCGTAGAATTGTAATACTTCGAAAAATAGCTTTGCAATTGCATTACCAGTATGTTGCCCATGTGCTGGCACAAAATCTAGCAGGATACAATGAAGTTTCCAATTTTTATCGATAAAATGGGCGGTAATACCATAGTACCCCTTCATATTAAAAGAAGACCATCCATCGATTGTGAACGAGATTTTTGAATTACATGTTTTCAAAAATGACTTAATTGTTTGCTGCGCTGCTGCAAATGTTTTTAATGTCAAAGATTTCATTTGATTCCGACCAGGTAGAGTTGCCTTTGGATTTAGGAATTTGTACATTTTTCCACTTATAGCATCTTCAAAAAAGTTGAAAGGGAGATACTTCTGTGCTATATATTCCACAAGTAGTATTTGAAATTTGTCTTGTTGAAAGTTTTCTGAACAACTAGTGGTCTGCAAAATAAACAAAACTGGAGTTAGTAAAATGCAGCGCAAGGTGCATGAATGTTTACGTCATAATATCCCACTTTTAAATGAAAAAGTAAGTAATTTTTTTGAAATGCCCTGTATAAAAATTTATAGCATGCCCCACAATTTTGAATAGAATGTCTTAAAGTCAATATAGATTTTTGTAAATATGCTCTGATGAGTTTTATTGATGCAGGGTGCCCAAAAACTGCTGCACCGACTTCAAAATCAGAATTTTAAATGAGACATCATTACACAATTATAACAACAAACAAAAATTATGTTATATTAATAAAAAAGCGGTTCTAAATTAGAAGTCGACAGTACTTCTTATATTTAAAAAACTTTTAGAATTGTTATCCGAAAGTTGTAATTTTTTCCGTTCAAGAGCCGCCTTTTATTTAATATTTCGATATTTCGCCTAACTCGATATTTATTAATAATTTATTAAACCTTTTTAATATAGAATGACTTTTAAAATCAAGGAACCTATAATGATTATAATAAACATTATAAAACTATAAGTGTGGCTTAAAATGAGCTGATCCGGATTTTGGAAAAAATAACTTTTTAAGGGGTTTTCGTGATCAAGCAATCCAAATTAGGCATTTGTTTTTTTCTAGCATGATTCCTTTATGTGTTTTTTTAAAGATTTTTCAAAAATGGATGAAGTTGGAAAAAACAAATGAAGGATTCTGGTGCAGCACTTTTCGGACACCCTATATAAATAAAATTCTAATAGGTAATTTATTTTTTTTTGATTGCCAAGAATCTTTTATATAATTTTTTTTTTCTACACCCTGTAGTTTCTGAGGAAGAGGTATGCTTACGCCCCTAATAAAATGCCCACCCTGTACAATTATTTACTATTTAGTTTCAGCTCAAATCTAATTATTATTAATTTTTTACCTTCTCAAGCCAATTTGTAATTGTGCTACGCCTATTCGAACTGGCAGAGGCTTCTGCTTCGGATTTAGGTGGGCTGGATCTACCAAAAATGTTTTCGTAGACTCTAGTGTGTTTAGCTTGCAAATGCCTCCTTAGTGAAGATGTTCCACAGCTTTTCATTTTTAAAACTGTATTTTTTACGACACATAGGGTACATTTGCCTTGTTTGTCAGTAGTTTTCTTACTCTTATTATGAAATAATCCTTAATTTTATTCGTTTTATTAGCTTTAACTCGTTTTCCCTTTGGTGGCACCGACCCTGCACTTTCTTCTTCTGGTTCGGTGTCATCAGATTCTGACACTTTTTCATTTACGATATATTCTGAGCCGCTGCTTTGAAAAGGTTCCGACTCCATTTCTGACAAATCACTTCTTAAATCAGACAATAATTCTTTTGCGGTCGCCCTTTATCCTTGAACAACGCTGCTCTACTAATCGCACGAGCACGTCCGTCGTCATCGAGTGCCTGCTTGCTGTGTGAATCCCCTATTTAACCTCGGTGAATCCCCTATTTTAACGCTTCGATGCGCATTTCACAGATCTACTATCAAGTAATATCAAGTAGTTTGATTTTACTTGATATCAAGTCAAGTAGTTCAGTCCGAAAATCAAGTCAAGTCAAATATCAAATTTTTAAAAGCTTGAGTTTTCAAGTCAAGTCAAGTCTTTAAGAAAGAATTCAAGCTACTTGTCTTGATGAATCTCTACGTACAAATAAGATAAGTAAGTGGCGCCTTGTTTTTTAGCTATGCATATACACCGAGAACCGAATTCGTCTGACGGCTTGAGTTCAATGTTTACAGGGTGTAAACGTTATGGTCAAAACAAGTCAAAAAGTTCATACGATCCATGGTCCAAAATTCAGTAGGTTTTTGTCTAAATGTCTTTATAGTTTACAACTTTAAGTACTTTATATCGACTACAATCACCACAATCTTACTAATTTTTATAATGTAATCTAAAACGTCTTAAAATTGGGTAATTAACCAATAAATGGCATTAGGTTCTTCTAAGTTAAGCCAAAATTTGTAGTCAGTAAGTAAGTAAGTTCAATTAAACTAAATATTTCAAACACACATGACAACAACGCATCGTCATCACTCTTATCGAACCGGCAATCGATCGCAAATGGTATCAGTGATTAGTTATCGGGCACCGGGCGTGCTGTTTTGTTTTTGTTCGCGTTGTCGGATTTGTTTACAATGTTCTCGAATCAAGAGTTCGCCGACATGTTAGTTTACGGTGCAGCTCGTCAGAATTCAAATCTTGAGCTCAAATTTAACGCGACAGATTTCGCCAACGCGTACACCCAGACAGAAGGACATTTGTGCAGGTGTACCAAAGACTTCGAGATACAGGAAGTGTTCAGCCCACTAACATTCGCACTCGTGAAAGACAGCCTACTGTAGAGCAGGAGGAACAAATTTTAAATATCGTGGAAATCAATGCTGATATCAGCACTCACTGGCAATATACGTTCTTGATTGTATCAGTATTTGCTCCATTTACTTGATTTGTTTAATGTGCAGTTCAGAGTCTCAATCCTTAAGCTTGTTACATACTAGCAGACACCGTTGCGCAATTTGTGTATAGGCAGTCTGGAGACGGTCTAAAGACACGATCTATAGATGGTCTCCAGACATCTTTCTTTGTCTTGTCTAGCGTCCATACGATAATGTTTATTTTTTGGTCTCATGTTCGTTTTCGCAATCAAAGACATTGTTTTGTGTGGAATGGATTGGGATATGTCTCGGGGTCCCTCAGAATGTTTAATTTTTTTGCCAGTTAACAGACCAATGAAGTTTTTTTTTGTTGGAATCTTTAATATTATTATACTAGTTAATTATAAATGCCACCTACTTATTTTGTTCTCATATAATAAAATATTGGCTTTCTGATGATTTCTGAACAATTTCCATGTTTTTCTTTTAAGCTGGCCTTGACCAGATAGAACACAATGGATTCAAGGAGCAATAATAGGATAAATTCTAGGAGTTCCACTGAAGTTAAAACGTGACCAGCCCCAAATATCGTTTGCGCCCTTAGACGAAATCCTGGCCGCCACGTAGGACTATCGCATACCATAGTCCATAGAATCCTACGGGAAAATTTGCTTTATCGTTACCATGTACAACGAGTGCAGGCTTTGTTGCCAGAAGATTATCCTCGCAGACTAATGTTCTGATAGTAGTTTATGCACAAAAACATTGAAAATCCGGATTTTTTTAAAAACATTATAGCGACGGACGAATGTACTTTTACGCGAGACGGGATATTAAATTTCCATAATACTCACACGTGGACCCAAGAAAATCCCCATACCATTTGTGAAGGTCATTTCTAACAACGTTTTAAAATAAATATTTGGACGGGTATTCTTGACGATCAGGTAATTGGCCCTTTCGAGTTACCCCCAAAGTTGTCAGGAGAAGGATACCTTAGCTTTCTAGCCAATAGCCTACCAGAACTTTTGGAACAGACCTTAGACAACAGGCCATTACAACGGAGACAGAATTTGTGGTTTCGTCATGACGGGGCACCACCACACATTTTTAGAGTCGTGATTCAGTATTTGAATGAACATTATTCAAATCGCTGGATCGGTCGAAATGCTCCTGATCCTCGAAATTGGCCAGCAGCATCTCCTGACCTCAATCCGATGGATATCTGGTATTGGGGAGAACCTAAAGGGATGGTTTATGGGGCTGGTCCAATAACAACTGAAGCACAACTTCGAGAAAAAAAATTTAATGCGGCTGAAAAAAGAGATGGACAAGATAATGACAAAGCCTATCAAGGCGTTACCTAGCAACGCTGACGCGGTAATCTGCCGCGTTGCCAAGATGCTACACCAGTTCCTTGAATTAAGATGCATATTTTAAATATGCATAAGTTTATTGTCCCCGATCGGTCCTAACGGCGGTGCTCCATTTCAGGTCGAAATGAAAGGTCGGGATCGCCACAAATTCTGTAACATTGGTTCGTCTGACAACACCGTATCTTGTACATTCCAAGGCGAGGTTTCTCCCTCCATGATCATAGCTGAGCGATTTTGGTCAGAAACCATCTAGTGATCGTAGCGAAATATCGTCCTGCTTTGAAATGGCTTCCACCTATAGACAGTGGTAATTTGTATAGCGTAACGTTATTTGTTCCATTCTGTGACAGCTGACGACTCAGGATGTGTTGATTTTATCACAATTCGTGGAAATCAAAGATAAATCTAAAATAAATTAATACACCAAATCGCATCAAAATTGAAATAAATGGTTCTAATCAAAATTAAAACAAAATATCAAATTAAATGTTCGATCAGACCGCCTCCTTGGATTTGAGAGTAGCCTAACCTATTGTATCAGCCTGTGTGAACATTTTCTGGTTTAACGTATTGGCAGATTGCACGACCTTCTGCATCATCGTTGCTAGACAATATGGTGATGACTTTCGCTCTTCAATCGGCTTTATATCTCTTTCTAAAATGTGTTGATACACACTTCTCGCGTTTCTCTCTCGTACACATTGATCTGAAGCCGTAAGACAAATTCGGTTTTCCCTGTATGTATAGAAACCCATTGTCAGTCTACTTTGTGAATACTTGGTATTTCGGCTTCTAGATAGGCCCACCGTTTTGGTTGTGCGACATATCTGCGCGTTTAAGGTAAGTACTCACTTGGAGACCACGTCGCGCGATTTTCTTTAGGTGGTCTAGAGACCATCTAGACTTGAGACATAGACATGGTGTAGATACACCGATCTTTACCTAGCTTCGGTACTGAACTACTAAATAAATTAAGATTGGAGGACAACATGGGTTTTCGTAATTTCATCCGTCTGATACCTTCTGACTTTGAAGAATTGCTTCAGATGGTTAGAGGAAAAATAATGAAGCAGGATACAAAATTTAGAGAAACCATCCCAGCTTCTCTTCGACTGGCAGTCCCACCGCGTTACCTGGCAAGTGGAGACTCGTTCACTAGTTTCATGTACACCTCCAGAATCTTTAAGCAGGTAATATCGAAAATGGTACCGGAAGTTTGCGAAGCGATTATCTCATCATTAAAACAACACATAAAGGTATGTATACAAAAATAATTTTATTTTGCACCAAACATGTTTATTTTAATTAGACATTTTATGAAATCAATGCGAAACATTTATAAAGTGGTATAATTCGCAACAAAATCGCGAATGTCATTGCTCATTGTATCCATTGACTCCAATTGTTGTTCAAGTTGAACATCGCCAACTACTTCTAGACTAGCAGATGGTGTAGAAGGATTCGAGCAACAAGTGTCTTGCGAAACATATGACGTTGGGGATGTGAATGAAGAACTGGAAGTGGAAGGTGGATGTGGCATCTGAATGGTCTGAAGGTCAGCAGCTAACAGACCCATGTCCAATCGAAATAAAATATGATTTATATAGCGCTGAGCCAATGAGATCTCCATCCTGGGCACAAGTTCTTATTTTATTTGCAACATACTCTCCATATACTGAATGCTCATCTCTGGCTGTAATAACTTTTGACAGAGACTTGAGGCAGTTCACAGCTTCTTGTGCAGTGGAGTCCTCATTTTGTCGGACACGTTTGGGAGTCCATCTTGGGGTTTTGAATGGTGGGTGTTTTTCCTCACATTCTGCATCTCCATTTGCTTCATCTTGTTTCTGATTATCAGCAGTATCCAACAGGAAGTCCTGAACCAAAAAGAAATTCGTTCAAAATATGAGCCACCAAGACATTAACAGAATAGTTTTTTATAAAACAGAATAAAATAATCTTAAATTGATTTGCTTCGCCCAGGACCTAGTGTGAACAACAGGGAGCCCGGCAAATATGGCGAAAGCCTCCGCTGAGGACTGATCTAGGAGGCGGATGGCGAAAACTGTGGCCTACTCTGTATCCCTCCACCCTATAAGCCCATAAGGCCACAATATTAATTTTATATTTGATGTACCTAAAAGTTAACATAATCTTTATTAAAAATATCCCATCGTTTCCTCAGATGCCCTCAAAAGTTAATGCAAAAAATATATTTATAAACAATTTATGATTTTTTTGTTTGTTTCAGAGACCGACTTCCGAAGCAGATTGGAAAGCTATTTCCCAGGAATTTCAGTGTAGATGGAATTTTCCACACTGTATACGTAGCATTGATGGTAAGCACGTTCAGATGGTGGCCCCACAACACAGCGGAAGCTTGTTTTACAACTACAAGGGTACAATGTTCCTTGGCGTTGCAGACGCCAACTACAACTTATTGTACGCCGATGTTGGATGCCAAGGACGTATTTCTGATGGGGGTGGTTTTAAGTGTACTTCACTATACAAGGATCTAGAAAACAATACCGCACACGTACCTAGAAGTGACGCATTACCAGGAAGAACGCAACCTGTACCATACGTTCTTGTGGGAGATGATGCTTTTGCTATGTCTAGTTATTTGATGAAACCGTACCCTGGTCGTACACTGGAAATTCCAAAAAGAATATACAACTATAGGCTAAGCAGAGCTCGAAGAATAATAGAAAATGTTTTCGGTATCATGTCTTCCAAATTTCGGGTGTTGCTTAAGCCGATAGCTCTACAGCCAAATAAAGTAAAGTCCGTCGTGTTGGCTTGCGCCTATCTGCACAATTTTTTACGTAGGAATTCAGAGTCAAGATATGCCTACACCCCGCCAGGAAGCTTGGACTCGTACGATGGTGATGGAAATGTAATTGAAGGATTTTGGAGAAGGGAAATTAATCATCAAGAGAATCGTTTGATGGATCTCCGCAACGCTCCTCGAAGATGTTCAGCAAACTTGCATAAAATTCGTGATGAATTTTGTGAATACTTTGTTTCTCAAGAGGGAGAGGTAGCTTGGCAATACGATTCAATATCGTAAAGCTATTCAGTTTTTGGTTTGCTTTACATATAGAAATATTAACTGTGGTCAAAAATTAGTTATGATTATTTTAAAAAATAGAATAGAGAATAATAGGTTGATTTAATTCAAAGTAATAACGAAAAACAACGGAAAAAATCGTAGATAAAGAATAAATGTAATTTAATAAAGCATTTAATAAAGTAATTTTTACTTACATCTTCCTTGTTTTGACTCTGTGTATCATCCAAGTCCGTGTTGCGGCTGCCCTTTGACTCATTCGCTGGCAGTAGGAATAGCAAATACTCGTGGGCAAGCCTTTTTGGGAGAGGACCCACTCGTTGGAAGAATCTTCTTTCGCTCCCGGTTGAACGATTTTTTTAAATTATATATTTATTTTTCTATTTCCTCGATTGAAACCATGTGCTTTGCAGCCAGTGATTCCAGGGCCGCTCTTCTTTTCACCCGGCTCTTGTAATCGGGACTCGTTACATCCCACAAACAAAACGAGGTATGATAGTCTTCAATAAATTTTAAAACTTTGTCGTTTGACCACATGGTAAACAAAAACAGCAGAGACCGCATGCACTTGTTTACAAAGCGAGAGAGGGACTGGGAAATGTCTCGTCTATAGACGCGAGGTACTCACTATCACCTTGTTCCGCAACGTATCCCAACGTTGCATCAAGTCTCCCATTTCAATCGGGAGACTTGAGACCTGCGATTTTTAGTTTCGCAACCGCCCCATAGACCGGATTTGGTCTATAGACATGTCTACCGAGACATACTGAGACAACTTTAGACATGTCTCTGAGACCAAAATCGCGAGACATGTCTACTAGTGAGTACTAGGCTAAACATGATCATTTTATATACCCGTTGATCGTTTTTCATTTTATATGAAAAAAATCTCGTTTATGAAACCTTTATTGAGTCGCATTTGAAATAAATTTATATTCGGTTTCTACAGTTATCCGCATTTCTAGACTAAACATCCATTAAAACGCTTTCCAAATATAAAAATCTTTATATCAAAATTTACTTGAAGCAGATTATACGAGGACCTTTTTCAAAGTAAGAACTGTGTTGTAATGGAGACAGATAAACTTTATTTATGAACGTAAATTGTGCCACAACCTAAATCATGAACGTTTTTTCATTTGTCAACCTAGTCACCATAAACATTTGTTGCCGTTAAACTAGTCAGTGACTGTGTCTTTCATCATGCAATTATTTTTCAAGTGCTTTCCACCAAGAAATTCCCTGAGTTTTGGAAAAAGTTGAAATACTGATAGTGCTGTCAGCGCTGTATGGTGAATGATCCCGTAATTTCCAACGAAGCTTGTCCGTTGCGTCTGTTTTCTTGCAGCAACGTGAGGCCGCGTCTTGCCGTGAAGCAGAATGATGCCGTTAGAGAGCAGACCCCGTACCTCTCAACATTTGCAGCAGAATACACTTTTTTTGCGATTACGAATCGATTTGCTGGGCGTACTTCACAATCGACGGGCTTACCGAGTAACATGACGACAAACAAACCTACATATAACTACGCAACCAACCCCGACAGAGACATGAAACGTAGGGACGGCGAAGTGAAGGACTGGCCAAGTGTGTCTGAGGTTGAACAGACGCCACGTGGCAGGATGCGCAATCAGTGCCCACTTTAAAAATGGCCCTCATAGTATAAATATAAACACTTGCAGCGAAAAATAACTTCATTGTGTTCGTACATCTAAAAGTCATTGCGTTGTTTTGAGCGAGCCTCAATATTACAGTTTTTAATAAAACAAAAATTACAGCTGAGTTCATCTTAACAGTTGACTTTTGTCCTTGAGTATCATACAACTAGGTAGGCAGTCTCATTTTGAAGGGGTTCCGATAAAAACGTGTTATTTCTTCAAAAAAGGGTCGATGATGTTTTTTTCGAACCAAGCCCATTCAAACCTCAAATGGTTGCCATCAACGGAAAGAAAATGAAGTTTGGAGTCGTCGTTCATTTTTTGCAGCCCTAATCGATCCTGAAAATTAAAAAAAAAACATCATTTAAATGGCTCCTGACAGCTTAGCTAAGGATAGTGAATGACAATATAGTCAACGCCAAACAAAGTGGCGTGCACGTCATCACGATAAAAATTCCCCGACCTAATGCCTAGGTTTCTATCACAAACAATTGCTCTATTGCAGTTTCATATTAATGTGATATATAAATTGTAAAATGGTCATTACTCTCTTATTATGGTTAATAGTCATATAAACATTGTTATTAAAATATCACATAAGTTGCTTTCTGATAAATTTAGACGCATTATGCGAGATAAAATGTTTTGCAAACGCTCCAATCACTTATCGACATGTAAACGCGCTAAACCGATTTCGCAGCGTTGACACATTGTCACCTTGAAACTTATTTAAACTGGGAACTGACATTTGTATTAATTTTGACACTGAATCAATTTGTGGCATTTCAAATCTTTATAAATCCTTTGGCCCCGCTTACTGTAAATCAACAACTGTTTGTTTCAAAACAAAATTATTCATTTTACGAGTAGATAAAGGCAATTTTGGTATATAAAGATGCCCAAACAGTTAGATAGTCGGTGTAAGGAACTCGTGGCCTCGTTAATGCACTACTTTGAGCAAGAAAGGGACAACAACGGGCCTTTGTTGCCTTTAAATGCTGTTCAAGAGGTAGGTTACTAATAATTATATGTAATGTATATTAATAATAGTGAAATTTTATTTCATTTTTTGTAGCGTGTTGCTGCTGCTTTAAAAATTAGTTTAAGGACAGTTAGTCGTATTTCCGAGGGTGTGAAAAGTGATGCAAATTTAGAATCGCCCAAGAAAAAGCGGAGTTATATTAAACGTGTAACCAACACAGCGACATTGGATACAAGTGCCATTCGAGAAGTGATCTATAATATGTTTCACAAAAGTAAGATCTTATTATAATAACTTATCAGAAATTTGCATTAATTTGTTAACTAAATTATAATGTCATATTACACATGGTTTCAGAAGAACAAGTTACGATACAAACTTTATGGTCTCGATTAAGAGATAGGGCATTATTTGATGGTAGTGCCACGTCTTTAAGGCGGTTGCTTAGAGATCTTGGATTTAAGTGGCTTAAGGACAATCCGCGACGAGGGCTCATGGAACTACCAAGTATAGCTTTGAAAAGGGTGGAATTTCTAAGGCAATACAATCAAGCCAAGGTTGAGGCCTTATACCAGTTTGTCTTCCTCGATGAAACTTGGATATTTCAAAATGGGACCATAGGTCGCTCTTGGCAAAATGGAAACCAAAAAAGCGTGAAAGCTATTAAAACAGATGGTAAAAGGTATGTACTTTTACACAATTTGCACTATAAAATTTAAAACTAATATATTTTAGATACATTATATTACATGCTGGAAATGAAAATGGGTTTATTGAGGGTAGTGAAGCGATATTTTCTTCGAAAACAAAATTGAGCGATTACCATGGAGAGATGAACCAGGACAATTTTTTGAAATGGTTTCAACATCAGTTATTAGAAAAATTGGAGAGTCCATCTATGATTATACTGGATAACGCCCCTTATCACAGCATGATATTGAACAAAGTGCCCAACAATGCATGGACAAAAAAAAAAAATATCCAAGACTGGTTGACAAATCAAAACATACCATTTTTAAACACAATGTTTAAAACAGAGCTATTGAGTATTGTTGCTCGGTACATAATGCTTCTTAATTATATATATTTTGGTCGACAGTTTATATTTCTTTTGTTTATTCCTATTCTTAAAATAACTGCTTTTTTAGAAACAAACCACCTAAAATATACGTGATTGATGAATTGGCGGAACAACATGGGCACAAAGTTCTTCGTCTGCCTCCTTACCATTGTATATTTAACCCTATTGAGTTAATTTGGGGCATAGCAAAAGGTTACTATAACAGACATATTGGTAGAGATGGTAACAGTGAAAAAGACTGTTTGGATATGTGGAACGAGGCTCTACAAACGGTTACCCCAGACATGTGGAAAAATAGTGTTCGACATACTGAGCAAGAAATTTTTAAATGGTATGAAAGAGAACGAATTTTTGATCGACCAGACATCGAACCTTTAATAATCAACTTTGAGAGTGATGAAGATTCAGATTCAGACAGCGCTGAAGAAAGAAACTCCGACTAACTTTATTGTACAGAAAAAGCTTACACCAGTAGCTTACCTAATTTTAGAATGCATTTTTCTGTATGAATTCTGTAAAATAAATACCATGCATAAAATTTGGAGGACCCCATTTGGATTTTTATTCAGTACCTTTAAGCTATCAATTAAATATGGTAGTTTCATAGTGTCATCTGATCAATAATTGTCATACTTAATGATTATGCAAGTACAGATCTATAATTTTATTATACTATTATTTTTGTTCTCATTTGAGGTTAATATTGCTTATAAACCTAGATATGTAAATAATAAATTTTATTATTTTACAAAAAGTTTGGCAACAATGTAAATTTTTCAACACACCCACCTTGATGACGCGCACGCCACTTTGTTTGGCGTTGACTATATCTGTAACATTTTCCAGTTCTCAAGATAAATGATCATCGAAATAATCTACCACAAAACGCCATATAGTAAAAGGAATCCACCACTGCGAGGGCGAAACAGCAAGCTGTATGTTGGATCTGTATTCCAGTTCGCATCGTTGGCCGTGTCACCACATTGGCCGCTAAATGCCTCCGATAATGGATATATAGTAGATACGGTTAACTCGCCATTGAACAAACTAGTAATCTAGCCTTCGTCCGTCCGACCTCAGATGGCCAACCACGGATAGCTGTTTCGTGCTTTTTGGCAATTCATGGCTTGGTCTCAGGACACTGATGTTACTCATTTTTTTTCCGGAATCACTTTTTTAAACAGCTGTCCATGGTTGGCCGTTACTAGTTCAATGATCATGTTTCTCAATTTTTTTCTGAATCTCTCTCTACAGATTTTACGATTGAAATCATACTGAGATTATCTACAGTACACAGAAATGCTCTTTTCAGAAAAGATAGAAAATGAGGTTTACCATCTGTGGTCTTGAAATACACAAAAGGCAACTAAAATTTTAGCGGTGTGCTAAGAAATGCAGAAAATAGTCATGAACATTCTTTTTTCAATTTTTATATTTCCAAATCATTTTCTAAATTTCAGAATTTTACCAATTATTTTCCAAATTTTAATTCCGATTTTTTACAAATTACAAATTATAATTTTTCAAAAATTTTAAATTCCGATTTTTATGAGATTATTGTATTGCCTTCGCCCTTTGACCCCGTGCAAGATTAGGTTGAAAGATTTAGTTACATATAAGTCAAGCAAAAAAGGTGTGTTAAAAATAAAGACTCTGGGTATTTCCGGGACCTCAGAGTAATCCTCTGCGTAAGCAAGCTTGAGGAAGCTCCGTACACAGCCTGAAGAGTTTTAGTACAAAAGTTCTTGACAATGCTGACATACCTACTGCTTTCATGGTAGATCTATCGTACATTGCAAGATTTCCACCACTTTTTACTTCATAAGCTCAGGTCATATACGTTTAGACCTATCACTTTTTGCAATGAAATGGAGATAATTGCCGCTTCTTATTTAATTATAATCCAACGGAATGTACTCATTGCATAAGGCTCAAAAGTTGCGTTTGAAATCTTCCATTCGGTTTCTAAATCTATGGTTTTATGAGCATGGTGTCTACTGTCTTTAGCATTTTTGATCTAGTAGCCCTAGTTTTTGGTATCTAGAAGCTTTGGGGATGGAGTTCTTAACGTTATTGTCTCCCGCTATGTATTATACATTTTGGAGGGAAACTGTGATTTACATGTATTACAAACGATTACATGTAAAGTGTAGAATGAAAGATTTCGCTTAGAACATCTCGTTTGAAGAAAATGTTGCTTGAACTAACAGATTGAATTTTCCCGTAAAAATAAAGCTACAACTGCGATGACGTCACTCCTGCTATCTGTTGTGATTAACGTCGAGCAGCTGATTTTACAAATACCGAAATGCATTGTCCTTAACAGAAGTGACGTCTACTGTTGAACAACGGCGGATCCAGGATTTGTGTCTGGGGGAGGGGTCACACTGGTCAACAAGCTTCAGTTCAGGAGGATGTTCTTCACGTATTCAGGGGGGGGTTGTCCGTCACAGTGGCCGACTTAAGTATTGGCCTCCCCCCCCCCCCAAGGAAGGGTGGTCACAGGGCCCCCTCAGCAAAAATCAGCTCTAGCGTCTATATTGTTCAGTGCGTCTTAATGTAAAATTGGTAACCATAAATCAGAGTGTGGTTATATTCTTTTAATGACTATCTGCGTAATGTTTATGAAACAGCGCGATAGCATTCAGTTTGAATAAGTAAATTTCCCTTTCATTTCTTTAGAAATTTTTTAAAAAATGACTATTTCATTTCTATAAAAATGACCGAATGACCCTTTTATTTCTCAAGGAGTGGAGGGGTTATTTTTTCATTTTGTTCTTACAGTGATATATTATTACCTGGCATACAATGTTCAGTAAATAAATATCTTCTAATGAAGACTCTAATCCGTCTATTACAGCATTTTCACGTTTTCAATGCTTATAACCATAAACTTTCACACTACTGTGCATTTTTTTATTTGATGACATCTATTTTCTTAGTGATAATATCGTGGAAGAAATTTTTTGAATGTATTATCAATTCTGGCGAAGATATAATGAATGCAAGATCTATTCTTTCCTGCATGAACTGGACCTTTTTCCTCAATTTCTTCTGGTGGCATTCAGTATTGAGCGTAATGTGTTGACTTGATGATGGCTCAAAGGTGCGTTTCAGCAGCATTAAAAAAATTACAAGGTTTGAGGAGCGAAAGCTCATACGATAACTTTGTTCTGAAGGCTAAAAATAAATGGGAAGAGATGGAATGGGAAAATCCTGGTTTTCCCAATGTCAGAAAGAGGAAAATCAAAAAAATGTTCCACGAAAAAGCTGCTGACTCGTCACTGGAAACACACGAAAAACATCGAAACATTACTACGACGTTTTGGATTCAATGAGTAACGAATTGCAAGAACGTACTGAAGGATTTCGTGAAGTGAATGATGTGTTTGGTTTTTTGATGCCGTAGGAATTAGTCAATCTAAAAGAAAACGAATTAGAAACCAGCGTCACTAATTTGATGGAAAAATATTCGGAATTCTTCACTACAGATCTAAAATATGAATGAGCCAGTTTTACGTGCATGTATTTTTCGGAAAATCATAATTTTACTACACCCGCTAGATTATTTGTAGTTCATGATTGCAAACAATTTTGTAGACAGTTTTCCAGAGAGCTGCAGTTTATTCAGCCTGTTTTTGACTGTGCCTATCGGTTCAGCTAGTGCTGAAGGCGTCATGAGCTCTTTGAAAATTATTAAAGAATACGGTCGAGCTTCTTTGGCTAAAGACACACTCAGCAACTTCTCTATCCTCTATATCGAAAAATCAGGTACACTCAATTTGGATTCTGCGATGGAAGTTTTTGCTGAACGAAAAGCAAGACGCGGATTCAACTTAGAATAATTCTGTTGTTTTGCATTGATTACATTTTTGCATCAAACTACTATTAAAAAACCTTTTGCACCCTCCACGAGCTTGTTTCGGTTACTTGTACAAGTCTTTCTAATTTTTTATTCTCACTTGCTGTCATTAGTTTGCAAATAGCGATAAATGTGGAGAATGTCACTTTCGCAAATAGTGCCCAGTATATATCCTGTAGTAATGCACGTTATTTAACGTATTTTAGTGTTGTTCACCAAGTTTGCATTCAATGAAATATTAATCACGGCAAACATGACAACAAATATCGATCATATTTGTTTTTTTTTCTTATTTATAATTTTATGCAAAATCTATAAATAGCGTGCACTCCAAATTTAACTCGACGCCCTTTACTTATCGGTAGCATCCGTGATAACTTTTAAACTTTATTATGCACAAAAAGTTTGCTGGTGAATCATCAAGTTTTTATTTTTTATCAAATTTGCTCACAGCTTAAGCGCGCGCGAAGACGTTTTTCCTACATCAAGCTGACCGCTTAGGCAACCAGTCTTGCGCTATCATCTATGAGCTTACAGTTAAATCAAAGTTGACGGATGCAGTGCTGCCAGTGTTTAGTAGAAAATACCAGTACGGCATCCAATTAATATGTGTGCATTACAGATTTATCTAAGAGATTTGGAACTTTAAAAATTGGTGGTCGAACTGAATTCACCTGGGGAGGTCATGACCCCCATGACCCCCCCTGGATCCGCGCCTGCTGTTAAAATCTTCGTTAAACAAAGTAAGAACGTCGCAAAGATCTTCCTTCCATATCACGCTAGATCAAAAAACTGGTAGAGCCAAAAAGTTTGACCATAAAGTCCTTGCTTAATACGTATTTCAGAGCTGATATAATAACTTACGTCGATGTATAAGGAAGATTCCTGCAGCGTTTCGATATCCACCGACTGGCCTGGCTTATAGAATCCAAACCATTCTGATTCCACAGGTTGGACCATAGTGTCATTGTCGAATTTGATCATGACGAAGTTATCCAAGGATTGAAGTCGTTTAATATATTCAGTCTTTATAGTGTTCTCGTTGTTTATGTCTGATAGAAAAGTACTGTATTTCCGGTACATATCTTCGTTCAAAGGGTCGTGCCAGAACGTTGCTTGGACTAACATCTTTTGGACCCATCTGAAACAAGTACAAGGTTGTTAATTCTGAGCAAAACTTCCGAATCATCAAGATAGGAGCTGTGGAATCGAATCACATTTTTTAAATCCGGAAAGAAACATTGACCTATGGCGAGCTTGATCCACGCATCTTTTACTTGTGGAGCTCTCACACTTCCGGTACTGTCTCCTAACGACTATCGTCATTCTTCCAAATTTCTATCGGTAAGGCAGCGATCTTTGATACATTATTAAGTAAGACATGATGCTATAACTCGAGAAGATATGCTCACTTCGCGATCGAATTTCGTACGCCGCGCCGTTGCGAATGGCGTCACTTAGTGACAAATGTTCCGATCGTCGATGTGAAATGCATTATACAGGGTGTAAACGTTATGATAGACATTATATAAATGGGTGATAGAGTGGGTTAAAAGAGGTTTGTCGTCATTTTTAAATCGAGCAAACCACTCGTACACATGAGTTTTTCCCATAGCAGCATCTTTGTAAGTTATTTTGAACATTAAAACAGTTTTAGCAGCATTTTTAACAAATCGACAGCAAAATTTCACAGCTGCACGTTGCTCACTGAAGCTTGCCATCGTAAAAAACGGAACAATCACGAAACAGCTCTAGCAAAAATAATGACTACATAGGAACTAAACCAGCCAGATCGACAACTCAGTTGGCACTGAACTGGTAATGAGTTGCGCTATACGCCCCCAGGTGCAGAAATGTGTACTACCCAAGCTCTGCCCACTGCAATGCTACTCCTGTTATTTTTGGGTATCTCCTCGAAAGAGCGTTTTATTTTGGATATTCGAAATATTTGCCTAAGATTCTTTTTGTGTTATTTATATTATATTATTATATTTTGTCAATACAATTTAATGAAGTATATCATTATAGAGAGAACATACAAAGTGACATATAAATCCGAACACCCAGTTTAAATGGTTTTATTTTAATAAAAGTTGGTGAATGTATTTATCTTACTGTAAATAACAAGTGAAAAATTTTTCAGCCTTATCAGTTGGACATTCCGGTTTTTATACTGCTTTTTTTTAATTCACTAACGCTCTGAAAATGAATATTTCAGCCGCAGTAAAGAATCAACGTTGGCGGATTTTGGTTCTTGACATCCTTTACGATCGGTTACGATGCCTAGAGTACGGAGACCTGTACGATTTCGCCAACTTAGTGAGTTTGATAGGGGCCGTATAGTGGGACTTCGGGAAGCTGGACTTTCTTTTCGGGCAATTGCAGTTAGAGTGCAAAGAAGTGTAGACACTGTGGTTAGGTGTTGTCAGGCATGGCTTCGAGAAGGCCGTACGCAAAGAGCAAGGGGCACTGGACGCCGCCGTAGAACAACAGACCGTGAAGATCGCCACCTAAGATTATTGGTCTCCACTACCAGGTCCATTGCAAATGAATGGTTTGCAGAACACGGAAGACCTATTGGCATGCGAAGTGTTTACCGACGAATGAGAAGTTTTGGCTTGTTTTCATACCGGCCACACTGGGTCCTCCCTTTAACTCGAGAACACCGACGTAATCGCCTTGAGTGGTGCAGACAACGGTCACTCTGGGATCAGGAATGGAACAGTATTGTCTTTAGTGACGAGTCTCGATTTTGTTTAGGCATGCACGATGGTCATGCCAGGGTTAGAAGGCGACGTGGTGAAAGGAGGAATCCACAGTTTTTTATCTTATCCCCAATTGAGCACGTGTGGGATGTGATGGGTAGGAGATTGCTCAATTTGCAACGTCCTCCTCAGACTCTAGAAGCACTTCGAGAGGAGTTGGTGGTTGCCTGGAATGAGATACCACAGGAGAACATTGACCACCTGATCAGAAGCATGCCTAGGCGCGTTGGAGAATGCGTAGCACATCAGGGTGCATCCACACATTATTAAAGGTCAAAGGGCTTTAAAGCAGTGCAATCATTTTGAAATTTTTATCATTTACTTATTATGCTTCATTAAGTATTTATACAAAATTTTATTAAAATAAAACCATTTAAACTGGGTGTTCGGATTTATATGTCACTTAGTATAGTTGTATACGTTTAGATATTTATGCAAATAATGTAAACAAGTAGGAAATATTAGTTTACTTGGGTCGATCGCATATATGTAACGCCTGTGAAAATGATTTTTGAATAATTAGAAACAAAGTTATATTTTTAAGTAAATTGGGGACATTTCTAAATACAATAAAATACATTCTGGAAACAAGATCTCTCCATTTGACTGACACCGTCCAGCGCCAGCATTTTGAATCACTAGGCCGTTGTCAATCAGCCGTCAGGACTGATGCATATGCTGTCTTATTACTTCTTCTTACTATAACTACTCTTACTTGTCTAATCGAACGCAAAAGGTGAAAACCAGTAAAGGTGTATCTGTGCCCAAGTATGTTCCTTCTAGAGTTCCACAGGGCTCGATCTTGGGACCTCTACTTTATTTGATTTTCACGTTTGACTTGCATAACAGTGTTGAGCATTGCGCAATCCAAACTTATGCAGACGATACACAGTTAACATTTAATTTGACTCTAGCAACTTCAATGAAATTTCTTATACACTTAATGTCGTCTTAGCTAATATTGATAATTTCTGCAAACGGCACTCACTGAAAATAAACCCTAGTAAATCGAATGCTATTGTCTTTAGTCCACATAATTTTCCAGTTAATGTTGTTGATCTAATCCAACTGTCTGTGAATCATACTGTCATACCCTTAGTTAACGAAGCAAAAAACCTGGGCGTTTTTGATAAAGACCTCCTTTTTAATCAGCACGTGAATGCCACCCTCAAATCCACATATATATCGTTAAAATTATTATATTCAAACCGGCACATTCTTAATTTCAAAACGCGGAAAAAACTTGTTGAGAGTCTTGTGTCTAAAATATTTTATTCGCTGGTTCTTTATTATCCTTGTATTGATTATAACACTAAATATAGACTGCAGAAAATCCAAAACAGTTGTTGTCGGTTCGTATATGGCCTCAGAAGGTATGATCACGTATCGTCTAAGATAAAAGAGCTAAAATGGCTAAAATTTGATAAACACTATACTTTCTCTTTGGGTGTATTTGTCCATAAATTGATTTCCACAAGGTCACCCATTTATCTTATGGACAAACTTGTACCTCGTGGTCAAGTCATTTCTAGAGCCCTACGACATAACCGTCTCTTCGGTATGCCATTCCACAGAACATGTATATTCCGAAGATGTTTTACGTACAATGCTATCAGGACTTACAACTCTGTCAACCAGGTACTCAAGTCCAAAAGCTTACCTGTTTTTAAAATTAAATACAAATCTGCTCTTTTAGAATTGCCTTTTTAAAAATCCCTGATGATTAGCCGACTGATTTTGTAGCTTTTGTAAATTTTCCATGCTTTATACATTCTGTAATTGTTCATTGTTTTCTTTTTATTTTTCTGTACTGTGCTATTGTCCTTATTATTATTATTATTTTTTCACTTCGTTTTTGAGGTTAAGTGGTAGAGTAGCCATGTGGCTAAACTTCGCCTCAATTCGAAGGTTTCAATAAAGACATTTATTTATTATTATTATAATTTCAGATTTGATTTGTACTGTATCAGGCAAGCAGAAATACAATCTAGTGCATGGGTGCATATTATATAGTTACGATATAGTAAAAGGTTACTTACATGTGCAGGTTGAAACGACGTTTAACTGAAGTAGGCAACCTTTTTTACATATACATCACCAAACGAATTATTTTCTTTTATCTTTGAACAAAATGAGCGTGCCCCATATTGCTTTTATAGTTGCTGGCTTACTAACGTTTTGACGCAAGGCGAGTAAACTTAGCCTCAGCTATGCTATATACGTTGTATACACTATTGCATACATTGTGTACGTGTGGTTTACATTGTATACCCATGTTATACCTTGTCGAAACGTAGATACTTAAAGTATACGCGTTCATCACTACCCTCTAGGGTAAATAACTGAATTCGTCAATTACCTAGGTTATGGTAATTTAAACACAAATGTGTGAGTCAGTATCCGAATATATTACCGTTTCCTGAATATTGCTGTAGGATAATACAATGGACAAAGTCTTTCTGTGTATGAACAAAAGTGTACAGAGACATTTTAGGGCCAACGGCGTTAGCAGATGCACTGATCCTCTTCAGATGACTCATCTTCAGAGACTTGAAGCTTCGCATAGCACATTAGCGGAACCCTCCGAGGATCCATATTGCACTCGCCGAAAGGTCTGACATATTTGGTGAAAATAATCATGAAATGCTCAGATTCCAGTACTTCATTGCGGGTGGTAGGCTGCTGACGCCATCATGATTCCAAAGAATGTGGATTCGGTATTTCCTCAGGATTACCGTACCATTAGTCTGCTGGCAGCTCTTCTACGCTCGCCCGAAAAGGTGATTTATCGTCACCTTGAGAATTTTTCTTCAGCTCACCATGTGATTTCTGACGTGCAATTAGGCTTTCGGTACGAGCGCAGCAACGAGCTACGGAGGGCTCACCCTCAGCATAAGTCCTGGCATCTTTTTGGATGTCTCAAAAGCTTTCGACTAAGATGTGACACGCGGGTCTCCTCTATAAGCTAATACAAAAGGGTTTTCCCTTTTGTCTTCTAAAACTACTGGAATCATTCCTTGAAGGAAGGAAGTTTCGCATCGAAATTAACACATCTTTTGTCAACAACGCGGCCAGTACGGTGTTCCTCAGGGCTCGATCCTAGGACCAATCATTCAATCGCTTTTGATCCACGACGTCCTTCGTCTCAGCAACTGTGGCGTCTACCTCTACGTTGAAGGACACTGCTCTTGTCGTACTGGTGATCTGGTTCACGATGGGTCGCAGAGTGCGGTGGATGAAGTACAAGAATCATACGAAAACGCAAGCTATTTATTGTACCCAGCCGAGGTTTCGGTAGACGGGGAATCGTATATCATAGAGAAATTCTGGCAAGTAGCTCGGGTGTCAACCTTGACCTGGCAGAAACATACAGCAGCGTAAATTCCAATTAGTAAGCCCAAAATTACACTATAACAAAACCTGAATCAAAACTTGTTTTGTTGGAAAGTCTAGGTGTCTCCCTTTAAATTAATATACTTCTGTGTTTCTTTGCTCTTCTCTTACCTTTTCTCTTTTTCCCTGAAATTGTTTCTGGGCAACCAGGACTGACAGATTCGACTAACGTATATTTACAGTGACGGATGGAAAAAAGTCCTATGGACCGCCCTGACAAACACATGACGTATAGTTCGTAGTTAGTTCTACAGTAATCAATAGTTATTAACTTACAGATCCATCGAAAACTTTCTCCAAGTATCCCGAATAGTTCAACTTTCTGTACAGCTAGTGCCTGAAGCCGAGCCCGGATTCTGATATTAGTATTCCTGTTGTATTATCCCTAAAACCTGCTTTATGTACGAACATATTCGTCGGCGAAGTGCGCTGTACAAATAACGAGGTTCGAAGCCTTGAAAGCGGCAGCAGACTGATCGTCGGAAGCCACGGTGAATGCCAAATGGGAAGGCGAGAGGAAGTCTCCTCTCTTCCCTTCCCAAAACCGAGCCGGATACAAGATGAGATTTGCATGGAGCTCGCGTTACATAAGGGCTTAGCCGTATAGCTCACTATTTATTAAAACGAACATTTTATGAATTCTGTTACAAGAATCCTATAACGGATGCAAGAGGATACGGAATATAAGTAGGAACTCATTTTCCATACACCACACATGATGTTACATGAAGAACATGAGAGATTGATGACTTCACAGAAGGCATTAGAGAATTACAAAATTCTGATTGAAACAATTTGGCTAAAATGTTTTAAAATGATGAATGGAACACCCTGTGTATTATTCGTTTTTCTTTATTTTTAGTAAGACTCTAAGCACATTTCATTTGTGTATCCTCATACTTAGGGTCGTATCGCCAGTCGTTCCTACAATTGTAGTGCACCTTATGGATCCCTTGATTTTCAAAGTATTTTCTCTCATTCAGAAAGGCTGGGGTATTTGTATATAGATTTCTACTGTGTCAGCGACAGCGCTGCCCTGTTGTGAGCTCTGTTTTCTTTTTAATATGTCGGAAATTTCAAGCTGCCTTACAGATGATATAAATCAAAGCATGAATTGTTCGTGCAAGCAGATATTTGTAACATAACCTGAAATAGAGTGCTGACGCGGAACAGTAGAAGATTATGAAAATCAAGGAGGCCATAAAGGCGTCCTACAGTTATTGTACCAACAGACCATCAAGTCTAACCATTTTTGCAATATTTCAAATTTTAATAAATGGCCGCTGATCTGCATACCATATGATTTTTAGCGGTTTCCTTATTAGAACGGACTTGTTTGGTACACTTACATGTGAGTTATATGAATAAAAAAAAGGCGGTTCAAAATATTAATTTCTCTAACAACAAAAATTATTGAGATACCCATACCATGAGATGGCCTAGCCGACCATTAATTCACTCAAGATTTTATGACTTTCTTCCCTGCTCCTGGGTGTATAATGAAAGGTGCCTTTTTGGTTGTTTATGAACTTTGTGGCATCACTTTATGACTATAGTTTTGATTACTAAGCCACTAAGTACGGCTACGAACACTTCCGGTTTTAAGCGTAGGACAAGGCAAACAATATTAATGATCTGTCGTTCAATTAAACGATTTTACACCGTCTTGTTTTCATAGTTATGATTATTCCAATGTTGAGAGCCATGTAGCTAATTCTAAGAAAAAACTTCTTACGTATTACGTATCTTCAAAAGCAGAATTATGTCGTTTTTTTAATATTATATATGTTTTTTGTGACATTATGTGGGTTTTTCTAAAGTTTTGTGTGATGCATCATTCCTAATTTTTTGTGATGTGGCTTAATTACACCCAACGCGGGTGCGGTGCTGATTTTCCAGAATGCTTTTCAAAGTTTTAAAAATCGCAAGAAACGTGGAAAACGGTAATGTATAACTTTGAACATATCCTCTCTTCAGAAAGGACAATACAAATAAGCCGTCTACCACAGCTAATAGATATATTTCATTAGCAGCATATTCAGTAATAATTTTCCCACATAGCAGATATCACTGATTTTATACACAGGCAGTCCAATACACGCAGACATTCAGATGTGATCTTCTCAACCACACATGTTTTCAGAGCATATCTCGGCATTCTGCAACCAATAAAGATGATGGGGATGTCGTTGAGCCATTCCTCCTTAGATGGACTCTCTTATGTCGCGCACAGCCTTTATAGCGACCAAGCGCTGAATGTAATATTTACACACTAGGACTGTCTAGGCAGCATTTTGTCAGTTTTCTGACGTTTTATAAGTATTTACGTAATAGCACTGCCATTCAGGATACCGAATATCATGAGAAACATAAGAAGGTGATCGGATAGGTCGAAAGCGTTCTGCTGTTGGTCAGCTCGATCTTCAGATTGCCACCTTCTAGGTCGTTCCCTAGAGATACGCCCAACTAGCAAAGTAGTGTTATAAGCTTTTGGTAAAAGAACCGTTCAGCCATAAAAGCTCTCTATTGTTGTTGCCTGGAACACCAAAATGCTGGCTTAATGTTGTGTGGAATGCAAATTTGCTTTCTGCAACATATTTGCTCCAAAATGAGGTGTTTAAAATATTCTTATAGCATAGGTATACAACGCCTTATAGGGAAAATTTTTAACTGTTGCATAAACGTTTATACAACTATTTTATACGGCATATTTGCACGTTAGTCAAAATCGTTGTGTTGTAGCATCCATGGTAACGTTTATAAAACAACCGGACCCTTGTTGTTTTGCTGTGCAATTACTACTTTAGCCAACAAATTGCTTCCAACGGAAGCACTTATACAACTGTTGCTTAGTAACTGTTAAAGGCTGTACATATGCTAAATATGTATCTTAAAAATCTAGACATCCTTTTGATCATTATCAAAATATGAATCAAATACGAAGCCCGTAGAAATTGGGTAACTACTTTGCACGATAATCACAATAAAATTTGCTGCGCAAGTAATTCAATAGCCCTATGTCACAGTGTAGAAGTTTATCATATACCTGTGTATGAAATTCACAATGGCCGATATGTAAGTAAGCAAGTTGACTGTAATGTATTAGTTATATATTCTTCACTTCGTCTATACAATACATAAGAAGGTTGGTTGCAATAAAGTAGAATCACGTAACAGAATAGTTGTATAGTTGACAAAAAACTGAATCTTGCACTGCAAATGTCCTATAGCGGCTGCAAGAGGCTTACACTTTTGTTGTATAACTGTTACTTGCAGCCCTTATACAACCTCTTAAATGACTGAAGTGTCCTATTAGGTGTGCCCATTCCACTTGTACAGCTGTTCTAAGAGGGTTTTGCCAATGTTCTTACAGTATACAAAGCTGTGTAAGGAAAACTATATAATCATTCTTGCAACTCTAATAGGAGTGATAATTGTTAGTTGGGCGCTTTAAAACCTGAAAGATGATAAATGATGATGATACGAGGGATGTCTTTTAGGTTTTGCATATGGAAAAAACCAACACGGCAGGTAGTTTTAAATGACTTTATTGTCTTTCGACGTATTCTCCACGAAGATTAATACACATGGGCTCGAACCAATTTTCGAAGCACTTATTCCACTCGTTTGCTGGCAGATCCAGAACGGCATTTTTGAATGCGTCAATTGCTTCTTCTGGTGACTGGAACCTTTGACGACGCAGTCTGTTTTTAATTTTCGGGAAAGTAAAGAAATCTTTAGGACTTAGATTAAGGACTATATGGAGGATGGTCCAATAATTCCACGTTTTCTTCCGTTAAATGACTTTTGGCAAACAAATGGTGGTATTACCAATCCGCAAGTAACAGCTATTTGCTCATTAAGAGGAATTGCTGTATATGACCCGCTTTTGACACAAATGTCGCGACCACCTTGCACTGATCAACACTTGTGAACATGTCTCTGGCATAACAAGTGGCTTGCACATTTAAAGTAGGTTTCCTTTTTCGGGTGATATACTCATCTTCATGGCGATTGGTTTCAGGATTCCTATATGTGTACAATCAATACACCAATTGCTGTCGGAAATTTTATACATGCCTTGCCATATCCGCTGGCCTCCATCAGTTCATGGTTGGTAGTTGGAAACTTGATCCATTCGCTCGACTGTGCACCTATGCTGTTCACAACTCTATCCACAGTCCGAGATAACGTTGCTTGACTAACCACCAAGTTCCTGACCAATACCTTGTTGATATCCAGAGCCACCGAGATAGCGTAGACATAGCAAAAGCATTTACTTCAAACTATTATAAATACCATCTGGAGGAATTTTCTTCAAAATTTGCAAGAACAAGTATATTCTTTGATTTACGAATACGGCTCAATGGTCACTGTCATTGATCTGTACGCTAAAAAATGGTAGCCTTGGTAGCCGAAACGTTAGTAAAGAGTAATTCCGATATACATGGTTCTATCAGCGTGAAAAAAAACAGGATGAGTTTCGAATGTTCTAACGCAATACTAATTGCATTGAAGATCAATACTAATGGTTTATCAACGTCACTTCGCCGGTGATAGCTCAGCACTGAGCAGAGCCATTCAGGCCATTACGTTTGCCCGTCACTTGTCATGACCATAACGGCGTTATCGCGCAACATCATCAGACATACAATAAAATTTGAGAACTCGTATCAGCCAGTTTAGCAGCTCTAATGGAGCACTTTGCGCTCCCGGCTTTATCGGCGTTTTTAGAGCACATGACCCAAATCTGTTTTAGCTAAACCCGCAAACAACTGAATGTATGCATAGACGCCACGATCTCATTGTCGCAGCAGCAGTTGGAAACGATGTGCTTTGAAAACGCGTCAAGAAGCAGCCTTGGCTTATGAAATAAGATAGTAGGGGATGCATCCTTACGTTTACAAGGGTAAAAATCAGAGAGGTGAGCATTTTAAGTTTACAAATATCTGAGAATTAAGTTTCATTTTGAAGAAAAACTAACAAGAGGAGTCTATTGTGTCATTTATCAGGAATATTTTTCCGAAAAATATATAAGTGGGGGTTCTCCTTTTCAGAAACAGCTACCCTTGAAATAACAAAGGTAATGTGTAGTGAAACGAGGGCGACCAAGTAAAAAAAATAATAGAAAAAGTACTCACTCTCCAGTTGACGAGAAGGGCTAAGTACGTCTCTGTCCGAAATCATACCGCTGCAACAGATAATGAAATCAGCTGCTGCGCTACCGAGCAGACGCCGGCGGTGGTGCAGACCACGAAACAGAGGTAACAAATATGACGGCGTTGCCGCGTTTTCAGTTTTTAGGTAAACGTACTTTATAGGTATTGTTCGAAGTTATCACCGTTTGATTCAAAAACACAGGTGCGTGCACGACGTAGTCAATCATCGGTGTAGGCTTTGAGAATGGAGTCCCTCCTCCGAATGAAAGCACCAGCTTTTTCAATTCTGAGACGAAGTTCGTCAACCGTATGCACTTCAGTTTGTACACTAAGCGTTTCATATCTCCCCAAAGAAAAAAATCACATGGTGTTAAGACTGGAGATCGCGGAGGCCACGCTACGGGTCCATTACGTCCGAATCACCTATTCGGAAATACCGCACTTCGTGTCTAAAATGGGGCGGTGCACCATCGTGCAGAAACCACATTGATTGTCTTGCACTTAATGGCACATCTTCTAACAAGGAAGGCAAAATTTTGCGTAAAAAGTCTAGGTATTGCATCCCGTCCAATCGATTTGGGAGAATAAATGGTCCAATGAGCATACCGTTCACCATGCCAGCCCAAACATTCACCGAAAATGTTTGTTGAAAATGTGCCGACGGACAGCGTGCGGATGTTCTACCGACCAAACATGAGTGTTGCGAAAGTTATTCACCCCATTACGCGTGAACGTAGATTCGTCTGTCACCAATATGCACTTCAAAAAGTCCGGATTATTGTTATGTT
This sequence comes from Acanthoscelides obtectus, assembly GCA_963669975.1. Lineage (NCBI taxonomy): Eukaryota > Metazoa > Arthropoda > Insecta > Coleoptera > Chrysomelidae > Acanthoscelides > Acanthoscelides obtectus. The sequence goes on along the minus strand of CAVLJG010000003.1, from coordinate 105,760,597 downwards.
GATGCAATAACCACTCACAAAACCGCACTCTTGCTGAAAATCGTCAGGTTGAAGGCCTTGTACACGTGGACATGAAACGGATACAGCTCCTCTCCACGCAGCGTTTGCCACACTTTAGTTTTGATACTTGCACTTCTCTAGCCACGTCTCTAGAGCTTGTTGTTTTTTAAAACGCAATCGATTATACGGGTTCGTTTACCTCTACACGCGTGACCGTAACCGTCGGTTCAAGGTTGCATACTGACCTGACACACTGACCCCGACCCAGTTCTGTCGTCGGGTTGAGCCAGTGACCTTGTACCACTCGGTGATGTCGCGGGGTCGCGGCTACAGGACGGTATTCAGATATTTTTGATGTTGCAGAGCCTTTATCTCGGTTCCCTTAAGACATTGGTGTATATGGTACTAAGAAAAATGCTGATGTTTTCAAGATCTACACGTCGTGTAAAGGAAAACCCCAACTTTGCGGACACCCTGTATTTTGGAAATTGTACCCGTTAATAAGAATTATCCTAGAGTCGTGAGTCACTTCGGGAACACTGTTAAACGTAGTCTAAATAATAATATAACTTATTTAAGATCACCTTCAATCAATTGTAATAAACCTGCTCCTAAATCGCAAAATATTATTTTGTAATTTATCATAATCAAAACACTTATTTTTCAAATTACGCATTAAAATAAATCGTAGACACCTGGCCACTCAGTATCACTCTTATTCAATATCACATTTCCCGCACGACCGTCATGCTTACGTTGAATGTGATACAGATCCCGCCGTGCTGTTTGAACCATATCATGGAGATGTATCCATCAAATTCTTGGAGCTTTGAGACCAAATGCTCTCTCAAGGTGTAGATTTTCACCCAATTTGGGACAAATTTCGAGTATGACATCACCATCACAATGAAGTCCTAACCTGTCCTCTCCTAAGTTATTAATAAGGAAACATCTACTCTTGCGAACTCTTTAGTAGTAATTTAAACTCTCAAGGAGTCAAGCTGCGACAATCTTCAAAAAGGTGACAATTCAAGAGCAAATTGTTAAAAAAACAAGGGTTTCGTTTGGAAGTGTTTTCGTCGATCTGGACATCTCAGGTATGCTATATTTTTTCATCATAAGCGGTCTTAGTTATATCTTGCTAGGGTTCCTCCTTTTCCATTTCTCCTCTCACGATACCCGCGGGTGTTTAGGCTGCTTCTAAGTAAAGTGCTTTCAGAAGTGATTTTTATATATATATATATATATATACTAAGTGACATAAATCCGATCACCCAGTTTAAATGGTTTTATTTTAATAAATTTTGTATAAGTACTTAATGAAGCATAATAAGTAAATGATAAAAATTTCAAAATGATTGCACTGCTTTAAAGCCCTTTGACCTTTAATAATGTGTGGATGCACCCTGATGTGCTACGCATTCTCCAACGCGCCTAGGCATCCTTCTGATCAGGTGGTCAATGTCCTCCTGTGGTATCTCATTCCAGGCAACCACCAACTCCTCTCGAAGTGCTTCTAGAGTCTGAGGAGGACGTTTGCAAATTCAGCAATCTCCTACCCATCATATCCCACACGTGCTCAATTGGGGATAAGTCGGGAGATCTTGGTGGCCATGGTAACAATGTGACATCATTATGTTGAAAGAAGTCTATTGTGACTCTTGCAACATGTGGTCGGGCATTATCTTGTTGGAAAGTTGGATCTGCCAGGGTGTCAAGATAGGGTAAAAGATGGGGTTCTAGAACTTCGTGGATATAACGCTGCGCGGTCATGTTACCTCTGATGAAGATTAAAGGTGACCTGGAACCATAAGCTATAGCACCCCAAACCATAACTCCAACAGTGTGATGAACATGTCTTTCAACAAAAAACTGTGGATTTCTCCTTTCACCAAGTCGTCTTCTAACCCTGGCACCACCATCGTGCATGCCTAAACAAAATCGAGACTCGTCACTAAAGACAATACTGTTCCATTCCTGATCCCAGAGTGACCGTTGTCTGCACCACTCAAGGCGATTACGTCGGTGTTCTCGAGTTAAAGGGAGGACCCAGTGTGGCCGGTATGAAAACAAGCCAAAACTTCTCATTCGTCGGTAAACACTTCGCATGCCAATAGGTCTTCCGTGTTCTACAAACCATTCATTTGCAATGGACCTGGTAGTGGAGAAACGGTCCCTTAAGGCCAATAATCTTAGGCAGCGATCTTCAAGGTCTGTTGTTCTACGGCGGCGTCCAGTGCCCCTTGCTCTTTGCGTACGGCCTTCTCGAAGCCATGCCTGACAACACCTAACCACAGTGTCTACACTTCTTTGCACTCTAACTGCAATTGCCCGAAAAGAAAGTCCAGCTTCCCGAAGTCCCACTATACGGCCCCTATCAAACTCACTAAGTTGACGAAATCGTACAGGTCTCCATACTCTAGGCATCGTAACCGATCGTAAAGGATGTCGAGAACCAAAATCCGCCAACGTTGATTCTTACTGCGGCTGAAATATTCATTTTTAGAGCGTTAGTGAATTAAAAAAAGCAGTATAAAAACCGGAATGTCCAACTGATAAGGCTGAAAATTTTTTCACTTGTTTTTTACAGTAAGATAAATACATTCACCAACTTTTATTAAAATAAAACCATTTAAACTGGGTGTTCGGATTTATATGTCACTTAGTATATTATAGGTGGTACCTACTCCCAAGTATTGCAAACTAGAATGGCATTCATGACCATCCAAGATTAAAAAGGGAAAAAGCCACTGCAAGCGTCTCCAAAACATGAGGAATGGTTTCGCTAGCTGGTTAGCTACTGGCACTGCTTTTTGGACAGTGTCAGCTCAGGAAGCATCCTATAATGTGAGATTGGGTACAACCTGGTCATGTCCAGGATGTGAGCAGGGGGATGAGGCAGGTTGAGTACTCCCTTAGCGACTGCAAAGTTATCCTGTCCATCCGGGAGACCAACCAGGAGAGGATGTGTTCTCGAACGTCGAATGGCCAATGTCGCATGCAACAAAACTTTTTTGACAATTCGACAAACGGCAGGTGGATAATCTGCTTGAAAATACTTACATTTTTCTACGTTAACTGCTACCTTTTCCTCACATCCGTCTCGAAAACAAATAACCTGACAAAAGTGACAGAACAAAGGCAAACGATGCTAAGAGTCACAAAAATAGAATCCCAGTGTCTCAAGCTAGAATATGCCGCATACGGGATTCCAGAATACCCTCCAGAATTCAAATTCCTCAGCGCAGTAGGACAGGATGCTCCCTAGGGAATGATCACAACTTCTGACAGCTGTTGACATTTGTTATACAAGTTTGTGAATGCATTCCTTTTCAGCAAAACAATATATCCCTAAGTTCTTCACATCATTTAACGTTCCTCCACAAATTCAACTTGGTCTTTAGAGGTGAGACTGATGGGGCACGAGGAGAGTTCTGCACTTTTCTCTTGAAGGCGAGTCGGGGAGCAACTTTTCTATTAGTGTTTAGAAAAAGCATAAAATTAAACTAAGGATTTTTTTATCTACACTAGAACTTATGTCCCATTAACCAGATCCGAATTTTTACTTAATTTCTATGAAACGCACACGAGAAAATAAAAATCCGCACGCCAATGTCTGATGAGCGTCGTTGCATGCGATTTTTCTCGTTCCGCGTTGCCTTTGAATACTTTTCCCATAATGCGCACTGTTTCTAGAACGCCGTCATTATTCTTATTGGTACCTCGCACCCGGTACATTTCCGAGAATCCGAAGCCGATTTTCACACACGGCAACTGAAAAGAAGGATGAAGTAATTTGGGTAAGGTAGGCGTGTCGCAATTCTTGGAACATAACTTGAATCTATCGAGATCGTTCTCGAAAGGCGCTATTAGAATTTCTTTTGACTATACAAAACGGGCAGTACAAGGATGACAGATTCGTATTATATTGACACGATTTCACTTTCATGAACAGACAAAATGCATAAGCACTCCTTGGCCAAGGGATAGATTTGTTATCAGAAAGTCTTAGGGTCGTATCGTCAGTCACTCGCCTCCTTGATTTTCATAGTTTTCTACTGTTGCGTGGCAGCACTCCATTTTGAGGTTATGTTACAAATATCTATTTGCATCAAATTGTTCATGCTTTTGATTTATATCATCTGTTATGTCAGCCTAAAATTTTCTACAATTCATATCAAATATCATAACAAGAGAATGCTGACGCTGACACCGAACAGTAGTTTGGAAATAGGCCAGAGAAAATAGTTTGAGAATCAAGGCGGCCTACAATCATACGAACGACTGACGATACGGCCGTTGAGGAATCAACATTTGGCCGTTTCCCCTGGCACTTTCACCTTGCATCTCTCATCTCAACCTGTCATGAATTTTAACGTTTTTAGCGTATACAATAACGAACCACTATCTAAATACGTCGATTGGACATGGTCAGGCATGCATGTAGGTGTTCTATCGTTTTTAGGATCCTTTATTACAAAGTCAAAATGCTTCCGTTCAAACCTTCTACGAACGAATTACCTGCCCACTCCCAACTCCAATCCTGGCAGGATTTAAAAAATAAATGATGCAGAAATGCATTCTACATGCAGCGTCACTCGTTATTTCATATTTGAAATGTATGCACGTCTTGTTTACTTGCGAGGCTATGCTCGGAGAGTGTATGAAACAGCTTCACCTGGAAGCTGAAATTTCTCGGAGAAACCGTCTAGTAGCAACATACCGCGATCAAAAAGGAAATCCGCAGTTTTTAACCCGCAGGGCAGATTATCCAAAGAGCGATTCTAAACGAACACACGGCGTGGGTAGCTTTGTACGCTAGGAAATGAAGCATGACGATATACATATGGGTGATTCCTCTCGTATTTTTTTAAAGTTCAATTATATCCAGTAACAGGTAGACCATAATAAAACCCCGGTTTATTTTTGTACGTACCTGCCATTTCGGCTGATGTATTTTTGTTTTTGTATGCTTATGCGAAACGAGCTCGCCGTCAGCTCTTTGACTCATCTCTCAACGACGTCCCAAAACTTAAGCCTAGACCATGCTGATGAGCTACTAAAAAGCACGAAACCGCTATCGATGGTTGGCTGTAAAGCAATATGTTAAGTTTTTTAGATGGCTAGTTGACCTCATACACTTTACCGCCAGAATCGTCAGCATCTAGCGGTCACAGTGGTTACTGGGCTATCAAACGCGAGCTGCGATCTTTACAGTACCAACCGCAGTGATTGATTCTAGTAATAGTTGGCCTTTACGCTGGCTTATTTCTATAGTTATTATGCCTCGGATAGATTGTTGCTATATTTCACTTAGTTGTCCCATGGTCCAAGCCGAGGCCGTACTCATGAGTTGCCAAGAAGCATGAAGCAGCTGGCCATGGTTGGCTGTCTGTAGTCGGATGCCTTATAATGTCTTGTTTTGATACAGGTGCAGTGGAGATCTGCGGACGGCATTCAACATTATTGCTCGTCCATGTAATCCCCAATGGCAAGGACATGTCGACATACCTGTATGTATACAGGGTGACTTTGAAGTTGAGTCATTAATTTTCAGATAATGATTGTAGAAGGAAGATAAACCGAAATATGTGTGTAAAAATAAAAAAAAATTAAAAAAAAATTGTTTACCTTGTTTTATAAAGTATCCTCCCGACAAGTATTTCAGTGCGGACCTGTATTTGATCGTGAGGTCTTTGAGCACCGGCATGCCCTCCTCTGTGAGGTCTTAAGTCACCTGATTCACGAGCCCGTTGTACTACATTAACAAAGGCACGAGGGGTTGGTTGCACTCGATTGGGAAACTGATCCGCATAAATATGTGCCATTTTTTATTTCGTTTGAGCCACGCAGCAAACACCACTATTCACTCACGCGTTACCGACTGACACATTGACTGAATAAAAACATCGTGATCAGCGTTTCAAATTCTTTCGCTTTTTTGTTTCCGATGCGATGAACCGATAAGGCGGAGTATATCCGTTGTTGCCAAGCACGAGCACATAATATTATTATTGAGACAGGGCGGTACTCAAACTTCTAAAGGGCTATAACTTTGTTACTTTAATTTTACCACAAAAATGTTAAAGGAAAAAAACATTTCTTTTGATCAAATCTACTCACTGTTGAAATAAATGACTCAACTTCGAAGTCACCCTATACATAATATATTAAACACAACTCAATATAGTTAGTATCAAACCAAATCAGTTACTTTTCTCCATGTAAATTTAGAAAGACCAGACATGTATAAGACAACAGAATGAAAATTGGCAGCATGTTTAAAAGTACTCACGTTGCCGCACATTTTGCAATATTTGAGGAGCAATTCACAATTCTTTGTCGCAGGTCTTCTAATGATGTTGGCTGAGTAGCAAAGATTTTGCTTTTTAAATGACCCGACATAAATAAATCGGGGGCCATTCAATGGCACCTCTTCTACCAATGCATCGATCGGGAAACGTCTGATCTAAATATTGTCGAACACGTAATGCGTAATGTGGTGGGGCACCATCCTATTTGAACATCAACCTATTCGAAACGTACGGCCGATCATTCTGATTTTCAATTATGGCTGTTATTGCAGAACCTATAGCGTCTTCCAGTAATTCCAAATATACTAAGTGACATATAAATCCGAACACCCAGTTTAAATGGTTTCATTTTAATAAAATTTTGTATAAGTACTTAACGAAGCATAATAAGTAAATGATAAAAATTTCAAAATGATTGCACTGCTTTAAAGCCCTTTGACCTTTAATAATGTGTGAATGCACCCTGATGTGCTACGCATTCTCCAACGCGCCTAGGCATGCTTCTGATCAGGTGGTCAATGTCCTCCTGTGGTATCTCATTCCAGGCAACCACAAACTCCTCTCGAAGTGCTTCTAGAGTCTGAGGAGGACGTTGCAAATTGAGCAATCGCCTACCCATCATATCCCACACGTGCTCAATTGGGAATAAGTCGGGAGATCTTGGTGGCCATGGTGACAATGTGACATCATTATGTTGAAAGAAGTCTATTGTGACTCTTGCAACATGTGGTCGGGCATTATCTTGTTGGAAAGTTGGATCTGCCAGGGTGTCAAGATAGGGTAAAAGATGGGGTTCTAGAACTTCGTGGATATAACGCTGCGCGTTCATGTTACCTCTGATGAAGATTAAAGGTGACCTGGAACCATAAGCTATAGCACCCCAAACCATAACTCCAACAGTGTGATGAACATGTCTTCCAACAAAAAACTGTTGATTCCTCCTTTCACGACGTCGCCTTCTAACCCTGGCACGACCATCGTGCATGCCTAAACAAAATCGAGACTCGTTACTAAAGACAATACTGTTCCATTCCTGATCCCAGAGTGACTGTTGTCTGCACCACTCAAGGCGATTACGTCGGTGTTCTCGACTTAAAGGGAGGACCCAGTGTGGCCGGTATGAAAACAAGCCAAAACTTCTCATTCGTCGGTAAACACTTCGCATGCCAATAGGTCTTCCGTGTTCTGCAAACCATTCATTTGCAATGGACCTGGTAGTGGAGAAACGGTCCCTTAAGGCCAATAATCTTAGGCGGCGATCTTCACGGTCTGTTGTTCTACGGCGGCGTCCAGTGCCCCTTGCTCTTTGCGTACGGCCTTCTCGAAGCCATGCCTGACAACACCTAACCACAGTGTCTACACTTCTTTGCACTCTAACTGCAATTGCCCGAAAAGAAAGTCCAGCTTCCCGAAGTCCCACTATACGGCCCCTATCAAACTCACTAAGTTGACGAAATCGTACAGGTCTCCGTACTCTAGGCATCGTAACCGTTCGTAAAGGATGTCAAGAACCAAAATCCGCCAACGTTGACTCTTTACTGCGGCTGAAATATTCATTTTTAGAGCGTTAGTGAATTAAAAAAAAGCAGTATAAAAACCAGAATGTCCAACTGATAAGGCTGAAAATTTTTTCACTTGTTATTTACAGTAAGATAAATACATTCACCAACTTTTATTAAAATAAAACCATTTAAACTGGGTGTTCGGATTTATATGTCACTTAGTATACATTTCACCGGTCAAATTTTCAGGTAAGAAAAAAGGACCAACTAAATGATCGCCTGATTATTTCCGAAAAATATTCCGATAATGTCAACTCTTTCTGCTGTGGAATATACCATGGTTAATTTATGAAATACAGCGTTACAAGTTATTTTAGAAACAAATTTTGGTCAAATCAATCGCAAACTATGTACTAAATTCCTATTTGAAATAAGTACGAGATAGTTCGTTATCTTTCTTCAAGAAATAACTTTTTTGCCACAAAAAAACGCTCCAATAGCTATTTTCAACAACAAAATGATAGACAAACCATAGGCGTAGTGAAGAAAAGCATTTACTTATTAAGTAAATTCTTTTAGTCGTATTTCTTCTGAAAGTAGTACAAACTAATCTGAGGTACCTATTAAAGACCACTTTATGCTTTAAATCAATAAATCCTCAAAACTACTGAACTGAATGTATGTATTTTACATCATTATAAAGAGAATTGAAAGACCTTTAAAGTAAGGTATCACTGGACCTCCCTCTCCATTTAAGATTTTAGGGTTGGTGTCACCCCCGCCTAGGGGGCTGCACGTGTTAACGTGATTTTTTGGCAAACTTGTGTCCTCCTCGAAAACAAAATCGACGGGTCTGAGCGTTTTTCAAAAAAAAACTGAGCTGTCAGTAAATGCGTCTTCGATGGGCCACCCTATATATATATATATATATACAAGTATATATATATATGAAAAATCAAAGCTTCCGCCTTTTGTTGGGTACTTCGACAAAATTTAAGCAAAGAGGACTCTTTATACTTTTTTAATTCTCTCTAGCTTTCAATGGACTTTGCCATCATCATCAGGAGAAGTAGTATGTGAGGATGTTGCTAATTGTTGTTTACGTATAGGATGAGGGAAACGTCCAGTAACATGGTGAGAGCTGGATAGATGGTACAATGGTCAAAATTATATAAAATATGACAAGAACAAGTTAAAAACAGATTAAAATTATTTAAAAAACATTAGAGCAATACATCGTGAAGCCACTTGATGATTGCACGATATATATATATATAATCAAAGTCTTATCTACTCGAAGGTGTAAGGTGTATCGTTCCATTTCTTTCTCGAATGTCCTCGTATTCCTTTTCTTTGAACTCTTGTTTTCCACACCCGTTTAGCTGGTCTACTTTCCTTCATGCGGTTCAGATGTCCAAACCATCATAGTTGTTGTACTTTAACTCTATGCAAGATTGCTTCTACTGCCAGTTCTGCCCTTACTATCATTTCTGATTTTGTCTCGTCTAGTTATTCCTTTGACTTTCCTTAAAAATTTCATATCTACTGCCTGCATCTTGCTCTTTAATCTGTTTGTTAGCATCCAACCTTCGCTACCATAAATTAATGTTGGCCTAAATATGGTCTTGTAAACAATCATCTTAGATTTTCCTTCTAATTTTTATGTTTCCAAGGAAGGCTTTGCTCATTGTACGATATGTCTTTACTGCTTTGTTAATTCTTTCATTTAGTTCAGCTTCCGTGCAAAAAACAATGTTAAAATATTAAGATCGAGGTAAAATCAAAGAATTATATACATAAATCAAGTTAAGTCTGTGTGTTAAAGCAGTATCTGTGCATATTATCGTGACATGAGCGTACCATTTTTAATTTTAGCACTTTTACTAGCACCTGCAAAAATAACACTGGACAACAAATTTTAGTTTTTTAATTGTATCTTGTGGAAAAAGTGCACTTCTTTGTTAATTTTGGGGCGCTGAATCCAAAAATGACAATGAAATAAAAAAATTAGTTGCGGTTTAGAAAAAAACTTTTTATTTTTAAGGATATATTAAAAAAAGTAACAAGATTCACATACTTATAAGAATCACTATATAGAGAGCGCGTCTTACTGTTCTTTTATGGATCGTTTCTGGAGCATCTCTACCAAGAGTCCAACAGTAGTCTGCAAGCATGGATGGATTCCACTTTCCCTGGTACCTTTTTTCCATTGTTGAAATATCCTGATGAAAACGTTCGCCGTGCTCATCACTTACGCCTCCGCAATTGTCAGGAAAAAAGTCCAGGTGTGAGTGTAGGAAATGTATCTTAAGAGACATATTACAGCCCATCTTTTGATACGATGACAGCATATTTTTGACAAGGGTTTTATAGTTGTCAGCTTTTCTATTTCCCAAGAAATTAGTGACCAACAGACGGAAATCATTCCAAGCAGTTTTTTCAATACCTGTTAAAGTGTTTTCAAACTGTGTATCTTTCAAAATATTTCGAATCTGTGGCCCAACAAAAATACCTTCTTTAACCTTTGCCTCACTTAGTCTTGGAAATTTCTGATTGAAAAGCTGACCCATCTCTATCTAATGCCTTGACAAAGTTTTTCATGAGGCCCAACTTGATATGCAGTGGTGGTAATAAAATTTTTTTCGAATCTACTAATGGCATATGCTGTACATTTTTTTGACCTGGTTCTAGGAATTGACGAGCAGGCCAGTTTTGTCTGGTGTAATGAAGTACCTTTGCCCGACTGTCCCATTCACACAAAAAACAGCAAAACTTTGTGTAGCCTAGCTGCAGCTCAAGTAAACGTGCAACAACTTTCAAATCGCCACAAATATGCCATTGGTGCTCATCGTATTTTATGCATGTCAATAGGTACTTCATATTGTCATATGATTCTTTCATGCGAACTGCATACCCTACAGGAAGAGATGGTAAAATATTTCCAATATGCAATAACACTGCCTTTAAACTCAATGTTGAACTGTCTATAAACAATCTCCATTCTTCTGGGTTATAGTTTATATTTAAAGCCGCCAGTAAGCCGTTAATGTTACTGCAGAAAACCAAGTTATTCTCCATATTGAAAAATGGTTCCAAGTCTTTGTCGCGTTTACGAAAAACACATACCGAAACATCGTCTTCTAACAAGTTCCACTGCTGCAGTCTTGATCCAAGTAGGATTTTCGTCACTGTGAGGCACAGGTCTCATCGCAGATGGTATGTTTGGGTAGTTAATAATCGATTTTTTTTTCTTGGACATACCTGTGGCTTGTCCAACACAAGGTACCATGCAAAAGTGACAATCATTAATATGATTTGTAGGCTCTCTCCAAACCATTGGGACAGCAAAGCGCATAGACCGTTTTTTGCCATTTAACCAGCTCCTCAGACTTGAAGCACATGTAGTACAGCAGATGTAGGGTGCCCACTGTTTGTCTTGATCACCTAGTTTACAACCAAAATAAAGCTGATATGCCTTTGTTATTAGTGGAGTAATAGACCGTCTCTGAGACGCAAAAGTCACATCACCACACACGTAACAAAACTGATCTGGATTGTTTACACACTTTCGAACGCTGTCGGCCAACTGAGGAAAAAATGGCTAATATAAAACAATATAATGTACACGTATGTATAACGTAACACAATCATGCCGATTACATCATCTTTCCTTGCCGAATCTAAAAATGTAGCACGTGCATTCTTGTGAATTACAGTATATTAACACTGTCACAGCAGGAACACATATAATTACGGTATTTCTAAAACTTGAACTAATATTGAAAAAATTAGTTTCATTCCGGTTTTAGCACATTAAAAATAGTAATATTTTGTTGATTTTATTTAGGATATTTTTTGGCTGTTGATCAGTAATCAACGGACAATATCTATAGTTTTTTGTCAAAATTATAGTGAGTGTCTTGTGGAAGTGCATGAAAGCAGAGGTCCGTTATTAACCAATTCATGTGTGCGTTTAAGATCAGTTTGTCCAGCGTGCATTTTTTCTGTGGTGTTTTAGCTCCGCGCATGATTCATTTAGTCGATTTGCTTACTAATTTCGTATGGCATTGGTGACGTAACCGCCAAAGACCACGAAAAGAACTATAGCCTCTCTTTGTTACCATCTTTCAACTTAAAAGGTGTTGCACCATCGTTCACAGAGAGATACTCCAGGTACTACAGTCAAAGAACAAACCAGCAAATAGTTTTCCAATTGCCGCATACTTTCGCTAGAATGGCCCGAAGCCGCAGCATTTACCTGGCGAAAGGTAAAGCTGTCGGACACACTTGAAGCTTGCGGTTGATTCCCCTGCTAGGTAAACAACGGTTTACATAAATTTCCAGCTTCGCCGCATTTTACTGCCTGCTTCGGCATAAAACGCGAAACCGCCCAACTATATAAATCGCTGGAGTTAATTATCCGAAAAATCTCCGAGAGCAGCTGTGATAGTCTGAGAAGTTTGGTGAACGTGATTTTCAGGTTTAAGCTCTCGTACACACTGCTTTGTTGGAGAATTATGCTAGTATGTGTTCTTTATTTACTCCCGGAATATGCTGTTCATACAACAAAGTTCACCTAACTGCCAGGCCTGATTATATTATTGACCCGCGGAAATGAAGACAGTTTTGACGGAACAGATCTAAGATATATGATCTATTTGTCATAATAAATTGAAAAACACTTCATAAATATCCTGGTATAGCTTAGAAACCTATTTTTATATTTGAGTCCGTACACAAAACTTTGCGGCTATAGCACAAATAGTCATTGATGTTTGCCTTAACACTGCTAAATTCTACTTAACCCTGGAGCGCTTAGGCGAATAGCACGGCTATAGTTGCTTAGGCGGGGTTACCAATAACCCCAGTGATATATTCCTATTTAATGAACAAAATATAATATAGACACTTTTGTTTCAATAATAAAACATTTATTTCAAACACTCGGTACATATTTCAGCTCGATGATTACTGCAAACAGCCTTGAAACATTTCGCACAGGCAGTTTTTGTTGTTCTTGGACATAAAATGCAGCGAGTCTGTTTTAGCAATTTTGCTGGAGGTGGATCAACTTTTTCTTCTGTTTTCATATCTATATATATATATAATCATTATTGATTCTTTCAATTTTCGAGGTATTGGTTTTGTCAAACGTCTTTCCATATGAGGCCTGACCAGTTGTAGTCCAAGTTCAAATAGGTATTTTCGGCGAACACTTTTCTGTCTATCACGCTTAACAATTTGGAAAATAATGTTGGAGTTAATGCCTGCTTGATCCATTATACCATAAAAAAAGCGTAATGGCCACCTGGGTGTTTTGCGGAATACCGAATATGTGTGCACCATCTGGTCAAAGGTATCGACACCTCCTTTGGTAGAATTGTAAAAATTTATTATCTCGGGTTTTTTATTTTCATCTATTGTACTACCAGAATGCCGATAAAAGTAGCACAGATTTAGACTTCTTGGGTGTGAAGGACACCAAGGTTTTTTGGTTGTCGAATCCAAATTGAGAAGACATAATTTCCTTTCGTTTGTTTGGGAGAAATGATGAAGGAATTTCCCTCTTGTTTTTTCTGAGAGTACCCACAATGGTCAAATTGTAGTCAACAAGCATTTTGTCAGCCAGTGGGATGGAAGTAAACCAATTGTCCATCGTCAAATTGCGTCCGGTTCCGTGAATGGGTTCTGTCATTTTTCTTACGTAATAAGCTGGGAGAGGTTCTTTATCTGGCCTATTTTTCTTTGCCGATATGTGGAATAGCAGTTACCATATAATATGTGCGTGAACCGCACATCGTTACAACTTTGATTCCATATTTGTCAGGTTTTGATGAAATATATACTCTAAAAGGGCAATTGCCTCGAAATCCCAATAACTGTTCGTCGATGGTACAATAACTGTGAGGAGTATAGTATTTTGTACAGTTAGATATAAACATTATTTCCCATATATTACGTACTGGAGAAAATTTATCCTCTCGGTCTCTCGTGGTTTTTTCGTCAAATCTGAGGCAAGATATCAAAAATTTGTTTCACTCATTACGCATCGATACACTTCTGGTCCATGCTTTGACCACATTTCTGCTGTAGTTAGATGATTGTCTTTTCTACAACCTGTCATATAAAGCAGTCCTATCAAAGCCAAGATCTCTTCAACGTCTGTCTCGTTAACAAAGCCACAATTAGCAACATATTTCCCTCTTTGTCGTTCTATTTCCATATTTGTATGCACCATTATAATATCTATAACATTCGCGCTAAAAAATAACTTCCATGCCTCTAATTCCGTTGAAATATTTTTGGCCGCACCTTTTGGTCCTGGAATACATGAAACAATGTTTCGCTTAGGTGTTCGAGTACGACATGGAAGCTCAGTGCTCCAAATATGTCCATTTTTTCCTTTTATTACTTTGCCAGGAAGTTGTTGTTCTGACTCACTCTCTACTTCACTATCATCCGTTGAGTAGGTGCTCTCCCTGTCGGACTGAATTGAAACATGGTCGTCATAGTCAGTGCCGTCATTATCTCAATCAGGTTCATTGTCGAGTTCTTCATTCCATCGTAACAGAGTTTCTTCAAATTTGAGATCATCTGGTCGGACATCCATCTAAATAAATTGCGTAATCTAGTGTGTGGAATGAAATAAAAATACCAGTTTAAGCTTACCTGGGGTTACTCGTCACCCCAAACACAAAATATCATATAAACTATTGCACTGAACAAAAATGTGCGACCAACAACACACACACGTTAACCTCAAATGAACATAGCGGGATCTCCGATGTTGCCAATTTATGCACAAAAAATTAGTGAACATTTGAATTTTCTTTGGGGCGATGCGAAACCCCACTAAGCATTACAGGGTTAATAAGCTTTGTGAACAGGCATACATTACATGTCAGAATCTTTACTCTTTGAAAAACGTCGGGTAAATATTAATTTCACTTGAATCCCCTGCGAAATAATCGTTCGTTCCAACTGTTCATGTGCTTTGGCTTAAGAGCTTAAGAGCGTGCGCCCTCTGCTGGGCGGTGCCTTGACTACCAAGTCAGTAAAACTGAAGCCACACTGTGCCGTGACGACTAAGAAGTGAGGAGTAGATCCATAGCAAAGCGAAGCATTTTTTAAAATTCGTGATCTTTTACTATTTCTTTTATTATGCAAATTTCGAACAACCCCTTTTGACGAGTCCTAAATACAGTTAAAATAAATGACTCAACTTTGAAAATACCCTGTATATTAAGAAAGGATCATACATTTATCACAAATAGCATAATTCCAAACACGAGGGATGTCTTTTCAGTTTTGCATATAGAAACATAGTAGGCCGCGCGGATCGAACGTCAGTACTGAATCTTAACCTCACTCTTTAGTAAACTTAAATTCAAAGTTTCACAACAATACGTGCAGCGTTCTCACTACAGTGAATTTTTAGGTGTCACCAAGTCATTAGAAAAATGGAACTCAACCGAGAACATTTTCGCGCCATAATTTATTACAACTTTCAGAGACAATTATCGCAACAAGAATGCCTTGCCGAGTTACTGTCTGTTTTGGATCTGCCAGCAAATGGAATAAGTGCTTCGAAAATTGGTTCGAGCGCATGCAGATATGTATTAATCTTCGTAGAGAATACTTCGAGAAACGATAAAGTCATTTAAAACTACCTACCGTGTTGTTTTATTTCCATATGCAAAACTTAAAAGACATGCCTCGTACATATTTGGACGTCTATTGACGTTAACGTCTGATCATGAATTGACGTATTTTACTGCTTATATCTTTAGACACGATGGCCAGCCTAACTAGCGCCATCTACCTCTAGCTTTTCAGGGAACGCTCCATTGCTGTCGTGATGAGGATTTGCGTTAAAAAGTCTAGTCTCTTCTTACTATTTCTAAAGTTAAAGTTTCTGTTGGACTGTATTATAAGGGCGACCTCTATCGCCACCGCAGACTTCAACAGACCGACCGAGCGACCGGGGTCACGGTCGACAAGCTGCTGAACGATCTGGGACGAAGCTGAAGCTCAGCTACTGCTGCGGACGGGTTCTGGTTTACGCGTGAAAGGCACCTCAGCTTTGTGCGACTGAAAGAATGGAAGCGACTCATTTTCTCCCGTGCGATTCCAGCTAGGGTACAATTAACGTTATTACTCCTTTGGGGATATTAAGGAATTTGTTGAATCGACACAGCAGAGAACAATTGAGTGTTTGCCTGCCAGAAAGATTTGTAAAAATTCGAGTACATGAATCGACGGAGTATCCTGTCACGCATTCGTTTAGTACATCGACGTCGCTTTTTTCTATCGGTGTGGTGAAGGGTTATGTGTCTTTGCGGTCCCCACATTTTAGATGTGCTACACCTGCAACACATTTTCAAAAAGTCGAGCACAGAAGAACTAAAATATCACATATAGGGGAGATTCGGGTAAAGTGGACACCTTAAGCTTAATGTCAATTCATACAGAACTAAAAAAACCATCTAAAATGATTATATATTTATCTTCACAAGATAAACAGTGATTCTCAGTTATAGATATCAAAAAACAGAAAGGGGCAAATTATCCACTGTACCGCTCTTCTTTTAACCTATCCTTTATGGTAACCAGAAGCACAACTATCTTCTCTGGCATCCATTCTTGTTGCTCAAACATATACTAAGTGACATATAAATCCGAACACCCAGTTTAAATGGTTTTATTTTAATAAAATTTTGTATAAGTACTTAATGAAGCATAATAAGTAAATGATAAAAATTTCAAAATGATTGCACTGCTTTAAAGCCCTTTGACCTTTTATAATGTGTGGATGCACCCTGATGTGCTACGCATTCTCCAACGCGCCTAGGCATGCTTCTGATCAGGTGGTCAATGTCCTCCTGTGGTATCTCATTCCAGGTAACCACCAACTCCTCTCGAAGTGCTTCTAGAGTCTGAGGAATACGTTGCAAATTGAGCAATCTCCTACCCATCATATCCCACACGTGCTCAATTGGGGATAAGTCGGGAGATCTTGGTGGCCATGGTAACAATGTGACATCATTATGTTGAAAGAAGTCTATTGTGACTCTTGCAACATGTGGTCGGGCATTATCTTGTTGGAAAGTTGGATCTGCCAGGGTGTCAAGATAGGGTAAAAGATGGGGTTCTAGAACTTCGTGGATATAACGCTGCGCGTTCATGTTACCTCTGATGTAGATTAAAGGTGACCTGGAACCATAAGCTATAGCACCCCAAACCATAACTCCAACAGTGTGATGAACATGTCTTTCAACAAAAAACTGTGGATTCCTCCTTTCACCACGTCGCCTTCTAACCCTGGCACGACCATCGTGCATGCCTAAACAAAATCGAGACTCGTCACTAAAGACAATACTGTTCCATTCCTGATCCCAGAGTAACCGTTGTCTGCACCACTCAAGGCGATTACGTCGGTGTTCTCGAGTCAAAGGGAGGACCCAGTGTGTTGTTCTACGGCGGCGTCCAGTGCCCCTTGCTCTTTGCGTACGGCATTCTCGAAGCCATGCCTGACAACACCTAACCACAGTGTCTACACTTCTTTGCACTCTAACTGCAATTGCCCGAAAAGAAAGTCCAGCTTTCCGAAGTCCCACTATACGGCCCCTATCAAACTCACTAAGTTGACGAAATCGTACAGGTCTCCGTGCTCTAAGCATCGTAACCGATCGTAAAGGATGTCAAGAACCAAAATCCGCCAACGTTGATTCTTTACTGCGGCTGAAATATTCATTTTTAGAGCGTTAGTGAATTAAAAAAAAGCAGAATAAAAACCGGAATGTCCAACTGATAAGGCTGAAAATTTTTTCACTTGTTATTTACAGTAAGATAAATACATTCACCAACTTTTATTAAAATAAAGCCATTTAAACTGGGTGTTCGGATTTATATGTCACTTAGTACATATATATATATATTATATATATTATTATAATACATTATTTCCTTATTTAATGCGAGTTACCCTGTAAGATACTGTAACCAGCCGTAATAGCCCGCGTGTTATGGTGCATACCTATTTTACCGAAGCCAAATGAAGAGATATCTCCTTAAAACACTTACAGTCACTTACTTAGCGAAAACTTCCCAGTTCCGCACCGTTATACAAAATCTTTATTAATAGCAGTCGCAACTTCCATTAGAAGAAGTACATTTCGGCGGCAAATGTATACCTGTGATACACGGGCGAAGACAGAAGCGTAGTTTGGAAAAACGATGGGGCGGCTCGTGGCAAAATAAAACAGGTGTTCTGCAAATCCGAACATACCTATTTTTTATATGTCAGTTCGATCCTGCGCTGCTTTTTGGCAGCAAATTTGTCGATCACCTTCCCGTTGAAATTTTCCATGGTCGAAATAAATGCCTTTTCAATGGACAGCATCGACAACGCTGTAAGGCGATCCTGGGTCATAGTATTACGAAGAAAGTCTTGATTCTTTTCAATGTTGAGAAATTTCGCCTCTGATGTTGACATAGGAGTTGTAACAATAATTTCTAATAGCTTTTTTGTTTCTTTTAGTGTTTCTCCCAAACTATTTTGTATCAAAAAATTCATAAGAGACACAGTTCCATGTAAATCTCTGCAATCTTTCCATGCATAAATAACAGACAACTCTGTCTCTAAACGACACTTTTCTAATCCGGGATAAGCCAAGCAGGTAGTTTCCAACTTGTCATCAGGAAACTTACCACAGTATTCCCCAAAGTGTTCGGGGAAGAAAAGGGATGCGGCTACCAAATGATCTTTGAATTGAAATCTGTCATTTGCAGAATTCACTATATTGCCGCATACTTCTAATGCGGCAACTCGGTGATCGTGACTGCTATTATTACGTCATCTCCTTTTGTTGCCTTCGAAGTTCCTTTAAATATTGGAGCATTTTTTATGTCTTATATTTCCGGGTTTTGGGAGCTCTCGGTTTCGTCGTGGTCCCGTAGCGCCAATTCAAATGCTCCGCAAAATTTTATACAATCGATTATTTTTTATAGAACGTACCTGTTTTTGTAACGGTATCATTATGCTGTTGTATATTTCTCCAATAGACTGAATCTAACTGAGCTCTGATGTTAACAGTCCTCAATACAGCCAATTCCATCGAATTATGAAGATGTGTTTTAGAGTTTCCATGCTTCTTAATTCATTCACTCAGGTGCACTAAATCTGTAACACCTACCTGCGTCCAAGCTTTGTCACCCCTGAAAAGTATGCAAGGAAAGAAGAAAAGGGCATTCTTCCTGTTGCACCCACAAATCCAGTCATTTCTTAGCCTTTGCCCCGACTAACGCCCTGTGTTTCTATAAATATGTCCGGCAGCGGTCGACCTGACACCTTCAGCTCACTTTTTTCTTCAAATGTGAATTTCCAGAATCGTTTCACGCTGATAAGTCTGTCAACCACATCCATTGTCTTGCACTACCCTTCAACATAGCCACAGTCAGTCAGTGAGTCACTAATCACTCAACGTAAGACCCAAAATACCTGAATAAAAAATTTTTCGCATTCAAATTTTAAGCCACGTCACGCGACAGATCAATATGCCAATACCGAGGACCGAGCACCGACCGACCAATCAGATATCGTACTTCGCATTAGATCTGTACGGATCTGCATAGATTGCAGCACATGCTTATGCTTAAATCGCGCATTTGATTTTGTAGAGAGAGACAAAAGCAAGCGCGTGCGGCTTGTGTTGAAGTAGTGCACAGACCCTTTTCAAGTGGCCCATGAATAATGTTACGCTGCGGTCACGACGAAAATGACAAGTACACAATTGGTCGATTATAATGCTTTCTCAGTACAAAACAGACTCGACGCCGTGTCTTGCGGGGGCAGCGTTGCCGGTATTGTTTCTATTTCTGTGATAACATGGAAAATAAATAATGATCAAATTACTACTGCTTTTTCCTGGTAATACAAATGTTTTGGCAGTTCTGCAGCTCTGCAGAACTTAAGGGCCAGCCGCCCCTGTCTGCAAACACAGAAGTAGATTTCTCGTGAGAATATTGACACTAATATGACGAATTTACGAGAGTAAGTATGTATCCTCTCAAAGGACAGGAAATGACCTATAAACGAGATAACTAGCCAAGCGGTATAGTAAATTGTACAGCTCCTAAGTAAATCGATAAAGCATTCAGAATTTTCATTGGTCTCCGAAGTGAGAGCATTATTTTTGAAGAGGGGCTAACATCTGACACTTAGCTGAAACTTATCCTGTGGCTGTCTCGCTGATAAATGTTTTGTTGACCGCCAAGTAGAACTTTAGATGTTGAATGGAAAGTTAGGATAGTCACAATATACGGGATTGTCAGAGAATCTTTAAGGTCAATCGTATGAAAGAGGAAATTGGCATTGTGGACGCTCCATTGGTACTCTCACTCTAACAGATCTCGACGAGGTTCAAAGCCGGTCGAGCTGTTACTGGAACACATTGTATTTTAGCAGCAAAGACAAGTGACCTGTCATCTAAAAGACAAACGAATAGGATATATTGTGAAAAATAAGGCAAAGGTGACTTGCCAACGATGAATAATTTCGCCAATCGTGGTACTGTTTGGTGACAGCAGGAAACTATAGTCTCTGGGCCTCTCTGAAAGACAGCAACTGCTTCGATTAAGAAGTTATACTAAGTGACATATAAATCCGAACACCCAGTTTAAATGGTTTTATTTTAATAAAATTTTGTATAAGTACTTAATGAAGCATAATAAGTAAATGATGAAAATTTCAAAATGATTGCACTGCTTTAAAGCCCTTTGACCTTTAATAATGTGTGGATGCACCCTGATGTGCTACGCATTCTCCAACGCGCTTAGGCATGCTTCTGATCAGGTGGTCAATGTCCTCCTGTGGTATCTCATTCCAGGCAACCACCAACTCCTCTCGAAGTGCTTCTAGAGCCTGAGGAGGATGTTGCAAATTGAGCAATCTCCTACCCATCATATCCCACACGTGCACAATTGGGGATAAGTCGGGAGATCTTGGTGGCCATGGTAACAATGTGACATCATTATGTTGAAAGAAGTCTATTGTGACTCTTGCAACATGTGGTCGGGCAGTATCTTGTTGGAAAGTTGGATCTACCAGGGTGTCAAGATAGGGTAAAAGATGGGGTTCTAGAACTTCGTGAATATAACGCTGCGCGTTCATGTTACCTCTGATGAAGATTAAAGGTGACCTGGAACCATAAGATATAGCACCCCAAACCATAACTCCAACAGTGTGATGAACATGTCTTTCAACAAAAAACTGTGTATTCCTCCTTTCACCACGTCGCCTTCTAACCCTGGCACGACCATCGTGCATACTGTTCCATTCCTGATCCCAGAGTTGTCTGCACCACTCAAGGCGATTACGTCAGTGTTCTCGAGTTAAAGCTAGGACCCAGTGTGGCCGGTATGAAAACAAGCCAAAACTTCTCATTCGTCGGTAAACACTTCGCATGCCAATAGGTCTTCCATGTTCTGCAAACCATTCATTTGCAATGGACCAGGTAGTGGAGAAACGGTCCCTTAAGACCAATAATCTTAGGCGGCGATCTTCACGGTCTGTTGTTCTACGGCGGCGTCCAGTGCCCCTTGCTCTTTGCGTACGGCCTTCTCGAAGCCATGCCTGACAACACCTAACCACAGTGTCTACACTTCTTTGCACTCTAACTGCAATTGCCCGAAAAGAAAGTCCAGCTTCCCGAAGTCCCACTATACGGCCCCTATCAAACTCACTAAGTTGACGAAATTGTACAGGTCTCCGTACTCTAGGCATCGTAACCGATCGTAAAGGATGTCAAAAACCAAAATCCGCCAACGTTGATTCTTTACTGCGGCTGAAATATTCATTTTTAAAGCGTTAGTGAATTAAAAAAAAGCAGTATAAAAACCGGAATGTCCAACTGATAAGGCTGAAAATTTTTTCACTTGTTATTTACAGTAAGATAAATACATTCACCAACTTTTATTAAAATAAAACCATTTAAACTGGGTGTTCAGATTTATATGTCACTTAGTATATATTGACATTGTCATTTTTTATTTACTTTGAAAAATTTAAACTGACGTGACGAAAACGTTGTAAACTGTCAATTTAACATCTGTAGTTTCATTTGGAGGCTAGCAAAACGAGGAGATTTCTCTGGAGCTTATTAGATTTCATCGTACTTTCTTGGATCCTTTTGTGTCCGCACTGGAAAAAATCGTAACATCTACTGAAAAATTATCAAGCACAAGGAATAGTAGCGACAGAAATGTGCCTCCTTGAATAACCTCGGACTCACTGGCCTTTGCCTGACTTCCTTGAACTACCTCAGGTCTTCTTCCATTGGGATTTAAAATCTTCCTGTATTATTTTTTATATTACAGCTAAAGATTCCTCAAACTAAATTGAAATGCACACTATGATTTGTAGCAATGCATCTATGGATCCAGTTAGTAATATTAGCTTGATCGTTCACTGCAATGTGGTCGGACACTTCCAAATGTTTTTGAATCTCTAATGATTCCTGAAGTTCAAACCACGCATTGTATTGTGTCATGCCTAATTTAAAAATAACGTCTAAAAGGTGATTTTTCATATTTATTGTCTACTTAAATGACTTATTCAAAATTAACAGTATTGGAAAGATTATATGTTTTGCAGACGACACCCTCATATTATATAAAGCTGATGACTGGAGTACACTGAAGCAAATCACTGAAAAAGATTTTACGAGGATCATTGACTGGTTTGATAGTGATATTTTAACAGTTTACTTCAGAAAAATATTTATTGCATTTGTGTCCTATTCAGAATTTTTACCTAGCTTGGAACAAATTTCCGTTAAATGTCATGGCCAGAAAACAAGAATCGATAGAGTTAACACTTTAAAATATCTCGGAATATTTATAGACTCACATTTAAGGTGGAATAACCATAATACATATGAGCATAACCCACGATTTCGAATAGGCCCATCTAATATCCAAAACATTATTCAAAAAATTCTTAGTAGCTAAATTATATAATGTAGTACCAAACGAAATGAAAACACGCATATTTGTAAAAAAAATTAGACGAAAATTATTATATTATATTATTATACAGGGTGGCGCATCGAAAACGAAACAGACGCATTTACTGGCAATTCCTTATCTTTCTTCAAGAAATAACTTCTTTGCCACAAAAAAACGCTCCAATAGCTATTTTCAACAACAAAATGTTAAACAAACCATGGGCGTAGTGAAGAAAAGCATTTACTTATTAAGTAAATTCTTTTAGTCAAATTTCTTCTGAAAGTAGTACAAACTAATCTGATGTACCTATTGAAGTCTACTTTAAGGTTTAAATCAATCAATCTTCAAAACTACTGAACTGAAGTACATTAATTTTATATCATTATAAAGGGAATTGAAAGACCTTTAAGATAAGGTATCACTCGAGCTCCATTTCTACTTAAGATTTTGGGGGTGGTGACATCCCCGCTTAGGCGGCTGCACGTGCTAACGTGATTTTTTGCCAAACTTGTGTCCCCCTCGAAAACAAAATCCACGGGTCTGAGCGTTTAAAAAAAAACTGAGCTGCCAGTAAATGCATCTGTTTCGTTTTCGATGCGCCACCCTGTATATTGCCGACCACCACAGATGTTGGATTGACAGCTGACTAACGCTTAGAGTACCTCAGTTGCCGTTTTCAATGTTGCATCTTTAGATAACCTTACACGTCAAATCCTAAACGCTAAAATCTTTAGTCGTCAGCCAGCAATAGCACCAACTTTTTCTCCATACCTTTGGGTACGCCATTGGTACGTGGGAAGTCCGCTCAAGCTGATTGGAGCGATTTGTCTCCTGGAGTGGCGGTATGATAAACAGCAGCTCATTCCTTCGCGAGCTGCTTGCGCGGCAATGCGTGTACACTTTGCAGATAAGAAGATCAGGATGGGCATAACTCTCGCAAGAGTCTCGAGCCTGCACCGTTAACTAATACGACAGGTGATGGAAATGTACGCGGTACTATTAGGATTTGCTTATAAAGAGCAAGATCTCTTAGATATATGTTAATATTAATTGTGTAATTTCATATATATAAAGCAACAGGAGTATCAGTTGCCATTATTACTAGCATTTTTCAAAAGGGTTAAGAATGCCGGAAGCAATGACAAGAACAAGCAACGTTTTCTGGTTAAATTAGTACTGCACGAAAGCGCAAATTTCCCGTGACAGACCTGTCAAACGAGAATTTCACTACTGAAGATATAAGAAACATTATCTATAATTTCCATTTAACAAACTCATCTCGAGTAACAATCGGAGCGCTTAGGAAGAAACTGGAAGAATATTTCGATTGGTATGGTAGCGAAAGATCTTTGAGAAGAATCGTTAAACAACGCGGCTTCAAATGAAAAAAAACACAGAATCATAGAAAACTACTCATAGAGAAATGGGACATTCGTCAGCTAAGAATCGGCTATCTACAGAAAAACGAGTACTTCCGAGAACAAGGCTGCAAAATTATATACCTAGATGAGTCCTACATAGATGCCGGACATACTAGGGCTAAAAGTTGGGTTGATGGCAGTAAGTGGGGTCTCTTTTCCAAAGGAAACGATGTGATAATGTCATCAAAATCGAAACGGGAACATAAAGTAGACGCTACATCTGAAGAATTTATTATTAACATCGGGGATGATGACAGCGATAGTGACAGTGATGTGGAAGATAGCGAGTCCTTACCCTCCTAAAGAAATCTAGCATGCGTTTACAAGCAAGATAAGGACAACATTTGATATTTTGCAGGTTAAAGGTAAATATCCTATTAGATATATTCATGTTTCGGATATATTTAAGTAAACATTAGGCTTTCAAACTGCCCTGACTCTTTTAATCTCGTCATATTAAGCTGAGGACTTCTGTAAATGGTTTTTTGAATGACTCGTTTTAATTCTGTTTTGGGTAATCGCCACAGCACTACTTTGTACATACAGGTATGTATCTAGTAATAATCTACATGTAAAAATATAAGTAATAAGCAGTGGCGGCTCGTGGCAAAATAAAACAGGTTTTCTGTAAATCCGAACTTACCTATTTTTGTCAGTTCGATCCTGCGCTCCTTCTTAGCAGCAAATTTGTCGATCACCTTCCCGTTGAAATTTTCCATGGTCAAAATAAATTCCTTTTCAATGGACAGCATCGACAACGCTGTAAGGCGATCCTGGTCATAGTATTTCGAAGAAAAGTCTTGATTCTTTTCAATGTTGAGAAATTTCGCTCAGCCTCTGATATTGACATAGGATTTGTAACAATAATTTCTGATAGCTTTTTTATTTCTTTTAGTGTTTCCTCCACTATTTTGCATCAAAAATTTCAAAAGAAACAGGGTTCCATATAAATCTCGGCAATCATTGCGTGCATAAATAACATACAACTCTGTCTTTAAACGACTTTTTTCTAATTCGGGGTAAGCCAAGCAGGTAGCTTCCAACTTGTCATCAGGAAACTTACCACAGTATTCTCCAAAGTGTTCGGGGAAAAAAAGGGATGCGGCTACCAAATGATATTTGAATTGAAATCTGTCATTTGCAGAATTCACTATATTGTCGCATACTAATGCGGCAACTCGGTGATCGTGACTGCTATTATACGTCTTCTCCTTTTCTTGCATTGAGGTTCAGTGCAAATCGACATTAACATTTTTCAAAATTATCGATAGCCGTTTTAACTTGCGTTGGCTCGGTTTTTCTTTTCTGCAACTGGTTGAACAAGATGCCGACGTGAGGCATGACATGATGAAGAAATGTCAACCAAAACATGAAAACAGAATCGTTTAACATACGGCGAATACCGAAAGCTGCCTTGCAAACGGTTTCATTAGTGAAATTTTCTTCTATTTCTTCCATGCATTCAATGAGTGATTCTCTGTTCTCAAACACTACATTTATTGTTCGAATTTTAAAATTCCAACGAGTTGTTGCTCATTGGGGAATTTTCTTCCCCACAATTCTGTTCAGTACCTTTACGCATTGAGGAGAATTATTAAAAAATCCCGGAATATCTTTCAAATCCCCAAAGAACACCCGAACTTGAGCATTTTCGGAAGCAGCTTGGGACATAATCAGGTTTAACTGATGCGCATAGCAATGCACATAGTGAGCAAATGGATATCTTTGTTTAATTTTTGCCTGTACTCCAGCATTATTTCCTCTAATTATGGCGGCTCTGTCCTAGCTTTGTGAAATCAGTTTGTTAGGGAAATTTGCTGTTAATGGATCTACGACGCTCAAAATATGTCTTGTGAGAGTATCAGCGTCACATTTTTCGGGATTCATATAATTCCAAAAACGTTCTACTGGTTCGCCGTTAAATACGTATCTGAAACGTGTGACAAGTTGGGTCTGCCCCGAAATGTCCGTTGTTTCATCTGCTATTATCGCCAATTACGAGGCTCTGTTAATCTGTTTTATTATTTCTTCATGACAAACTTCAAGAATACAATTCAGTAGATCGTTTTGTATTTCTTTCGAAATTCCTTTAAATATTGAAGTATTTTTTGTTCGCTTAAGGTTGTATCAAGCTCAGCAGAAAAATTAATCAGTC
This sequence comes from Acanthoscelides obtectus, assembly GCA_963669975.1. Lineage (NCBI taxonomy): Eukaryota > Metazoa > Arthropoda > Insecta > Coleoptera > Chrysomelidae > Acanthoscelides > Acanthoscelides obtectus. The sequence goes on along the minus strand of CAVLJG010000003.1, from coordinate 105,734,199 downwards.
CACGAAATATTCCCGGGTCTTGGGAGCTCTCGGTTTCGTCGCGGCCCCGTAGCGCCAATTCAAATGCTCCGCAAAACTTTATACCGAGCACTGACCGACCAGTCAGATATCGTACTTCGCATAAAGATCTGTATGGATCTGTATAACGTGCAGCACATGCTTACACTTAAATCGCCCATTTGATTTTGTAGACAGAGACAAAAGCAAGCGCGTGCGTCTTGTGTCGAAGTAGTGCACAGACCCTTTTCAAGTGGCCCATGAATAATGTTACGCTGCGGTCGCGACGAAAATGACAAGTACACAATTGGTCGATTATAATGCTTTCTTAGTACAAAACAGACTCGACGCCGTGTCTTGCGGGGGCAGCGTTGTAGGTATTGTTTCTATTAGTGTGATAAGATGGAGAATAAATAATGATCAAATTACTACTGCTTTTTTTTGTTAAGACGAAAGTTTTGGCAGTTCTGCAGCTCTGCAGAACTTAAGGGCCAGCCGCGTGTTTCATTATAGACCCAAGCGCAAACAAAACAATTGTTTTTTTAAATTAAGCAGATGATTCACTTTGCTTGAAGTTATTGTCGCAAATTCATATGACCAACGCGAAAAATTTCAAAGTACGTCACTGCCAAGTGAAACTATAACATGACATTAAGTACAACCCTGCACCATCTCGAACGTTCCTATTGGCTTTCACTTTCAGGGTTAGAAGAGAGTAAATCCTGGTAGGTGCCTGCAACTGTATTACTCCTTACGTAATCCCACAAAGAGAAATAACGAGAACTATAAACCATTGTTTGTATGTCAACAGTGTGCCGAGCTTGCAGTGGGCTAGTTGAGGTGTATCCACTCCGGTTCGTTCATTTACAGGGCACAAATCAAACGAGAGGGCGGTAGGACAGGCGGGAGGCAGGCTTTTACGACATGAAAGGGTCCATTCTCCCGGCCACGCAAACGCCAGTAAAAAGTGTAATCCCTTTAAACTGCGCGACCAAGTGGAATCGCACTCACTGTTCACGACCACAGACATTTTAGTGATAGAGTGCTCTGTTATCACAGACGTGAAACAGGGCTGAGCTCGGCAAAATATTAGGTTGACTATAAACTTCCCACGAAGATAAGTCATCATTTAGATTATTTTCGGTTTATTTCTCAATCTAATATACTAAGTGACATATAAATCCGAACACCCAGTTTAAATGGTTTTATTTTAATAAAAGTTGGTGAATGTATTTATCTTACTGTAAATAACAAGTGAAAAAATTTTCAGCCTTATCAGTTGGACATTCCGGTTTTTATACTGCTTTTTTTTAATTCACTAACGCTCTAAAAATGAATATGTCAGCCGCAGTAAAGAATCAACGTTGGCGGATTTTGGTTCTTGAAATCCTTTACGATCGGTTACGATGCCTAGAGTACGGAGACCTGTACGATTTCGTCAACTTAGTGAGTTTGATAGGGGCCGTATAGTGGGACTTCGGGAAGCTGGACTTTCTTTTCGGGCAATTGCAGTTAGAGTGCAAAGAAGTGTAGACACTGTGGTTAGGTGTTGTCAGGCATGGCTTCGAGAAGGCCGTACGCAAAGAACAAGGGGCACTGGACGCCGCCGTAGAACAACAGACCGTGAAGATCGCCGCCTACGATTATTGACCTTAAGGGACCGTCTCTCCACTACCAGGTCCATTGCAAATGAATGGTTTGCAGAACACGGAAGACCTATTGTCATGCGCAGTATTTACCGACGAATGAGAAGTTTTGGCTTGTTTTCATACCGGCCACACAGGTTCCTCCCTTTAACTCGAGAAAACCGACGTAATCGCCTTGAGTGGTGCAGACAACGGTCACCCTGGGATCAGGAATGGAACAGTATGGTCTTTAGTGACGAGTCTCGATTTTGGTTAGGCATGCACGATGGTCGTGCCACGGTTAGAAGGCGACGTGGTGAAAGGAGGAATCCACAGTTTTTTGTTGAAAGACATGTTCATCACACTGTTGGAGTTATGGTTTGGGGTGCTATAGCTTATGGTTCCAGGTCACCTTTCCAGAACCCCATCTTTTACCCTATCTTGACACCCTGGCAGATCCAACTTTCCAACAAGATAATGCCCGACCACACGTTGCAAGAGTCACAATAGACTTCTTTCAACATAACGATGTCACATTGTTACCATGGCCACCAAGATCTCCCGATATGATGAGTAGGAGATTGCTCAATTTGCAACGTCCTCCTCAGACTTTAGAAGCACTTCGAGAGGAGTTGGTGGTTGCCTGGAATGAGATACCACAGGAGGACATTGACCATCTGATCAGAAGCATGCCTAGGCGCGTTGGAGAATGCGTAGCACATCAGGGTGCATCCACACATTATTAAAGGTCAAAGGGCTTTAAAGCAGTGCAATCATTTTGAAATTTCTATCATTTACTTATTATGCTTCATTAAGTACTTATACAAAATTTTATTAAAATAAAACCATTTAAACTGGGTGTTCGGATTTATATGTCACTTAGTACACTATGAAAAATCGCGTAAAGCAATTTGTGAGATAAAGAATCTACATACTTAATATTTTTAACAGACAGAATAACATTCACATGATTGCATAAACGTGGGGTAACCTGAGTTCGAGCCCAAAGACAAAATAGTTTGGACATTATCTAATTTTATCTTAAAGTTTGTTTATTTTTTCAAACTTACAAAATATTTGTTTTCCTTACTGGTAAAGACAACAACAATATTTGGCTGGCACACAAATGTTTGGACGAACCATTTCAATAGTTCGTTATGTCTCCCTTTGTCCCTTTGCCAGTATTAATTCTGACTTGCATAGTTTTAACAAGGTTTTCGCAGTCTTCCGCCTTAAAAGAATCCCATATGCTTTGTAATAATTTTACTCGTAGGTAAATCAGAAATGTTTCGTTGTGGATCATTTCTTAACTGCTGCTTCATTTTGTGCCATACAATTTCGACAATATTTAAATCAGGACTACTGGAAGGCCAGTCAAGGACGGAAATATTATTATCCTATAACCATTTTTTCGTGGTTTTGGCCGTATGCCCCATCTTGTTGAAAAATAATGGTTTCAACGATATTTTGATATTTAGCTGCGTTTACAGTTCCGTCTATGTTTCCAACGCAACGCCAAAAGCATATATGCTTCCCAACACCATCAGACCTGATGGGAACGTTTTTTAAACGCTTAATTTTTGTTTCTTATAGCCCGGGATCGGTGGTCACCCATACAAACATCAAATTTCGATTCATCGCTTAAAATAATCTTTTTCCAGTCTTCGTAAGTCCAAATTTTCCGTTCCTTAGCCCACCCTTTTCTTTTGTTTTTCCGTGAGCAACGGCTTTTCTTTTGCCTAAAGCAAAGGTTGTACTGAATAGATAAGCCACATGTCCCTTAAATAAGAAGAATGTAAACCAGACTTATGAATCCACCGACGGTACATTTCTCGTGAAACATTTCCTGCTGTTCCTTCATGCTATTTTCCTGTCATATCCCTTACAGTACATCGACGACCAGCTTTACAAATACGAACAAGCGATCTATGCATTCGAGGACTGATCTTTCGTGACCTACCAAAATTTATTTGTTTAGCAATACCCCGAAAAAACTTTCCTTGATGAATTTTATGATTAAAGCTCTGTTTGTACCAACACGGATCATATGTACACAGACTTGAATGTTTGTTAACGAGATAAGCTGTTGGAATTAAAACAATGCAAAATGATTTACAAAATTTTAAATAACCAACAAACATTCCGATTACACGTGTTGTGAATGACTATGAAACAAGATCACATAATAATTTGTGCCAGATTTCTACTAGAAGTAATATAGAATTAAATAACAATGTCACTGATGCAGTAAAAACTTATAATAGCCTACCAGATAGTGTAAAAAAATGTACATGTATTCAGAAATTATGTAAAAACACTTGAATTGTTGAATTTATTGTAGGTAAAATTCGCACTTTAAATATTGTTCTTCTCGAGGCCAGTGTTTTAAACACAGATTAGAGAACTTTGTTTTCTATAATATTTGTGAAAATTGACTACTGGATAAAGATTTGTTCCCAAAAATGTTCAGTTTCATTGATTGAAACACTTGTTAATTAAAATAGGAATGTTGACCTCTTCAAAATTTCATCCATATACTTTTTATAAATGACATTTTTGCTTCTCCCAAACTTATTATACTGTTCGTAGTACTCTGATAATTTAGCATTAACATAGAAACCTTGACACTTTCATTTGCGTATACAGGGTGTCCGCAAAGTTGGGGTTTTCCTTTTCAGAAACAACTACCCTTGAAATAACAAAGGTGATGTGTAGTGAAACGAGGGCGACCAAGTAAAAAAAAAATAAAGGAAAAAGTACTCACTCTCCAGTTGACGAGAAGGGCTAAGTACGTCTCTGCCCGAAATCATACCGCTCCAACAGAAAATGAAATCAGCTGATGCGCTACCGAGCAGACGCAGGCAAACAAGGAAGGCAAAATGTTGCGTAAAAAGTCTAGATACTGCATCCCGTCCAATCGATTTGGGAGAATAAATGGTCCAATGAGCATACCGTTCACCATGCCAGCCCAAACATTCACCGAAAATGTTTGTTGAAAATGTGCCCGACGGACAGCGTGCGGATTTTCTACTGACCAAACATGAGTGTTGCGAAAGTTATTCACCCCATTACGCGTGAACGTAGATTCGTCTGTCACCAATATGCACTTCAAAAACTCCGGATTATTGTCATGTTGATGCAACAACCACTCAAAAAACCGCACTCTTGCTGGAAAATCGTCAGGTTGAAGGGCTTGTACACGTTGGACGTGAAACGGATACAGCCCCTCTTCACGCAGCGTTTGCCACACTTTGGTTTTTGATACTTGCACTTCTCTAGCCACGTCTCTAGTGCTTGTTGAGGGATTCTCGTCTACGCGATTACCTCTAGACGCGCGACCGTAACCGTCGGTTGAAGGTTGCATACTGACCTGACACACTGACCCCGACCAAGTTATGTCGTCGGGTTGAGCTAGTGTCCTAGTACCAGTCGGGGATGTCGCGGCTACAGGACGGTATTCAGATATTTTTGATGTTGCAGAGCCCTTTATCTCGGTTCCCTTAAGACATTGGTGTATATGGTAGTAAGAAAAATTGCTTATGTTTTCAAAATCTACACGTCCTGTAAAGGAAAACCCCAACTTTGCGGACACCCTGTATACAGGTGAAATGTAAAGCTGCTGCCTTATGTTGGGTACTTCGACAAAATTCAAGCAATCAGGACTCTTTATACTTTATTAATCCCTAGCTTTCAATGGACTTTGGCATCTTCACCACGAGCTGCAATGACATTGGGAAGAAATAGCAACTATTGTGCAAAATGGTTTTAAATTAACTTACAGTAGTATGTGAGATTGTTGCTAAATGTTATTAACGTTTAGGTTGAGGGAAACACCCAGTAACCTGGTGAAAGCTGGATACATGGTACATTCGTCAAAATTAATATAAACTACACACAGCTGTGTGTCAGGAACAAATTAAAACGGATTAAAAATATTTAAAAACGAAAGTTAACATTACATCGTGAACCACCTGATGCTGCATAAAATAGTGTTGCAGAGGGTCATAAGTAGGATGAAACATTTGACAGATGACAGAGGTAGGTGGTGTCAGTGTGAAAAATCATTTTGCACAATAGGTGCTATTTCTTCTCAATGTTATTGCAGCTCCTGATGAAGATGGCAAAGTCCATTGAAAGCTAGAGATTAATAAAGTATAAAGAGTCCTTATTGCTTGAATGTTGTCGAAGTACCCAACAAAAGGCAGAAGCTTTATTTTTCACTTAACTGATCTAGGCGACAATAACTATGTCTCAAGTTATATATGTATATATATGGCACAGGTTCGAAGGAGATTGGAGACGTAATATCGTATTATTACAAAGTCGTTACTTTTGTTTCTTATTAATTAAATTTGAAGATTCTGCAGCAGTGTTTCAAAGAGAAATCACTTCATTGGTCTTCCAAATCCAAGAATTGTCACAAAAGTACTAATAGAGTAATCCGAAACACATCATTCGATTCTATATCAGATCTCCGAGATTCCAATATCGTTCAGCACATATTTTCGCAAGCGAAGCGCCAGAAGTTTTATCTCACCCTCCTCTATCCTCTCTAATGTTCGAAGGTCAAAATAGAGTGTCTATGGTCTGCGGGAGCAAAAAAGCACCCTTTTTTATGACTGGTTGTACGCATTACCGTCCATATCACGTAGTTTTTTTGTCGGTGCGATACTATCGATTTTGACGGGTTCAAAAAGTGCGCTTCGATGATTCCGACAGAGATAAAGTAACACAGCAGAGCCACTTTCGACTGTATTAGGGGTTTGCACCCCAGAAGCTCCGGAGCTGTGAATACTCAGGTGATTCCGACATTCGGTTATATGGAGTTGCGATATTGGTATACTCAGACAGTGCTAAAAAGCAAGGAATAATATCGTACATGGCTAAAATGGAATAATGTTTCCGTCTCTGTAATCATGACCAACCGCAGACAGCGCTGTTTCGTCGTCATTAGCACCTCGTCAGCGCAGTATGGGGTCTTAGGAGTTGTCTTGGATGCAGACCAATGGGAAGCAAGCGACTGGGTGTTGTCTGTTAAGAAACTCAAGACATTGTACATAAGCAGGTGCTACACATGGTTTTCTAAACTGGTTTTCATCTTCATTGTATACGGTGAAGGCATCAGGTCAACCCCTACGTCCTCTGGCTCATAGGTAAATGCTCGACGTTCTACGCTATGCACAGATATGTCGCACCGCTATCATTCAGAGTGGCCCGCACGGTTATCATGTAAAAAACATATGAACGTCAAAAAAACCTAGAAGATGTCGTCTTGCAAACTAGGTAGTTTTTAGAGCGCGAACAGTTATTCCACGTTTGCCCACTAGGATCTTTGTGAACGTCCATCTAAGCAGGAATCAACCAAATAAACTACACGCATTAGTGGTTGCGTATGTTTTGTGAGGCCAAATGGTCCTTGTTTGTAGTTTTTATCTCTGAGAAGAAAGCTGGTTGAATAGCAAGATCGCATCTGGATGATTATGTGTATTGGTCTGCATGTGTTTAAAATCAGTGATTTGTTGTGTGAGAAAATCGTTACTGAATATGCTGCCAATGAAGTATATCTATTGGCTGTGCCCGACGGGTTATTTTTATGTTGTGCTCTCTGAAAAGAGGTTATGTTCAAAGTTATAAATTACGAATAACTGAGGAGAATTACGGGAAACCATTACAGCGCCCGAGATGTGTGTAATTACTCTTAGCATGTATATGAATTCGACAGTGTACAGTGAATATAATTATTTCTTATCTCTCTCATTTTTGAAATTCAGCAAATTTGTATATGTAATTTCCAGAGTGGATAAGAAAAAGTAGATGCGCAACTAATTTCTAGCTTTGAATCTCAATTAAGTGTATTTGAGACAAGAACCCAATGTAATTATCATCAACACATGCAACTTACAACATAGACCTCCAGTAATGCCTTCTCAGAAGCAGATTTTACATCACATCAGAGCCAAAGATTGATAACAAGCCTCATGACGTTTAGGCAACACGTACAACTAAGTGCTTAGTTAATATCTTGTAGAAAAACCTACATAATGTCACATAACACAGCATAATGTCAAAAAAATCGGCATAATGTCACTTTTCAACATACGTGATACCCGTGCCGAACAAGCAATGAGGAAACCAAAGCTTGTCTGTCTTTAATTGAACATTCAATAAGAATGTCAGGTGATGAGGTTTAAAGTTCAGGATTGAAAAGAATATTGGCAATCATATAGACAAGAATGGGACAACTAGTTTTTAGGATGGCTGCAAAGGAGTGTAAACAGCAACCAGCATGCTCGTTGTATAAGTTATAATGAAGAAGTTGTTTCTTTTTTCAGAGAATACAAAAATAAATATTTTTTTCATAGATGGTGCTGGGTAACTCACCGCTGATCTTGTAATGGTTTTGATTTTAGTGACACTATCTACCGGTTTCGTCTTACTATTCGTCATTTATTTGTCTGGGCTGTCCGTAGGACCTTTGCCCATTAGTCACTGTCTGATGTACGTTAGTCGAATCTGTCAGTCCTGGTTGCCCAGAAACCAGACAAAGTCAAGGAAAAAGAGAAAGGGAAAGAGAAGAAAAAAGGAGAAGAACAAAGAAAAACAGATATGCTTAGTTTAAGAGGAAACACCCAGGCTTTTTGGCTTGGTACACGGATTAATTTTGAGGTGAACTAAACAAATTTTTGATTCGGTTTTGTTAGAGTGTAATTTTGAGTTTACTAAAGATTTACGCTAACTTTTGATTACAGTGCGAGCCGTGGCCTTGAATGTTTACGAACTTGCTCCACTGTGTAGTCCACTGAGTCACGCAACAGAGGGTTGCTGTGCGATTCCGCTTGACTATAACGTCGCTGCGCCTGAAGCTTGACATAATCCCTCAAGTAAGGAATGTCAAGGTCTCTGTGTAGTGTCTCATTTGAGACATACCATGGAGCGTTGCAAATTGTCCGCAAAGTTCTGCTTTGCAGTACTTGAAGACTTTGCATGCGTGTCTTGGCAAGAAAACACCAAGCCGCACATGCATAAGTAATGGATGGTCTAATAATCATTTTATATAGTCGACCTTTGTTTATCAAACTCAATTTGGAGGATCTACATAACAAAGGATATAGTTGCCGAAACGCAATTTGGAATTTTGTTTTTATGGATGCTGTATGTTTCTGCCAAGTCATGCCTTTATCAAGGGTGACACCGAGATACTTGGCAGAATTTGTCCATGGTACTCGATTTCCGTCTACAGAAACCTCTGCTGGGGGGCCGCGACGTTTTTTGGTACAATAAATAGCCTGCGTTTTCGAATGATTAATTTTTATCAGCCACCGTTCCGCCCACTCTAGAACTTCGTCCACCGCATTCTGCAACCCATCGTGAACCAGGACAAGTGCAGTGTCGTCAGCATAGAGGTAGACTTCACAGTTGCTGGGGGAAGGGACATCATGGATGAAAAGCGAATAAAGAATTGGTCCTAGGACCGAACCCTGAGGAACACCGGCCCATACTCGCCGTGTTGTTGACAAAACATTGTTAATTTTGATCCGAAACTTCCTTCCTTCAAGAAAGGATTTCAGTAATTTTAGAAGCCAAAAAGGAAAACCCTTTTGGATTAGTTTATAGAGGAGGCCCGCGTGCCACACCTTGTCAAAGGCTTTTGAGACATCCAAAAGCAAGATGCCAGTACTCTTGCTAAGGGTGAACCCTCTGGTTACATGCTCCACCAGCCTGACTGCCTGTAGCTCGGTGCTATGCTCGGACCGAAAACCGAATTGGACGTCAGGAATCACATGGTGATTTGACGAAAAACTCTCAAGGTGACGATAAATCACGTTTTCGGCGAGCTTAGAAGGAGCTGACAGCAGACTTATGGGACGGTAATCCTGAGGAAATATCGAACCCACCTTCTTTGGAATCATGATGGCCTCAGCAGTCTTCCACCCAGCAGGGAAGTACTGGATTTTGAGCGTCGCATTGATTATTGTCACCAAGTATGTCAGGGCTTTCGGCGAGAGCAGCTTCAACGCCTTGTTGGTGATTTGATCCTCCCCAGGTGCTTTACGCACCTTGAGGTCTTTAATATGACTTAGTAACTCCGCTGGTGTGCAATGTGGAAACTCGGAGGGTTCCGCTAATGTGCTATGTGGAGCATCAGACGAATCTTCTGAAGAAGAGTCATCTGAAGAGGATTCAGTGCCTCCGCTAACGCCGTTGGCCCTAAAATATCTCCTGACGGATCGTACGATGTGCTGTTCCTCGTCGAGGTCATTATCGAGATCATAGTTGGGAGAGAACTGTTTTTCCATGGCATCAGCGAAAACCTCGACCTTATCCTCCGTTCTGAAGACTATGCCTTCAGGACCGTGGATGTGTGGGAGTTGTTCTCGCTTTCCGTTTCTGAGTGACTTTGCGACCCTCCAGAGAGGAATACTTGAATCAAGCATTCCCGCCAGAAAGTCGCTCCATTGCTCGTTGCGGAGTTCGTGCAGTGCGTTTCTCACTTCATGGACAAGATTTGTAGCCCTACGAATGTCATCAGGATGAACCGGTTTCGTCTTTTCCGACTACTGAGGACTATTTAGAACGCGGCTCTATTGCGCGTGGCAGCGAATGTCAACGTGTGCCGAGCTGTCAAATTTCCCGAAAACATCAACGTAACTTTCAGAAAGTCGCGATGCTGAGTATTAGATATGCCGGTCAGAAAGTTCGCTTCAATGATTCCTGCGGAGATATGTCGACGCGGCAATTTACGGCGGCGAAACGGGGTGATCGGAAATTCAGGCCACATTTGTTTGTACGAGCTATTTGCTTGGTCAATCAGAGACCGCGCGACGTGAGAATTAATACAAACTTACTTTGTCAAACTTGCTGGCTTCCGTCACCAGGCGCCGATCCAGGAGGGGTCATGGGGGTCATGACCCCCCCCCCAGGCGAATTTAGTTCTTCCACCAATTTTTAAAATTTATAGTATTTGCATTAAATTATAATTAAGAAAAACAAACAAATATACTAAGTGACATATAAATCCGAACATCCAGTTTAAATTGTTTTATTTTAATAAAAATTGGTGAATGTATTTATCTTACTGTAAATAACAAGTGAAAAAATTTTCAGCCTTATCAGTTGGACATTCCGGTTTTTATACTGCTTTTTTTTAATTCACTAACGCTCTAAAAATGAATATTTCAGCCGCAGTAAAGAATCAACGTTGGCGGATTTTGGTTCTTGACATCCTTTACGATCGGTTACGATGCCTAGAGTACGGAGACCTGTACGATTTCGTCAACTTAGTCAGTTTGATAGGGGCCGTATAGTGGAACTTCGGGAAGCTGGACTTTCTTTTCGGGCAATTGCAGTTAGAGTGCAAAGAAGTGTAGACACTGTGGTTAGGTGTTGTCAGGCATGGCTTCGAAAGGCCGTACGCAAAGAGCAAGGGGCACTGGACGCCGCCGTAGAACAACAGACCGTAAAGATCGCCGCCTAAGATTATTGGCCTTAAGGGACCGTTTCTCCACTACCAGGTCCATTGCAAATGAATGGTTTGCCGAACACGGAGGACCTATTGGCATGCGAAGTATTTACCGACGAATGAGAAGTTTTGGCTTGTTTTCATACCGGCCACACTGGGTCCTCCCTTTAACTCGAGAACACCGACGTAATCGCCTTGAGTGGTGCAGACAACGGTCACTCTGGGATCAGGAATGGAACAGTATTGTCTTTAGTGACGAGTCGCGATTTTGTTTAGGCATGCGCGATGGTCGTGCCAGGGTTAGAACGCGACGTGGTGAAAGGAGGAATCCACACTTTTTTGTTGAAAGACATGTTCATCACACTGTTGGAGTTATTATTGTTTATTAAATCGAAAATGTAAAAAAATATTATTTTCCCATAAATAATTAAAAATGCATCGAACCTTAAAAATCGAAATATCTCAAAAACGGCTAACTATAACGAAAACTCACAGGAGAGCTTTTTTATGTTGAAAAGTGCGAAGAATCGGTTTCTTTATTCAAAAAGCAAAAGGTTGCACTAAGAAAAAATTTTCGGTCATTTTAATACACTACAGGTACAGTAGAGAGCGCCCTCTGGCGGCTACAGTAAAACGATGCCCATGGTTCGTTTTGTCGTACCAAAAAACCCTTGTATATCAATTTTCACTGTTATACATCAAATATTGTTCGAAATATTCAAAAAAAACTATTTTAAAAAGTAAATTTAAACACCCTGTATTTCGGAAGCCACGCATTTTTCGACCCATGTTTATATAGACTTTATGCATTCATTTTGAAAGTTCTATCGAATCTTAAAGTTATGCAACAATAAACTGAAGCACCCCGTATGTCTATATAACCTGAACCAAGTAGAGACTGTGAGATCAAACATTTTTTATTCAATACAAAATAACAGAATAATTCTAATTTGAATATGCGTCTTGCTTTTCGTTCAGCAAAAATGTCGCAGAATCCAAATTGAGTGTATTAGCTGCTGATCTTTCGATATAGGGGATAGAGAAGTTGCTGAGTGTGTCTTGATCCAAAAAAGCTCGATGGTATCCTTTAATAATTTTCGAAGAGCTCATGAAACGTTTAGCTCTAGCTGAACCGATAGGCAAAGTCAAAAACAATCTGAATAATCTGCAGCTCTTTGGAAAACTGTCTACAAAATTGTTTGCAATCATGAACTTCAAATAATCTAGAGGGCTGTCATTAGTAAAATTAAGATTTTCTATCAAATTAGTGACGCTGATTTCTAATTCGTTTTCTTTTAGATTGACTAATTTTTCTGGCATTAAAAAACTAAACACATAATTCCCTTCACGAAATCCTCCAGTACGTTCTTGCAATTCGTTACTCATTGAAAGCCAAAACTTCGTAGTAATTTATTCGATGTTTTTCGTGTGTTTCCAGTGGCGAGTCAGCAGCTTCTTGGTCGAACATTTTTTTGATTTTCCTCTTTATGACAATGGGAAAACCAGGATTTTCCCATTCCATCTCTTCCCATTCATTCTTAGCCTTCAGAACAAAATTATCGTATGCGCTTTCGCTCCTCAAATCTTTTATTTTTTTAATGCTGCTGAAATGCACCTTTGAGCCATCATCAAGTCTATTTCTTTCTTTTGCATTTGAACTTACACAATATTTATTACGCTCGATACTGAATACTACCATAACAAATTGAGAAAAAAGGTCCAGTTCATGGAGGAAAGGAGAGATTTTGCATTCATTATATGTTCGCCAGAAGCTCCTACTCTTGAAATTTCATCTTCTATGCAGTTGATAATACATTCAAAAAATTTCTTATCGATATTGTCATGAAGAAAATAGATATGTTATCAAATAAAAAATGCACAGCATTGTGAAAGTTAATGGTTTTAAGCATTGAAGACGTGAAAAGACTGTAATAGACGCATTAGAGTCTTTGTTGGACTGAAAGAGGCTGATTCATAACACGAAGATATTTATTTACTGAACATTATACGTAATAATATATCACTGTAAGCACAAAATGAAAAAATAACCCCTCTACTCCATGAGAAATAAATTGGTCATTGGGTCATTCTTCAAAATATTTCTTATGAAATGAAGGGGAAATTTTCCTATTCAGACTGAAAGCTAACGCGCTGTTTCATAAACATTACGCAGAAGGTCATTAAAAGAATATAACAACACTCTGATTTCTGGTTATCAATTTTACATTCAGATGCGGTGAACAATATAGACATTAGAGCTGATTTTTCATGGGGGGCCCTGTGACCACCTTTCCTTCAAAGGAGATGGTAAGTATTAATATTAATCGATTCGCAGGAAGACAAAAAAGAAGAATTAATTTTGTATTTAATAATAAATTGTTCATTTTTAAATTAGATTCAATATTTTAATCACTTATAGGCTAAGGGTACAAGGGTAGGGTTGTCATCTGCCATCCATCGGCCAGTCCAGTTTTAATTTTTAAGACAGAGGCACTGATGTATTTGAGACAGGAAACCAATGGAATCATCATCAACACAGATTATTAACATACTCCTCACATCCTTACTATGCACCTAGGCACTGCATTGATAGCTGAAGCATCATGATGTTTGGACAATACACATGTGTACAGCTAGTGCAAAATTGACAACCTCATAGAAAAACCTACATAATGTCACGAAAAAGTTATATAATGTCAACAAAAATGCGTAATACCAGTGCGGGGCGGTCTATATCGTCTATTGTCTCCACTTGGACATTTCCGAAAAAAAACGATCTTTTGGTTTTTCATATCCGATGTATAAACAAGTATCTAGGCTTACCTACAAATCGTATAATTCCACCTAATCCTTTGCTGGATTTGATTTTGTAGAGCTTTGTTAAGACTATGACGTATACATTACTAGAAAAGTTTACTTGTTATTAAAACAACCATTCGATGCTTGAAATAAAACTGTCCGCTAATAATTTTTGCTGAATTGTCCAACATAAAAAAACACACTCTTGCTTGTCGCCAACTCTGACACAAAATCACCCAAGCATGCCTGTCAATTGAAGACAATGTGGTTCCTAATTTCATAAGTCTTGCATTGATTTATAGAAACGATAACGTTGAAAGATTAAAAAAATCTTGAAATAGCAAAACGGCATTGAAAAAATATTTGAACGTTTATTTTTTAATACGAAAACGCAAGTTCGTCCGAATCTCACAAATTTTGAATCGATAGAATTCAAATCCACTTATTGATCATTATTTGCAAATAATGAGGATGAACGGATATTTTCGAATAACAAAAATTTTGAAAAATACGCTAAAAACACGACGTCTAATTTGACAAATCCAGAGATATCAGAATTTCACTGCCCGCATAAGAAATCAACAATACTGGGGCTTCTCCTGGGGAAAGGTCATCAGAAAGCTAAGAAGGAATGATATAGATGTTTATTTTTGCCACAAGTACTGAAAATTGGGATTTTCTAAATTTTACGTGGAAACGGGGATGTGCTTGACAGAAAACTGTCTGCTACTTATTTTGTAAGATTACCAATAGAATCAGCACACTCATACTACTCGCTAACTACACCACAATCACCCAAAATGACTTGTCAATTGCAAACACTATGATCTAGCATCTTGACTTCTTAAGTCGTCTGATAATTTATAATGGGTGATTTTTTTGCTAGTATCTTTTTGGCAACACTGTTTTTGACAGATGACGCGTGAATCGTGTCTTGTGTCATTGTCAAACTTGATCAGTTTGGTCTGTAATTTAACCATGAATCGACTTACGAACGAACAACGCTTGCAAATTATTGAATTTTACTATCAAAATTCATGCTCGGTTAAGAGAGTGCATCGAGCACTGCTTCCAATTTATGGGCAATTTGGTCGGCCTACTGAGGGAGCTATTCGGAAGCTTGTGACTAAATTTCGAACCCAGTTTATATTATTGATATTAAACCAACACGCAGACGTAGAGTGAGGACTGAAGAAAATATTGCGGCCAGTGTTAGTGATGACCGTGAAATGTCGATACGCCGCCGTTCGCAGCAATTGGGCCTCTGTTAAATAAATTTTGCGACAGGATTTGGGTGGAAAACCTTATAAGATACAGCAAGAACTGAAGCCACACGACCTCCCACAACGTTTCCAATTTGGTGAATGGGCGTCGGTAAAGTTGGAGGAAGATCCACATTTTTATCGAAAAATTGTGTTCAGCGACGAAGCTCATTTTTGGTTGAATGGGTACGTTAACAAGCAAAATTGCCGCATCTGGAGTGAAAACCAGCCAGAAGCATTGCAAGAGCTACCAATGCATCCCGAAAAAATCACTGTTTGGTGTGGATTATCGGCCCGTGGCATCATCGGGCCGTACTTCTTCAAAGACGACAATGGCCGGAACGTAACTGTGAATGGCAAGCGCTACCGTGCGATGATAACAAACTTTTTTTTGCCCAAAATGGAAGAGCTGGCTGACATGTGGTTTCAACAAGACGGTGCCACATGCCACACCGCACACGAAACAATGGCCCTATTGAGAGGCGAGTTCGGTGAACAGTTTATCTCACGTTTGGGGCCCGTCAATTGGCCGCCTAGATCGTGTGATTTAACGCCGTTGGACTATTTCTTGTGGGGCCATGTTAAGGCTAATGTCTACAGGGATAAACCAGCAACGATTGACTCACTGGAAGCCAATATTGAAGCATTTATTCGTGAGATACCGGCCGTTAGAAGTAACAAACAAAAAAGTTTCTTTAAGCTCCTCACGGGCGGCGGTGCACTGGTATTTCGGCTTCGCTATAACAAAGAGATGTGTAAAGGAAACTCCCAAAACCAAGAACACCGTGTATGGTGGTGTATATTTCATTTGCCTCTCGTACAATGTGCGTTCAGATAACGTCGGCGCGGCAATTTATCGTCGTATCGGAAATCTGGGACAGGTTCAGATATATGCAGCTATGCGCTTGCTGGGCGGCGGCGGATGAAAATTAGAGGCACAGGCTTCTCGCTAAAAGTTGTCAGATACGGAATAGGAAATTCCGCCACGGCTCGTTGTCGCTTGTGCTTCTGCCATCGCCAGTTGCCTCGTTTTACTTTTTATACATCAACATATATGCCGTTGATGAGCATCAACACCGACATACGTGGAGTGTGAACCTTTATCGTCTTCCTTTTGGGTTTATTCTTCATGTCAAGCGTCGCTGTAACTACGATATAGCACCTATAACTCAAAAACATAATGTAAACTTGTCCTGTGGTTTTCGTGTTCATACCAGATATATATTTAAACTTCTGTTTATTGTACGACGTACCGATCACCACTCTGACCTTTTTACTTTCCGCGCCACTGAAGAGGAGGTATTCTAATCTAAAAAAAATCGTAAAGCAGATGTTATATTTTTTGGATGTTATACGACAACTAGATCACTAAAAACCATGTCACTCGTTTCCATCAGTCTATCTATCGATCTGTCTGTCGGTGTGTCTGTCCGCCCATCTATAACTTGGGAAGTACCGGTCAGATTTTGGTGAAATTTTCACGCAAGCTTATTACCATGCCAAGGGCGAGATGACTTTTAAAATCGGTACAGTGTCGACGAGGACAAGGCCAAAAACACAAAAAATAAAGGCGACCAAACTTCTTCTCTTTTATGACATTTCAAAGGATCCTGACAATTTCAGAAAACGATTCTAGGGGTTAAAATTGGGATTTGGGCGTTTTAGGGGGGGGGGAGATTATATCTCGGTACTGCCGGTAGAACGATAGGCAATGTCGCCAAACCTGTAGGGACTATGATCTAATTGTTGACTGACATATCCATATAAATATTCGAAGCCAATCTTTTTCTAAGAGAGAATAGTGAGTCAACCTACTTGGCGCCATTTTTCAAGTACAGTGACAATGTTGTATGTATGTTTTGTTGGAATTTTGAAAAATCGAAAAATTGGAATTTTGGAACTAATTCAGATGTATGTTTGTTGCAGGTAATAAAGCAAATTCCCGATATTTTATGTAAGTTACTATGCATCTATATTTTCAAGTGACCTTGGCTTCATTTAATGTTCATTCAAAAGATTCGGATGAGAAACCGTTTCCTTTAAAGGTCAAAACTTATTTCGGTTAAAAACAAAACTTATTCAATTGTCTGTTTTTGATCTATCCCCCCTTTCCTATCTTGTATACAAGATCTATACTGCTAATATTCTATAAAACGTCAATGACGACGCGTCAGAAGTTACGGTCAAAACGATGCTAAAGAGAACGTACTAAACAATAATAACCTTTCAAGCACTCAATTATCACTTTAATGTCTTCAACTCGCCCCCTGTTTTATAACACACAAAATTTGGAGCTGTGAGTAAATCTTCTGGTAATGAGATTAAAATCGAAGGTCCGGAAGGAGATTCCGACGTTCCCTTAGCCAATAACTCATAGGCCAGTAAAATTAGGCTTACGCACAAATGCAGGGCGTCATTGTACATTTTGTTCTGGGCGCAAAATTAGGGTTTACTTCTAGATCCTTGTTTATAAGTGTGGTAGCATTTTTGTAATTATTTTTGTGAAATGATAAATACATTTGGGTACCATCGGCGTATGTCAGTATTTTACAATTTCGTGGAGGCTCCAGAACAGAACCTTGTGGTAAGCTAGATTGAATAAGCTCAAGTGATGAAACTGTGTCGCCTAAGGAAACTTTTTGCCAATGAGATAGTAGCGAAAAAATTCACAGTACTATCGGAAAGGCCGAAATAATTTTTGATAATAAGAGTTCATGGTCAATTGTATAGACAGCTTTGGAAAAATCAAGAAGCAATAGTAGTGTAGCATAACCTTTATCAAAAGCAGTGATGATGTCATCATTTATCGGTAGAAGGCTATAGTCCTCTATAAAAATCCATTAAGCTGGTTTCGAAGTAAATTATTTACATGATCAAACGGACTTACCTGTACGTGATGTTCGATCTTAATTACGTGAAGTTCCAAACGCTTTCAGTGTCGTTATTTGTGCAACGAAGTTCAGTATTGAGTCATTTTTCACCTTCACCTTTATTCGTCCTTGGTGTGAACTATCACAAGCTAGGTCCATGTTGCTATCCCAAGCAACCGAGTCTAATGCTTCCACGTTATCTCAAACGTCTTCGTTCGTCCTTGGTGTGGAGCTGACTATCCCAAACCAGGTCCACGTTGCTATCCCAAGCAACCGAGTCCAATGTTTCAGCGTTATCTCAAACGTCTTTGTTCGTCCTAGGTATGGAGTTGGCTATCACAACCTAGGTCCAGGTTGCTATCCCAAGCAACAGTGTCAGAACGTTATCCCAAACGTCATATTAGGCACAATTTGCAGCGCCGGTGAGGCATCCATACTAATATTCATTTAGCTTGCACCTAAAACAGATCGGTTCTGTTCTATTCAGAAAAAGAGACCTGCACGCTACTTTCTAATTTTGGTCCGGGAACCTTCAGGCGATTGTCGGTCGGTATCTCGTTCGACAATGCACATGTATCGGCCAACCTTCTGCCCTGTTTCCTAATTCTAAATATTCAGCGGATCCTCGACACTGCACTGCACGTGAACGACGCGCGCCAATTAACGTGTTGACGGTCGTTCACGAGAACGACGAATGAAGGTTTATAGGCGGCCAGATGGGAGAAAGGTAAAGGGAAAGGGCGTGGTGCCGCTTTCCTTCTCTGCGTACGCGCTTTGAAATCGTGGCGGTTGGGTATTACTACGAGGGTACTGCGATATGTATTCTAAATATTTACTTCGCGGAGGACGTAACATAATGATAGTTAAATAAGCATTTGATTGAGAAAACATCTTTCAAGTAATTTGCAAAAAAAAGGGAGTAAACTGATTGGTCGTGGTTCACTGTAAGGTTTGGGGGAAGCAATTTTTGAGACTGGAATGATCAGCGACTAAGGTATGGAATGTTCGGAAAATATCCAAGGTCCAGACAATTGTTTATTACATGTCTTTGGATAACAGGATAGTCCCACTAGCATTCACGATGGATGGAGCGAATGAGAAGGTTAAATCATCCCTAAGCTTGTTAAAATATTCAATTGATGACATGCCAAAATATCGTCTTCACACATGGAAATAAATATTCTTTGAATAAAGACCAAATGGCTCAGACTATAAACAAAGCGTATGAGCTTCCGGTCCCCGGCCGTGTCTCATTCAGGCTACCCCTTCTTTTTGACAAAGTAAGCCGCTTAGAGGCGTTTTACAGGAAAAACAACAAAATAGGGGATGAACGTCAACCGAACGGGGTGATAAAAGAGACTCGTTTCGACAAAAAGGATGACGGAGTCTTCCCTGTCGTACAACATGAACATGCCTTAAATCGCTGAGATATTTATTTTTGACTTTAGCTTTATCTTGGAGATAAATGTTACATGCAGATAGCTACGCTTTGTTGAAACGAGCCTTTTGTTCATTGGAGATGCCGGAGAACGTCTTCTGTCTAAAGGATGCTCTTTGTTACGGAGCTTATTGTGATATGTGCCTTGGATAGCTAATATGCAGCTCTTATTTTGCATTGTTTTTCTGTGATATATGGCATCTAGATACTACTTCTTCGAGCTCATTGTTCAGGAAGGCTTTGTTTGGCAAAGACTCATCACGCAATTATTATAATAAACAACCGGCAGAGTTAGATTATAGTATATACAAGATACAGTTCGCTTTGATATTGGTTCTGATGCTGATCATTTTGAACTTACTTTGGACGTTCGGCACACTTCAACTACACGTTCAAAGCCTATGTTCGTTAGAACCATATAGGTAAGTCATTCCAACTTTCTGCTAATTTTCGGTAGTTATTTACCTTTAGAAACTCTCATTCGATTTCTTTATAATGACACAGATTGCCTTCCACACGATGTAAAGCTAAGTGACAATGTTTCAATCCACAGAAATTTTGAATCAATTTCAAACGTTATACCTATGATTGCCATAATATGACCAGAGTAGTCAAACTTTACGTAAATTTTTAAATTGACTTGTACTAGTTGCTTGCATTCAAGGATCTACATGCGATTTCCTTATAGTGACACAGATAGTCTTATTTACATTATGGTAGTTAAATCAAAATTCTTCAGATGACAAAAAATTAAAATGTTCGTTGGCGTCACACATTGTTACAAGCAAACAAAACTGAAATAATTTGGGACGCTCATTTCGTATGCCACCATAAAAAATGCTAATGGAACTGAGACTTTTGGGTCTTTCCCTTTACCTGACGGTCTGATTTACGCATCTGGTTTATCCAAAAAATGGATTCTGACCGGCACGAGTATTATGTAAAGATCGTATAAATCGTCAAAGAAAATTATAAAATGTCATCTCGCAGATTAGTTATTTTTTAGGGTGCAAACAGTCATTCCACGTTTTTTCACTAGGATCGTTGTAAGCGTCCATCTATGGCAGAATGACTCAACTACACGCATTGTTGGTTGCATATGTTTTGTGAAGCCGAGTAGTCTGTAGTTTTCATCTCGGTGAAGAAAGTTGGTTGAATAGCAAGACCGCATCCGTATTGATCTGCATGTGTAAAAAATCAGTGATATTTGCTGTGTGAGTAAATCATTACTGAATATGCTGCCAATGAAGTATATCTATTGGCTGTGCCCGACGGGTTATTTATATGTTGTCCTTTCTGAAGACAGGGAAATCACCATCTCGCTCTCGATATGTATAATTATTGTTAGCCTGTAAATGACTTGTAATTCGGCAGTATACAGTGAATATAAGTATTTCTCATCTCTTCCATATTGGAAATTCAGCAAATTTGCATATGTAATTTCCAGAATGGATAAGAAAAAGTGGATGCGCAACTAATTGAAGCTTCATGATATCAGCTAGTGCTAAGTTAACATCTTGTAGAAAAACCTGCATGATGTCACAAAAAACCAATACAATGTCAAAAAAGATCGACATACTCGTAATGTCAAGATACGTAATACCCGTGCGGAACTGCAGATATACAAAAATATTTGAAAATCCTCATCTATAGTTTACCTCGAAGCATTTCAATATTCTGAATGCAAAATTTATATTTCATTACCGAACGAAGGTTCCAGTTTTGGGGCAATAATTTTGGTGGCGCATTGCATCGCCTTAAATACGAAGAACGTGTATAAGCAAACTCTAATTGCACATTTTTCTAAATTGGAATTGATTCGATCAATCATATCGTCGCCTTTCTCACGAAGTGTTCTAACTGACAAAATACCAAAAATTGAGATAACCCGCATATAGGTGTATTATTCTAAGCTGGTTAATCTGACGAAGAAGCATAACTATATGTCTATTAGTGTGGGCAACACAACGTTAGCCCCTAGGTGTCTTATCTGCAAAGGTAAATTTATGATTCCCACGAAGAGACCTAAATGGAGATAAGTCCCTTAGTGTCCAATAATCCTTGTTAGTATACGCTCCTCGGTGGTGGAATCATGGCCAAAGTGAGGGAGAATCTGCTCACAGTGCAATTCATACTGCGATAAAGCGAGTTGGAGATCTTTTTGAACCCTCATAACTCTATGCGGTTTTTTGATTCGCCAGAAAACGTCAACCTTATTTAGTAATTCCCAATGAATTTTTTGACTTCAAGAAACTTTCAAAAGATTTAAGAATATTGTCCACACGGCAAACTGAGGAAGGTCAAAATATTAAACGGAGTTTATTGCAATAAAAGACACGCCCACCAAAATACTTTTTAAGTCTAGCGACCACGATACTAGTTATGACAGTATTGAGTTAAAAAGACTGATGATAAATAGTAATAATATAAATGATACTAAACTAGATCAACTTAAAAATAACAAAAAAGAAGTACTTCGACTTAATTTCGTTATGTGAAATCCAAAAAACACCAGTTACTTGTACGCTTACCAGAATTCCAAAACTTGCCCCATGAAACGGAACGAATTATTGATAATTTTGCCTTTTTTTGTGTATCACAACACATCAACACAAACACATTTGCTGGTAATATGTCAAAATATAATATTAATAATATAATATTTAAGTTAATTGCTTTTCGAGTTGTTTTCTTCATCTCATCACCTAATATTTGTGTCATAATCTACATCAATTTTAGGCGTGGACATTGAGGTAAATATTTTAGGGGGTAGCCATAATTCAAAAGTAGATCTGAACATTTTTACATAAATTCTGCTGTCAGCAGACCAAAGATTACTTAAAAAATTAAACAATCAACAAATTTTCTGAGATAATCGCCCCCTTGGCTGGAAATATGATTCTTTGCTTATAAGTAAATGAAACAAATTCTGTATATCTTAAAAAAGTATAAATAACAAGAACAATAAAAATATACGCTAGCTCTATCTGACAAAAATCTGAAAATGCTCACGAAGTGACCTACGTGCGTTTTCCATTTTTTCCAAAATAACTTGATAAGCTACCTCAAATATTGAAATGGCATATGATTCACAATAAATATAGGCTAACACACTTGAATTTTCAATTCAAAAATATCTAAACTTTACATACAATGCTCAATCAACAACACGCTGATTTCGTTTTCTTGCTCTCCTGTTAAATTTACTAACCGTTGGTTAGAACACTTCCTGAGAAAGCCGACGATATGATCCTCACATCATTAAATTCGAAAGCCTTGGTGTATGCATCAGGGTCTCTAGTCTAATTAACCTTGATTAACCCCATCATATAATTTCAGCCTCAGCCGCAGTAAAAACAAATGAATATTTCTACGCTTGCTCCAAAAATCATTAGCTGCTTTCTGTAGATCGGATTAATGCGGCTGACAATTATTATCGGTTGCGTTTGCAGATTAGATTAGAATGATTTTACGCCATTTTATCTAGAACTTCTTGATCCGTATGGTTATGAACAAAGCCGCACCAAGGCGGCTCATCACCAAGAAACCTGCCCTAACCAATTTTAGTCGAGAATGTGGCATGTACGTGAAACTACACTAGGAGAATTCGAGTCTCACTGTATCCATCCTAACAAGAATAACCAGGCATCGCAATTCTCTTTTAATTTAGTGTCATATAACATACGTACAGTACGTTTGAGAAAACAGAGGAAACCGCGATACCTTTGATTGCCACACATTGTGTTGTATGGGGGCCAAAGTAATTAGGAATCGAGAAGGGAATCCTTGGTAATATCTGTAAATAGAAAGCAGAACCGAAAGCTAGAAAAAACATGCGATAACTCAAGGGAAACAACGCAAGGTTACCCACCAATGCGGAATTACGACCACAGCTGCCGTATAACTCACAGATCCGAACTTTTATACCAGACGAGGGTGACATCCATGTTGGCCGTGAAGTAAAAAGGCGATATTGCGCTTCGAAGAGAGAAATGGAGAATCTCCGAGCGTACTTTGGACCGTTAAACTCTCGCAAGAAATCAATCTGAAAAACAATAAAAGCTGCTTAAATGTTTAAATCACCGCTCGGACTCTTTGGCAATAAAGTTTGAAATCGAGAGGCGGTCAATGTCCAGGCTATCCTTTTAACAGGGCCGGACCTAAAAAGTTATCAGGCAAGTATCAATCGACGTTATATACGTATAAAATTATTCCATACTTCAGCAATCAGGAATCTAGTATATTTTACTTTTATAGAGGTCAGTCGAATTTTGGATTGCTGATCTGGTAAAGGTTTTCTGTTACCAAAGAAATGAGATACATAGCAACTAAAATATATACTAAGTGACATATAAATCCGAACACCCAGTTTAAATGGTTTTATTTTAATAAAATTTTGTATAAGTACTTAATGAAGCATAATAAGTAAATGATAAAAATTTCAAAATGATTGCACTGCTTTAAAGCCCTTTGACCTTTAATAATGTGTGGATGCACCCTGATGTGCTACGCATTCTCCAACGCGCCTAGGCATGCTTCTGATTAGGTGGTCAATGTCCTCCTGTGGTATCTCATTCCAGGCAACCACCAACTCCTCTCGAAGTACTTCTATAGTCTGAGGAGGACGTTGCAAATTGAGTAATCTCCTACCCATCATATCCCACATGTGCTCAATTGGGGATAAGTCGGGAGATCTTGGTGGCCATGGTAACAATGTGACATCATTACATTGAAAGAAGTCTATTGTGACTCTTGCAACATGTGGTCGGGCATTATCTTGTTGGAAAGTTGTATCTGCCAGGGTGTCAAGATAGGGTAAAAGATGGGGTTCTAGAACTTCGTGGATATAACGCTGCGCGTTCATGTTACCTCTGATAAAGATTAAAGGTGACCTGGAATCATAAGCTATAGCACCCCAAACCATAACTCCAACAGTGTGATGAACATGTCTTTCAACAAAAAACTGTGGATTCCTCCTTTCACCACGTCGCCTTCTAACCCTGGCACGACCATCGTGCATGCCTAAACAAAATCGAGACTGGTCACTAAAGACAATACTGTTCCATTCCTGATCCCAGAGTGACCGTTGTCTGCACCACTCAAGGCGATTACGTCGATGTTCTCGAGTTAAAGGGAAGACCCAGTGTGGCCGGTATGAAAACACGCTAAAACTTCTCATTCGTCGATAAACACTTCGCATGCCAATAGGTCTTCCATGTTCTGCAAACCATTCATTTGCAATGGACCTGGTAGTGGAGAAACGGTCCCTTAAGACCAATAATCTTAGGCGGCGATCTTCACGGTCTGTTGTTCTACGGCGGCGTCCAGTGCCCATTGCTCTTTGCGTACGGCCTTCTCGAAGCCATGCCTGACAACAGCTAACCACAGTGTCCACACTTCTTTGCACTCTAACTGCAATTGCCCGAAAAGAAAGTCCAGCTTCCCGAAGTCCCACTATACGGCCCCTATCAAACTCACTAACTTGACGAAATCGTACAGGTCTCCGTACTCTAGGCATCGTAACCGATCGTAAGGGATGTCAAGAACCAAAATCCGCCAACGTTGATTCTTTACTGCGGCTGAAATATTCATTTTTAGAGCGTTAGTGAATTAAAAAAAAGCAGTATAAAAACCGGAGTGTCCAACTCATAAGGCTGAAAATTTTTTCACTTGTTATTTACAGTAAGATAAATACATTCACCAACGTTTATTAAAATAAAACCATTTAAACTGGGTGTTCGGATTTATATGTCACTTAGTATATTTTCTATTTTGCAGGAAAAGTATTAGAGTCAATCCGAAAAGACAGAAGGGGCAATCTCTATATCTGCGCTTGCGAAGACATTTCTGTCGTCATTAAAGCGCGATTCATATTTTCTTCCCTTAAGCCACATCCAAGTTGATTTTGGATGTATCTACATTGATATCAGCTTGGTTGTCAACAATAGGTCCGGTGGACCGCGACCTCCAGGCAACGAAGAATATCGCTTGTTAAATCATCAGTTTTTCTGAAGTAGCTTTAAAATGTATCTCGTGCACAGTGGAAGACGACTGAAACCTGAAGAAGTTGACAGTCATAAAAACACAAAATATGAGGCAAAAATTCCAGCAGCATATGTGAGAACTTTTCGCTACTAACTTCACAATTATAGATCGTAATGACCCACTGAGCAGTAGTTTTTCATTCCCTATGTAAATGATTATAACAAAAAACATCCAAGTGAGGAATGTTATTTAATATTGTATCCCGTCTATTTCATTATGCCAGTTTAACAACGATATTCCGAGATATTTGAAAATAAGTGAGAGATATTGGGTATAATCTCATAGCTACCCTTATTATTTTAATAATTGCGAAAGCATAGGAGGACAAGTTTGAGAGCAAGCTAAACGAAAGCACCTCACGAACCTCAAGGGTCGTAGCGTCAGTCGCTCCAGGACGCCAAATATCTATTTGCATCAAACTGTTTATGCTTTCGATTGATATCATCTGTCACATCAGCCTCAAATTTCCTATGGCTAAAAAATAAGACATCCTCACAATAGGAGAGCGCTGACATTGACACAGAACAGTAGACATCTAGAAGGCATGGACCTGTCCACAGGCCAAATCTGCTTCCTGTCGCATTCACTTGTCAGTTGAACACCAGGCTTCTAGATTTCAAAATGCGTTTAAATGAATATAAAGCACCATGATCGTTGATTAGCGTATAGGTTAGGGTGACCGAAAATAGTTTAATCTTATAAAGTCGAACAGCAAGGATTCCGGAAAGGAAGAACATACACGGATGCAGTTTCTGTGAGACCAATAAAATCCTTTGATAGAGTGAGAATTAGGGACGCGATACATTTATAATATGATAGGGGAATACCACTGGATTCAGTAAAAACTGTTGAGAATATATATAAAGATAACATAGCTATGGTAAGATGTAAAGGAAAATTCTCGCAACCTATCAAGATTGAAACTGGCATTAGACAAGGAGATTCGCTGAGCCCACTAATATTTAGTCTGATAACACTGATCAACAGCTAAAAAATATCCTAAATTAAATCAACAAAATATTACTATCTTTAATCTGCTAAAACCGGAATGAAACTTATCTTTTCAATATTAGTTCAAGTTTTAGAGATACGGTAATTATATGTGTTCCTGCTGTGACAGTGTTAATATACTGTAATTCACAAGAATGCACGTGCTACATTTTTATATTCGGCAAGGAAAGATGATGTAATCGGCATGATTGTGTTACTTTATACATACGTGTACATTATATTGTTTTATATTAGCCATTTTTTCGTCAGTTGGCTGACAGCGTTCATGCAAGATGTCTCGAAAGTGTGTAAACAATCCAGATCAGTTTTGTTACGTGTGTGGTGATGTGACTTTTGCGTCTCAGAGACGGTCTATTACTCCACTAATAACAAAGGCATATCAGCTTTATTTCGGTTGTAAACTAGGTGATCAAGACAAACAGTGGGCATCCCACATCTGCTGTAATACATGTGCTTCAAGTCTGAGGAGCTGGTTAAATGGCAAAAAACGGTCTATGCGCTTTGCTGTCCCAATGGTTTGGAGAGAGCCTACAAATCATATTAATGATTGTTACTTTTGCATGGTGCCTTGTGTTGGACAAGCCACAGGCATGTCCAAGAAAAAAAATCGGTTATTAACTACCCAAACATACCATCTGTGATGAGACCTGTGCCTCACAGTGACGAAAATCCTATTCCAAAACCCCCAGAATTCTACACTTGCGAATCAGAAAACGAATCAGATCATGGCGATCGAGTGATTCGTCAGGAAGGAGATATGCCATCAACGTCAAGAGATCCTGATTTTATACCGAGCACGTCATGCCACCAACCGCACAAAATAACACAGTCAGAATTAAATGATCTTGTAAGAGATTTAGAACTTCCAAAATGTAAGGCAGAGTTACTTGGATCAAGACTGCAGCAGTCGAACTTGTTAGAAGACGATGTTTCGGTATGTGTTTTTCGTAAACGCCACAAAGATTTAGAACCATTTTTCAATATGGAGAATAACTTGGTTTTGTGCAGTAACATTAACGGCTTACCGACGGCTTTAAATATAAACTATAACCCAGAAGAATGGAGATAGTTTATACACAGTTCAACATTGAGTTTAAAGGCAGTGTTATTGCATATTGGAAATATTTTACCATCTCGCCCTGTAGGGTATGCAGTTCACATGAAAGAATCATATGACAATATGAAGTATCTATTGACATGCATAAAATACGATGAGCACCAGTGGCATATTTGTGGCGATTTGAAAGTTGTTGCACTTTTACTTGGGCTGCAGCTAGGCTACACAAAGTTTTGCTGTTTTTTGTGTGAATGGGACAGTCGGGCAAAGGCACTTCATTACACCAGACAAAACTGACCTGTTCGTCAATTCCTAGAGCCAGGTCAAAAAAATGTACAGCATATGCCATTAGTTTATTCGAAAAAAAATTTTATTACCACCACTGCATATCAAGTTGGGCCTAATGAAAACCTTTGTCAAGGCATTAGATAGAGATGCGTCAGCTTTCAATACCTGCGTCAGAAATTTCCAAGACTAAGTGAGCCAAAGGTTGAAGAAGGTATTTTTGTTGGGCCACAGATTCGAAATATTTTGAAAGATACACAGTTTGAAAACACTTTAACAGGTATTGAAAAAACTGCTTGGAATGATTTCCGTCTGGTGGTCACTAATTTCTTGGGAAATAGAGAAGCTGACAACTATAAAACCCTTGTCAAAAATATGCTGTCATCGTATCAAAAGATGGGCTGTAATATGTCTCTTAAGATACATTTCCTACACTCACACCTGGACTTTTTTCCTGACAATTGCGGAGCCGTAAGTGATGAGCACGGCGAACGTTTTCATCAGGATATTTCAACAATGGAAAAAAGGTACCAGGGAAAGTGGAATCCTTCCATGCTTGCAGACTACTGTTGGACTCTTGGTAGAGATGCTCCAGAAACGATCCATAAAAGATCAGCAAAAAGACAGCGCATATAGTGATTCTTATAAGTATATGAATCTTGTTACTTTTTTTAATATATCCTTAAAAATAAAAAGTTTATTTTCTAAACCGCAACTAATTTTTTTATTTCATTGTCATTTTTGGATTCAGCGCCCCAAAATTAACAAAGAAGTGCACTTTTCCCACAAGATACAATTAAAAAACTAAAATTTGTTGTCCAGTGTAATGGATGAAATCATGAAGAAAGTTAAAAAAAGAAGAGGATATAGAATGGGAGAAAAGGAAATGCAGATAATATGCTATGCCGACGACGCCATAATAATAGCCGAAAATGAAGATGACATGAAGATACGGCGCTCATACACGTATACAACATAGTGATTTCAACGGAGACAACTAAATCGATAGTGGTATCAGCGGAACCGAGACGATGTAAACTGGCCATAAATAACAAAATAATAAAACAAGTCATGGAAACGGAATACTTGGGAATCAAACTGTCAAGCTATGGAAAAGTAGAAGAAGAAGTACAAAAACAAGTGAACATGGCGAACAGAACAGCAGGATGTCTCAACAATACAATCTGGAGAAACATACCTCACAACGGAAACGAGAACTAAGATATACAGATCAACAATAAGACCGATAATGACGTACATGGCGGAAACAAGAGCAGTTACGGTGAAAACACGAAGATTATTGGAAACAACAGAAATGAAAGTCTTACGAAAAATAACAAACCAAACTCTAAGAGACATAGTAAGAAGTGAGGAAATACGAGCGAGATGTGGTATAGAGGAAATAAACCTGTGGACCAAAAGAAAAAAAAATGAATGGAATCAACACAGAATGAATGACAGAAAATAGAACAGTACGAATAGCAAGAGACAAATCGACAAATGGAAGAAGATCAATGTGACTACTGAGGAAAAGATGGTCAAGCAACATTAATTGAGGCTAAAAACCGAAGTAAAACAGGCATGAGCCTATTAATAAAGTAAGTATAAGAAGAAGAATAAAGTCGAATGTAGTGTGCGTAGTGTTAGTACTACATATACCTACAGGTACTTGGTTTCAGAAAGTAATTATTGATCTTGCACATTAAATCAGCCAATAATGGCTTTCTCCTCAACCTAGGAACGTACTACTGTCTGTTCCAATCTAAGTAGATAAAAACGGAAAAGATAATGCATAAGTTCCACGGCACGTAAGAACTTTTAATGCAGTCCTCGTCCTCCCCACAATATAACTCACGCGTGGCGACAGTTATTTTAGTACAAGTGTAAAGGCTTTTCTCAAGTTCCACGGTTCGGGTTAATGATACGTTTTAAATGCAAAACGGCCCCTAAACGGCACCGCCCTTAAACGTTTGAACGGACAGATAAATTCCGCTAGATACACAAAACGTTACGCTTTGTGTCGTACCGTTCCGGTATTTTATACCGGGCGTCACCCGAACTAACTTACGTCGGAATTAATTATGCTCCGGTGAAATTTTGCCAAAATATAGAAATTAATTTTATAATTCAGTCGCTGTAGGATTGTGAGTTAACAGTAGCGCGGTGTTGTGAGGCAACAGGAAGGCTAAGAAGTGCTTTTCTCCACATGACCTCATCATTGTTTTCAAGGCCCAGAAAAAGACCTTGATCGAGTACTGCTCACATGTTTGGGGTGCTACCGAGCTTCATACATCCAGAACTGGTCGATATGGTGGCTCCTTTGTCTTTAGGGTGTCGAAATTGTGGAACAATCTACCTGAAGAGGCTTTTCCTAGTTCTACTAAGATTTTTCAGTTTAAAATCAAATTAATAGTTTCTTTGAGCTCCTCGTAGCAGCAGTGATGCTCTGGTATTTAGGCTGCCTGCGTGGCTTCTTCGGTATAGAAGTAAACACAGTTTTTGGAACGAGTTCCTCGAAAAGTGTCCCATATTCTATACATAATATGTACGTTCTACCTCGATTTTCTTCAATTTTTGCTAGGTTTTGAATAGTATTGGAGTAATTATGGTCTATTGGCTTTTTATTTCTCAGAATTGCATGAGCTATTTAGTCCAAAATTTTTTGTTTCTAAAAAATCCCAAAATACCAGTGCCTCAATGTGATTTTTATACAGCATTACAATATACAATGTTCATAACCCACGAAATTATATAGAAAAATCATCATGTTATAAAATAGTACCTTAATCAACACACAGAGTTTATTCATTAATTTTTAGCATACATAGTGATTATCATTCTGATGATTGTCGACCTTTTCGGTAGATCTACCGTGTTTAGTCTTGTTCTACCTAATTCCGCTTTTAATGCAAACTCTATCGAAAAAATCGAACATTTTTTTCTGTTTCTCAAAAGTGATCTGTCTCGTATTCTATGCTGCGAAATGTTGAACTACAAAAATACTATCGCTGTACTACAGATAGTCCTTTCTAAATTGCCTGGCTGATTATTCGCGACTAAGTCCACCAGTACTGCTTAAAGTACGTTGAGAGGACGTTTTGACGAACTTAAAAAACAAAATAAGGATATCGAATTATAGGAAAAGCTGGGATGTTATTAATGAGGTAACTAATGCTGACAAAATTTAAAAAAATGACGTAAAATCAATTAATCATAATAATCAGCAGCTGGACGCTCCCACTGATATGCCTGTGTTTTTAATAAGTATTTTGTTGATATACGTGAGCAAATAACAGATCAGATTGATCAAAACTCTAATTCTTGATACATCAGATCTTCATGTCGTCAACATTGCTCACTATATATTTCTAACTCCAGTGGATAACATAGAATTACAGCAAATAGTTTGTAATCTGAAAAATAATACAGCACCCGTCAAAGATGGCTTACACACTAAAACTATCAAGATGATCATGGAGTATATCAGTCACCCTATAACTCACATTATCAACCACTGTTTTAAATCCTCAGTAATTCCTCGCTAATTTAAAGAAAGCATAGTGACATCAATATTTAAATCTGGAAGTAAAGACAATATGTTCAATTATAGACCTATTTCAGTTATCGATGTATATGGGAAGATTTTTGGGAAGTATTTGAATAGCAGACTTTGTTCTTAATATGTGAATATGACATAATATCGAACAGTCAATTTGGGTTCAGCAAAAATTGCAATACAGAGCAATCTCTACAAGAACTTATAGGACATGTGCTTGAAAATTTACAAGATGGAAATAAGACTGTTGCAGTTTTCCTAGATCTTCAAAAGGCTTTCGATTCAGTATCTGATACAATTTCATTAAAGAAACTAGAAAGTGTTGGAGTGCGTAGTAGAGTTCTGCGCTTATTTGAGAACTATTTGGCTGATCGATTACAACAAGTTAAGGTAGAGTCAGATTTAAGCAACATTCAAAAGATCAAAATAGGTGTGCCTCAGGGGACGGTTTTGGAACCAGCACTGTTCCTCATATATATAAATGAATTACCTCGATGCAATTTCAACTGTAAAATGATATCATATGCAGACGATACTGTTTTAGTTTGCACTGGTCATTCATGGGATGACGCAATACGGAATGCCGAGTTGCCATCAAATAAAGTCAAATGCTGGTTGGATAACAATTTACTTAAACTTAATATCTCTAAAACTGAGTATGTGACGTTTTCTCCAACCAAAGCAGGCATGCCATTACACCACTGAACATTAATTATAAATGATAGCAGAGTCATGCCGAGCTTTTGGCATCGAAATTAAGGAGAATTATTCATAAGTTTTTCATTCTTAGGAATATTTTAAGCAGAAAGAGTATTCTCTCGTTTGTGGGATCTCTACTAACTTACGGGATAAGTATATGGGGAGCCGCATACACTAGTACTTTAAAAATATTACAAAACACGCAAAATTATATTCTCAGGACTATTTTTCGTAGGTATCTCATGTAGGTCAAGCTGCAGTTTCGTTTACATTGAAAATGATCTTTTGAATGTTAGAGGTTTATATATTTTTGCTGCTCTGAAATTTGTTTACTCCAGAAACAATGTTCCAACCAGCCTCGCTTACGAAACAAGAACTAAAATAAATATGAGTTACACTTATACCAGAGAATAAATCTGTTTGCCAAAAATGCATAAAGTTTGATGGTATTAGGTTGTATAATAAATTACCCCTAGAATATAAAATCCTCTAGAAGTATAGTTTCAAAAAAGGAATTAAGAAATTCATCTTAAATAACTTTGACATGCTTGCATCGATTGTGGCTCGACTCAACCCAGTCATTTCGTTTCTATCTGATGCTTTTATTTCTTTTTTTATATACATTTGCTCATAATACACTTTATGACCATTACCCAAGCTTATAGCTTAGGTGTCTATTCTTTTGTAGTAAATAATGCTGTTTGATATGGTAGTATGTTTATAGTTTTGATATTATATGAATTCTACGAGTATATGGACTCTCTCTATATGTGGAAATAACTAAATTCAAATCGCCATGTAAATATGCTGGTCTTAAATGAAATAAAATAATAAATACTTCACATTTGATAGCTGGGTCACCACTGTGGCCGCTAAATGCCGCCAATTCTGGTGCTTGATACGGTCTAGTCGGACAAACTGGTCGTGATATTTGGCAACTCATTGTATAAAAACTAATTTATAGAGCTTTTGAGAAAAGGAAAAAAAATACTATATAAAACAATTGAATAATAATTCACATGACTCTAGACACCTATGGTCCACTGTCAATGATATATTCAATAAGTCATCCTATTCAAAAAATAATATTAATGAAATAAAAACAAAAACAGGACAGAAAACAGACAATATTCAGCAAATATGTGATGAGTTCATAGAATTTTTCACAAATATAGGAGGAAACTTAGCAAATAATATCAAACAAAATGCTGATATTCATCTGCATGAAACAAGACTGAATAATTAATTTGTATTAACTGACTATCAGGATGTTTTCAATGCCATTATGACTCTAAAAAATAAAAAAAGCCCTGGAGTTGACGAAATTAGAGCTGAACATCTAAAGATACTGGCCAAACAAATAACAGAACCACTTGCTTATATCATTAACAAATCCTTCCAATCTGGAGTATTTCCATCAGCTTTCAAAACAGCAATCATCATACCTATCTATAAATCTAATGATAATACGGACGTCACTAACTATCGACCTATTTCACTTATATCAAGTTTAGCTAAAGTTTTTGAGAAATTACTCCTTAATAAAATGATTAATTTTCTTAATAAATTCAAAATTCTAAATTCAAATCAATATGGTTTTATAGCGGGCAAATCTACAACAGATGGGGTATTAAGTATAGTAGATGAAATAACCCAAAATATAGATGGAAAAGTACCATCGATATGCGTATTTGTGGACTTACAAAAAGCGTTTGACACAGTTAATCACAATATACTTTTGGAAATCTTAGAAAGAATAGGTTTTCGTGGAAAGATGTATACTTTAATGGAAAATTATTTATCAAATAGACCGCAATCAGTAAAATTATTAAGCTCGTATAGTAAAGAAATGTTTGTTAAATGTGGTGTTCCACAAGGTACAATTTTGGGTCCTCTGTTATTCAATATTTATTTAAACGATATATTCAAAATTAACAGTACTGGTAAAATAGTCAGTTTTGCAGACGATACTGCTATACTCTATAAAGGTAAGGATTGGAACGACTTAAAAGATATTATCCAAAATGACTTTTGCAAAATTATTCAGTGGTTTAATAACCGAAAATTAACAATTAACTTTACTAAAACTCATTTTTTACCATTTTCATCACTATCTAATCATCTACCAAAATATAACCACCTTCGGTTTAAGGTAAATGATAAAAATATAAAAATCAATAGAGTTAATGATACAAAATATTTAGGAATTTATCTAGATCCCCACTTGAGATGGGATGTACATATTTCTCACATACTAAAGAAAATTAGATTCATAGCATATAAAATAAAATTTCTAACCGGTATATTAACTGAATATTATCTACGAATAATATATCAAGCTTTAGTCGAGCCACACATAACATATGGTATAGTAGTGTGGGGTGCTGCATGCACGACATACTTTAACGATTTAGATGTACTTCAATGAAGAATTTTAAAATCAATGTTAGGCAAATCAAAATTATACCCAACTAATGACTTATATAATGTTGCACAAGTATATGATACTAAACAACTTTACTTCTTACATACCATCACTCATTATCACAAAACTATTAGTGAATACGACATAATTAAACATAATCATAAAACCAGATATAAATTACGCGCAAAAAATGTTCCTAAACCAAACAAATCCCTAATGAAACGATGTCACCTGTATATAGCTCCAAAATTGTACGAACATTTACCAAATAATTTAAAACAATTACGCAATACATTAGGCTTCAAAAAAAATTAAAAAATTTATTAACACGAATGGGAGAAATCAAATTAATAAAATAATCTCAAATATTACACAATAAATGCTCTACCATTCTTACCAATAATTTCTTTTTTCTCTCTATTTTATTATATTTTGCAATTCAACATACATATGATCCATGCACAGGCGTTGTCCTCCTATGGATATATTATATTTATTTACTCGTTTCATGTTCCCTGTATTTTAGAGTAAATAAATATTATTATTATTATAAACATACAGGTTGTTGAGTTTACCCTCGCAGTGGTGGATTCTGG
Organism: Acanthoscelides obtectus; assembly: GCA_963669975.1. Taxonomy (NCBI): domain Eukaryota; kingdom Metazoa; phylum Arthropoda; class Insecta; order Coleoptera; family Chrysomelidae; genus Acanthoscelides; species Acanthoscelides obtectus. The sequence continues at coordinate 105,699,074 of CAVLJG010000003.1, read as the reverse complement.
TAATATGTAGCACAAAGTGCGGTACTTTTTATCCTGGATGTAGGATAGTTGCTTAACTTTCGTTCGTTTTTCTACCTGAGATCAAGCCCTGCTGATGAGTCGCAAAATAGCACGCAACAGCTGTCCACGGTATGCCGTGTGAGATCGGAGGAGCTAAAACTATATTACTACTTTGTTAACTCTTTGTACGTATTATGAGCATCCAGTCAAATAACTACCAGTACGAACGTTTTTAAGACGTTAAAATGACCCTTTAAATGAATGTTATTACTAGAACTACAAGCACAGTTTCTTCTCATACCAACCTCGTACACCAGACGTTATTATATGCTTTTCTATGTTCCTGCTAAATAAACAGCTCCGACGATTTGAGCGGGACAGCATTAGGTCTGTTATTACCAGGGACAAGTTCCATTTTAAATTAAATTTTCTGTTCTCGTGCCCTATCTTCCATCTATGGTAACAAATGTAATACTGTAAGGATCATGGCGACGTAGCAAAGTTCAAATACACACAGCGGATTAGCAGGCTTATCTCGGCAAAAAAGGTAATAGGGTTTCAGGCTGTATCGCCAGCAAACGTGGCCAGGAATATTTTTAGAAGATTTCCTGCGGAAACTTTTTACGACCGTCACTGCTACTCTTATAAATTATGCAAGATCTGTTAAGGCTAGGATTTCAGGACCATAACACTCAAAAATTATGTACTCCTCACTCGTTTTCAAAGAAGTATTGTAGTCACATATACCTTAGAATTTGAGTCGTTTACTTATCACATGATTATCATAAAAATGTCAATCTACCTTCTTTCACCGGATATTCGTATCTAATGATGTTAAGATGCTGATTAAGTACTCGCACCCGCGCTACGGTTTATGTGTTGATTGTTTTTAGTGCTACTATATTTTTAAAAATCGCAACTATTAAAGGCAATTGCAAGACCAAATACATGCCTTGTTCTCAAACCTTCTTCCTGGTCTATTAGAGTACCAGGAAACAAAGTATTTGTCAATGCAGTTGCAGTAACTGTAATTTTAGATAACATAGGTGTTTAATGCTAAAAAAGTACTCTTGAACCAAAAGAGGGTCATTTGATGTATGGTGGGAGTTGACAGTACACACAGCAGTAAAAGGCTATTCAAAAAATGTTAACCTAGATTACCTAGGCTGTTTCTTTACGAAATGGTAATCTACACTTTCCTTAACAAATATACTAAGTGACATATAAATCCGAACATCCAGTTTAAATGGTTTTATTTTAATAAAATTTTGTATAAGTACTAAATGAAGCATAATAAGTAAATGATAAAAATTTCAAAATTATTGCACTGCTTTAAAGCCCTTTGACCTTTAATAATGTGTGGATGCACCCTGATGTGCTACGCATTCTCCAACGCGCCTAGGCATGCTTCTGATCAGGTGGTCAATGTCCTCCTGTGGTATCTCATTCCAGGCAACCACCAACTCCTCTCGAAGTGCTTCTAGAGTCTGAGGAGGACGTTGCAAATTGAGCAATATCCTACCCATCATATCCCACACGTGCTCAATCGGGGATAAGTCGGAAGATCTTGGTGGCCATGGTAACAATGTGACATCGTTATGTTGAAAGAAGTCTATTGTGACTCTTGCAACATGTGGTCGGGCATTATCTTGTTGGAAAGTTGGATCTGCCAGGGTGTCACGATAGGGTAAAAGCTAGGGTTCTAGAACTTCGTGGATATAACGCTGCGCGTTCATGTTACCTTTGATGAAGATTAAAGGTGACCTGGAACCATAAGCTATAGCACCCCAAACCATAACTCCAACAGTGTGATGAACATGTCTTCCAAAAAAAAACTGTGGATTCCTCTTTTCACCACGTCGCCTTCTAACCCTGGCACGACCATCGTGCATGCCTAAACAAAATCGAGACTCGTCACTAAAGACAATACTGTTCCATTCCTGATCCCAGAGTGACCGTTGTCTGCACCACTCAAGGCGATTACGTCGGTGTTCTCGAGTTAAAGGGAGGACCCAGTGTGGCCGGTATGAAAACAAGCCAAAACTTCTCATTCGTCGGTAAACACTTCGCATGCCAATAGGTCTGCCGTGTTCTGCAAACCATTCATTTGCAATGGACCAGGTAGTGGAGAAACGGTCCCTTAAGGCCAATAATCTTAGGCGGCGATCTTCACGGTCTGTTGTTCTACGGCGGCGTCCAGTGCCCCTTGCTCTTTGCGTACGGCCTTCTCGAAGCCATGCCTGACAACACCTAACCACAGTGTCTACACTTCTTTGCACTCTAACTGCAATTGCCCGAAAAGAAGGTCCAGCTTCCCGAAGTCCCACTATACGGCCCCTATCAAACTCACTAAGTTGACGAAATCGTACAGGTCTCCGTACTCTAGGCATCATAACCTATCGTAAAGGATATCAAGAACCAAAATCCGCCAACGTTGATTCTTTACTGCGGCTGAAATATTCATTTTCAGAGCGTTAGTGAATAAAAAAAAGCAGTATAAAAACCGGAATGTCCAACTGATAAGGCTGAAAATTTTTTCACTTGTTATTTACAGTAAGATAAATACATTCACCAACTTTTATTAAAATAAAACCATTTAAACTGGGTGTTCGGATTTATATGTCACTTAGTATAAATTTTCAATCTACACAAAGACGTACATGGTACTAATACACCACAGCAACTCGTCATACGTGTTCTTTTTATGAAACGCGAAGTTGGCTGCAGGTCTCCTAAAATCTTGAGCCCAAGAATCCTCAATAAATTTCTAGATGACCTTAGAGGGATAAAAAGCTTGGGGGTGTTTAAAGTAAAGTTGAAAAGCTATATTGATAATGAATCTCCGTATTCTGTGGATGTTTTTGTATATAACTGCTTGTTTTTGGACCTGTTAACGTGATTTTTCTTTTTTCACATTTTACTATATATTTGTATGTTTTTTTTTGTATGACTGACGAATCCTATACACTATATTTAATGTCGAATCGATAACAAGATAAATGAGATGAAGTGTATTTTAATAAAGCCCATACAAAATCTGCAGAAAATTGATGGGGTTTTTGAGTTATGAAGCGCATTTGCGGATATTCCCCCATTAACGATTGTTTACAAAACACTGTAGGTTGATACAAAATTGAGGTGTGCACATTATAGTAGAATAAATAGCCTTTAACATTCTATCGCAAGGGATTTTTTGTTTCTCAGAAAATCGCTAAAAATGATTAAAATTTGTACATTTTTCAATGACTACGACTCAGCTGTGACGTTAAACATTTTTTGATGCCCAAAATCTGGTCAAAGCGTGAAACGATTCATGCATGAGTTTCTGTGAAAATTATTGTTCGGCACAGACCTTTTTGCCACAATATCCCTCGTTCGTAAATCAAATTCCATGATTATATGGGTATATTAAGATAGAGGAATTAGTTGCATATCAGAAAGGTAAAGGTTGACTATCTCTATCATTTCGAAAGTGCCTTAGTTCTCACCTTGAATAATCAGTAAACAGAGCCACTTTACTGCAGTACTTCCTAAGAATATTATGCCCTTTTTCAAACTGCTGACATTTTTATGGCAAATTATTAACAAAAATAATAATTAGCTATGTCAATTTATTACCACTTACGAGGGCGGTCCCAGAAGTACACGGCCTGACCTAGAGATGGCGATAGTTGTTTGAAAAATATCATTGTATTAGATAGTATGCAACCTATAAAGCATATGTGTCAAGTTTGAAGACGCCACGTTGTTTAGTATTTGTTTGGCAGCCATCAATACTGAACGTTTTCAGTGAATTTATGAAAATGGAGAAAATTGGTCATCGTTATGTGGTACAATACTTTTATTTCAAAGGCCTCAGCCCAACCAATATAAAAGCTGAACTGGATTCTACTCTGGGTGAGTCTGCCCCTTCGTTTACAACAGTAAAATATTGGGTAGCAGAGTTTAAACGAGGCTGTATGAGCTGCCAAGACGAGCATCGCAGTGGTCGACCAAATCAGGTGACGACTCTCCAAAAATGGTGAAGAAAATTCACAAAGCGGTACTCAGTGATCGTCGACTGAAAGTGCGCGAGCTAGTAGGCATTTCAAAAAGTGCGGTTCATCGCATATTATCTGAAAATTTGGACATGAGAAAGCTGTGTGCAGGATGGGTACCGCGATTGCTCACAATCGAGCAAAAACAGTGCCGTGAAGATGTTTCAATTGAGTGTTTAGCGAAGTTTCACAGCAACAAAGCAGAATTTTTGGATCGTTTCATAACCATGGATGAAACATGACTCCATCACTTCACACCCGAGAACAGGGGCAAAGGGACAACCGGCTCCAAAGAATGCGAAGGCCGTTTCATCTGCAGGCAAGGTTATGGCGTCGGTTTTTTGGGATGCGCGTGGGATAATTTTCATTGACTATCTTGAAAAAGGTAAAACTATCAACGGCGAGTATTATGCGAACTTAATGCAACGTTTCAGCGATGAAATCAAGCAAAAACGGCCGCATTTGGTTGAGAAGAAGGTGTTGTTTCATCAAGACAATGCACCAGCTCACAAATCCGTTATTGCAATGGCCAAAATTAACGAATTGAAGTTTGAATTGCTACCTCATGCACCCTATTCAGCAAATTTAGCTGCCTCGGATTACTTTCTGTTTCCAAACTCGAAATATGGCTCAGTGATCAAAGATTTTCCAACGATGAAGAAGTGGTTTCGGCAGTTCATGGCTATTTTGAGGAGCTAGACAGTTCTTATTATAAATAGGGTATCGAACTTATTGAACATCGCTCTTTACAACATTTTTGTGTTTTCTTCGTTGGGTCGGGTACTTCTGGGACCACCCTCGTATATTGTTATGCCCTTTATGTTGTGTTGAACTGCGATCGGCAGCTACAGCACTCTACTGGCTGATAATCTCTGAAACTCATTTTACGTGTTAGCATAGTTGTTAACGCTGATCCCTGAAGGAATCTAAATGTTAAAATTCGTATACAATTAGCCTTAAGTGTACTTTCGATAATTACCATATGTATCGTTAGTTAATTTAAACTTCCTTGAATATTATTATCCTGGCATGATGTCAAGATAGGACCACATCCTACAACAAAACTCCCGTTTTGTGTTAATACAACTGCTGTTAAAGTAATCCGGCGGTTTAATCCGTTAACTCCAACAATTACACGCATTAGAAATTCATGAGTTGTCCTTTCTCGGCCATTTAGAGAAATAAAGGGACCCCTCGTTAGGATAATAAAGAACGTTTGAGGAGGATTTTATCAAGATTCTCAGTTAAAAGATCCCGTTGGCCGATCAAATAATTTTATTTTGAAATGTTAATCATATTGTGCTGACAAAATTCGTCTACAGGAGGAATCCCGCCCATAAGTGAAACTCCAGTTAATGACATACAGGTAGGAGGATTCACTGAGCCAGACATACAAGTCAGAATCGGGCTTTCAGTAGCAGAAACCGCTTTGTTAAAATCAGGAAATGTCTTTGTAACAACCATCTCAATTTAGAATTAAAGCAAAGAATGATTAAGAGGTATGTGCACGGAAGTCTGCACTCTTAAGGTACCAACGAATTTCAGTGGAGCATTGAAGATGTTGGTTCCTAGATGGATGCTGAAAATATCTTGCTGAAGACTGTTTAACACCAGATAGTCTCTCACTTAAATCATACCCCGAGACGAAAAGGGTTTAAAGAGAAAACAAGCTTCGTGCCAAACATTTTGGAGTGGACTAATATTTGAAGTTCAGCAACATATTTTACAACATGTGATATCTTTTTTTTATATACTTCAACTACCACGAAGGCCTAAGGCCTAAACACCCATTGGGGAGGATTCGAACCCGCACAGCGCACGGCGACTGATCAGGAGACCGAAGAGTCTACTACTGCGGCCACCGCTGCTGTCCTAATAGGGGTTTGTAATATATTCTTAGCACATTCTATCAATGAGCGGTATGTTACTTAGCACGTGTTCAGAACGCGATACTGCTATTACTATTTATTTAAAGTTCGAAGAAGGAAAACAAGTCACTTCCGAACTGTAACGCTTAAGATAATGACGTGATAATACATTCATTTGCCATTTTACACAGATTGAAGACACACAATATGTTTGCATATTTGTTTAGCGCTCACAGAAAACCATGTGCCTGAGTTTAAATTAACAGCCTAAAAATAAGAAGGCCCATTACAATTTTTTCTTTACTCTTGTGATCAATTCTATTCAAATTAATATTTACATTGCCGATTTTCTCCAATTTGCTGTCACTGATATGCGTGACATCCCCCATAATGGTAGCAGAGAATAAAAGAAACTCGCTTCCTGGTTGATTTATGGTTTCTAAAAGTATTATAAGCTCCGTACTGTACCTGGCACGGTCCTCAAACTTTAGGAAGAAGGCGATATCACTCAATGCGCTGTGTCTGAACCACTGTTGCCACGTCTACCAATTTCTTGGTAAAACTAACACTTGAGCTTAAACCCTGAACAAATTAATTTGGCATAGTATTTCTACTCCTAATTGAAACAGCATAGAAATTTGATCGATTTGATATTTCAGTGTTTCTTTAAATGTGTACTACTAGGGATGTCTTTTAAGTTTTGCATATAGAAACATAGTAGGCCGCGCGGATCGCACGTCAGTACTGAATCTTAACCTCACTCTTTAGTAAACTTAAATTCAAAGTTTCAGAACAATACGTGCAGTGCAGTGTTCTCACTACAGTGAATTTTTAAGTGTCACCAAGTCATTAGAAAAATCGGACTCAACCGAGAAAATTTTCGCGCCATAATTTATTACAACTTTCAGAGACAATTTCGCAACAAGAATGCCTTGCTGAGTTACTGTCTGTTTTCGGCAACGAAGCGCCACATCAGTCGACCATTTCCCGTTGGTATGGAGAATTCAAACGTGGACGGGTCAGTCTTAGCGACGATCCCAGCGTGGGTGCACCAAAAACGGCAGTCACCCAGGAAAACGTCGATGCTGTGCCCAAACTCATCATTGAAGATAGACATGTGACATATCGCGAGATTGAGGCGTCCTTGAAGATCTCAAAGACGTCAATTCAAAAAAATTCACATGAAGAATTAGGAGTAAGAAAATTAGTTTCTCGATGACTGAAGAGCAGAAAGCAGCCAGGGTTAATTGGTGTCAAAAAACGCTTGACCGTTTCAATTCCGGAAACTCAAAAAATGTGTACAGCATTATTAGTGGTGATGAATCGTAGATTTACTGTTATGAACCAGAAAATAAACGACAGTCGGCTGTTTGGGTGTTCCAAGGTGAAGAAAAGCCAACAAAAGTCATCCGTTCTCGAAGTGTTTCGAAAAAGATCTTTGCGATATTTGTGTCAAAAGCGGGTCATATTGCAATAATTCCTCTTAATGAGCAAAGAACTGTTACTGCGGATTGGTATACCACCATTTGTTTGCCAAAAGTCATCACCGAGCTTCGAAAAATCAACCCCGAAAGAAGAATCATCCTCCACCAAAGCAATGCAAGCTCGCACACAGCCCAAAAGATACGGCAGTATTTAACGGAAGAAAAGTGGAATTATTGGACCATCCTCCATATAGTCCCGATCTGAGTCGTAACGATTTCTTTACTTTCCCGAAAATTAAAAACAGACTGCGTGATCAAAGGTTCCAGTCACCAGAAGAAGCAGTTGACGCATTCAAAAATGCTGTTTTGGATCTGCCAGCAAACGAGTGGAATAAGTGCTTCGAAAATTGGTTCGAGCGCATACAGATGCGTATTAATCTTCGTGGAGAATACTTCGAAAAACAATAAAGTCATTTAAAACTACCTACCGTGTTGTTTTAGTTCCATATGCAAAACTTAAAAGACACCCCTCGTATAGTCAGAAGGTAGTTTAAGATCACCGACTGGTTTTGACTTAGATGGTCTCCAAAAATCCAATTTCTATGAACAGTTCTCCATAATAGTTACGACGACAAAATTTTACGCGATGCTATATAGGTACAATGGAACGTTTAAACGTAGTAAAAAATGCTCACTTTCAGTAAAGCGTTTTGTACAAAACTTAAAAAGTAGGAATCAACGGACTTTATATCAGGTAACCAAATAAGTTCGTGCGGTTGCTGTATATCGCACATTGCCATGGATGTTGTTGATCGATAGCGATTGTTTGTTTCCTGTTGTCACTTTTTACACTTTGTCACTCACGCCCAAGGCTTCCTTGCACCCAAACAAGGTTTTATTGTGTGTTTAGTGGACAGCAACAAGAATTGTCCATCATAAGTTTTTGGAAAGGGGTCAAACCATCACTGCTAACTAGTATTGTGAGCAGCTTCAACGAGTACAAGCAGCACTCATCCAGAAACAGCCTTCTTTAATCAATCGGAAGAAAGTGATATTCTTGCAAGATAACGCCAAGCCTCATACCGCCAAAGTGACCTTAGAAAAAATTTCTGGACTCGCCTGGGGAACGTTACCACACCCGACATATTCTCCAGACATTTGGCCCAGTGATTATCACATTTTTGTCTCTCTTGACAACTGTATGAGGCACCGACAGATCACAACTCGAGAGGGTGTAATAAATGCAGTCTGCCAATTTTTTTACTCCAAATCCAGGCAGTTCTACAATACCGGCATACAAAAATTGATTCCACGTTGGCAAAAGGTCATTGAATATGATGGTAACTACTTCGACGAATAAATAGTGTCTTATTCTTTCTCAATAAAAAATTAGATTTTTCCATTAAAAACCGCACGAACTTATTTAGTTACCTGATATATATTGCCAATCTTACATTAATTATATTTTAGAAATGTTTACTATGATGGAGACAAGTTGGTTTAGATGTTTGAGGTGAAATCCGTATAAAAAATGTCAACCCATCCTACTATTAAAATACAATATCTATGTTTTGTCCTTGTCAGTCGCATCAGTGGTATACGTATACAAAGCCCTGTAATGGAATTTTCCGGGACCTTTTTTATTTACAGATGTACTTTCTACTGTAGCAATACTACCACGGTCTTCTGAATACCCTGTATAGAAAAGATACAAGATGTAGATCCGGATTGATAACACATACTATTCATCATTATTCGTCAGAGCGGTCCGGTGGACCCTTGGTCTTAGTTAAAAGTCTGTCAGGTCTTGCTACCCAGATACCAAACATGTTTAAGGGGAAAAGGGAAAGAAGGAAAGAAAGGAAGGAAGAAATAGAGCAAAGAAAAGAAGTAAATCATTTGAAATAGCTTAAGCATTATTGCTTTGACTTCTCGAATTATTTTGTAACTCCAAAAAATAATTTTGGTCGGTTTTGTATACTGAAATAGTTTTAGCTGGTCTGAATTTACAATGTAATTTTGATCACAGTGCGAGGCGCGGCCTGGAATGTTTGCGAACTTGCTCGACTGTGTAGTCTACTGAATCACGCAACAGAGGGTTGCTGTGCGATTCCGCTTGATTATAATGCCGCTGCGCCTGTTGTTTTACATAATCCCTTAGATATAGGATATCAAGATCTCTGTGAATGGTCTCATACCAAGGGGTGTTAGTAATTGTGCGTAGGGCTCTGTTTTGCAGGACTTACAGTCTCTGCATGTGCGTTGTGGCAAGAAAACACCAAGCCGCGCATGCGTAGGTGATTACGGGTCTTATGTCCATTTTATACAACCGAATCTTAATTTTGAATTTCTGCACAACAAAGGATGGAGCTGCCAAAAGGTAATTTGGAATTTTGTTTTCAAAATATCAGTATATTTCTGCCAGGTCAACCCCTTGTCAATGATGACTCCAAGAGACCCGACAGATTGTTCCCATGGTAAGTGCAACTCAAGTAACACCGAAGGTGCTCCTGTTCGAGGAACATTTTTAAAGTGATAAAGCTGCAGAATTGAAGATGAAGGGTAGATTAGAATTGAATTGGAGTCATCTATGAGATGTGGACCATGGAGGTGGCCAATTGTGTTGGAACAGATGATCGCACAGACTCTCGCAGACTGCTTTTGAAGCTTTCTGTCGATAAAGATATTTTGATCACCTGCTCGAGTGCTATAGACGAATGAGCGACTAGTGAAAACGAGTGTTTAATCTGAGGACACAAGCAATTTTAACGCAACACTTGCCAATGTAAATGACGAAATGAACAAGTAACGAAGGAAGGATGTACTTATTCAATATTTTATTTCATACCGCTTAGTGCACAACTCCAATGACGTGAATTTCTTCTCAGCCATTAAGACCTGTGAAATTCCATTTTCCTCTACCGTTTTATGGTCGACTTATTTTATAGTAGACAGTAACTGCTAATAACTATGGTGAACATATAAATAGTAATAAGGAGGCGTGTCAAATACATAATATAAATAATTTCGTAAGACAAATACTACCGACACTACCACTTCCCTCAAGAGATTCCCTAACAAGACATGAATTATAAAGTACTCTTGATGTGGTCTTGGTCCGCTCTTCGGAGTATGCTCCGTTAAAACACTAATAAAGCGCCACAAACCGACGTTCTTCGACACGCAAGAAAGAAATAAAGGAAAGATTCTTAGCCTAATATCCCCCCTAATATTGCTCAAACAGGGTTTCTGATAGTACGGTCACATTATTCCAGCTAAGGTTACATTATCCTCAACTTTATTATTATGTAGATACCCTACAGTCATATACTTTGTTATTACTAATGCTTATGATATAGTCCTACATCCAATAGCCTTGAACATGAGCTCAAGCTAAAGGTATACTCACAGTTAATGGACAATTTTCTCAACTACGCGGCACTACCGTTATCTTTTAAGTTGATTCCAGTAAAGCATATCATGATAAAGGTGACAATCGCTTGATCTATCAGGGTTCTTGAATGTTTCTTGTCTTAGACGTAGTGGCTAATTCTAGATCTTAGAACAGTGAAGATATCTTCATCTTCTTTTCTCTACTTGCCCTCCAGATCACTAAATATCTATCATATCTATCTATCGAGTGTACCGCTTTAAGTGGCAGTGCCACGAACTCGCTTATCTATCCTATATCTGTATTGAACATCTGTAGAGCACCTCAACGAGAAAAAAGTGCCCAATACCGCGTGGTACTTAGTAACTAATATAACAGAAAATTGCTATCCGTGTTATTCTTACAAACAATCCAATTACAACCATAATACCAGCAAGATTACCTCTGTATTTCTTTCGTCTGCGAAACTTGACATGTAACGTGGCTATAAATTCCCGGCGATGCGGGTTTATATTTTGACGGAAAATTGTCCGATTCCGCTGCGGAGGACGATAATTCGTGTTCAGCACGAACCTAATGGAAAGTCTTTTACTTACACACGCCGAATAGCGTGTTCTAATCTACGTTGCTGCCGCATTTATTTTGGATACGTTTTTCCTTCAGGTATGACAGACGACGTGATCACAAAGTCAGCAAAAACTCCAAACATCATTATACGGGATCATTCTACTTTCCCTTTTCTTTTGTTTCAAGTCGTCAGATTCATAGGTATACTTTATCTGAAATCACTTGAAACACTGCGAAATACCGGGTGCGTTTTATATATCTATATTTAACACGCTCTGTTGCTGCAAAAATCGCCAAATTTCGCAGCAAATATCCCCCGTATAAGATCAAAGGCAGTTTCACCGGTCCACGTGGAGTAAAGCACGCCTATGCGTGGACATAGCCAATGAGAAAGCGTGTATTTCGGAGCTCCGAACAAGTGCAGGTGGCTACTGAAAATTGAAACAGTTTAGCCAGTGCCGTGTAGCGGTGAATAAACGTGTTTTCTTTAGTCAGTCCGTGTTTTTTCATAGATCTTATTAGTTTGTATGTTTTGGACTTTTGAATACTCAGTTTACTTGTTGATTTAATTGTTGTGTTGATTGTTCTTGTGTGTCCTAAATATGGCTCTTTGGAGACCTTGGGAAAATGCTCCAAGCCACGAGGAGATGGTTGATGAACCTGTGCAGGCAGAATTCTTTCATAAAGATTTAGAGTAACAGACCCAAAGAGTAATCCTAAATATGTATGATTGTCTGAAAAACGAAAATCCAGATTCCTCGCAAAATCAAATTTTAAACAGAATTTGTATCCTGACAAAAGTCAGTCGGTCTACCATTTATCGGGTTATAAAAAGGGGGGATGTAGTCAACCATTCCTTCCACAGAAAGCGCATAGGGCAAAAATTAAAAAGAATAGACGTGGGTCTTCAGGAAGATATTCGTCGTATAATATACGGATTTTATAAAGAAAATTTGGTGCCCACGTTGGAAATGATACGGGATAAATTAAAAGATTATCCTGAAGATTTTTATAATTACAAATGCTTAGACTCACTGCACTGTATTGTAAAACTGTGTGGTTTTCAATACAAAAAATTAGATAAAAGAATGGTGATTATGGAGTCGTCTCGAATCGTTGAATTGCGCCAAGAATTTTTGCACAAAGTTAAAATCTATAGAGAGCAGAAAAGAAATCTGATTTACCTGGATGAAACGTGGTATGATACCCATGATGTTGTGCAGTACGGCTGGGTTGACGACAGCAACAAGTGCATTTTAAATGCACCATGCAACCGTTGAAAACGAATCATTATTCTCCATGCTGGCAGTGAAAATGGATTTATACCTAATGCCTTGCTGTTATCTGCCAAAAATATCCAAGAATCATGTGCCGACTATCATGAGGACATGACCTCCGACTTATTTGAAAAGTGGATAGAGCAGCAGTTAATACCAAACATTTCCCCTAATTCAGTGATTATTATGGACAATGCGCCATACCATTCCCGACAGAAAAACAAAATTCCGAATACAGGCACAAAAAAACAAGACATTATTGATTTTATGAAGGATAAGGAAATGGAAATACCACAAAAATCAACCAAAGCCATATTATTGGATCTTATTAAAAGACAAAAATTTGAAAAAGAGTATGTTGTTGACAATCTGCTTCAGCAAAATGGCCATGAAGTATTACGGCTACCTCCCTATTACTGCATTTTTAACCCGATTGAGTTGGTCTGGGCTGCTTTAAAAAAAAAGTAAGAAAACATAATCAGACCCCTCAATTAAGTGATTCGCTATTGGCCACAATAAGAGATGCAGTATCTCATATTGCTGCCACAGACCTATGGAAGCAGTGTTCTAGGCATATTATTGAAAAAGAAAATGAATATTGTGTTTTGCCTCCTGTAAATCCCGTTGTAATTCCTCTACAAGATGACTCTAGCGACAGCTCCGAAGGCGAGGATGATATATAAATACCTATAATGTAAGTCTTTATCTACCTTTTTATATACCTACCTGCTATGTAAATATTTGCCTATGTCAAACGTTGGAATTCTGTAAGTTTTCCATTTCTTAACTTTCAGTCAACATAAATTAAACTCCCAATATAAGTATTTTTTATCCCAAATCAAAAAAATAAGACGATAGTAAAATCCATTTATTGTGATATAAAAACATTATTATTATCGTTCTAAATAAATGACCGCACGCCTATGACACGTCATGAAATTACAAAGGACGCGCCGACCAAAGGTTTTTATGCTATTTCAAGTGACTTCAGATAAAGTATACCGACAAACATCAATAGAGAAACCGGTAAAGAAATGAGGGTGTCAGTATCGTAATATATTACTTAAGAATTGTCCAATTTTGCCGTAGAAAACTTTATTTCGTATTGAGTACGAGCGTAATGTAAATTCTATATAATATTATATGTATAATTTCCATTGCAATTGTGTCTATTCCTATATGCATAGAAGACCACAGTTGCTTTGCTCTGTGGGTTCTTAGTATTCTAGCTGTTATTTGGATCAACCGCCTTTAACGGTGCGACATCTATCTGTGCATACCACAGAACATCGAGCAGGTATGAGCCGGTAGCGTGGAGGTTTAACTGTCATCTTCATCGTTTGATGGAGACCAGCTTGGCAAATCATTGGTAGGTGAAGATCGTCAGATTTTAAAGCCTTGTGTTTTGATTTTTTCAAAAGACCAGATCCACTAGTTTGCTTCCTGTTCATCTGCCTCCAGGACTACTAAGCCTATACCGCACTGCTTAATTGCTAAGGAGAACGAAACAGCGCTGTCTCCGGTTGGTCGTAGTTACAGGGCGGAATGAAAACGTGCCTATTTCAATCGACTCTGTTTCTGCATACGTGTATAAATATGCATTAATAAAATTGCTCAGGGCAGCGATGGACAAAGTTTAGTCAATGATCATCGTCAACATCCCAACAGTATAAGACACTATCGGAAGAAGAAAAAGAGGAAGAGGAAGAAAAAGAATAATGATATCGTTGAGGTGGATGCTTACGAGACATTCCCAATTTGGGTGCCTTAAGCATTCAATAAGCTCCTGATTAACGTAGAACGTGCAGGTCAGTCGCCGTGGACACACAGAAGATTGCTTTTATCGGATAAATTATAATGCAACATCAGTTTCCCATTTAATGGTAACCTACAGTAACCACCAGTCACATAGCAGCATAAAACCGTAATTACTGGTATTACCCGAAATTCGACTTTCCGATAATTGTTCCTGAAAGCAACACGTCCGACTGACCGACCAACAGACAGACGCTGCCGGCCGACTGCAGTTTTGCCGATACAGAAATAATTAAACGGGTTTACGTGCGCAAACACACATACATATTTTAGATAGTGGATACGTGGCTGCAACGTCAGGGTTGTACCTAGGAAATGAAGTTAGATAGGAAGACGGTCCGAAATCTAACCGCTTATGCCTCTTCTGAATTCATCGTCCATCGTCTCCCGTCTAATTGGCAATTTTTCCCCTACATGTTTCGGCTTATACAGGGTGACTTTGAAGTTGAGTCATTAATTTTCAGATAATGATTGTAGAAGGAAGATAAACCAAAATATGTGTGTAAAATAAAAAAAAAATAAAAAAAAATGTTTACCTTGTTTTATAAAGTATCCTCCCAACAAGTATTTCAGTGCGGACCTGTATTTGATCGTGAGGTGCCCTGTGAGGTCTTAAGTCACCTGATTCACGAGCCGTTGTACTACATTAATAAAGGCACGAGGGGTTGGTTGCACTCGATTGGGAAACCGATCCGCATAAACATGTGCCATTTTTTATTTCGTTTGAGCCACGCAACAGACACTATTCACACGCGACTGACACTGACTGTATGTATAACTGAACTGAATGAAATAAAAACATCGTTCCAAATTCTTTCGTTTTTTTGTTTCCCATGCGATGAACCGATAAGTTGGATTATATCCGTTGTTGCCAAACACGAGTACATGATATTATTATTGAGACAGGGCGGTACTCAAACTTCCAAAGGGCTATAACTTTGTTACTTTAATTTTACCAGAAAAATGGTAAAGGAAAAAAACATTTCTTTTGATCAGATCTACTCACTGTTAAAATAAATGACTCAACTTCGAAGTCACCCTGTATATTGAATTACGAGATCTGTCGATTAAATCCGCATTTTGGCTCTGTTTTCAGCCATAACTTTTTTAGTTTGAACGGGATCCTTTTACGCATGGTCTCATTCTGTAGGTCTCATAAATATCTAAAAATCTTATCTGAAGAGTTTTTAATTTTTCAATTGTTCCTTTGTTAACTTCGCGCATTGATTCGCACATTGTTTATTTGTTCAGATGTTCTATTAGTTATAGGTCTAAGTGATTTCAAATATGTATTTTTTACGACTAGAGTGTATCTAAACTGTTTTTGAGAAAATAAATTGTTTTAGAAGTAAATAGTTCCATGTTTAGTTTATAAGGGCATATTTTGGTACAAATCTTGATGTAGGCCAACTGAAGTGGGAAGGGGCTCGTTCAATGCAAAACGTTCGCGTTATGACTAGTAATTTTCCGTTATCACTTTAGTGTCCGGAGTTTCTATTAAGCAAGCTCGGCAGGCCCCAAAAAGAACTATGAATATCAAAATAAAGTCACTTCCAATATTTTTCTTGGATAATACTGTCACAATGATATATCAGTAATTTCCATATTATAGGTAGGTATTTGTTACCAGCCAAGAATCTGCTCGAATCACAACTATTTAGAAAAACCTAGCAAAATTCAAGCAAGTTGTCCCACTATCTCCATTATCAGGTATTCCGCCATTACAATTGTCTGATGAAGTAAATTATTCATATTTTTCGTCTCACTTTTACTCTGCTGAACGTGTGTACATCCAGTGCGATTGACTGCCTGAATATCCTCCCCAGAGAAAAAAATGTACGCCGATGTAATGGTTTATCGCTTTGGTAGGGAATGGTAGACAAATTGCACTGACCAGCAACATTTTTGGGATAAACAATCCAATGTAAACGTACGAGTATATGCTTGTCTCCTTCTAATATATTCGCATTCGTTTATAAAAAAGGATATACCAATATCAAAAGCATAGAAAAATAGTAGTTTTAATTAAAATTGTGATTTCTATGTTAGGTCCGAAAACTATACTTAAGTGTAGACAAGAACACGTCATATATATAACATGCAATATTTCTAAAACGTAAAGACGAAATAAAGACCAAACTAAAAACAACAGACAAACTGAATACATAAACATTAAAACGTGCATATGAATACCTAGTTAGTGGATCTCCACCTATTATATTATTTCAGGTCTCGCATAAAGACAGGGACCTCACATACGCTATAGAAGGTATTATATACTAAGTGACATATAAATCCGAACACCCAGTTTAAATGGTTTTATTGTATAAGTACTTAATGAAGCATAATAAGTAAATGATAAAAATTTCAAAATGATTGCACTGCTTTAAAGCCCTTTGACCTTTAATAATGTGTCGATGCACCCCGATGTGCTACGGATTCTCCAACGCGCCTAGGCATGCTTCTGATCAGGTGGTCAATGTCCTCCTGTGGTATTTCATTCCAGGCAACCACCAACTCCTCTGGAAGTGCTTCTAGAGTCTGAGGAGGACGTTGCAAATTGAGCAATCTCCTACCCATCATATCCCACACGTGCTCAATTGGGGATAAGTCGGGAGATCTTGGTGGCCATTGTAACAATGTGACATCATCATGTTGAAAGAAGTCTATTGTGACTCTTGCAACATGTGGTCGGGCATTATCCTGTTGGAAAGTTGGATCTGCCAGGGTGTCAAGATAGGGTAAAAGATGGGGTTCTAGAACTTCGAGGATATAACGCTGCGCGTTCATGTTACCTCTGATGAAGATTAAAGGTGACCTGGAACCATAAGCTATAGCACCCCAAACCATAACTCCAACAGTGTGATGAACATGTCTTTCAACAAAAAACTGTGGATTCCTCCTTTCACCACGTCTCCTTCTAACCCAGGCACGACCATTGTGCATGCCTAAACAAAATCGAGACTCGTCACTAAAGACAATACTGTTCCATTCCTGATCCCAGAGCGACCGTTGTCTGCACCACTCAAGGCGATTACGTCGGTGTTCTCGAGTTAAAGGGAGGACCCAGTGTGGCCGGTATGAAAACAAGCCAAAACTTCTCATTCGTCGGTAAACACTTCGCATGCCAATAGGTCTTCCGTGTTCTGCAAACCATTCATTTGCAATGGACCTGGTAGTGGAGAAACGGTCCCATAAGGCCAATAATCTTAGCCGGCGATCTTCACGGTCTGTCGTTCTACGGCGGCGTCCAGTGCCCCTTGCTCTTTGCGTACGGCCTTCTCGAAGCCATGCCTGACAACACCTAACCACAGTGTCTACACTTCTTTGCACTCTAACTGCAATTGCCCGAAAAGAAAGTCAGCTTCCCGAAGTCCCACTATACGGCCCCTATCAAACTCACTAAGTTGACGAAATCGTACAGG
Source organism: Acanthoscelides obtectus (assembly GCA_963669975.1). Taxonomy (NCBI): domain Eukaryota; kingdom Metazoa; phylum Arthropoda; class Insecta; order Coleoptera; family Chrysomelidae; genus Acanthoscelides; species Acanthoscelides obtectus. The sequence continues at coordinate 105,681,270 of CAVLJG010000003.1, read as the reverse complement.
TCTCCGTACTCTAGGCATCGTAACCGATCGTAAAGGATGTCAAGAACCAAAATCCGCCAACGTTGATTCTTTACTGCGGCTGAAATATTCATTTTTAGAGCGTTAGTGAATTAAAAAAAAGCAGTATAAAAACCGGAATGTCCAACTGATAAGGCTGAACATTTTTTCACTTGTTATTTACAGTAAGATAAATACATTCACCAACTTTTATTAAAATAAAACCATTTAAACTGGGCGTTCGGATTTATATGTCACTTAGTATAATATTGGTATTGTATAAGAGGAACCTCTTAAGGTGATATCTGTTTCATTGATTCTGGTAAATAATTGTATATTCGTGTACCAGCGTATCTAGGCAAATTTTCAGAAGTGGTTAAGTTATGCTTATCTAAGCAAGAATTGTTTTTTACTCCTGGTGTTATAATCATAGGTGCGACTGGCGATTTGTTTTTATGAGTATAGGTTAGTAGACTCAGCAAATAAATCGAGAGCGGTCAAAAGTTGATACCTTTTGGAATAGTTCTTACATGACGTTAACGATAAATTGAACATATTTCTAATGATATTTCTAATAATAATAAAAATAATAATAGTAATAGTTTGACAGGGCTGAGTATGTAAACGCATAGTAGATACTAATTAAGGTTTCACGACTCACGCACTATGATGAAAGCACCTGAATTTAGCTTTTTGCAAACACTGTTGATAAAAAAAGCTCGACTTTGTGGCCATTAAGGGACAACCTGAAGATCGGTTTCTGAGACTCCAAGCTCTTCGAGAAAGGACAGCCCCTGATAAGCTTTGAGTCGAAGACTGGATGATGATCATGGTACCATAGTTATACTTGATACCATGCGCCGTAGGTTGAGAGAAGGAAATCTATCATCTTGTATACCTGCTGCAGGTCTTCTATTGCATGAAGGTCATCGAAGGCAGCGCTTGGTATTTTCTCGAACTCATGCAGATTGGGATATGGACGGCTGGAACAACGTTCTTTTTACAGACGAGATATTTATCTGATCGTCGCCAAAAAGTGTGGAGAAACCGTGGAGAACACTATGCTGAAAGTTGTTTCGCAATTTGGTGGTGGAGGAGTGATGGTATGGGGCGGTATTTCTTTGGAATACCGCACAGATCTTGTTTCGCCACGAGGAGGACACCTTACTGCCGACAGGTACATTAGAGAGTGTTTGGAAGAACATGTGGTTTCTCATATGCCCTTTATAAGAGATTTTTTTCTCCTAATGCAACATAATGCTCGGTCGCATATAGCCAGAATGACCAGGCAATACCTCAACGATGTTGAAGTTCAAGTACTAGACTGGCCGCCAAGGAGTCCGGATCCCCATTGAGCACATGTGGGATACATTAAGGAAGAAGGCTTAGGCAGAACTATGGAGTATTTCAAATTGTGGCTGCGTTGGAACAGGCTCTGGTAAATGAGTGGGAGCAAATATCCCAAGACACAATAGCTGATTTAATTGAGTCTATTCCAGAGAGGATGAGAGCTGTTGTTCAAGCCCGGGGAGGAAATACTCGTTTTTGATAATAATATCTAATTATCACTTTCAACAAATTTTAGTTTTTTAATTGTACTCGTATCTTGTGGGAAAAGTGCACTTCTTTGTTAATTTTGGGGCGCTGAATCCAAAAATGACAATGAAATAAAAAAATTAGTTGCGGTTTAGAAAAAAAACTTTTTATTTTCAAGGATATATCAAAAAAAGTAACAAGATTCATATACTTACGAAAATCACTATATAGAGTCTTTTTGCTGTTCTTTTATGGATAGTTTCTGGAGTATCTCTACCAAGAGTCCAACAGTAGTCTGCAAGCATGGAAGGATTCCACTTTCCCTGGTACCTTTTTTCCATTGTTGAAATATCCTGATGAAAACGTTCGCCGTGCTCATCACTTACGGCTCCGCAATTGTCAGGAAAAAAAGTCCAGGTGTGAGTGTAGGAAATGTATCTTAAGAGACATATTACAGCCCATCTTTTGACACGATGACAGCATATTTTTGACAAGGGTTTTATAGTTGTCAGCTTTTCTATTTCCCAAGAAATTAGTGACCACCAGACGGAAATCATTCCAAGCAGTGTTTTCAATACCTGTTAAAGTGTTTTCAAACTGTGTATCTTTCAAAATATTTCGAATCTGTGGCCCAACAAAAATACCTTCTTTAACATTTGCCTCACTTAGTCTTGGAAATTTCTGATGCAGGTATTGAAAAGCTGACCCATCTCTATCTAATGCCTTGACAAAGTTTTCCATTAGGCCCAACTTGATATGCAGTGGTGGTAATAAAAATGTTTTCGAATCTACTAATGGCATATGCTGTACATTTTTTTGACCTGGCTCTAGGAATTGACGAACAGGCCAGTTTTGTCTGGTGTAAAGAAGTGCCTTTGCCCGACTGTCCCATTCACACAAAAAACAGCAAAACTTTGTGTAGCCTAGCTGCAGCCCAAGTAAAAGTGCAACAACTTTCAAATCGCCACAAATATGCCATTGGTGCTCATCGTATTTTATGCATGTCAATAGATACTTCATATTGTCATATGATTCTTTCATGTGAACTGCATACCCTACAGGAAGAGATGGTAAAATATTTCCAATATGCAATAACACTGCCTTTAAACTTAATGTTGAACTGTCTATAAACAATCTCCATTCTCCTGGGTTATAGTTTATATTTCGAGCCGCCAGTAAGCCGTTAATGTTACTGCAGAAAACCAAGTTATTCTCCATATTGAAAAATGGTTCTAAGTCTTTGTGGCGTTTACGAAAAACACATACCGAAACATCGTCTTCTAACAAGTTCCACTGCTGCAGTCTTGATCCAAGTAACTCTGCCTTACATTTTGGAAGTTCTAAATCTCTTACAAGATCATTTAATTCTGACTGTGTTATTTTGTGCGGTTGGTGACATGACGTGCTCGGTATAAAATCAGGATCTCTTGACGTTGATGGCATATCTTCTTCCTGACGAATCACTCGATCGCCATGATCTGATTCGTTTTCTGATTCGCAAGTGTAGGATTCTGGGGGTTTTGGAATAGGATTTTCGTCACTGTGAGGCACAGGTCTCATCGCAGATGGTATGTTTGGGTAGTTAATAACCGATTTTTTTTTCTTGGACATACCTGTGGCTTGTCCAACACAAGGTACCATGCAAAAGCAACAATCAATAATATGATTTGTAGGCTCTCTCCAAACCATTGGGACAGCAAAGCGCATAGACCGTTTTTTGCCATTTAACCAGCTCCTCAGACTTGAAGCACATGCATTACAGCAGATGTGGGGTGCCCACTGTTTGTCTTGATCACCTAGTTTACAACCGAAATAAAGCTGATATGCCTTTGTTATTAGTGGAGTAATAGACCGTCTCTGAGACGCAAAAGTCACATCACCACACACGTAACAAAACTGATCTGGATTGTTTACACACTTTCGAGACATCTTGCATGAACGCTGTCAGCCAACTGAGGAAAAAATGGTTAATATAAAACAATATAATGTACACGTATGTATAACGTAACACAATCATGCCGATTACATCATCTTTCCTTGCCGAATATAAAAACTTGAACTAATATTGAAAAAATAAGTTTCATTCCGGTTCTAGCACATTAAAAATAGTAATATTTTGTTGATTTTATTTAGGATATTTTTTGGCTGTTGATCAGTTTTACCAATGATGTCACTGTAATTTTTTAAGTCAAGTTGTTTATGGTTATGATTCGCATAGTTTTCTTACTAATGTTCTCACTGTAATTTTTTAAATTAAATTGTTTATGGCTATGATTCGGATGACTTTCTTCAAAACATCATATATGCCTCAATAATTGAGATATTGACATCAATGAAAAAAAGAACTGTTGAGAAAAGTTGATGCTTGAAATTCTCACATGAAGACACATTATTTGGTAATCCAATGTTTCCACAGGGTATTCAGAAATGTAGGGCAAAATGCACCTTTTAGTTACATCCTGTATAAAATCAAACATTTCCAATTCTTTGCAAGATCTGCAGGCGATAATAATGACAATGAAATTACCTACAACGTGACTAAAAAATTAACAAAATTGATGCAAAGGTTAAAAAGTTATTTCAAATTTAATTTGAACAAAATTTTGTTTCTCCGTATGATTTTGAGTGACAGTGAACTGAAAGATTAATATCACATCCTCCATCAAACTGACACTTTTAACTTGACATTTGTCATTTTATATAACCTCAATAATTGCCTTTCTATTTTATCAGTTGGATCGAATTTCGTATGAACCTACGATACAGTGATCCGCATCTCGCGGTTGGCTGTAAGGTTTCTTTATTTTTACCAGAACATCTATGCTACGTGCACACCAAACCCCGTAACACCAATCTAATCGATGCGACGTCAGTCAGACGTACGAGTATCTTCCTTTTTCTCGGAAAAACTGACTCCAGTGTATTCGTCTGTAGCTCCGCCACCAATTACGGTTCTGTACGCTTCCGCTAAAATTTAATTTATCAGAGCTTGCGATGTTCGTACGAACTCGATTCGGAACTGCTGCATTTCTTCTTTTATTTGTCCAGGACTTTACATGGCACGTAATCGTACATACATATATCGGAGATTTTTTCACGTTCAGTCATAATGTCACGTACGCAGTACGTGCCGCCTCGCAGGTGTCCGACAAAATATAGGAGATAGACTAACAGGAGTAATTGGGGATTGCTGATTAGAGGGGTTGACTAATTGGAACGGGGTGGGGGGTAGCGTCTGTGGCCGTAACTAATGACGTAGCTGCAATATGGGTTACTTTTTTCTACACGAAAACGTTTCAGCGAAGAGGATTATTGGTTATACGAGGGATGTCTTTTAAGTTTTGCGTATGGAAATAAAACAACACGGTAGGTAGTTTTAAATGACTTTATTGTTTTTCGAAGCATTCTCCACGAAGATTAATACACATCGGCATGCGCTCGAACCAATTCTCGAAGCACTTATTCCACTCGATCTTCTGGTGACTGGAACCTTTGACCATGCAGTCTGTTTTTAATTTTCGGGAAAGTAAAGAAATCTTTAGGACTTAGATCGGGACTATATGGATAATAATTACACGTTTTCTTCCGTTAAATACTGCCTTGTTGTTTGGGCTGTGTGCGAGCTTGCATTGTCTTGGTGGAGGATGATTCTTCTTTCGGGGTTGATTTTTCCAAGCTCGGTGATGACTTTTGGCAAACAAATGGTGCTATACCAATCCGCAGTAACAGTTATTTGCTCATTACGAAAAATTGTTACAGTATGACCCGCTTCTGACACAAATGTCACGACCATCTTTTTCGAGAACGGATGAATTTTCTTCACCTTGGAACACCCAAACAGCCGACTGTCGTTTATTTTCTGGTTCATAACAGTAAATCCACGATTCATCACCACGAACAATGCTGTACACATTTTTTGAGTTTCCGGAATTGAAACGGTCAAGCGTTTTTTGGCGCCAATTAACCCTGGTGCACCCACCCTGGGATCGTCGCTAAGACTCACCCGTCCACGTTTGAATTCTCCATACCAATGGGAAATTGTCGACTGATGTGGCGCTTCGTTGCCGAAAACAGACAGTAACTCAGCAAGGCATTGTTGTTACTCTTAGTTTTCTGCAGTATTACTGTTTTTGCCTATTACATGAAATACATAAAAATCGGATGTTTAAATATTAGATCGATCGTACCATCTCTGAATGAATTGAAAATTATTCTTGGCAATGCAAAATTTGATATATTTTTTGTTTGTGAAACATGGTTGAGAAATAGTATTGATGACGCATCTATTAATTGCAGTGGTTTTAATATTTTAAGGAAAGATCGGGGTACAAGAGGAGGTGGTCTGTTAGCTTATGTTAAGGAATGTTACACTTTCGACTTAATAGATACAAGCGATTTATTTAGTGAACAGCTTTGGTTAAAAATTGTAATCAACGAAAAGTCGTACGGTTTTGGTTTAATATACAGGCCTCCGAATATGTATGTTAATAGTTTTCTAGATGAATTTGAATGTGTTTTGAGTACGATTTATCCAACAGTGATGAAGTCATATGCACTGGAGATTTTAATATTAACCTGATAAACGTCGATCAAGCACATGTGGTAAGATTTTATTCTGTTCTAGACTCTTTCTCGATTAAACAAATGATAGACTGTCCAACTAGAATCTCTGGTGCATGTGCAAGTTTATTGGATCTTATCATTTCTGGCGATGAGGTTGTATTTGATACAGGTGTCATGGATAGTGGTGGTATGTCGGATCATTTTATAATTTTTGGTAAGGTAAATGTTAGTGAAGTAAGAAATAAACCTAAAATCATTACTATTCGCTCATATAAAAACTTTAATGAAGACAGTTTTTGCAGGGATCTATTTGCAACCCCGTTTTTCATGCTATTTGACCAAGATAGCGCCGACTCTAAAGTTGCGTTTCTTACAAACCTGCTTACAAACCTTTTTGATAGGCATTTTCCTTTGGTATCAATGAGAGTTACTAAACCTAGAGCCCCATGGCTTACAGATGTGGGGAAGCGAATGCAGAATCTCAGGGACAGGGCGCTGCTTAGATTTAGAAGAACAGGACTGAATGCTCATTTGCGATATTATCAGGATTTGCGTAATTTAGTTAATGCTGCTATCATCAGAGAAAAAAAATCTTATTATACATACATATTAGAAAGTTGAAGTTCAACAGAAATGTGGAAAAGGTTAAGGAACAATGGAATAGTCTCTCAAAAGGATAACACCATCCCAAATTCCTTTAATGATGTCAATGAACTTAATAATTTTTTTGTTAACAGTATACCTAATATACAGCCTTCTCCTAACTTAATAAATTTCTACACAAATACTAGGAGGAATTCTTCAAATTTTGAATTCAAAGAAGTTAATGATTTATTTGTTTATGAAGCAATTTTCCGTATTAAAACTAATGCTCGTGGTTGCGATGGTTTTAATTTAAATTTTATTAAAGTATGTTGCCCACATATTATTCCTTATTTAACTCATATAATTTATTTTTGTTTTACGCATAATCAGTTCCCTGATCTGTGGAAGCAAGCAAATGTCTGTGTTCTGCCAAAAAAACCTAATCCTTCAGATCTTAAAGATCTCAGAGGGATTAGTGTTTTACCATTTTTCTCTAAATTACTTGAGCGTGCAATGGAGGAGCAACGTTCTTATCATTTGTCACAATTTTCATTACTGCCAATTGTACAGTCTGGATTTAGGAAAAATCATAGCTGTACGGCGTCTTTACTTCATGTAACAGACGACATAATTAGAGCTACAGATCGTGGCGAGTGTACTGTTCTTGTTCTGGATTTCAGCAGAGCGTTTGACACTTTAAACCATCAATTAATGCTTGCTATTTTACATCATATTGGTCTTTCTCAAAACGCTATAGATTTATTTCAGTGCTACTTCACTAAGCGGAAACAAACAGTTGTTTTAAATGGAGTTCAGTCTTTATCTTTAAATTTGAAATCCGGCGTACCCCAAGGGTCCATACTTGGACCACTCCTATTTCTAATTTATACATCTAATTTCATGCACTTCCTTAGTCTATGTAATGTGCATTTTTACGCTGATGACACCCAAATCTATTGCAGCTTCCCCCCACAATTGATGGATCGTTTCTCGTTGATCATTAATAATGAGCTAAACTCCTTTGTAGAATGTGCCACACGCCACTGTCTTTTAATAAATCCATCAAAGTCTCACGTAATTGTTTTTGGACCTAGACAAAATAAAAATGTTATAGAGAATCTTATTAAAATTGAGATAAATGGTGTAACTCTCAAAATAATGGACAATGTAAAAAATGTAGGTGTTGTGATTGATAGTAATCTTCGATTTGAGTATCACATCAACAAAATTATGCAGAGAGCATATTTGTCGTTGAAATTTATTTACGGTAGCCGGAAATTTCTCTCGTTAAAACTTAAGATCATGCTATGTGATACTTTAGTATTATCTTTATTCAACTACGCTGATGTGCTTTACGGCCCACACTTAACTAACCTGTATCGACGTAAAGTACAACTGGTTCAAAACTCATGCTTGCGCCTTGCATTTGGTATACAAAGGAGACATAGAATATCTCACAAATTGAAAGATGCAGGTTGGTTAAATATGGAAAATCGTAGGCTCCTCCACTCTGCTGTTTTTTATCATAAATTAATTTTAGTCAGAACACCCCAATATCTTTATCAAAAAATAACCTACCGGACTGACGTTCATAACATTAACGTAAGAAGTAAGGGTCTTATTTCGCCACCCAAGTTTAGAACGTCAATCTTCAAACGGAGCTTCACATACCAAATATATAAAGTCTACAACTCAGTCCGGAAGGAACTAAAATTTTCTAGAATAGATAACTTCAAAGCCATGTTTAAGAAGGAACTGCTGCAAAAACAGTAGCACCGCATGAATGAATGAATGATTGTTTTTTTTTTGTTAGCGTGTAGGTATGTCCCTCTTTTATAGTGACATGTATGTATTATCGGTTTATCGGATGTCATATGTCGTAGAGGATACTGGGCTAAGTGGAAGAGCAGGTTGTTGGTACTGTGTACTAATCAAACTGAACTTCGCCTTTTATGGACACTGGATGTACTTATGTTCACTTACCATTTTGTCAATGTCTTATGTCAATAATAAAGACGGTTATTATTATTATTATTATAATTGTCTCTGAAAGTTGTAATAAATTAGGCGCGAAAATGTTGTATTGCACACCATTGTTGAGGTGTCCATTGTCTATGTTCTTTAGCCCATCTAAGCCGATTTTTCTTTGGCAGTGGAGTTAATAGTGGCTTTTATTTGGCCAATAAACAAGTTGTGCAACTTTAGGGTTTTTACTTCACTTTTCTATATAAGAAAACTTACCTTTCAAGTCCTAAATCCCAGTTTGTGGGCATCTCTATGAGTTGCGTCTCCTTCCAACAGCATCACTCCACAGAGCACTTAATTGTAAATAATTGGCACGCCTGTTTTTCACGATTATTCTTCTTAATGCTCTTCGGTCGGCATTTGTGATATTACTTTTTTTCATATATCGTGGCTTAATATTAACTGCACTGAACTGTTACGTTATATATTTTAACAATATTTCTCACAATGTACCGCGATAAGTCTAACAAAGTTGCAATTTCCAAGTTTGATTTCCCAGAATTAAGAAATTTAATTATCAGTAACCGAAATTTCTCACTAATAACCTTTCCTCTACCCAATTTGAAAACCTGAACTACCCAAAACTATTTTAAACGTATTCTGACAGCTGCTGTGATTAATAAAAATAATTGTCATGGCTTTTATTTATCACAGCCACCTATGCGTTATAGACGTATTTTGCACTGAAATCAAAATAGGTTGATATGCTTGTAATGTGTTATTTTTATGCTGCAAATTTGATTAGGGAGTGATAAAGTTGGTGTTTTCTACTATAATTATCAAAATATTCATTGTTAATATTTCAAACCTATAACACCCTGCTACATTTTTATTATTTGCGTTTGATAAGAAAAAACTAAGATTTCAATAGTTGAGCCAACTGAAGTGGGAAGGGGCTCGTAGACACAAACATTTGAATCATAGTTATTGTCCATTAAGGATGTGAGACCGCTAGAATACAGAAATTACTGAAGTGCACTTCTGTAGGCTGACACTTTCATCTTACGAGCCCTAACACAAAAATGTTCTGACATTATCTAATTTTATCTAAAAGTTTGTGTATTTTTGTAAGGTTTGATTGTTTTTCTTTTATTTCACAATGAAGTACATTGTTTGCACATCATATTAACAAAACTGTTTTCAAGTAAGATGATACTGAAATATAAAATGAAACTACTAGTTATAACAACGCAACATTTTGCAGATACATAAATGTTCGCATACGACATTAAAAAGAAAATAATAGCATGCCATGGAAACAAAAAAGTATTTACAATTTGACGTTTTGATTTAATTCTGTGAATCAATTTGCTTTAAAATCTCGCGTGGAAAAGCAACAAACGGTGCATTCAGAGTTTTAATCATAAAATTGTTTCATCAACGAAAGAATTTTCGGGATATCGCTAAACAAATAAATGTTGCAAAGTATACGGTCTACGTTCAACTCAAGTTTCGCCACGTAAGATCAGTCCTAGAATGCAAGGACCACTTGTTCATCCATTTTGCAAGTGTCAAATGCAATTTTATCACGTGATAGAAACTTTCTTATCCAACAAGATGGGGCGTCATGTCAAACCACGAAAAAATGCCTGCGGGATAATAAATAATATTTCCGTCCTTGACTGGCCTTCCAGCAGTCCTGATTTAAATACTATCGAAACTGTATAGCACAGAATGGAGCAGCAGTTAAGAAATGATTTCTGACTTACGAGTAAAATCACAGAACTGTCAGAATTAATGCTGTTATTAAGGCAAATAGTCTAATCATATCAGCAAATTTCCCCGAAATAATTGTCAAGTCTGGTTTTATTTAGTTTGAGTTTAAGTTGTTCAAGGGGGTACTCAAAACATGGACGCATAAAATAGGTACGTCAATTTTTGTGGAAAAACTTTCTATTCAACAACAAAGAATGAGAAAACGTGTTTTTTGGGATTCAATCGAAAGTGTTAGCAGGAAAGAAAAAACTTTTCTTATAAGATTTTCAAGTATTTATGAGACCTACAAAATGTTATGGCCGAAAAAGGAGGCAAAATACAGGCTTTGGTACTTGTTGGTAATGCGACGATAATTTTACGCAACTACTTGAAATTCTTCAAATATGTAGGATTCATACTTCTAAATAACAATGTAATGGTATACGATAAAGAATATTTAAAATTAATAGTCTTTCACATAAAAGTTTCTTGGAAAACTTGGTCAATATTCCTTTGTTGGCATAGAGGAGCCTTAATGCTAAAAAGCAGTTTTTAGCTGCCTCTATAAGAGCGACATGATCTCGGAACCCTAGTTTTCCATCAAAGAGCACCCCGAGCTTTTTTACACGGTCGGAGAAATTCAACTGTGAGCTATTGACACAAATTTGCATGTTTTCCTTCAAAACGTGAATATCGTTTTTAGGCCGAATAAAATCATTTGGGTTTCTTCAATGCTCAATCTAAGGGCATAATTATAGGTTACTAGATCCTTGATTATATGTGAGGTAGCACTTTCATAATTATTTTGGTGAAATGATAGATACGTTTGAGTACCAACGGCGTAAGTCATTATTTTACAGTTACTTTGGTTAAATTTGAGGTGTATAATGCGAAGAGTAGTGGCCCTAAAACAGAACTTTGTGATACCCCAGATTTCATAAGCTCAAGTGATGAAATGTTGTCGCTCAAAGAAACTTTTTGACTTCTACCAGTTAAATAGTGACGAAAAAAAATTAGTCTTTTTGAGAAGTCCTAAATAATTTAATTTTGATAATAAGAGTTCATCGTTAATTGTATGAAAAGATTTCGAAAAATTGGGAATAAGTAAAAGTGTTTATCAAAGGCAGTGATAACAGCATTTATCGATAGAAGGGCTATATCCTTTCCTAAGCCCAAATTGTTGATCTGGAAGTCGATTATTGATAGTTAAATAAGTATTAAATTATATATAATATATACTCGTTTATACAGGGTGACTTCAAAGTTGAGTCATTTATTTTAACAGTGAGTAGATCTGATCAAAAGAAATGTTTTTTTCCTTTACTATTTTTCTGGTAAAATTAAAGTAACAAAGTTATAGCCCTTTGGAAGTTTGAGTACCGCCCTGTCTCAATAATAATATCATGTGCTCGTGTTTGGCAACAACGGATATAATCCACCTTATCTGTTCATCGCATCGGAAACAAAAAAGCGAAAGAATTTGGAACGATGTTTTTACAATTATTTCATTCAGTTCAGTTATACATACAGTCAGTGTCAGTCGCGTGTGAATAGTGTCTGTTGCGTGGCTCAAACGAAATAAAAAATGGCACATGTTTATGCGGATCGGTTTCCCAATCGAGTGCAACCAACCCCTCGTGCCTTTGTTAATGTAGTACAACGGGATCGTGAATCAGGTGACTTAAGACCTCACAGGGCACCTCACGATCAAATACAGGTCCGCACTGAAATACTTGTCGGGAGGATACTTTATAAAACAAGGTAAATTTTTTTTTTATTTTTTTTTTATTTTTACACACATATTTTGGTTTATCTTCGTTCTACAATCATTATCTGAAAATTAATGACTCAACTTCAAAGTCACCTTGTATATATATAACATGAGACGTGGTCATGGTCATCTAGTCCAGTTAGGTGAAAATTAAAGCTTCCGCCTTTAGTTGGATACTTCGACAAAATTCAAGCAATGAGGACTCTTTATATGTACTTTATTAGTCTCTAGCTTTCAATGGACTTTGCTATCTTCATCCGGAGCTGCAATAACCTCTTATTCATACACAGACAGACAGATGTTAAGCAACTGAGCGCCATTTACTCATATTTGCTAAACTGCGAAAAGTTGGAGCACGTTTTTTTATACTCCAACCACCACGAAGGTCTTAGGTCTAAACACCCATGGAGTACCGCGGGGCTATAGGGGGATACATGGGCAAGGGGGAACGTCACACGGACTCTAGCGAGGGAACACGTGTGCATGCAACATGCACACATTCTGGCCCCGTCTACGAGATCTGCCGGGTGGTACCTCCGCGTTCGACAGTCAGAGACCGCCTACCACCTACGGACAATCACAACATTCATAGCCAAGTGCACGGTGACTGATCAGGAGACCGAAGTGTCTACTACTGCAGCCACCGCTGCTGCCTCACATCTCTCCAAATTTTGACTTTTCACAACCATAAATGGAATGTGTTTTTTTGGTCTATTCCCCCCTTTCCCTCCAAAATTCCATTCCATTCAAATTTTGAATAATCGCTTTTTGTCATAATAAAATAATAATTGTTTAATTCAATTGTCCATCTCATCAACGATATAGTTTGTTCAACTGCGTCTGGTCTGTTGAAAAGTTCTTATTTAACATATCTTGATAAATCACACCATCTGAAGTGATTTGGCAACGTAACACACATTTTACAAAAATTTTCGTTCCATCCAGCGACACTGACACCTCCAACCTTCTTCCTTCCATCTAACTTATGATCCTGTGGCACACCATTTTGTGCAACATCAGGTAGTTCACGATGTAATTTTAACTTTCGTTCTAAATATCTTTTAATTCGTATTGATGTATTCCTGACATACAGCTGTGTGTATTTTATATTAATTTTAACGAATGTACCATGTATCCAGCTTTTACCAGGCTACTAAATGATTCCCTCAACCTAACCGTTGATAACGGTTAGCAACAATCTCACATATTAATGTAAGTAATTTAAAATCATTTTTCACAATAGTTGCTATTTCTTCTCAATGTTATTGCAGCTCCTGATGAAGATGGAAAAGTCCATTGAAAGCTAGAGGCTAATAAAGTATAAAGAGTCCTCATTGCTTGAATTTTTTCGAAGTACCCAACTCAAGGCGGAAGCTATATCTATATATATATATATATATATATAACTTGAGACGTGGTCATTGTCGTCTAGACCAGTTAGGTGAAAAATTAAAGCTTCCGCCTTTTGTTGGGTACTTCGACAAAATTTAAGCAAAAAGGACTCTTTATACTTTTTTTAATTCTCTCTAGCTTTCAATGGACTTTGCCATCATCATCAGGAGCTGCAATTACAATGATAACAGTAGCAACAAAAGTGTAAAATGAATTTAAATTGAATTAACTTACAGTAGTATGTAAGGATGTTGCTAATTGTTGTTTTCGTATAGGATGAGGGAAACGTCCAGTAACATGGTGAGAGCTGGATAAATGGTACAATGGTTAAAATTATATAAAATACGACAAGACAAGTTAAAGACAGATTAAAAATTATTTAGAAAACATTAGAGCATTACGTCGTGAAGCCACTTGATGATTGCACAAAATGGTGGTTATGGAATAATGAGTGAGATGAATCTTGACAGAAGGCCGAAGGTTGTCAATGTCTGTGTTGAAAGATGGAACGAATTGTGGGCGTGTGCCAAAACGTTGCCCAATCACTTTAGATGATGTGATTTTCAGAATGTTATGTAAGAAATTGTTAACCGACCAGAGGCAGTTGAATAAACTATATTTTAATTAATGGGAATTTTAAATTAATAATTATTAATAAATAGTGAGAAGAGAATTATTAGATTTTGAGTGGAATGAAATTTGTTGGTGGAATCGGCCAAAACACAGATTATATTTATGGTTGTGAAAAGTCGAAATTTGGGGAGATATGTAAGTTCTCCAATTTTTCGCAGTTTAGCAAATATGAGTAAATGACACTCAGTTGTTTAATATCTGTCTTTTTGTTGATACAGTTGTTATTCATGAAAATGTGGGACATTTCCAGGAATAAACGTTTGGAAAGGTGTTTTTCTTTATCAAGAACTTTGATACTTGTGTAATTCATAGAATGCCCTGTTGTGTTAACAAGAGATGCTAGAGCGCATCTTTCAGGATGAAGCCTAGCATCACTTTTGTGTGATGTAATCCTTCCTTTAAGAGATCTGGAGGTCTGACCTATGTATATTTGGTTGCAGTTGTTGCAATTGATGGAGTAGACTGTGTTAGTTAAGCCTCTGGTCGGTTTAACAATTTCTTACATAACATTCTGAAAATCACATCATCTAAAGTGATTTGGCAACGTTTTGGCACACACCCACAATTCGTTCCATCTTTCAACACAGACATTGACAACCTTCGGCCTTCTGTCAAGGTTCATCTCACTCATTATTCCATGACCACCATTTTGTGCAATCATCAAGTGGCTTCACGACGTAATGCTCTAATGTTTTCTAAATAATTTTTAATCTGTCTTTAACTTGTCTTGTCATATTTTATATAACTTTAACCATTGTACCATTTATCCAGCTCTCACCATGTTACTGGACGTTTCCCTCATCCTATACGAAAACAACAATTAGCAACATCCTCACATACTACTGTAAGTTAATTCAATTTAAATTCATTTTACACTTTTGTTGCTACTGTTATTATTATAATTGCAGCTCCTGATGATGATGGCAAAGTCCATTGAAAGCTAGAGAGAATTAAAAAAGTATAAAGAGTCCTCTTTGCTTAAATTTTGTCGAAGTACCCAACAAAAGGCGGAAGCGTTAATTTTTCACCTATATATATATATACATATCGTTACAAGTAATTTGATTACAATGTAGTCAAAATTGTTAGAACCAAACTTTTCAACAGGACAGCCATTCAAATATCCCACGATTCCGCACTACGTCAGCAAGGAAACGAGCGCAACGCCTGCACAACAACCGGGAACGCCGATAGCTTTTCATAAAATAAACGAAACTAAGAGTATATATTCATTGGAGTAGTAAAAATTTATGATGCTCACGGGCAGAAGCAATGCGCGCGGAATGGAATCAAATCAAGATATACGTACCTCCCGTGATTACATTGTATGTTATTTTATTCAAACCGGCATGAAATCGGACAAGATGAAATATTTTCTTTGATTCCGAACGGGAGCATTACGTCCGCCATTCTATCCTGCTCGTTCGGCAGACGGCACGGGATTTCTCCTTTTTTAGGAAAAATCCTTCCGGAGCGGAATGACTTCATGGAAAGAAAAATACCCAGGTGTAAGCAGGGCGTACACGATACTCCACAATGGCGAGCTGTTAATCGATATGTATAGTTGTAGTCACTCTTTTGGTGGGTCAAAGTAAGACTACCGGAAAGTAATAAGACTGAGTCGATTTAAAAAAATTTATTGAGATAATCATCACAATACTTTAAAAACTTTCAAAATAGGCTCCTTCTGCGTCGATGCAGCGCTGCCAGCGCGATTTCCAGGCACTGAAGGCATCACGGAAGGGATGCTCCGGAATAGCCTTGAGAGCCGCGGTGCATGCTGCTTGGATCCCCTCTGTCGTCTCAAAATGCTTGCCTTTCATCGGCCTTTTCAGGCGAGGAAACAAAAAAAAGTCCGAGGGAGGGGGCACATCTGGGCTGTAGGGCGGCTACGGAAGCGTTGGGATGCTGGCCTTGATCAGGTAGCTGTTCACAAGAAAGGCGGTGTGAGCCGGGGCGTTGGCGTGGTGCAACTTCCAGTCGGCTTCGATGTCCTGTTGGACCCCTCGTTTGAGTCTCCTGAGCACTCCCACGTAAAACTTGGCGTTGACGGTTTGCCCAGGAGGAACAAATTCATGGTGGTTGCCTTTGATGTCAAAAAAGACAATGAGCATCGTTTTCACTTTGGATTTGCTCATTCTTCTCTTTTTTAGGCGAGGAGACGCCGTCGTGTGCCACTCGGAAGATTGCCTCCTTGTCTCGGGATCATACTCAAAGATGCACGACTCGTCACCTGTGGTTACGTTATTCAAAAATTGGGAGTCACTTTCACACATGTTCAACTTTTCTTGGTACACTTCCACTCGCCGCAATTTCTGGTCGTCAGTGAGCACTTTTGGGACCATCTTCGCTCACACCTTGCGCATGTTCAAATGCTGTGTCACAATGTCATGAACCACAGATTTTGGTAAATTTAACATCTGTGCAATTAAACGAAAACTTCGTCGACGGTCTGAGTTCAAAACTTTGCGCACACGAGTCACATTATCGGTGTTTGTCGACCTCTTTCCGGCCCTCCAAAAAGGCCTGGTGCCACCGAAACACACCACTTCTTGCTAAAGCAACACCTGGGTAAGCCTGCTTGATCATATCAAACGTCTCTGTCGCAGATTTACCGAGTTACACACAGAATTTAATCGCCTACCTCTGCTCTAACGAACGCTGCATTTTCGGCTTGCACCACTCACAGAAACACGTCGCGCGAAAATGCCTGTCCTGACTCTCCAAGTGCTCGGAGACAACTGACCAGCCGCTCATTCGTTAGCTGGGAACGCCCTCTACCGAATCCAGTCGGTGCGCGCACTCTCCGAAGTACGGTCATGGCGGAAGAAAATGAGTCTTATTACTTTCCGGACAAACCCTGTATATCTCCATCTCCCTCATACATTCACATGCAACATACCCCTGAGCGTGAACGTTTGTTCGGTAAGCTCAAAGACATACTTTTTTTAGTTGTGTTTCTCCGTCTGGAATACTTTGTCGTTACGTTCAATTATATTTGTCAGAGTGACAACTTACTTGACATCGTCGTGCAATTTGAGTTGTCCTGTTATCAATCTTCAATATAAAATTGTACAATGCCTGGAAATACCATCAATGAAGACGGCCGACAGCTCATGCTAAATTTATTGGATTATTTTCGGGGTAGAGTATAAAAACAGCGGTCCCCTGTTATCCACTTCCTGCGTACTATAGAGAGTAGTGTGCTTAGTGTTCAACGAATAAAATCAGAAAACAAGAAAGGTTTGCTCGTAACACGTGGGAAAAATCACAAAATCAAAAAATGCAAGACCGAAGATGGAGCTTAAAAGAAGGTACATATACAATGCCTCGGATTCAAGTTTAAGGCGTCTTTTGAAAGCTTGTGGTTTTTCCTACAAGACAGAAGGTAACCACCGACTCTTGAATGAAAAATCAGACATTGTTTCCAAACGTATCTATTTTATGAGACCTTATAATAATAACCTGAAGCGTACAAGCCCTCTCCAATGAGTTATCTTAGACGGAACGTGGATATTTGCCGACGGGTCGTTTAAACGAGTTTGTCAAGATGAAAAGGTAAAGAGTTTGAAAAGCGAGTACTCGCAAGCGGTACGTTGTTCTCCATGCTGGGACCAAAAACGGTTTTTTGAGAGATACAAAATCAAAAAGTGCTGACTACCACAATTCCATGGACAGACATTCTTTCAAAAAATGGCTATGTCAGAAGCTGATACCAGCGTAAAAAAAGCCAGCTTTAGCAATCATGGATAGTGCCTATTATCATAGTGCCTTAACAGAAAAAATGCCCAAGTCCAGTTGGTGTAAAATGCAATTGAAGCAATGGCTGCAAGACAAAAACATACATTTTGATGATGTTGCTTTTAAACTCGAGCTTGTATCTCTTTTTCGCCTTAATAAACCATCGGCTCCAAGATATATCGTAGGCGAAATATTCCATCAACATGGAGATCAAGTTCTGCGGCTCCCCCCTTACCATTGTCAATACATCCCTATTGAGTTAGTCTGGGGAATAGCCAAACAGTACTGTCATCGTCATATTATAATAATAATAATAATAATAATAATAATAATAATAATAATAATATTTATTCACTCAATGTACAAAGATAACAAGCAATATGAGTAAATAAATATAAAATCGAAACAGGCCCAATAGAAGGCATCGCCTGTACATGGACCAATAAATTTAAGTTGAAACTGTAGAATTCAAATGACAAAAAAGGACAAAAATTAGCTACAGTAGATTATGTATTTAGTTGATGTTCGTATTTATGAGTTTATGAATTTCAGTCTTAGATATAGAATGTAGCCACTTTTTTAAATTTCTTTTGAAACAATTTCCGAAACGTAAATCTTTTAAGTCTTTGGGTATAATTTCATAAAATTTAGGCGCTAAATAGAGATATGATCGCTGCATTATAGATTTATGCGGCTGAGGAACTACTGTGCCACGAATTTTGTACCTGGTATAATGATTATGTTTAATTTTTTGGTCGGTGTTTACAAATTTATGGTAGTGATTGATACTGTGTAAGAAATGAAGCTGTCTTATATCATACATTCGAACATCTGCGTATAATTTTTCAGTGGGATAAAGTTTCGGTTTTTTAAATATAATTTCTAGAATACTTTTTTGAAAGACATCTAAATTATAGATATGTGAGGAACATGCAGCTCCCCATGCTAATATACCATATGTGAGATGAGGCTCAATCAGTGCATGGTATAATGTTCGAAGATATTTTTCTGTCAATATATTTCCAAGGTATTTAATTTTGTAGGATACAAATCTAATTTTCTTTAAAATATAATTGACATGGATGTCCCATCGTAAGTGAGGATCCAAGACCACTCCAAGGTATTTTATGTTGGGCACTCTATTAATTTGCATTTTTTGATCATTAATATTGAAGGAGAAATTTGTGTAATTTGGCAGATGTCTAGCATAAGATCCAAATGGTAAAAAATGTGTTTTAGAGTAGTTAATGCTTAATTTTCTACTGTTAAACCACCGAATAATTTTGATAAAATCATTTTCAATTACATTTTTCAGTTCAGACCAGTAAGTGCCTTCATATAATATTGCAGTATCATCTGCAAAACTAGTTATTTTGCCAACACAATTAATTTGGAAAATATCATTTAAATATATATTGAATAACAGCGGACCTAAGACAGTTCCTTGTGGGACACCACACTTAATATACATTTCTTTACTAAATGATCCTGATATCTGCACAGATTGTGGGCGATTTGACAAATAACTTTCGATCAGTAAGTACGCGTTTCCTCTGAAACCAATTCTCTCCAATGCTTCTAATAATAATTTGTGATTAACTGTGTCGAAAGCTTTTTTTAAATCAACAAAAATGCAGATTGAAGGGATTCTGTTATCAATATTTGATGTATTTGATTTACAATTTTAGTTATTGCGTCCGATGTAGCCTTCCCTTCTGTAAATCCATATTGATTTTCACTTAAAATTTTGAATTTTGTGAGGTATCGAATCATTCTAGTAGATAAAACTTTTTCAAAAACCTTTGCTACACTGGATATTATTGATATTGGTCTATAGTTGTTAACATCTGTTTTTGTTCCTGATTTATGTATCGGTATTATATTACCTTTTTTTAAAATTGAGGGATATATGCCAGATTCAAAGCATTTGTTGATTAGGTAAGTGAGTGGTTCTGTTATGTCCTCGGCTATAATTTTCAAATGTTCGCTTTTAATACCATCGAACCCAGGACTTTTCCGATTTTTTAAGGACATAACTGTGGTGTATACTTCACATTGCTCGACTTTATCCAAAATAAATGAGTTCAAAGTTCTTTTTGGAGGCTGAGTATTTTGTACATTTGCTTGTATATTACTTGCTGAATTTTCGCCTATGTCAGTAAAGAATTGTACAAATTCATCGCATATCTGTTGAGTATTTTTTAATACTGTTCCCGATGTTTGTATTAAACTCAGTGACACACTCTTTAACTTTTGTTTTCCCAGTAACCTCATCAATAGTTGTCCAAAGCCGCTTAGAATCATTTAAGTTATTATTCAATTTATTTAGGTAATGTTTTCGTTTGGTTTGCCTTACAAGCTCTATAAATTTATTTTTATATTGGTTGTAGCATTCGGTATTCTCTGTAGTTGGCGTTAGTTTCATTACATTATATAGTCTTTCTTTTTCTATTGCCGATGTTATTAATCCTTTGGTAATCCAGGCATTTCTGCTTTTCTCTTTGTGACTAATTATTACTTTATTGGTACTAATATCTATTCGTTTTTTTATTTTCTCTATGAACAGTCCCGTTGCTTTGTCTATATTATTTATAGAGTATAATTGTTCCCAGGATTCTTGTTTGACATTTGATATTAGTTTTGAATTGTCGACAAAAAATTTGTAATTTTCCTGGTTGTTACTAACGGTAGGGATGTTAGAATGTTTTTCATTTGAAGATATCAGTAAAATAGTGGAGAAGTGGTCAGTAATATCGCTTTCTAGGATTATTGGTATACAAGTAATTTTGTTGGATAGGTCTTTCACAAAGCAGTGATCTATACATGTGCCACTGATGGACCTTGTAGGTAGGTTTATATAGGACAGAAATTCGTTACTTGATAGGATATTCAAGTATTCATTTGTGATGGGATCATCGTCCAAAGTATTTATATTGACATCTCCCAAGAAAATATGTTGCTTTAAATGAACTTTATTTTGATTTTGAAAAAAAAATTCGATATTCTTTAAAAACTCGTGGGGTTCTGAACATGGCGGACGATAAATTGCAGAAAATGACTATGGTAACAAGGAAGGTTTGAAAGTTTGGGACGAGGCTCTAGCGCAGGTGACTATTACAGTTTGGGCCAAGTGTTTAATATAATCATTGGGAGAAAGTTCAGATGACTCTGATGAAATAATCCAATAATTCATATTTTTATTGAAACAATTTTGAAAATTTATAATTCTTTATATGTGTACACCTTAATGTATATTGTTAAATATTTTGATAGATATGGAAGTTACAAGGTTGATGTTTATTAAGGCGACATAAATTTAATAGCTCGAGTTTAAGTCCATCATCATCATTATTCAAGATGTTTCTTCTGAAGCTCTCATGAAATTGTCACATATCCACATCCAATGTTAAATGTTCCAGCAAGTTAGTAAACAGATGTGTTCTTTTGTATTATACTGTAAATTCCGAATGTATTTTTTAATTCAACTTTAAAAAACATCAAATGGCGTATCATCACTGGCGCTCCCACGGGGGGGAAGGGGGTAATTAGCCTCCCCCCTCCCGCCCCCAGACGACTCGAGCAGTCTTTGATAAGGTGGTACAGAGTAAACATGTTATAAAAAAATCTATAACTTTAAGAAATGATAGCGACCACACTGTCAACCCGCTCAGTGCGCATGCGACTAGCGACGCCTCTCCCACCAACAGCAACGGTGCGCTTCTTCCTGTTGGAACAGGTATAGTCTATTCTTTTATGGTCTAGTCTAGTGTCTAAATTCTGTACCAGTCGGAGTCCGCAACAAAATTTGGCTGAGAAGTAAACAAGCGGAGTTTTGTTGATCTGGTTGGTATTAACACTATTTTCTATGTTCTATTGATTTTTTATTTTCCACGCATAAGCGAGAAAATTAATTATTGTTTGTTTTTAATTTTTATACTATAGAAGAATCGTGTCTAAAAAAATGACAGACCAAAATATGGCAATTTAATACAATTTCAAAAATTATGCCTTGTAAAGTAATTGCGTTCTTCAAAGCATCCGCTGAAAGAAATACAGAATTAAAAAGAAAACTAGACGGATATCAAATTCATAGTAGGTATGTGCGAAACACGATGGACCGAGGGACATGATTCTGTGCTCCAATTTGAAAGCAAATTCGAGAAAATTGTAGAGATACTAAATACAATATCAAATTGGAAAGACCGCGAAGTTTTTCCAAAAGCGGAGTCTTTGAAGACTGCCATTACTTCCACCCAATTTATCGTATCACTAAAGTGTTTGTGTGATATATTAGCTTTAACAATCAATCTGAGTAAGATTTTACAATCAAAAACAGTTGACAAACAATACGCTGTCAAACTCATAGGAAATATTATTTCAGTTGTTCAAGAAAGACGCCCAAATTCCGAAAAACACTTTAGGATACTATTCGCATCTATAATGAAATCACATGAAAGCCTGGGTATTGAACTGACTCTGCCAAGAGTAACAAGCAGGCAAATGAACAAACCGAACATAGTTACGTTTAACAAGGAAAATCATTACAGACTAAACCTATATGTCCCTTTGCTAGATAATATATTACAGGCTTTGGTCAATGAAGAATTTTGAATATATACAATTTTAATATTTTCTTTGCGTCAGTATTTAATTCAAAAACTGAAGCTGAAGTAATGGGCATATTAGAAACAGTCTCTAAATATTTGCATGGACTAAGTACTAACGAAAACAAAAATTTAATAAGTACCAGATTAAAAGCAGAATTTGACCTTCGGAAGTCACGTTACAGGATATTATAGACAGTGGAATGTCACTGTATTTATCATGTGATGAAAACATTTTTATTTCAATTAATAGATTCCCACAATTATTGATTTCATCGCCGGTAAGTGTTGCGACATCTGAAAGAAGCTTCTCCCATCTAAAGAGGATAAAAGCTTGGCTGCGCTCCACTATGTTACAAGAGCGATTAGTGAGTTTTGTATATGCATAGGGATATTAAAATGGACGTGAATACAATCATAGATCGGTTCGCCAGCAAAAATAATAGGCCCATTGATTTTGTAATACGATAACACCTGAATTTTGCCTAAGGTTGTCTCTTAAATCCATCTCCCTTCGGTTAGCCAATAAATGAAGAAGCAGATGTAGTTAAAGGTTTACTTACGTTTAAACCACCAAAGTATCCAATAAAGATATGTGGTTTTAATTATTGGCCAGCAGATTGATACAAAAGTCTGTTCAAATTCCGTTCATATCACTTTCTAGGCTAAGGTAATGATTTTTATACTTAATACTTTATAGAAGTCGTAACATATTTGTTATTGTTATTTTTTTCATGAAGATGTATTTTTTGTTATTTTGTCTAACATTGTTATGTAGACAAGTCTGTGATAGATTATATTATTTTGCATTTTTGTTTTAATATATGAAGATTGCTCGGGCTTGGTTTGCTTTATTTATACTTTGATTTCGTATGACTCAAAATTAAAAAAAATTGTATGTATTTTTACCCCTCCCAGACTGAAATCCTGGGAGCGCCACTGCGTGTCATACTCTATGCATGTGTATATACTAGATTAGAAGATTTTTGAGAATGACGATAAGTAAATAATTTTGAATAGGTTTTCAGCAGTTAGGTAAATTAAGATCCAATAATCCTAGAAAGCGATATTACTGACCACTTCTCCACTATTTTACTGATATCTTCAAATAAAAAACATTCTAACATCCCTACCGTTAGTAACAACCAGGAAAATTACAAATTTTTTGTCGACAATTCAAAACTAATATCAAATGTCAAACAAGAATCCTGGGAACAATTATACTCTATAAATAATATAGACAAAGCAACGGGACTGTTCATAGAGAAAATAAAAAAACTAATAGATATTAGTACCAATGAAGTAATAATTAGTCACAAAGAGAAAAGCAGAAATGCCTGGATTACCAAAGGATTAATAACATCGGCAATAGAAAAAGAAAGACTATACAATGTAATGAAACTAACGCCAACTAGAGAGAATACCGACTGCTACAACCAATATAAAAATAAATTTATAGAGCTTGTAAGGCAAACCAAACGAAAACATTACCTAAATAAATTGAATAATAACTTAAATGATCCTAAGCGGCTTTGGACAACTATTGATGAGATTACTGGGAAAACAAAAGTTAAAGAGTGTGTCACTGAGTTAAATACAACATCGGGAACAGTATTAAAAAATACTCAACAGATATGCGATGAATTTGTAGAATTCTTTTCTGACATAGGCGAAAATTTAGCAAGTAATATACAAGCAAATGTACAAAATACTCAGCCTCCAAAAAGAACTTTGAACTCATTTATTTTGGATAAAGTCGAGCAATGTGAAGTATACACCACTGTTATGTCCTTAAAAAATCGGAAAAGTCCTGGGTTCGATGGTATTAAAAGCGAGCATTTGAAAATTATAGCCGAGGACATAACAGAACCACTCACTTACCTAATCAACAAATGCTTTGAATCTGGTATATATCCCTCAATTTTAAAAAAAGGTAATATAATACCGATACATAAATCAGGAACAAAAACAGATGTTAACAACTATAGACCAATATCAATAATATCCAGTGTAGCAAAGGTTTTTGAAAAAGTTTTATCTACTAGAATGATTCGATACCTCACAAAATTCAAAATTTTAAGTGAAAATCAATATGGATTTACAGAAGGGAAGGCTACATCGGACGCAATAACTAAAATTGTAAATCAAATACATCAAAATATTGATAACAGAATCCCTTCAATCTGCATTTTTGTTGATTTAAAAAAAGCTTTCGACACAGTTAATCACAAATTATTATTATAAGCATTGGAGAGAATTGGTTTCAGAGGAAACGCGTACTCACTGATCGAAAGTTATTTGTCAAATCGCCCACAATCTGTGCAGATATCAGGATCATTTAGTAAAGAAATGTATATTAAGTGTGGTGTCCCACAAGGAACTGTCTTAGGTCCGCTGTTATTCAATATATATTTAAATGATATTTTCCAAATTAATTGTGTTGGCAAAATAACTAGTTTTGCAGATGATACTGCAATAGTATATGAAGGCACTGACTGGTCTGATCTGAAAAATGTAATTGAAAATAATTTTATCAAAATTATTCGGTGGTTTAACAGTAGAAAATTAAGCATTAACTACTCTAAAACACATTTTTTACCATTTGGATCTTATGCTAGACATCTGCCAAATTACACAAATTTCTCCTTCAATATTAATGATCAAAAAATGCAAATTAATAGAGTGCCCAACATAAAATACCTTGGAGTGGTCTTGGATCCTCACTTACGCTGGGACATCCATGTCAATTATATTTTAAAGAAAGTTAGATTTGTATCCTACAAAATTAAATACCTTGGGAATATATTGACAGAAAAATATCTTCGAACATTATACCATGCACTGATTGAACCTCATCTCACATATGGTATATTAGCATGGGGAGCTGCACGTTCCTCACATATCTATAATTTAGATGTTTTTCAAAAAAGTATTCTAAAAATGATATTTAAAAAACCGAAACTTTATCCCACTGAAAAATTATACGCAGATGTTCGAATGTATGATATAAGACAGCTTTATTTCTTACACAGTATCACTCACTACCATACATTTGTAAACACCGACCAAAAAATTAAACATAATCATTATACCAGGTACAAAATTCGTGGCACAGTAGTTCCTCAACCGCATAGATCTATAATGCAGCGATCATATCTCTATTTAGCGCCTAAATTTTATGAAATTATACCTAAAGACTTAAAAGATTTACGTTTCGGAAATTGTTTCAAAAGAAATTTAAAAAAGTGGCTACATTCTATATCTAGGACTGAAATTCATAAACTCATAAATACGAACATCAACTAAATACATAATCTACTGTCGCTAATTTTTGTCCTTTTTTGTCATTTGCATTCTACAGTTTCAACTTAAATTTATTGGTCCATGTACAGGCGATACCTTCTATTGGGCCTGTTTTGATTTTATATCTATTTACTCCTATTGTTTGTTATCTTTGTACATTGAGTGAATAAATATTATTATTATTATTATTTATATACGAAAAAATCTTTAAGTGTCAGTAAGCCATATTTAGCTTCGGACCTTTTAAATAGTGTGACATTTACAAACACAACATTGCTAAACGTCACTTAAGTGATTAGAATTGTTTTCAAGGCTAACCTGACCAAAGATGGTTTTCAATTGAAGAAGCCTCGTACCTTGATATCAATGAATGAAGATAATAATTATTATTATTAAAAGAGCTCAATGGTACACTCCAAACCATGCTACATCGCATAGCTTTTCGTATAATCAGCAATAAATACTGCTCCACACATCTCGCTCCGCAACGTGAGCGGTGTTCAGGCTCATCTGTTTCCGGATGATAATTATATGTGCAGTAACTTCGCGTACATTGGGCCGGTAGTAGGTATTTCGATGCGAAATTCTCGAAAGGCAATAGTTCTTTTTTACGGTGCTGCCGTGCCAAATAAAAATACATAATTCGAAAAATGCGCGTCCGGCGGTTCGAAAAGTGCAAAGCGGTAACCGCCGTGGCCGGCCGGTCGACTGACTGTAGTAAATTAGAAAGTCCATTAGGTGAAACTCTCGCCAACTTCCGCAGTTATCTGGTGGTGAGACAGTGGCGCGCGCTCTCGGAAGTTATTGTTCGGAACGGAATGAAACAGTGACGCGTTCGACATTTTGCGGTCAACAAAGATTCTGAATCGTGAACACGAAATACTTGATGCCATTTAAAAGAAAAAACTCATCCAGTCTCAAGGCCGGTCCAGACGGAATGAAAACGTTGCAATTTTTAGAGCATCTACAGTGTATAGTTTGCTATCCTGACTTACAGATATGGGAATATTTAAGGGTGTGAATCTACATAAAAAATTAAAGTTAGTTTGCTTTATAAAGTATGGTCCAAAAATGTTTCCTTAGAAAAACTCGGGGAGTTGAAGTTTTAGGAAAAAAATGGAAATTAATTAATATTTTCAGTACCGAGATATTTCACTGATATCACTGATCAACAGCCAAAAAATATCCTAAATAAAACCAACAAAATATTACTATTTTTAATGTGCTAAAACTGGAATAAAACTTATTTTTTCAATATTAGTTCAAGTTTTAGAGATACGGTAATTATATGTGTTCCTGCTGTAATTCACAAGAATGCACGTGCTACATTTTTATATTCGGCAAGGAAAGATGCTGTAATCGGCATGATTGTGTTACGTTATACGTACGTGTTCATTATATTGTTTTATATTAGCGATTTTTTCCTCAGTTGGCTGACAGCGTTCATGCAAGATGTCTCGAAAGTGTGTAAACAATCCAGATCAGTTTTGTTACGTGTGTGGTGATGTGACTTTTTCGTCTCAGAGACGGTCTATTACTCCACTAATAACAAAGGCATATCAGCTTTATTTCGGTTGTAAACTAGGTGATCAAGACAAACAGTGGGCACTCCACATCTGCTGTAATACATCTGCTTCAAGTCTGAGGAGCTGGTTAAATGGCAAAAAACGGTCTATGCGCTTTGCTGTCCCAATGGTTTGGAGAGAGCCTACAAATCATGTTAATGATTGTTACTTTTGCATGGTACCTTGTGTTGGACAAGCCACAGGTATGTCCAAGAAAAAAAAATCGGTTATTAACTACCCAAACATACCATCTGCGATGAGACCTGTGCCTCACAGAGACGAAAATCCTATTCCAAAACCCCCAGAATCCTACACTTGCGAATCAGAAAACGAATCAGATCATCGCGATCGAGTGATTCGTCAGGAAGAAGATATACCATCAACTTCAAGAGATCCTGATTTTATACCGAGCACGTCATGCCACCAACCGCACAAAATAACACAGTCCGAATTAAATGATCTTGTAAGAGATTTAGAACTTCCAAAATGTAAGGCAGAGTTACTTGGATCAAGACTGCAGCAGTGGAACTTGTTAGAAGACGATGTTTCGGTATGTGTTTGTCGTAAACGCCACAAAGACTTAGAACCATTTTTCAATATGGAGAATAACATGGTTTTCTGCAGTAACATTAACGGCTTACTGGCGGCTTTAAATATAAACTATAACCCAGAAGAATGGAGATTGCTTATAGACAGTTCAACATTGAGTTTAAAGGCAGTGTTATTGCATATTGGAAATATTTTACCATCTCTTCCTGTAGGGTATGCAGTTCACATGAAAGAATCATATGACAATATGAAGTACCTATTGACATGCATAAAATACGATGAGCACCAATGGCATATTTGTGGCGATTTGAAAGTTATTGCACTTTTACTTGGGCTGCAGCTAGGCTACACAAAGTTTTGCTGTTTTTTGTGTGAATGAGACAGTCGGGCAAAGGCACTTCATTACACCAGACAAAACTGCCCTGTTCGTCAATTCCTAGAGCCAGTGAGGCAAAGGTTAAAGAAGGTATTTTTGTTGGGCCACAGATTCGAAATATTTTGAAAGATACACAGTTTGCAAACACTTTAACAGGTATTGAAAAGACTGCTTGGAATGATTTCCGTCTGGTGGTCACTAATTTCTTGGGAAATACAAAAGCTGACAACTATAAAACCCTTGTCAAAAATTTGCTGTCATCGTATCAATAGATGGGCTGTAATATGTCTCTTAAGATACATTTCCTACACTCACACCTGGACTTTTTTCCTGACAATTGCGGAGCCGTAAGTGATGAGCACGGCGAACGAAAAAAGGTACCAGGGAAAGTGGAATCCTTCCATGCTTGCAGACTACTGTTGGACTCTTGGTAGAGATGCTCCAGAAACGATCCATAAAAGAACAGCAAAAAGACAGCGTATTTAGTGATTCTTATAAGTATATGAATCTTGTTACTTTTCTTAATATATCCTTAAAAATAAAAAGTTTTTTTTCTAAACCGCAACTAATTTTTTTATTTCATTTTCATTTTTGGATTCAGCGCCCCAAAATTAACAAAGAAGTGCACTTTTCACACAAGATACAATTAAAAAACTAAAATTTGTTGTCCAGTGTATTTAGTACATAGTGAAAGTTAATAAAGTTGCATATTCGTCAATGCAAAAGTAATTTTTAGCTTTAACAGTGGAGTGCGTACCGGTATTGAATTCGATATTTTTTAAGAAAAAAATGGTACGCCATAAAAATTATTTTTGAATTCCTCGTTCAATTTAAAACAACTGATCTCTCTTGAATTGCTTTGAGTAAAAAAATAAAAACCGTTCTATTGCCTGAGAAAATTAATGTAATAATTGAAGAATGCAATTCAGCAATGAATATCTAGTTACTCTGGTATATGTCACTGGCTTTTGATATCTGACAAGTCTCTGTTATTCAAATCTGTTCGCTGTCACATCTTTTTCAGTATTTAGTTTTTACACAATCTTGTTAATAATGGTGAATTATTCAAATGCAGAAATGGCGGAAATGCATTACGTATATGGCCTCGCCGATGGTAACGGTGAGCAAGCCAGACGGATTTATCACCAGAGATATCCCGATCGTGCTTTGCCAGATAGTCGAATCTTTTCTAATATTCATCGCCGTCTTGTTGAAACTGGTTCTGTCCGAAAAGGAACATCTGAAGGTAGACCTCTAAGTGTTAGAACACCTGAAATTGAGGCAGCAGTACTGCACGAAGTCGAAGAACATCCTGAAAGGAGTACGAGACAATTAAATATTTGCCATCAAATAGTTTGGAGAATTTTAGTGGATTTTTTGTTTTATCTTTGCCATATTTTAAGAGTACAGGCATTACTTCCCATTGATTTTCCAAGGCGCGTGATTTTTTGTCAGTGGTATCTTCAAAAAATTACACAAAATCCGCAATTTGAATCAATGATTCTGTTCACGGACCACGTTAATTTTTCTCGAAATGCCATTCAGAATTTCCAAAATAATCATTTGTGGGCAGAAGACAATCCCTATGCCGTAACCGAAACCCATTTCCAACACCAATTTTTGGTTAACGTATGGGCAGGAATTATTGGCAACCACTTTATTGGCCCATTCTTCTTGCCGGGACGACTTGACGGACAGACTTAACCTCAATTTTCTTCAACAACAGTTGCCTTTGCTGCTTGATGATGTTTCGTTAGTAATAAGAAACAATATGTGGTACATGCATGATGGTGCACCAGCGCATTTCAATGTAGCGGTTAATAATTATTTACAAACTGTTTATCCAAATCGTTGGATTGGCCGCGGTGGGCCCCAAGAATGGCCACCAAGGTCCTCACACCTCAGATTTCTTTTTGTGGGGCTATCTTAAGACACTAGTGTACACAAGTCCCATTAACACTGTAGAGGAATTAAGAGAAAGAATAGTTGCAGCTTGTGATAGAATAAAAAACACTCCAGGGATATTTCAACGAGTGCGTAATTCCATGAGAAGGAAGGCGGAAGCATGCATACTAAGTGAAGTGGGTCATTTTTAACAATTTTTGTAATCATTGGTTTTAATGTTATGTTTATGTTGTCAGTTGTTTCTCAATTAAATTAATAATAATTTTGCAAGTTAGACAATAGAACGGTTTTTATTTTTTTACTCAAAAATGGCGCATCAAAGGAAAAGAATTCATGAGAGATTAAACGGGGAATTCAAAAATAATTTTTATTTGGCAAAAAACCATTGGCGTACCATTTTTTTCTTAATAAATATCGAAGTCAATACCCGTACGCGCGCCACTGTTAAAGCAAAAAATTATTTTGCAACTTCATTAACTTTCTCAAAGTACTAAACACCAGTGAAGTATCTGAAGCGGTTCTGAAAATATTAATCAATTCCCATTTTTTTCCTAAAACTTCAACACCCCGAGTTTTTGTAAGCAAACATTTTTGGACCATAACACTGGACAACAAATTTTAGTTTTTTAATTGTATCTTGTGGGAAAAGTGCACTTCTTTGCTAATTTTGGGGCGCTGAATCAAAAATGACAATGAAATAAAAAAATTAGTTGCGTTTAGAAAAAAAACTTTTTATTTTTAAGGATATATTAAAAAAAGTAACAAGATTCATATACTTATAAGAATCACTATATGCGCTGTCTTTTTGCTGTTCTTTTATGGATCGTTTCTGGAGCATCTCTACCAAGAGTCCAACAGTAGTCTGCAAGCATGGAAGGATTCCACTTTCCCTGGTACCTTTTTTCCATTGTTTAAATATCCTGATGAAAACGTTCGCCGTGGTCATCACTTACGGCTCCGCAATTGTCACGAAAAAAGTCCAGGTGTGAGTGTAGGAAATGTATCTTAAGAGACATATTACAGCCCATCTTTTGATACGATGACAGCATATTTTTGACAAGGGTTTTATAGTTGTCAGCTTTTCTATTTCCCAAGAAATTAGTGACCACCAGACGGAAATCATTCCAAGCAGTTTTTTCAATGCCTGTTAAAGTGTTTTCAAACTGTGTATCTTTCAAAATACTTCGAATCTGTGGCCCAACAAAAATACCTTCTTTAACCTTTGCCTCACTTAGTCTTGGACATTTCTGACGCAGGTATTGAAAAGCTGACCCATTTCTATCTAATGCCTTGACAAAGTTTTTCATTAGGCCCAACTTGATATGCAGTGGTTGTAATAAATTTTTTTTCGAATCTACTAATGGCATATGCTGTACATTTTTTTGACCTGGCTCTAGGAATTAACGAACAGGCCAGTTTTGTCTGGTGTAATGAAGTGCCTTTGCCCGACTGTCCCATTCACACAAAAAACAGCAAAACTTTGTGTAGCCTAGCTGCATTCCAAGTAAAAGTGCAACAACTTTCAAATCGCCACAAATATGCCATTGGTGCTCATCGTATTTTATGCATGTCATTAGGTACTTCATATTGTCATATGATTCTTTCATGTGAACTGCATACCCTACAGGAAGAGATGGTAAAATATTTCCAATATGCAATAACACTGCCTTTAAACTCAATGTTGAACTGTCTATAAACAATCTCCATTCTTCTGGGTTATAGTTTATATTTAAAGCCGCCAGTAAGCCGTTAATGTTACTGCAGAAAACCAAGTTATTCTCCATATTGAAAAATGGTTCTAAGTCTTTGTGGCGTTTACGAAAAACACATACCGAAACATCGTCTTCTGACAAGTTCCACTGCTGCAGTCTTGATCCAAGTAACTCTGCCTTACATTTTGGAAGTTCTAAATCTCTTACAAGATCATTTAATTCTGACTGTGTTATTTTGTGCGGTTGGTGGCATGACGTGCTCGGTATAAAATCAGGATCTCTTGACGTTGATGGCATATCTTCTTCCTGACGAATCACTCGATCGCCATGATCTGATTCGTTTTCTGATTCGCAAGTGTAGGATTCTGGGGGTTTTGGAATAGGATTTTCGTCACTGTGAGGCAAAGGTCTCATCGCAGATGGTATGTTTGGGTAGTTAATAACCGATTTTTTTTTCTTGGACATACCTGTGGCTTGTCCAACACAAGGTACCATGCAAAAGTAACAATCATTAATATGATTTGTAGGCTCTCTCCAAACCATTGGGACAGCAAAGCGCATAGACCGTTTTTTGCCATTTAACCAGCTCCTCAGACTTGAAGCACATGTATTACAGCAGATGTGGGGTGCCCACTGTTTGTCTTGATCACCTAGTTTACAAACGAAATAAAGCTGATATGCCTTTGTTATTAGTGGAGTAATAGACCGTCTCTGAGACGCAAAAGTCACATCACCACACACGTAACAAAACTGATCTGGATTGTTTACACACTTTCGAGACATCTTGCATGAACGCTGTCAGCCAAATGAGGAAAAAATGGCTAATATAAAACAATATAATGTACACGTATGTATAACGTAACACAATCATGCCGATTACATCATCTTTCCTTGCCGAATATACAAATGTAGCACGTGCATTCTTGTGAATTACAGTATATCAACACTGTCACAGCAGGAACACATATAATTACCGTATCTCTGAAACTTGAACTAATATTGAAAAAATAAGTTTCATTCCGATTTTAGCACATTAAAAATAGTAATATTTTGTTGATTTTATTTAGGATATTTTTTGGCTGCTGATCAGTGTAATTTATAAGGCAAACTAACATTAATTTTTCAAGTAGATTCACACCCTTAAATATTCGCATATCATTAATGCGTAAGCATAATCTAGGAACGAATAAAACATATATCTATGATACAATTTTTCAATGAAGTTCTATCCCCACTCCGTCACTGGATATCTTTCTCAAAGCCTGCCAGATTTTTGCGTTTCCTGCAGCGGTAACGGTCGGCGGGCCAATGAAATACTGCTGTAGCCTCAACGGCGCGTATGCATCTACGTAATTAGCACCATTAAAGGGCCAAGCCATTTACTCGCCCTTTAACTAGCTGCTCCAGCAGATAAGGGCTGAAATGGACAGTGCTAATCGCTAATAGCCCCACAGCTATAACAAAAACTGCGGGGACAAGCAGATTGGCTTGACGCCACCTAATACAGGATGTCCTCAAAATTCACGACAAGCATCTGATGGAAGGCTGACAGAATACATAATCTGACAGATCCGCATCCTTATTCCGTGACTGTCAGATGTCTCCGGATGGCAATAAGAAGCAGCACGTTTTTTTTTTTAGAAACATGTCCTATACCAAAGCTTTAAGAGTACCAAAGTATCAGGTTCCAAAATGCAATAAACTTACTTGGGCCGCAGCTAGGCTACACAAAGTTTTGCTGTTTTTTGTGTGAATGGGACAGTCGGGCAAAGGCACTTCATTACACCAGACAAAACTGGCCTGTTCGTCAATTCGTAGAGCCAGGTCAAAAAAATGTACAGCATATGCCATTAGTAGATTCGAAAAACAATTTATTGCCACCACTGCATATCAAGTTGGGCCTAATGAAAAACTTTGTCAAGGCATTAGATAGAGATGGGTCAGCTTTTCAATACCTGCGTCAGAAATTTCCAAGACTAAGTGAGGCAAAGGTTAAAGAGGGTATTTTTGTTGGGCCACAGATTCGAAATATTTTGAAAGATACACAGTTTGAAAACACTTTAACAGGTATCGAAAAAACTGCTTGGAATGATTTCCGTCTGGTGGTCACTAATTTCTTGGGAAATAGAAAAGCTGACAACTATAAAACCCTTGTCAAAAATATGCTGTCATCGTATCAAAAGATGGGCTGTAATATGTCTCTTAAGATACATTTCCTACACTCACACCTGGACTTTTTTCCTGACAATTGCGGAGCCGTAAGTGATGAGCACGGCGAACGTTTTCATCAGGATATTTCAACAATGGAAAAAAGGTACCAGGGAAAGTGGAATCCTTCCATGCTTGCAGACTACTGTTGGACTCTTGGTAGAGATGCTCCAGAAACGATCCATAAAAGAACACCAAAAAGACAGCGCATATTGTGATTCTTATAAGTATATGAATCTTGTTACTTTTTTAATATACCCTTAAAAATAAAAAGTTTTTTCTAAACCGCAACCAATTTTTTTAGTTCATTGTCATTTTTGGATTCAGCGCCCAAAAATTAACAAAGAAGTGCACTTTTCCCACAAGATACAATTAAAAAACTAAAATTTGTTGTCCAGTGTTATCATTCAAAACAGTATTGCATTGCAAGAAAATCATATAGCAAAGCACATGTCGAGTATTTAACAAATTGGTTTGACGCCTGGTAAAACTCTGCTGTAGTAATGAAATTATTGATTGATTATCAAGTGGAAGAGATAGAAAGTTACATTATCGAATCAAAGTTGAAAACTGATATTGAGTGTATGCCAATTATTCTGGATTAACCTAACTAAATGACTGTAGTTTATGAAGTGTCTAACAGTGGTGCGAGGGACTTCAAAGTTGCTCTAATCGAATGAATGCAGTGCGGTAGCGGTTGCGAACGTCAAATTAACGCGGAGGTAATTCCTCAGGAGCGCTAGCTTCGGCTGGTAGATTAACCCCTTGTGGATTCCAGGTGGACCTCATCGCGTCTCTGTCGATCCGGCCCCTGTACAGTTCAGTGTAGTAATTACGAAATTCAATTCACATATTCCTACATAGTGGACATTTTTGTATACTCACTGACACGAAATTTCATTGACAAGTAATAAGAAAAAAATTAATAATGTGTTAGGCGACCCTGCAGCTGAATACACTCCTGTATATGCCTAGGCGACAAAATGAAATAAAAATGTTCGATGGGATTCAAATCCGGTGAACGAGGTCGCCGCTGCAAAACATTAACGCCTGCATCTTGAAGAAGGTCCGTAGTACGACGAGCAATATAGCGCGCAGCAGTCTAAATTGCCTTGAACGAAGGCCATAGGCAATAGCGTCCCAAACCATTACTCCAACAGTCTTCTCAACAACAAATCCAATATCACGCCGTTCTCCACGGTATCTCACTTTTCTAGGACCAGCTAGACAGAGTCGCGATTCGTCGCTAAAGATGTCATTATGCCATTCTGCCTCACAATGTTGCCGTTCTCTGATCCAGCTCAAACGTTGACGACTATGACGACTGTGGTCCGCAGTCAGAAGAAGCACTAACCCTACATAGTATGGAAAAAATCCAAAGGCTCGAATGCGGCGATAGAGTGTACGCATAGTGACAGGTTGTAACGGTTTCACCGTCCGATCGTATTTATTAAATCACTTCTCGATTATCATTTCATTAATCCCATCTCTAGCTTTTTTGCTTGGAAAATTTTCCGCTTGGAGCGCTTGATGCGGAGTTCCTGATCTGCGATCTTCCTCGCGCTTCTTTTTCACCTGAGCCGCCGATCGAAGAACGGCTAGAAATTTCTTCTCAGTAGCACAAGGTTATATAGCACCATGTGCTAGAATTTTCTAGGATGTGTGTCCGTATAGGACAAAAATGGTGAGTTTTATAATACTATACAGTTTTATTGCTGGATCTGCCTGTAGTTTATAGATAATCGATATGTAAGTGATTTATTTCTTGTACGATTTTAAAATATCCATCGAACGTCATTTTCGACTACTTCGATCATTCGCCATAACTTTAATCAAATCGAGGTGGAAATCGATCCACATCGATTTTACCTCTGTGCGTGTATATATATTCATAGTTCAGTGAAATTATAAGTACGTTGATTATGAATATTCGATGATTATGTTTTTATATCAGAAGCATGTGGAGAAATTTTTGATGACCACCATCTTGTTCTACGCTTTTTTTGCTATTTCATGATTTTATTTTATGAAAGGCATTTCCAATTTTCGGTTTGATTTTATCAAACTATATAATGTAATTCTAATCTAGAAAATCGTTGGTTCTCTTTTGAGGCAGACTGTGATTGGAAATGCCTTGGCCATTAGGGCACGTTGCTAATGCACACGGTTCTTTTTCAGATTGGGGCCACCCCCTTTCTTTTTCCCTTTCACTTTGCCTAGCCTTGGCCAATATTTTCACCCATGCATGTACCTTGGCAGCGCCATCGCCTTTAACTTCGCCTACAACTGGTTGTGAAGCCACTATATGGAGGTCACCCCTCATAACTGGGACCTCCCCTTCAAGCCCCTGGCCATCCTGGCTTCAGTCGAGTAAAAAGCGAAAGATAAGTCGATGGCGTTATAGCAGCGCCAAAGATGTAAAACTTATTTTGTTATTTTTGTAAAATTATAATGTAATGAAAATGCCTTTTTTTTTGTTAAATAAAATCTGTTAAATTTTTGTGTTCTGTTTGTTCTTCTATCCTCTAGCCATGCCATGGTCGACACACAGCTACACGCCTGTAGATGTCTTCATGCCACCGACTGAGCTACCGGAAGCTAATGGTAACCCCCTTTCTGTGATTGTGCAGAAAAGTTGGAATCTTCATTGCATTCCATCTTTTCTGGACTTTTTGCGGAAAGGAAGTGTTACAAGGTATACCTTCTTCTCCAAACAAAAGGTCAGCGATCTGACGCGTGGTAGCAAAACGGTCTCGTAGGGCTAGTCGTCTCAAGCGCCTGCCTTGACGCTCTGTGGTACGCCTCGGTGGACCAGTTGGCCTTCTTCGTGTTCCTCTACTTTCTTCTATACACACACGACTCACACGCATTACTGTCATTGCAGAAAGGCTACTAAAAGATACACTACTATACTATCTCTTATGCCTTTTATTTTCAAAACTCTAGTACTTGTCTGCAGTCTAAACAGCTAAAAGACTGTGCTATCGAGTGACACTTTTTAGGGATATTAGTGAAGGAAATAGTACCTGAGGATGCAGATCACCTTTGCCAAACTGTTGGTAGGTAGAGATCGTCACATTTTTCGCCTATAGTATCTCCTCGGAGTATTGTGAATTTTCCAAACGACCCAGCCACTTGTTTCCTTTCCATTCATCTTTATCAAGGACTACTAGACCTATAGCGCACTGAATGAGCATGAAACAGCGCTGCCTGGCGTGGGCCATGATTACATAGACGGCAAGCAAATACGTTCATTTCACTGGAATAGGTAAAAAATCTGAACCTATAAATACTGAGGTATATACTATAACTATCTAAAATTGTAATGACTCATCGATGTTCACGTGAACTACCAGTAGTCGGCTGTTCATAGGCGGGGTATGAATGTTTAACATGGGTGAACTAGATTTGTCACATGCTTAATAAAGAGTGATTTGAAACATATTGTAAGTCAAAAATTTGGGAATTACCTTTATTCATCGTCGCTTCCACTTACATCTGACAGTAATAAACTGTCGCTATCGCTTTCCTCGTTGAAATTGACTATAACTGGCTCTATGATGGTGTCGATGTGGTGGTCAAGCTGCCACATTTTTGTTTCTTCCTTCACAACGTGACGGATAGCATTCTGCCAAGCTTCGGGCATTACTAGCTGTATGGAAGTCTCAAGTAAAACCTTAACGTCTGGTAATTTGAAGGTTGTGTTATGGCGCGCAATATAACCCTTCACTTGAGCCCAGATGAGTTCTATTGGGGTCAGTTCACAGTGGTAGGGCGGTAACCGTAGCACAGTGACACCACATTGACGGGCCATCTCATCAGTCACGTAACTAATGTTCGCAAGTTTGTGCTGTTTAATTTTTTCATACAATTCCGCTTTCACACATGAATCGTCAAACGGGATTCCTGTTTCGCGCAACCATTGCTGCATGTCACTTTTTCGAGATCCCATAGTCGGTACACGTTCGGCTCGACGACTATGGTAGGAAGCATTATCCATGACGATCACAGAGTTGTACTCAACTCCCTGAAGCACCCCTTGAAACCAGCTCTCGAAGCAGCTGGCATTCATTT
This sequence comes from Acanthoscelides obtectus, assembly GCA_963669975.1. Taxonomy (NCBI): domain Eukaryota; kingdom Metazoa; phylum Arthropoda; class Insecta; order Coleoptera; family Chrysomelidae; genus Acanthoscelides; species Acanthoscelides obtectus. Next base: position 105,643,036 of record CAVLJG010000003.1, on the reverse strand, counting down.
CGTCATGGTAATCACCTCCTTTCTTAGAGACGAAAATCAAGTCACACTCTTCTAAAAAGCCACTATCGCTACCAATATGAGTTACGATCAATCTTTGACCTTTCCCTGACGGTCCACGAAGACCTGTTGACAAACCTCCAATGCTTGCTTGTCGGTTACTCACTACGTTTTTGTCTATCCAGGTTTTTTTAACTGTGTGACCTGCATTTACCCATGTCTCGTCCAAATAATAGATTTTTCTGCTTTGTCGCCTATATTCAATCATTTCGCGTAGGTATTTTCGACGCCAGGCGACTATTTCAGGTCTCTCTATCAATACTGACTTCCGATTACGCGTTACCTCGGCGCTCATTTGGGGTATAATTTCATTTTTCTTGATCGCTGCATCTACAGCCTTGAGGGTTGGTATCTCATTCCTAAAGAAGAATGAATGTACGGTTCGCCTTAACGCCGTTTTGCTATCGTCATCCAAATTAACGGCCTTTCGTCCCTTCAAATTAAACTTTGGAGCAGTAGTAGCTCCAGTTTTCTTCTTTTCATGCACCACCCTGCGAATGGTCCACTCTGGAACGCCTGTCATACTTTCACAACGCGCGAGTGCATCTCCCTGCGACATAGTTCTGTTTAGATAATTGAACACGTTGAGCACGATTTCTTTCGCGTCCCTCTTCAGTGCTTTACGAAGCCGTCTACTTGTTCCCTGGCTTTCAGTACTTCCACTCGTGCCATTTGTACTCTCCATGGTTAAGTATAACCAAAACAGTAACCACAGTAACCACAACAATAACAATCACACAACAATTCTTATAAAAACACACAATATGCGATCGCTCAACGAAACACGTTCCAATGCGTTGCCGACGCCTGAGTCTGCCGGTCGAGGTGCGTCTTTGATTTCATTGGTTCTACCGGCGGAGAACAATCAGCCATTATTTCCATCTCTGTCTGTGCTGTTGACCACCGCAAAGCCACAGAAACGACATATGTCGTACGCTGGAAGGAAGCCGGGATCGAGCTCTGATCACGTGTTGATCACGCGTATGAGTCATTACAGTTTTGAATAGTTGTAGTATAGGAATTTTCATGGTTTTTGAAGACTACGTCACATCACCATACGAGATTAACAGATTAACTAACTATACCATGAGCGTAGCTTCACTTCCCTGAAAGAAATTGGACAAGGTGCAAGCCAATGTTTAACTCATATCTACACACTCACATGAATTGGTTGATAGACCCCTACTGAGCGGAACCATAGTCAGTGATTGTTCCGGAAGTTGTTGTATTTAGTATACAACTTCTTCCCGTTAAGGAATACCTCAGTACCGATTGCCGGGAGGTGGTACAACATCATTGACATTCAAAAAGAAGGTGGTAGACAAAGACCAGTCGACCGAGGCGGTACCACCCGCTAGCTTTTCCCAGCATGCCTTACGTAATTACTTACTTACGAATAAATAGTGTCTTATTGTTTTTCAATAAAAAATTATATTTCTCTACTAAAAACCGCACGAACTTATTTGGTTACCTGATAGTACGCCAGAAAAGTACGAATTTCTAAGAAAATTCAAAGATCTTGGAGTCACCTTTGACACAACCCTCAGATTCAATCCGCATATAAACTACCTTCTAAATTCTGTAAATAAAAGTCGCGGTTTTGTATTGCTCAACTCTCGTGATTTTGACAGCATAAATGCTCTACTCATGCTGTACGTATATAATGCATTTGTAATGTCAAAACTTGAATACGCTAGAATTATTTGGAATCCCTGCTATGTGACGACTTGTGACTCATTAGAAAAAATACAACGCAAGTTTCTGAAATATCTGTCCTACAGGATAGATGGTATCAAGATGTATTTTTAAAGAGGCACGGTATGCTAAGCTTAGACCACAGAAGTAAAATGCACTCACTAATATTCTTATTCAAGGTTATTTACAACCAATATGATTGTCCGGATATTCTAAGTCGCCTGTCGTTTAATATACCAACATGTCTCACCAGAAACATCCTAACGTTTTATCTACCAACCCGCAGGACCAACTTACTGCTGCATTCTCCGCTATATTTCATGTGTACCTGTTTAAACAATCTGCAAAACAGAATTGATATATTTAATACAAATGTGACCTCAATTAAGATCCTATTCAAATCTGTTATATAATTGTGGAGTTTTGTAACTGTTATATTTCTTATGTATATTAATTACTTCAAGTTTGTACTATGTTAACTTCTGTTCTCCCACCAATAACACTGGACAACAAATTTTAGTTTTTTAATTGTATCTTGTGGGAAAAGTGCACTTCTTTGTTAATTTTGGGGCGCTGAATCCAAAAATGACAATGAAATAGAAAAATTAGTTGCGGTTTAGAAAAAACTTTTTATTTTTAAGGATATATTAAAAAAAGTAACAAGATTCATATACTTATAAGAATCACTATATGCGCTGTCTTTTTGCTGTTCTTTTATGGATCGTTTCTGGAGCATCTCTACCAAGAGTCCAACAGTAGTCTGCAAGCATGGAAGGATTCCACTTTCCCTGGTACCTTTTTTCCATTGTTGAAATATCCTGATGAAAACGTTCGCCGTGCTCATCACTTACGGCTCCGCAATTGTCAGGAAAAAAGTCCAGGTGTGAGTGTAGGAAATGTATCCTAAGAGACATATTACAGCCCATCTTTTGATACGATGACAGCATATTTTTGACAAGGGTTTTATAGTTGTCAGCTTTTCTATTTCCCAAGAAATTAGTGACCATCAGACGGAAATCATTCCAAGCAGCTTTTTCAATACCTGTTAAAGTGTTTTCAAACTGTGTATCTTTCAAAATATTTCGAATCTGTGGCCCAACAAAAATACCTTCTTTAACCTTTGCCTCACTTAGTCTTGGAAATTTCTGACGCAGGTGTTGAAAAGCTGACCCATCTCTATCTAATGCCTTGACAAAGTTTTTCATTAGGCCCAACTTGATATGCATCGTATTTTATGCATATCAATAGGTACTTCATATTGTCATATGATTCTTTCATGTGAACTGCATACCCTACAGGAAGAGATGGTTACATATTTCCAATATGCAATAATACTGCCTTTAAACTCAATGTTGAACTGTCTATAAACAATCTCCATTCTTCTGGGTTATAGTTTATATTTAAAGCCGCCAGTAAGCCGTTAATGTTACTGCAGAAAACCAAGTTATTCTCCATATTGAAAAATGGTTCTAAGTCTTTGTGGCGTTTACGAAAATCACATACCGTAACATCGTCTTCTAACAAGTTCCACTGCTGCAGTCTTGATCCAAGTAACTCTGCCTTACATTTTGGAAGTTCTAAATCTCTTACAAGATCATTTAATTCTGACTGCGTTATTTTGTGCGGTTGGTGGCATGACGTGCTCGGAATAAAATCAGGATCTCTTGACGTTGATGGCATATCTTCTTCCTGACGAATCACTCGATCGCCATGATCTGATTCGTTTTCTAATTCGCAAGTGTAGGATTCTGGGGGTTTTGGAATAGGATTTTCGTCACTGTGAGGCACAGGTCTCATCGCAGATGGTATGTTTGGATAGCGATTTTTTTTTCTTGGGCATACCTGTGGCTTGTCCAACACAAGGTACCATGCAAAAGTAATAATCATTAATATGATTTGTAGGCTCTCTCCAAACCATTGGGACAGCAAAGCGCATAGACCGTTTTTTGCCATTTAACCAACTCCTCAGACTTGAAGCACATGTATTACAGCAGATGTGGGTGCCCACTGTTTGTCTTGATCACCTAGTTTACAACCGAAATAAAGCTGATATGCCTTTGTTATTAGTGGAGTAATAGACCGTCTCTGAGACGCAAAAGTCACATCACCACACACGTAACAAAACTGATCTGGATTGTTTACACACTTTCGAGACATCTTGCATGAACGCTGTCAGCCAACTGAGGAAAAAATGGCTAATATAAAACAATATAATGTACACGTATGTATAACGTAACACAATCATGCCGATTACATCATCTTTCCTTGGCGAATATAAAAATGTAGCACGTGTATTCTTGTGAATTACAGTATATTAACACTGTCACAGCAGGAACACATATAATTACCGTATCTCTAAAACTTGAACTAATATTGAAAACATAAGTTTCATTCCGGTTTAAGCACATTAAAAATAGTAATATTTTGTTGATTTTATTTAGGATATTTTTTGGCTTTTGATCAGTGTAATTGGTTTATCTGTTGGTGGTGTAAATAAATAAATAAATAAATAAATAAATAAATAAATAAATAAATAAATTTAATGTGAATTGTCCAAATTGTTTAACTGGCAGCTTAAGACAGACTGACTTATAGTACTAGTAGGACTTGTATTCTAGGTAAATTGCGTTATAAAGACATCGTAGTACGCCTGTCCCGAATTCGTTGCGAGGGTGGAATTCACCGAACTTCCTATCCGCCCCTCGTATTTCGAAGTGTCACCGCATCCGCTCAAACATCACGTTACCGTAACGTTGCATACCTGCCGTTGCAGAAGCAGCAAGTTGAGTTGACACGGTTGCCTTCCCACCAGCCAGTTACATATCTCGTTCGCGAGAGCAGTCGAGCACTTCTTCCTAGTTGAATTACACGACTGAACCACCGACGATATCGATTCACGCTACCGCCGCAACTACGCCTCACAATGCCTTTTGTGCACTCGCACCACTACTAGTCCAGTACTAAGGGACTGCGAGAATGTAAAAATTTGCGAGACGTAGTTAGAAGTGGAATTGAAAAAATCGCCCTCAAAGAAAGGCGGCGTTGACAAGGGCGATTAACAATTGAAAAATGCTTAAAAGAACTACCTCGTAAAGTGTTATCGGTCACTTCAAAAGAGACAACGCATTTATGGTTATTTTTCAAGTTGTTTACGTCTGGTATCTGCTTCTTTACTTTCGCAGGCAAAAGCAGGTTAAAAGAGGGTCGAGACGGAGAATGCACCCGGCAACCAGCATTGTTTTGTATTTCAACCAACGAGCTTTTTTGAATTATATCACATCTTCATATATACTAAATATGTAGGCATAACAACTGAGAAAATGAAGCAAAAATTAAAAATCGTTGAATGAAAAACAATCCGAATTCCGATATCTCTCTATGTAGATGTTTATTTTTCCATTCTACAGTGGAATCCACTTATAATGAACTTGCTTATAATTGACACCCGTATATAATGGACACAATTTAAGGTCCTAGAAATAATTGCATGTAAAATCCTCGGATATTTTAGATTCGCTTAAAATAAACCTTCGCTTATAGCGGACTAGTTTAATCCATTATATGAGAGCTATTTTGGTAGTTTCTCGAAGCAGATTTAGCTGATGCAATCGTTTACGGCAGTTTCGCTTCACAGTTCGCATTCGAGCATGGTCTCCAGTGTTATACTGTATTTATTAGAGTTATAAACATGTCGAAAAGTGCGAAACGTGCGTTCACTTTACACGAAAAGTTCACAATAATTAGTGAGCTTGAGCAGGGTTCGTCTCAAGCAAATGTATGTGCTCGTATAGCTATAAAAAATCCACTATGTCAAAAATTAAAAATTACTCGTAGAGAAAATCAAATAGTCAAAAGAAAAAAATGCGGCTATCCCTGCATCCCCAAGTCGATGATATGCTGTTTAAATGGTTTCAATAAAAGCGTGTTGACAATTTTCCAATAAGTGATCCTGTGCTAAAAAAAAGCCTGTAGAATTTGGGAAATTGATTGGAGATTACTTCAAATGTAAACATATATATACAGGGTGACTTTGAAGTTGAGTCATTAATTTTCAGATAATGATTGTAGAAGGAAGATAAACCAAAATATGTGTGTAAAAATAAAAAAAAATAAAAATTTTTTTTTCCTTGTTTTATAAAGTATCCTCCGGACAAGTGTTTAAGTGCGGACCTGTATTTGATCGTGAGGTCCCCTGTGAGATCTTAAGTCACCTGATTCACGAGCCCGTTGTACTACATTAACAAAGGCATGAGGGGTTGGTTGCACTCCATTGGGAAACCGATCCGCATAAACATGTGCCATTTTTTATTTCGTTTGAGCCATGCAACAGACACTATTCACACGCGTTACCGACTGACACTGACTGTATGTACAGGGTCCGGCAATGAAGTATGGTGTTTTTGCAACGACTATTACATGCAGCACTGTCGAGCCAATGTTTTCACGATGATTGATATCTACTCGTTCCGCGATACCATTTTAGTAGCCATGGAGCCGTGGTCTGTGGCACATCGCGTGTTTATTTACAACACTTTTATTGAAACTGGTCGTTCTGTTGTGCTCACACAGCGACGATTTCGAAACCGTTTTAACGTTGGTCGGCATGGTCGCGTTCCAAGACGCGATACCATTTTGAAGTGGGTGAATAAATTTCAAACAACCGGATCGTTGGGACCTGGTACTGCAAGGGGAAGAGATCGAACAGTGCGAACTCCGGAAAACATTGAAAGAGTGCAACAAGCGGTGGATACTAGCCCTCACCGTTCAGCGGTACGTCACGCTCGCGCTCTTAGAATGTCAGATCGTTCAGTTCGCAGAATCTTGCATTTGGACCTACATTACCATCCCTATAAAATTATGGTTGTGCAGAAACTGCTCCAAAATGACTTTGTGAGACGACACAGGTTCGCAGAAAGGATGCTGGAATTGCTGCACGGCAACATCGTTTTGTTCATGAGTGACGAGGCCCATTTTCATTTATCGGGCATGGTAAACAAACAAAACTTCCGATACTGGGCACACGAAAACCCACGAGAACTGCATGAACAACCTCTGCACTCTGAGAGGGTAACTGTTTGGTGTGCCGTATCTCGAAATTGCATAATTGGCCCGTATTTTTTTCGTGAAAACGGACGAACAGTGTCAGTGAACTCAGATCGTTATTGCGCCATGTTGCGTGATTATTTTCTGCCCGAACTAAGAAGACGACGCATCGACATCAATACAGTTTGGTTCCAACAAGATGGGGCGACTAGCCATACATCAAGAGCTGCAATGGGCTTTTTAAGGGAACATTTTTCTGGGCGCCTTATTTCGTTGCATGGAAATGTGGAATGGCCACCTCGGTCACCAGACCTTTCATGTTGTGACTACTTTTTATGGGGCTATTTAAAATCCAAAGTTTACATAGGCAAACCGCAAACTCTTGAGGCTCTTTCGGAACTCATAACGCGCGAAATTGAAAGGATTCCTCGTGCCATCCTAGAAAGGAGTATGGATGATTTTGCAATCCGTCTCCAAGAATGCATCGACAAGAATGGACGCCACCTAACTGATGTAATTTTTCGCACCTGACTATGTTATGTTACTTAAATGGCATCATTCCACTAATGTATTAAAATAATAAATTTTGATGTATGTTTAAAAATGAAAGTTTGTAATTTTTTTCAAAAACACCATACTTCATTGCCGGACTCTGTATAACTGAACTGAATAAAATAATTGTAAAAACATCGTTCCAAATTCTTTCGCTTTTTTGTTTCCGATGCGATGAACCGATAAGGCGGATTATATCCGTTGTTGCCAAACACGAGCACATGATATTATTATTGAGACAGGGCGGTACTCAAACTTCCAAAGGGCTATAACTTTGTTACTTTAATTTTACCAGAAAAATGGTAAAGGAAAAAAACATTTCTTTTGATCAGATCTACTCACTGTTAAAATAAATGACTCAACTTCGAAGTCACCCTGTATATATAACTATACTCGTATATACATAAATATATATATATATATATATATAACTTGAGACGTGGTCATTGTCGTCTAGACCACTTAGGTGAAAATTACACGGACAGTGCTAACATTCGGCCATCTGTCAAAAGGTTCATCTTACTCATGATTCTATGCCCACCATTTTGTGCAATCATCAAGTGGATTCACGATGTAATGCTTAACTTTCGTTTTAAATATTTTTAATCTGTTTTTAGTTTGTTCTTGTCATACAGCTGTGTGTAGTTTGTATAATTTTGACCATTGTACCATGTATCCAGCTTTCACAATGTTACTGGGTATTTCCCTCATCCTTAACGTAAATAACATTTAGCAACATCCTCACATACTACTGTAAGTTAATTGAACTTCATTTTACACAGTTATTGCTACTTTTATCAATGTAGTTGCAGCTCCTGATGATGATGGCAAAGACCATTGAAAGCTAGAGAGATTAAAAAAAGTATAAAGAGTCATCCCTGCTTAAATTTTTTCGAAGTACCCAACAAAAGTCGGAAGCTTTAATTTTCACATATATATATATATATATATATATATATATATATATATATTATTAACTACCTCCGTACCAGGTTACAACTTTCTATGGAAAGTTATAATTACTTCTAGTCCTTACGTACTGTACTATACCTTTTGAAGCCGTACACCACCGTCGCTGCAGATGCACCTGTGATTCCAGAATTACCGCATAAAAGAAGCTATACTCATACTGTGTATGAAATGCATTCTTGCGAGGCGTTCTAAGTGGGCTCACAATGAACCAACACGTACGGTTAATTGACTTTAAAATGCGAGACCGTTTGTGTAAATAAAGTAGTAATGTGCATTCTTCGGTGAACTAGTTCAATAGGTCGCTCCCACTGAAACGAACTATGCCTAGTTCTTATTTGACTGTAATCCAAAGACGCAAAGTGCGAGCTCTTAAAAAAGAAAGATTATTCTCTGTTTATGTCAAACTTTCATAACACTTTATTTTCTTTATCAGTGCGTACTACAACGATGTCGCATGTTAAAATCCATTGCAACATCAATGACGAAACTATAAAAAATAGATTATATAATAGTTATTTCACGGAATAAATAATAGCCCATTCCAGACAATAATATATCTCCGTACCAAATTTCATCCAGCTCAGCAGAGGTATAGTATTACGTAAAAAACCTATATAATGTCAAAAAAAACGACAACCTGTCAACTTGCTGCCTAGGTAGTTCCTAGTGTCCACGTAGTTTGCTCGCTATGAGAGCTGCGTCAGGTACCCAGCATGCTTTGTTGGTTTCAGAATTCCGAGATAGTCTGTAGAGTATATCACTGAGAAGATGTGACAGAAAGTTCAAAATTGGTTGAATAGCAAGATCGCCTCTGGATGATTGTGTGTATAGGTCTGCATGTATACATGCATATAAAATCAGCAATATTTAGACATAAATCATCAACACACACTGAAGTACATTAATTTTATATCATTATAAAGGGAATTGAAAGACCTTTAAAATAATGTATCACTCGTCCCCCCTTTCCATTTAAGATTTTGTGGGTGGTGTCACCCCCGCTTAGGGGGCTGCACGTGCTGACGTGATTTTTTGCCAAACTTGTGTCGCCCTCGAAAACAAAATTGACGGGTCTGAGCGTGTTTCAAAAAAAAAACTGAGCGGTCAGTGAATGCGATACAGCTACAAAATCAGTGCTCATAAAGTAGCAAAACATAGATAATGTCACAAAAAATCTATATAATGAAAAAAAGCGACACAAGATACATAACACCCCTGTCATTCAGCCGAGCTTGATTAACGAGCATCCACACTTTTTCATTCATAATATTGATAGGGATTAACATCACAAGTGCTTACAATGTCCGATGCAGAAAGTGATTCCCAAGCTGCATCATTTCCAAAGCAGTAGAATTCTTAGCAACCGTATTCTGCATACAATGAAAGAACCAATTCCCAACTGTAATGTAATAACTAGAAAACTTTTCTGCGAGCACTATAATACGCTATTTTCTTTTCCGTAATTGCTTCTTTTAGAAAAAGCGAAAAGAAACGATGTTAAATAAAAATACTGTCCTCTTTCGCGGAGTAAATTAACTTTCCGCTTTGCAAAGTGGAAAATACGCCATTAAAATTAGTGAATGTAATTTATGTAATTATACGGAATTATTGACGGTTAAAAATGATTTAAATTAACTTGCATTCCACAGATGGCGCGGTTCATTTAAGCTTTCGTACTATGTAATCAAAATGGAAGCGGTCCGCGTTATTGTCGCTAATAATTTCTGAACAATGAAGTGAGCACATTTCTGATAATCAAATCTTAATTCAACTGTCTGGAAAGCTGCCGCTAAGAAGTCTAGACGACAAACTGTAGGGAAGTGTCGCAGACAGTCACTTTTGATTTACTACTACCGTTTTGAAAATAGTGTAGATCTTGTCATATACAGGATGTCCCAGAATTATGTATCAATAGCTCAGAGATATATGTTATGTAATGGAAAAGATGGTTTCAAATAGATTGACTCTATACTTCTTATGCCTTCGCTATTAGTATACTAAGTGACATATAAATCCGAACACCCAGTTTAATTTTTTTTATTTTAATAAAAGTTGGTGAATGTATTTATCTTACTGTAAATAACAAGTGAAAAAATTTTCAGCCTTATCAGTTGGACATTCCGGTTTTTATACTGCTTTTTTTTAATTCATTAACGCTCTAAAAATGAATATTTCAGCCGCAGTAAAGAATCAACGTTGGCGGATTTTGGTTCTTGACATCCTTTACGATCGGTTACGATGCCTAGAGTACGGAGACCTGTACGATTTCGTCAACTTAGTGAGTTTGATAGGGGCCGTATAGTGGGACTTCGGGAAGCTGGACTTTCTTTTCGGGCAATTGCAGTTAGAGTGCAAAGAAGTGTAGACACTGTGGTTAGGTGTTGTCAGGCATGGCTTCGAGAAGGCCGTACGCAAAGAGCAAGGGGCACTGGACGCCGCCGTAGAACAACAGACCGTGAAGATCGCCGCCTAAGATTATTGGCCTTAAGGGACCGTTTCTCCACAACCAGGTCCATTGCAAATGAATGGTTTGCAGAACACGGAAGTGTTTACCGACGAATGAGAAGTTTTGGCTTGTTTTCATACCGGCCACACTGGGTCCTCCCTTTAACTCGAGAACACCGACGTAATCGCCTTGAGTGGTGCAGACAACGGTCCACTCTGGGATCAGGAATGGAACAGTATTGTCTTTAGTGACGAGTCTCGATTTTGTCTAGATATGCACGATGGTCGTGCCAGGGTTAGAAGGCGACGTGGTGAAAGGAGGAATCCACAGTTTTTTGTTGAAAGACATGTTCATCACACTGTTGGAGTTATGGTTTGGAGTGCTATAGCTTATGGTTCCAGGTCACTTTTAATATTCATCAGAGGTAACATGAACGCGCAGCGTTATATCCACGAAGTTCTAGAACCCCATCTTTTACCCTATCTTGACACCCTGGCAGATCCAACTTTCCAACAAGATAATGCCCGACCACATGTTGCAAGAGTCACAATAGACTTCTTTCAACATAATGATGTCACATTGTTACTATGGCCACCAAGATCTCCCGACTTATCCCCAATTGAGCACGTGTGGGATATGACGGGTAGGAGATTGCTCAATTTGCAACGTCCTCCTCAGACTCTAGAAGCACTTCGAGAGGAGTTGGTGGTTGCCTGGAATGAGATACCACAGGAGGACATTGACCACCTGATCAGAAGCATGCCTAGGCGCGTTGGAGAATGCCTAGCACATCAGGGTGCATCCACACATTATTAAAGGTCAAAGGGCTTTAAAGCAGTGCAATCAGTTTTATCATTTACTTATTATGTTTCATTAAGTACTTATACAAAATTTTATTAAAATAAAACCATTTAAACTGGGTGTTCGGATTTATATGTCACTTAGTATATTATTATTATAAGTATTCTTATGATTTTACCACCAGAGTCTACATTATCCAAAAGCATATTTAGATGTAGGCCGTGTCAGGTTAGGCGTTAGGGCATGTCAATGGAGTTCTTGCCATATTTCAGCACATCGCCGTGGATAGCATGTGTGTGTATATACAAGCGAAATCTGGTAGTCCCATAAAGCGGCTTAAATGCACTTGCAGTGCTGTTGGATCCGCACGAAATTGCGTTCTCTCTACGGCCACCACGGTTGTAACTTTGGCGGGCTTAGCATCCCAGGCAACTATAAAACATTTGCTCAGCTACATAAACACGGTGGTAGTTTAGCATACGGAGGTAAAAATGGTAGATTACTTCCCAAGTATTTTCTACTAGATTGTTTTACTTGATAATCTGGAATAATTGAGAGATTGTATCAAAGAACTATGTTTTGTCGAACAATTTCATTTAAGGGTTGCAACTGTTGTATATCATATGGGAAGGGTTATGACGTATATATTTTGAAAATTCATTAACATGTTACCTTCATTTTGATATTTGATGTTCTTTGGAAATCCAAGCTTCGCAACTTCGGGGTTGTTGTCCAAAATTCACGCATTCGTAACATCAAAATTGTGAATTTTGGACTACAATCAAGTACTAAAATGAGAAGAAAAATCATAATGAACATAAAGTACGAGGTCTGTAAATTAAGTGATGAGGCTGGCCACGTAGCCTGCGATCTGGCAATAGTAGACCCTGATCTTTTAACAGCTTTTTCACAAAGCCTTCTATCATTGCATGTCTTTGTTACAGGGCGACGTATGCGATGTTTGGTCTACAACCCTTCTGGTTTCATCTAGGCAATGTGCTCCTACATGCAGCCGCGAGCAGTTTGTTTGCAAGAACTTGTTTGAGAGTGGCGGATATGAGGCCGCAATTTGCGGCACTTGCTGGCCTCCTTTTTGCTGTCCACCCAGTACATACCGAAGCGGTAAGCTAAGATACTTTTTGTTTATGACTATATAAGGTCAAGCGGCATTACGAGCTGAAAAAGTTAATACATTTTTCAAGCTATTTCCTATTTGAATTATACCGTCTTTGACGTAATTCTCTTGTAGCCCTTCAAAATAACCCCCTACGGTTGTGAAGACTTCTTCACTTAGACTTAAAGCGTGCTAAAAATGGAAGTTGAAAGGTGTCAAATCTGATGAATAAGAGGAGTTTTGAAGCAATTTGAAAGCTTAACGAGAATTTTGCAATGATACGAGGGATGTCTTTTAAGTTTTGCATCTAGAAACATAGTAGGCAGCGCGGATCGAACATCAGTAATGGATCTTAACCTCACTCTTTAGTAAACTTAAATTCAAAGTTTCACAACAATACGTGCAGTGTTCTCACTACAGTGAATTTTTGAGTGTCACCAAGTCATTAGAAATTAGTTTTGGCCTATGGAAATTGATTTGGATGAAAAGACCCAAAAGCTTTCTAGGATCTGAATCAAGTATCATAATATGAAACACAAGTCTATTTGAGATGCGCACATACACAGCAATTTGACATAGATTAAGCGTAAAGAATATGAGGTGGTTGATATGTAATAGTAACAATGTCGGAGGCTATTCTGATCCTTGGGGTACGCATCGGCATTGTGGAATGAAGAGGAGAACCCGTTAAATACAATGGATAGGAAGTCAGCCACCCACCTGGCATCTATGGTAGAAATATACTAAGTGACATATAAATCCGAACACCCAGTTTAAATGGTTTTATTTTAATAAAAGTACTTAATGAAGCATAATAAGTAAATGATAAAAATTTCAAAATGATTGCACTGCTTTAAAGCCCTTTGACCTTTAATAATGTGTGGACGCATCCTGATGTGCTACGCATTCTCCAACGCGCCTAGGCATGCTTCTGATCAGGTGGTCAATGTCCTCCTGTGGTATCTCATTCCATGCAACCACCAACTCCTCTCGAAGTGCTTCTAGAGTCTGAGGAGGACGTTGCAAATTGATCAATCTCCTACCCATCTTATCCCACACGTGCTCAATTGGGGATAAGTCGGGAGATCTTGGTGGTCATGGTAGCAATGTGACATCATTATGTTGAAAGAAGTCTATTGTGACTCTTGCAACATGTGGTCGGGCACTATCTTGTTGGAAAGTTGGATCTGCCAGGGTGTCAAGATAGGGTAAAAGATGGGGTTCTAGAACTTCGTGGATATAACGCTGCGCGTTCATGTTACATCTGATGAAGATTAAAGGTGACCTGGAACCATAAGCTATAGCACCCCAAACCATAACTCCAACAGTGTGATGAACATGTCTTTCAACAAAAAACTGTGGATTCCTCCTTTCACCACGTCGCCTTCTAACCCTGTCACGACCATCGTGCATGCCTAAACAAAATCGAGACTCGTCACTAAAGACAATACTGTTCCATTCCTGATCCCAGAGTGACCGTTGTCTGCACCACTCAAGGCGATTACGTCGGTGTTCTCGAGTTAAAGGGAGGACCCAGTGTGGCCGGTATGAAAACAAGCCAAAACTTCTCATTCGTCGGTAAACACTTCGCATGCCGATAGGTCTTCCGTGTTCTGCAAACCATTCATTTGCAATGGACCTGGTAGTGGAGAAACGGTCCCTTAAGGCCAATAATCTTAGGCGGCGATCTTCACGGTCTGTTGTTCTACGGCGGCGTCCAGTGCCCCTTGCTCTTTGCGTAAGATAAATACATTCACCAACTTTTATTAAAATAAAACCATTTTAAACTGGGTGTTCGGATTTGTATGTCACTTAGTATATTTGATAAGAGGAAGAAATATTTGAAGAGAATGATGATATTTACATGGACAAGTTGAGCATATTCAAGCCCAGATCATTAACATCCTGATACAAGGGAATGTTTTATTCGAAATATTTCACAGGTTACAATTGGAACAATCTACAAAATGTACCATGATAAATATAACCCATTTATAAACAATAGAGTGAGTTCAAATATTGACCTTTTTTGATTAGAGATAGTTCGAGTGGACGAAATTAATAATGAGCTTAATCATTATTTGAATAATTAATTTCAATTAGTAATTACTCAACACACATTTTCAAAAGCTTCTGTATTGCCACTCGTCCATCTGGATGTGAATGAATGTATTTATATTATTGATAAGAATTGCACCTATGTGTAATAATTAATCCACTAGTTACACGATTGAACAGTTTAGATGAAGTGAAACGGTACGAAGATTATTATGTTTGGATTTTGAAATATTTTACTGCGAGAGTGATTTCTGTGAGTGTATGACTAAAACACAGCTTTTTTTGTAGCATGATGTGCATTATTTTGGAAATTTAGAAGAATTGTGATTTACTCTACAAGATCTTGCATCAGAGAGCTTCATTGGAATCCGTTTATTTTTGAAGTAGACTCTGAAAAATTATCCATTTTCAAAGTCTTCTGCAATAGCGGTTTTATCAATTTTTTTATTGCTCTCAGCAGATCTATAGTAAATGAAAAGATAGCCTTAATGTTGTCAAAAGTGTTGTGCACGGAAGAAGGTCATTGTTTACTACATTGAAGAAGAATTTCAAATATATGTGGTTTCATTGGCCAACAAAGATGGGGATTATCGGCATGACAACCTCAGGATCCATGTGATGCGAAATGGGTACCTAATACATAGCACTGAAGAGCCGACACATCATCCATTCAACCATCTTCAGGCACCAGATGTCATCGATTTCGCGATATCTAAAAACTCTTCTCGAATCTTGTATGATATCTCTAGTGACCATCTACCTGTTGTCTTGGATGTGGGCAATGAGCAAACTTCTGAGGAGGCAGCTCCTCCAAGGAATTGGGACCTATACAAGTTGCTCCTTAGAGAGTTTCTCAATATCCCGATTATACATGATGAGTCTGGAATAGATGCCGCTCAAGCGGAGTGGACAAGTTTCATTCAAGCAGCTCTACAGCGTGCAGCTGTATTTCCTGTACAACGACACGGCAGACCTTTTTTGCCTGCGGACATTCGTCAGAAAATCTCTGACAAAAGAGCCGCTATTAAGCAGGCAAAAAGGTCTTGTCATCCTGATGAAATTCGTAGGGCTACAAATCTTGTCCATGAAGTGAGAAACGCACTGCACGAACTCCGCAACGAGCAATGGAGCGACTTTCTGGCGGGAATGCTTGATTCAAATATTCCTCTCTGGAGGGTCGCAAAGTCACTCAGAAACGGAAAGCGAGAACAACTCCCACACATCCACGGTCCTGAAGGCATAGTCAGAACGGAGGATAAGGTCGAGGTTTTCGCTGATGCCATGGAAAAACAGTTCTCTCCCAACTATGATCTCGATAATGACCTCGACGAGGAACACCACATCGTACGATCCGTCAGGAGATATTTTAGAGCCAACGGCGTTAGCGGAGGCACTGAATCCTCCAATTCGGTTTTCGGTCCGAGCATAGCACCGAGCTACAGGCAGTCAGGCTGGTGGAGCATGTAACCAGAGGGTTCACCCTCAGCATGAGTACTGGCATCTTGCTTTTGGATGTCTCAAAAGCCTTTGACAAGGTGTGGCACGCGGGCCTCCTCTATAAACTAATCCAAAAGGGTTTTCCCTTTTGGCTTCTAAAATTACTGAAATCCTTTCTTGAAGGAAGGAAGTTTCGGATCAAAATTAACAATGTTTTGTCAACATCACGGCCAGTACGGGCCGGAGTTCCTCAGGGTTCGGTCCTAGGACCAATTCTTTATTCGCTTTTCATCCATGATGTCCCTTCCCCCAGCAACTGTGAAGTCTACCTCTATGCTGACGACACTGCACTTGTCGCCCAGTCGTGTACTGGTGATCTGGTTCACGATGGGTTGCAGAATGCGGTGGACGAAGTTCTAGAGTGGACGGAATTAATCATTCGAAAACGCAGGCTATTTATTGTACCAAAAAACGTCGCGGCCGCCCAGCAGAGGTTTCTGTAGACGGAAATCGTGTACCATGGACAAATTCTGCCAAGTATCTCGGTGTCACCCTTGATAAAGGCATGACCTGGCAAAAACATACAGCATCCATAAAAACAAAATTCCAAATCTCGTTTCGGCAACTATAGTATATCCTTTGTTATGTAGATTCTCCAAATTAAGTTTGATAAACAAAGTTCGACTATATAAAATGATTATAAGACCAGCCATTACGTATGCATGTGCGGCTTGGTGTTTTCTTGCCAAGTCACACATGCAAAGTCTTCAAGTACTGCAAAGCAGAACTTTGCGGACAATTTGCAACGCTCCATGGTATGTCTCAAATGAGACACTACACAGAGACCTTGATATTCCTTACTTGAGGGATTATGTCAAGCTTCAGGCGCAGCGACGCTATAGTCAAGCGGAATCGCACAGCAAGCCTCTGTTGCGTGACTGACTGGACTACACAGTGGGGCAAGTTCGTAAACATTCAAGGCCACGGCTCGCACTGTAATCAAAAGTTATCGTGAATCTTTAGTAAACTCAAAATTGCACTCTAACAAAACCGAATCAAAAAATTTGTTTAGTTCACCTCAAAATTAATCCGTGTACCAAGTCAAAAAGCCTAGGTGTTTCCTCTTAAACTAAGCATATCTGTTTTTCTTTGTTCTTCTCCTTTTTTCTTCTCTTTCCCTTTCTCTTTTTCCCTGACTTTGTCTGGTTTCTGGGCAACCAGGACTGACAGATTCGACTAACGTACATCAGACAGTGACTAATGGGCAAAGGTCCTACGGACCGCCCAGACAAATAAATGACGAATAGTAACCTCAGGATAAGTTTCAGATGTTCATTTAATGCTTTTCTAAGATGTCGTATTCATCATACAAAATATTCGAGTCATGGGTCAAATCACGATCATACTTACTCAAGGGAAATTCTCCGCTACCATTGTATAAATATGTAACGATGTAAACTTCAATTTTAAAAGTTTTCTATGAAACCACCGGTCGCTTATATTAATCTAAATAAGGAATTAAAAACTTTTTCTCTCGCTACCCTTAAAATTAGTTTCTCTTAACCAAAAATTCCAGATGAATTTTTTGCTAGCCGGAGGCTGATACTCCGGATGAAAGAGATCCCTCTTTAATAACGATATCACGTTTTCTATTAAGGGATTTATACGAAAACGTCTCGGATATTGAGTGCTCGGAAAATATTTGAAACAAAAGGAGAATAGAGATCAAGTCTGCCCACCATTTTTATTTTTACTCATCAGTTACTAATATTAGGAATAACAGACGATGCATGGTTCAGTAATTAGTTACAAAAAGGTCCTAACATCTCATCTGTTTTAATCAACTTATATTTGCCACGAGTAGTAGGCGTCTGCGATATTAAATCGCAGAACAAAAAGTTAGCACTTCGCAAAAAGAATATATTTATACTAAGTGACATATAAATCCGAACACCCAGTTTAAATGGTTTTATTTCAATAAAAGTTGGTGAATGTATTTATCTTACTGTAAATAACAAGTGAAAAAATTTTCAGCCTTATCAGTTGGACATTCCGGTTTTTATACTGCTTTTTTTCACTAACGCTCTAAAAATGAATATTTCAGCCGCAGTAAAGAATCAACGTTGGCGGATTTTGGTTCTTGACATCCTTTACGATCGGTTACGATGCCTAGAGTACGGAGACCTGTATGATTTCGTCAACTTAGTAAGTTTGATAGGGGCCGTATAGTGGGACTTCGGGAAGCTGGACTTTCTTTTCGGGCAATTGCAGTTAGAGTGCAAAGAAGTTTAGACACTGTGGTTAGGTGTTGTCAGGCATGGCTTCGAGAAGGCCGTACGCAAAGAGCAAGGGGCACTGGACGCCGCCGTAGAACAACAGACCGTGAAGATTGCCGCCTAAGATTATTGGCCTTAAGGGACCGTTTCTCCACTACCAGGTCCATTGCTAATGAATGGTTTGCAGAACACTGAAGACGTATTGACATGCGAAGTGTTTACCGACGAATGAGAAGTTTTGGCTTGTTTTCATACAGACCACACTGGGTCCTCCCTTTAACTCGAGAACACCGACATAATCGCCTTGAGTGGTGCAGACAACGGTCACTCTGGGATCAGGAATGGAACAGTATTGTCTTTAGTGACGAGTCTCGATTTTGTTTAGGCATGCACGATGGTCGTGCCAGGGTTAGAAGGCGACGTGGTGAAAGGAGGAATCCACAGTTTTTTGTTGAAAGACATGTTCATCACACTGTTAGAGTTATGGTTTGGGGTGCTATAGCTTATGGTTCCAGGTCACCTTTAATCTTCATCAGAGGTAACATGAACGCGCAGCGTTATATCCACGAAGTTCTAGAACCCCATCTTTTACCCTATCTTGACACCCTGGCAGATCCAACTTTCCAACAAGATAATGCCCGACCACATGTTGCAAGAGTCACAATAGACTTCTTTCAACATAATGATGTCGCATTGTTACCATGGCCACCAAGATCTCCCGACTTCTCCCCAATTGAGCACGTGTGGGATATGATGGATAGGAGATTGCTCAATTTGCAACGTCCTCCACAGACGCTAGAAGCACTTAGAGAGGAGTTGGTGGTTGCCTGGAATGAGATACCACAGGAGGACATTGACCACCTGATCAGAAGCATGCCTAGGCGCGTTGGAGAATGCGTAGCACATCAGGGTGCATCCACACATTATTAAAGGTCAAAGGGCTTTAAAGGAGTGCAATCATTTTGAAATTTTTATCATTTACTTATTATGCTTCATTAAGTACTTATACAAAATTTTATTAAAATAAAACCATTTAAACTGGGTGTTCGGATTTATATGTCACTTAGTATATAAACTGGAGTCGCGTACTTTGACTTAGTACTAGTCGACCATTGATCTATTACATCTATTTCGATTGATTCATTTCAATCAATTCAACTTTAAACCTTTACTTTATATGGATTTATTGTGATGCATTTAACGTCTACGTAAGCATGGTGTCAAGTACGTGGACTCTGCACTTCATACGCAACGCTGTTATCAGTTCATAATGGACTAGGTTCGATACAAGTTAGATCATCTGGGCTACGAGCATGTATAACAAATAAATTAAACCGATCAAGCCAGTCAAACATGCCCATATAATTATTTCATCTAATTTCCCCTACTCTACCGACAGTGCGTTAACCATGTGGCAAGTTGCTATGACTGCTCTTGCCGTTCGCCGCAGCCAGTCCGCCGGTTGCAGCAGCGGCAGACGACATCGGAGAGATCAACTTCATCACCCCCAAATTTCGGTTTGCTAATTTGATGCGTTCATAAATAAGTGGAGCTTTTTGGAAAGCGCTACAATAGAACAGAATTCACCATCAGCTCTAATGAATCAACTACGGTTTCTAGCATTATTCCTCTAACCAGTATCTAAATATTTTATAAGAATTCAAATAACTATCAGTCGTTGTTTATTTTGGTATAGTTGTAGTCACTGTTCTTGGCGGTTACGTAGACGCCATATGAAATAAATAAACAGATCAAGTCTTCGCACCATGGGCGAAACACTGCGCAGACTAATCTTCAGCGCATCTGTCCAGTACGCATGAAGTCGGTAACAGGTTCCGCTCATGGTACGGAGACTCGATCTGTTTACTTATTTCATATGGCGTTGATGACGTAACCAAGAACGGTGACTACAACTATAATTTCAATTACTGTGATCACCTATCAGACTAGAGTTTTCCTTCTGAATCCTTCAAAGACTGCACTCATTCATTCCTAGGTAGTCATGGCTGTAACTCAATCTGTCTGAAGAGATTTCCAAGTTGCACTAAGTGTTAAGTTTGTAACAGTGCCTCGGTACTCTCTAGATTAGTGGTTGCTTTAGTATATATTAGTATAAGTTGCATATGATTTGTTGGAACATCAAGTAGGTTGACTCTGCACTTTCCCCCAACGCCGCTAACAGTTCATAAAGGATTATTTTCGGCACATACTAGTCTGCTGAGAGTATTTTTCAATGTTTTAAGAACTAATGTACGGAGAAATCTATGATGACATGGAATATGCATACGAGCCCCTTTCCACTTCAGTTGGCCCAACTATTGAAATCTTAGTTTTTTCTTATCAAACACAAATAACAAAAATGTAGCAGGGTGTTATAGGTTTAAAATATTAACAATGAATATTTTGATAATATATAGTAGAAAACACCAACTTTATCACTTCCTAATCAAATTTGCAGCATAAAAATAACACAAGTTGCAATTGCAGTATATCAACCTATTTTCATTTCAATGCAAAATAAGTCTATAACGCATAGGTGGCTGTGAAAAATAAAAGCAATGACAATTGTTTTTATTAATCACAGCTGTCACAACACGTTTAAAATAGTTTTGGGTAGTTAAGGTTTTCAAAATGGGTAGAGGAAAGGTTATTAGTGAGAAAATTTTTTAATTCTGGAAAATTAAACTCAGAAATTGCAACTTTGTTAGACTTATCGCGGTACAGTGTGAGAAATATTGTTAGAATATATAACGTAACTGGTTCAGTTAATATTAAGCCACGATATGTGAAAAAAGTAATATCACAAATGCCGACCGAAGAGCATTAAGAAGAATAATCGTGAAAAACAGGCGTGCCAATTATTTACAATTAAGTGCTCTGTGGACTGACGCTGTTGGACGGAGAATTTCGAGGTCCACAACTCATAGAGAGGCCCACAAACTGGGATTTAGCACTTGCAAGGCAAGTTTTCTTATTAAAAAAAGTTACCAAAAAAACCCTTAAGCTGCACAACTTGTTTATAGGCCAAAGGAAATCCACTATTAACTCCACTGCAAAAGAAAAATCGGCTTAGATGGGCTAAAGAACATAGACAATGGACACCTCAACAATGGTGTGCAATACAATGGAGTGATGAGGCCCGATTCGAAGTTTGTGTTGGTGACAGTCGCAGTAGAGTTATTCGCAAAAAAACGAAGCATTCCATCTTGTCTGTCTGAAGAGAAAAGTGAAATTTCCAGCATCCATTATGGTCTGGGGCAGGACGTCATCAAAAGGAGTAGGAAAACTTCATTTTATTGATGGAAATGTGGATACGAACAAATATTTGGCAATTTTAGAAGAATCGCTTTTACCAGTAATGGAAGAATGCTCGACATCCGGCCAAGATTTTGTGTTTCAGCAAGATGGTGCAGCGTGCCATACCTCAAACAAGGCTATAAAATGGATGGAACAAAATAATGTGCCACTTTTGAAATGGGTTTCTAGCAGTCCAGATCTGTCACCTATTGAAACTTTGTGGCACGAGATGAAAAAGGTTCTACGGCAACATCCTGCTCGAACAATCACCGAATTGAGACAAAAGATTCAAGGAATATGGGATTGTTTTACACCAAATTTTTGCCAAAACTTGGATAACACTATGCCCCAAAGAATTTCAGCCGTAATTTAAAATAAAGGTGATGTTACCCTTTCAATTGTTGCTTTGTTAACTTCGCGCATTTATTCGCACATTGTTTATTTGTTCAGATGTTCTATTAGTTATATGTCTAAGAGATTTCAAATATGTATTTTTTACGACTAGTGTGTATCTAAAATGTTTTTAGAAAATAAATTGTTTTAGAAGTAAATAGCTTCGTCATGTTTAGTTTATAAAGGCACATTTTGGTACAAATCTTGAAGTGGGCCAACTGAAATGGGAAGGGGCTCATAAAAGGGGCGTAGATTTGAAATTGAAATAAACACTCCCAACTCCCCATTACCCCCCCCATTTTTTACTCCTAGTTTTTTTTCAAAAATAATATTTACTTCTGAAATGTCAAAAAATGAAGCTCTAGCGATTTTTGTTTGCCATTTTTGGCCTTTTTCTCTGCTATCACTGCACCGATTTTCAAAAACTACAAAGGCTTTGCGTCCTTGGCATAGTAGTAATAACTTGTACGCGGTTATAAGATTAGCAGACAGACCGATAGACCGGAAATTAGTGATATGTTTTTTCGTGATGTACATGTCATGTAATATCCAAAAAACACGATATCTCATTTTCGAAAATTTTTGCGCCAGTAGTCGTGGTAAATAAAAACGGAAAAAAGTATGGCACAACCTGCTGCGTCAGTAACTAATGGGTGATTTTTTGCTACTATCTTTTTGGCAACACTGTTTTTGAAAGATGACGCGTGAATCGTGTCTTGTGTCATTGTCAAACTTATTCAGTTTGGTCTATAATTTAACCATGAATCGACTTACGAACGAACAACGTTTGCAAATTATTGAATTTTACTATCAAAATTCATGCTCGGTTAAGAGAGTGCATCGAGCACTGCTTCCAACTTATGGGCAATTTGGTCGGCCTACTGAGGGAGCTATTCGGAAGCTTGTGACTAAATTTCGAACCCAGTTTACTTTATTGGACATTAAGCCACCAACATGCAGACGTAGAGTGAGGACGGAAGAAAATATTGCGGCTGTATCCGCCAGTGTTAGTGATGACCGTGAAATGTCGTTTCGCCGCCGTTCGCAGCAACTGGGCCTCTGTTACTCCACTACGTGGAAAATTTTGCGACAGGATTTAAGTGTAAAACCTTATAAGATATAGCTGGTGCAAGAATTGAAGCCACACGACCTCCCACAACGTTTCCAATTTGGTGAATGGGCGCTGGCAAAGTTGGAGGAAGATCCACATTTTTATCGAAAAATTGTGTTCAGCGACGAAGCTCATTTCTGGTTGAATGGGTACGTTAACAAGCAAAACTGCCGCATCTGAAGTGAAGACCAGCCAGAAGCATTGCAAGAGCTACCAATGCATCCCGAAAAAATCACTGTTTGGTGTGGATTATGGGCCGGTGGCATCATCGGGCCGTACTTCTTCAAAGACGACAATGGCCGGAACGTAACTGTGAATGGCGAGCGCTACCGTGCGATGATAACAATCCTTTTTTTGCCCAAAATGGAAGAGCTGGACTTGGCTGACATGTGGTGTCAACAAGACGGTGCCACATGCCACACCGCACACGAAACAATGGCCCTATTGAGAGGCGAGTTCGGTCAATAGTATATTTCACGTTTGGGGCTCGTCAATTTTCCGCGTAGATCGTGTGATTTAACGCCGTTGGACTATTTCTTGTGGGGCCATGTTAAGGCTAATGTCTACACGGCTAAACCAGCAACGATTGATGCACTGGAAGCCAATATTGAAGCATTTATTCGTGAGATACCGGCCGATATGTTGGAGAGAGTGTGCCAAAATTGGAGCTTGCGCATGGGCCATCTAAAGCGGAGCCGCGGCCAACATTTACATGAAATAATCTTTAAACATTAAATTATATCGACCGTTCTATCGACTCAAATAAAGATTTAATCGGTTTTTCAAATTTTTTATGTTTTTTTTTTAAATCAAATCCTACACCTCTTAAAAAATCACCCAATATCATGCTGTTCACGCTTGCATCTAATTTATTATATAACTTAGTCGCCATATATTTTGGAGACATTTATGAGCAGGCAAAACTAGGGTGTTTCTGTTTCTAGCTTCATAACTGCGTAAATTAACATTTGTTTTTGTTACAACAAAAAGCATCGCATGTTTGTCCCGAATGGCAATTATTATTGGCGCATGTACCTGTATGGTACTTCAGTTACGGATTTATCCCAATTATAACCGAATCGAAAAAATGTCAATACCGGTCATCAAGTTACATCTTGAATAGCATTCGAACACATTGTCTGTACCCATGACACAATTTTTCCAATTATTCCACCAATCAGCGATCTGGATAAAGGACAAAACGCCAAACAATAGCGCCACTCGATAGCTCTATTGTCCAAACGAGCCCCAATCCAGGCTGCATTCATCCCCAATTACAGAAATAAAAGAAAACTGGGAATCCATTGGCCTATTTGTAAACGCTCTTTTGTTTCTTTGTACCACCGCCTAATTGGCAAAGTTGAAATTGACCTTCCATTCAATGCTTGCTGTCGTCGTCCGTTGCCTGATTTGACCAACGTTGCTTTTGTTTTTGTTTTTGTCGCACAAATTAGATCTACTTGACTTCATCGGCGTAACAGTTGTACACTCCTGGAGAACTCCTCAACTGAAGAAGGGATTGTCGACTGCAGGCAACAGTATTGTTATCATTCCTTTAACTTTTAACATAAATATTTCAGAATACCACGTTGCACCCTCTCTAGCATCTGCTTCTGGTATATGTAATAAGGCTTTTAAACAAATGAGCAGTACTCCAGTCTAAATAATAATAATAATAATAATAATATATTTATTTCCAACAGGTATACACCCAATCACAGGAAATTAGTGAAATCAAAACAAAATGGTACCATATATACACATGTATACACACACACATATATATACAGGGTGTTTCAGTTTATTGTTGCATAACTTTAAGATTCGATAGAACTTTTAAAATTAATGCATAAAGTCTATATAAACATGGGTCGAAAAATGCGTGGCTTTCGAAATACAGGGTGTTTAAATTTACTTTCTAAAATAGTTTTTTTTGAATATTTCGAACAACATTTGATGTATAACAGTGAAAATTGGTATACAAGGGTTTTTTGGTACGACAAAACGAACCATGGGCATAGTTTTACTGTAGCCGCTAGAGGGCGCTCTCTATTGTACCTGTAGTGTATTAAAATTACCGAAAAATTTTTCTTAGTGCAATTTTTTGCTTTTTGAATAAAAAAACTGATTTTCCGTACTTTTCAACATAAAAAAGCTCTCTTGTGAATTTTCGTTATAGTTAGCCGTTTTTGAGATATTTCGATTTTTAAGGTTCGATGCCTTTTTAATTATTTATGATAAAATAACGTTAAAAGGTCAGTATCTCGATAATTTTTACAAGTAGGCTGTGCCTGCAAATATTTTTGAAATTGAAAGCAGAATAAGGTTAAACGTCAATTAGTTTACAGTTAGTTTTGTTGTCTGTTGAAACCTGAAACGTTTTTTTGCAATTGTGAATGCACGAAATTTAGTTTCTTTTACCTGTTTTTTTTTTGTAAGTTTTATAAAAATGCCATTTTTATTATTCTCCAATAAAGAGTTAGCGGATATTCATTTTGTGTATGGCTTTGTAAATGGAAACGCAGCAGAAGCAGCCAGAGAATACGCACGAAGATTTCCAAACAGACGACATCCAACTCGCTCAGTATTTGTAAGAGTGCATCGCCAAATAATTGAAAATCGTTTTGGAAATCTCCAAAGGTATCAAAACATAAATGTTCGTCAGCGCAGGTTTACCCGTATGATTCTGCATGAGTTTGATAGAGATCCGACCACAAGTATTAGGAGAGTTTCTGGTGCCTTGGGAATTTCAGCAAGCCATGTTCACCGTGTTCTTAGAAATGACCATAGACGTCCTTACCATTTGCAACCTGTGCAAGGACTACAGCCAGGGGACGGAGAACGAAGAATCACATTTTGTCAGAGGATTCTTGATAGAACTGATAATAATAGGGAGTTTTTAAGTAACGCTTTATGGACCGATGAGTCATGCTTCACTAGACGTGGAGTGGTAAATTTTCATAATCAACATATTTGGTCGCATGAAAATCCGCATGCAGTTCGGGAAACAACATTTAAGCATGAATTTAGTGTGAACGTGTGGATTGGTATCTACCGTAATCGACTATTTGGACCCTACCTTTTGCCTGCAAGGTTAAATGCTGCGACCTTCTTGGAATTTTTAAAGGCTGAACATGCAAATATGTGGGATGATGTTATGTTAGATTTAAGAAGATTGGCCTGGTTCCAGCTTGCTGGTTGTCCAGCTCATTATTCGAGAATAGTTAGAAACTGGCTGGACGAAAATTATCCAGAAAGATGGATCGGCCGTGGAGGACCAGTCGCCTGGCCTCCACGATCCCCTGACCTAAATCCATTAGATTTCTTTGTGTGAGGATTTTTAAAAGAAAAAGTGTACCAGACTCCCGTAACCACAAGAGATATGCTAATAGACAGAATCAGGAACGCATGTGATTAAATAAGGTCTTATTTGAATAATGCTATACCACGTTCGATCATTCGTAGATGTGAGATGTGTATTGAACAATTGGGTTTACATTTCGAGCAACTACTTTAGATTTTGTATGTTTGTCCTAACTATCCAATAGCATTTTAGTTGTAAATAATTAATTTAATTTGTTAAAAATAATATTGGAAAATTAAACAAATAAAATTGTTTTTTGTGTTTATTTGGAGTTAGGAATTATTGCTGTGTTTAAAAACACAATCTAAACGATCATCTTAATTACTTGTAATGCCCAAATCGAAAATGTAAAAAAAATATTATTTTCCCATAAATAATTAAAAATGCATCGAACCTTAAAAATCGAAATATCTCACAAACGGCTAACTATAACGAAAACTCACGAGAGAGCTTTTTTATGTTGAAAAGTGCGAAGTATCAGTTTGTTTATTCGAAAAGCAAAAAATTGCACTAAGAAAAAATTTTCGGTCATTTTAATACACTACAGGTACAGTAGAGAGCGCCCTCTAGCGGCTACAGTAAAACTATGACCATGGTTCGTTTTATCGTATCAAAAAACCCTTGTATACCAATTTTCACTATTATACGTATACATCAAATATTGTTCGAAATATTTAATAAAAACTATTTTAGAAAGTAAATTTAAACACCCTGTATTTCGGAAGCCACGCATTTTTCGACCCATCTTTATATAGACTTTATGCATTAATTTTAAAAGTTCCATCGAATCTTAAAGTTATGCAACAATGAACTGAAACACCCTGTATAATTATAATCACCCCCTTATGGTTGAAATGTTTTCCTCTCTAAATGAGACGCCCAATACGAAAATTTAAGTATTGTATCATACGATTAATCTTCTTTGTGATATATGTTCCCTAATTTCTATCAGGTGTGTGGTTTCAGTTCTATAATCGGTGAAATGGATGAAAGCGTTTTACATAATCTACGTAAATTGTAGAGGTAGAGGACTAGTAATTACCGTATAGACATATCCTCACTAATGTATCAGTACTTCCAATTCCAACAATCAAGTAATTACGTAATTTCCAGCTCAGCAGTTACTAATCAAAACTTTGAAGCTCAATGCAACGCCATGACTATTTTATAGAACTTACTTCTTCTGTTATTCACAACTACTGGAAGTTTTCCGTCACATTTTGTGTTATAAAATAAAACCCGTTACAACGACTGCCTTGTTATGATATTACCAAATCTAGTTATGGCATTTTGTAATGAGAACTGATTTATATGTTGAAAAAACTCTATACCTACTGTCAATGATATTCTGACGATCCAACTAAAAATAATATACCCAGTATGCAATGTATTTCCAACACATTCTGGAAGATTTTAATTTTTTACATCAAAAAACAGCAACATAACGTTTTTTCCTTGCTTGTTTCAGGTCACTGGAATTGTTGGAAGAGCAGATGTTTTGGCTTGTATATTCTTCCTACTTTCTCTCCTGGCATATCATGGGTAAGTACAGCATGTTATTATTTTCCTTGAAACCAAAGTAAAATAAGTCCTTATCTGAATTTTAATCCAAAATCAGGGAACTAGTGGGAGAGACAGCGATGCTCGATGGAATATGAACTTATGATTAATGCGCCTTATTCTTCTTGTGATATTTGGTGAATGTACCTACACTGGTAGGTTTTTGCGTTTCCAAAAATGGTGAACGAGTCATCTGCTTTTTACAGTTCTACAGTGGACCCCCGATAATCCGGCCGCTGTCTAATCCGGCGCCCCCTGTAATCCGACATGTCTTTGAATATTACATACATACGTATTTAACAATCTTCGCTAATGTAGATCACGCAGGTTTGAACAGGTTACAATTTGTACGCGCCACCGCTATCGTTCTCGACGCGTAAGCATTGTTTTACTTAGTTTGAATTTGACTACTTGTGATAGCGGTACGGCCTAGCGTGCGTTCATTGTTCACTATTTATTCATTGTGTATTAAGTATAGTACCTAGTAATGTCATCACAACCTCAGAAGCGAAAGCACAAAACATTGACAATTAAAGAAAAATGTGATATTTTAGACCGCTTAAATCGCAATGAAACCTTTAGTAGTTTAGCAAGTGAATACGGCGTAGGCCGATCTACAATTTATGACATTAAACGAAACCACGAGTAGATCAAGAAGTTAGTGTCAACTACTGATTGCGGGCCAGACAAGGGACAGACACTCAAGAAAGCTGAACATCCAGAACTGGAAGAAGCTTTGTGCATGTGCTTTCTTCAGGAAAGAAATAGGCATGCACCAATTTCAGGACCCATGTTCGCCATGAAAGCTAAGTTTTTTTATAAGGAAATAACAAAAAAAGATGATTTTGTGGCCAGCAAAGGATGGCTAGGACGTTTTAAAAGTCGACATGGCATACGTTAAATGACTATTACAGGAGAGAAACTTTCTAACGATGCTACCTGCATAGAGCCCTTCGAATTAAGATTTTTGCTAAAGGTGAACGACTTAAATCTTGACCCGTCACAGGTGTACAATGAAGACAAATCAGGGCTTTTTTGGCGTATGACGCCTAACAAAACTTTCGTTTCTTGTAACGAAAAATCCGTACCTGGACGAAAAGTAAGTAAAGATCGTGTAACCATACTACCATGTGCTAATGCTGCGGGCACACACGCGCTTAAGATGATGCTCATTGGGAAATCTAATAAACGTATTCTGACCTCAATTGGTTAACTATAGATAATCTATACAAATATTCTGTTATAAGTTCTGTGCATCGTATTTTACTATCCGCATCACCCACATACCTGTTTGAAAAATTTATTACCAGATCCAGCACGCATAATGTTAACACAAGGCATTAGGCTTTCTTTATACTGCCAGTTTTACATTCAAGAACCTTTATTTACAATGCCATTAAATATTAAAACAGTATTAATTTTCATTTTAAAAATATTGCGAATATTAAAACTTTTAAATTAAAATTGAAGTCCGATCTTCTCTCGCAAACATGAATTGCCACTTATATTTTTTTTTATTGTTTAATGATGGTTGATTTAAAAAAAAATCCCTTTGATCACAGTTTTGTTGGTTTAAAACGAACCGATTTAAATGTATGTACCATAGTTAAGGTCATCCATTTCTATGCAATTTCGTATAAATTATCAAAACGTGGTTAGATCATAATTTTCCTCAAAAAGCGTTGTTGCTTCTTGATAACGCTCCCGGTCATCCGTCTGAAGAAGAACTAACAACTGAGGATAAATGCATCACTGCGATGTTTCTTCCGCCAAGTTTCACTGCACTGATTCAACCAATGGACCAGAATATCATTCAGTTTGTCAAGCAAGACTATAAGAAAAACCTACTTCTGAGAGCCGTATCAAAAGACTAACCAATAGAAAAAACTTAATTTAATATGAAAGACTTGGTTTTTACTCTTTGTCAGTCGTAGAATGCGTTACCGACATCAACTATTAAATCGTCTTGGAAAAAGTTATGGCCAGATATAGTCACCACTCCTAGCAACGTTACACAAATCAGTGTAACTTCGGAAGTTATAGAACAAGTCGCTACTGAAACACGGATAAGTCCGGAAGGTTTGGAAATCTGGTGCCATGGAATGGGTAAAGAGGAAAATGCTTTTCATAAAATGTCTGACGAAAAGATTATAAAAGAGGTTTCTAATTATACAACAAACAATCAGGAAAATAACAACGACGTGATTGCAACTGCTCCACAAGTCACAGCACAAGACACAATTAACGCCTTTGAGCTAGGTTTACAATGGGTTGAACAGAATGGTACATCTTACAACGAACTTTTACTTTTGACAAGACTGAGGGACAAAGCTCTGATCTCGCGTTATAACAACCTTAAACAAAAAAAAATTGATGAATATTTCCAAGCTTCATAATTTGATAAATTCATTAATGATTTTGATTACAAGACTGAATAATTCATTTGTATTAACTGAAGTAGACTATCAGGATGTTTTCAATGCCATTATGACTCTAAAAAATAAAAAAAGCCCTGGAGTTGACGAAATTAGAGCTGAACATCTAAAGATACTGACCAAACAAATAACAGAACCACTTGCTTATATCATTAACAAATCCTTCCAATCTGGAGTATTTCCATCAGCTTTCAAGACAGCAATCATCAAACCTGTCTATAAATCTAATGTTAATACGGACGTCACTAACTATCGACCTATTTCACTTATATCAAGTTTAGCTAAAGCTTTTGAGAAATTACTCCTTAATAAAATGATTAATTTTCTTAATAAATTCTAAATTCAAATCAATATGGTTTTATAGCGGGCAAATCTACAACAGATGGAGTATTAAGTATAGTAGATGAAATAACCCAAAATATAGATGGAAAAGTACCATCGATATGCGTATTTGTGGACTTACAAAAAGCGTTTGACACAGTTAACCACAATATACTTTTGGAAATCTTAGAAAGAATAGGTTTTCGTGGAAAGATGTATACTTTAATGGAAAATTATTTATCAAATAGACCGCAATCAGTAAAATTATTAAGCTCGTATAGTAAAAAAATGTTTGTTAAATGTGGTGTTCCACAAGGTACAATTTTGGGTCCTCTGTTATTCAATATTTATTTAAACGATATATTCAAAATAAACAGTACTGGTAAAATAGTCAGTTTTGCAGACGATACTGCTATACTCTATAAAGGTAAGGATTGGAACGACTTAAAAGATATTATCCAAAATGACTTTTGCAAAATTATTCAGTGGTTTATTAACCGAAAATTAACAATTAACTTTACTAAAACTCATTTTTTACCATTTTCATCACTATCTAATCATCTACCAAAATATAACCACCTTCGGTTTAAGGTAAATGATAAAAATATAAAAATCAATAGAGTTAATGATACAAAATATTTAGGAATTCTTCTAGATCCCCACTTGAGATGGGATGTACATATTTCTCACATACTAAAGAAAATTAGATTCATAGCATATAAAATAAAATTTCTAACCGGTATATTAACTGAATATTAT
Organism: Acanthoscelides obtectus; assembly: GCA_963669975.1. Lineage (NCBI taxonomy): Eukaryota > Metazoa > Arthropoda > Insecta > Coleoptera > Chrysomelidae > Acanthoscelides > Acanthoscelides obtectus. Next base: position 105,611,345 of record CAVLJG010000003.1, on the reverse strand, counting down.
CTACGAATAATATATCAAGCTTTGGTCGAGCCACACATAACATATGGTATAGTAGTGTGGAGTGCTGCATGCACGACATACTTTAACGATTTAGATGTACTTCAAAGAAGAATTTTAAAATCAATGTTAGGCAAATCAAAATTATACCCAACTAATGACTTATATAATGATGCACAAGTATATGATACTAAACAACTTTACTTCTTACATACCATCACTCATTATCACAAAACTATTAGTGAACACGACATAATTAAACATAATGATCAAACCAGATATAAATTACGCGCAAAAAATGTTCCTAAACCAAACAAATCCCTAATGAAACGATGTCACCTGTATATAGCTCCAAAATTGTACGAACATTTACCAAATAATTTAAAACAATTACGCAATACATTAGGCTTCAAAAAAAAATTAAAAAAATTTATTAACACGATTGGGAGAAATCAAATTAATAAAATAATCTCAAATATTACACAATAAATGCTCTACCATTCTTACCAATAATTTCTTTTTTCTCTCTATTTTATTATATTTTGCAATTCAACATACATATGATCCATGCACAGGCGTTGTCCTCCTATGGATATATTATATTTATTTACTCGTTTCATGTTCCCTGTATTTTAGAGTAAATAAATATTATTATTATTATTATTATTAATACTTCTTGATTATTTTGGTATGTGCATTTATGCTTAATTTTATAATAAAACGTAAGCTCTCTATTGTTATTTAATTTACTAAATTCGACATACATAAACTATGTATGATTTGTACTTCAAAGTACATACATATACATAACATATATAAACTTACAATTGGATATGTAATTTGTCGGATTACAAGGCACTCTTTTGTAAAGAATTCCGGACTATAGGGGGTCTTAGGCAGTACTCTATAATCCAACAAATTCGATAGTCCGACACTGCCCTGCATAATGTTTGTCGTATTACCGAAGGTCCACTGTATTTTGAATTATTGTAACCTCAGACTATGTCGCATGTTTCTAGTAGGTATTACAATTATGCGCTTTCAAGAGTCGACTACTTTACTTTATTCACTTAGAAACTTTCTAGACAATTTCGAATTGACTAAAGCATTCTTCTAATAGCCACTAGTTCCCTAATAAACCTGTAACATTACAAATCGAAAAATGTTTTTGAAGTACAGTAGATTTGCACACAGGAGCTACCACCTCATACCTTCCCAAAAGTTGTGACTGTTTCTTTCATGCCCAAACTTCTGAAGCAATTTTTAGTGTTTGCTTCTGCATTTCCAACACAGGCCAAATATGCGTCAGGCTTATGTAGGTGATATGTTAGCCGGTGACGTGTAATTGTATCGGCTCTGTGTTATTTAGCAGACAATCCTCTTCTACTCCATTTTCATTGAATTTCAAGCTTTTTCAATCCCCCACTGTCCGTAATGACCGCCAACTTCACATAGTTGCTCTCAAAATTGGATCCTGTACAGCATCTGCAATTAACCACCTCGGCTATAACTCCCGAGTCCAGCCGTGTTAGGCGAGTTTCTCAATATAGCTGCGAGTTATTGCTTTTATTTTGCCAATAAAGCGCAATGTTTTCCCAGTTATATAACGGCTCGGTTGCCTGTTTTACGAGAGTTTAAAAAGATTGCGGGCTGCTTATACGGAAGCTTGTTCGTTCGATATTTATTAATCAGGTTCACGATTATGGAATGTTCACTCGGGAAGGGAGTTATTGGTATAATATGCTACATTTTGAAACACTACAGCATTTTTTCTTTTCTGTAGATTGTAAGTGCTCTTACTGGGTGTAACTCTTTTATGATGCGATGCATTGATACAATTTTTATACACGTTTCACAATTTCACAACCGCGGTGAAGTCCGAACGCGTTATAAATTAATTTGAAAAAAGCATCATCAGTCTAACGACATTTATTGGCTACTCAGGTTATAACGTATGTCCTAGAAATTTTGACACAAAATTCATTGGCTTTAAAATAATATCAAGTTGCCTCTGTACTGTCAATATACAGGGTGGCACCTTAAATTTTTTTTGTAAAAACGCTCAGACCCGTCGATTTTGTTTTCGAGGGGGACACAAGTTTTGCAAAAAATCACGTTAACACGTGCAGCTCCCTGGGCGGGGGTAACACTAACCCTAAAATCTTAAATGGAAAGGGGGGTCGAGTGATACCTTATTTTAAAGGTCTTTCAATTCACTTTATAATGATATAAAATTAATGTACTTCAGTTCAGTAGTTTTGAAGATTTATTGATTTAAAGCTTAAATAAAACTAATACATCATCATTAGAGGAGATCAATACATTTGGCAGCAAAGTAATTTAAAAATGAATAATGAACTGACCCGTTATGCAAGTAAATGTTGAAAATGGCCACCATGATTCTCCATGCAGTAATAAAGATTTTGCTCAAAACGTCGACGCACATTTTGCAATATTTGAGGAGTAATTTGAAGGCACTCATCCATAATCCTTTGTCGCAGGTCTTCTAATAATGTTGGCTGAGTAGCATAGTATTTGCTTTTTAAATGACCCCACTTAAAGAATTCCAAAGGTGATAAATCTGGCGATCTTGGTGGCCATTCAATGGCACCTCTTCTACCAATCCATCGATCTGGAAACGTCTGATCTAAATATTGTCGGACAAGTAATGCGTAATGTGGTGGGGCACTATCCTGTTGGAACATCAACCTATCCGCAATGTACCGCCGATCATTCTGATTTTCAATTATGGCTGTTAATGCAGGATCTATGGCGTCTTCCAGTAATTCCAAATACATTTAACCGGTCAAATTTTCAGGTAAGAAAAAAGGACCAACTAAATTATCGCCAAAAATACCAGCCCAAACATTTAATTTTTGTGGCTGCTGTGTATGAACCTCATGATAAATTCTGGGATTAGAATCGGACCAATATCGGCAGTTATGACGATTTACTACGCCATTTAAGAAAAAGGAACATTCGTCGGAAAAGCAAGTGTTGAATAGAAAATTTTTATAATTCGTTCACTCATATCTTCACAAAATCGTAGTCGCCGATCAAAATCGTCTTCATTAAGTTTTTGTACCAGGTGAATTTTATACGGATGAAAACTATGGGCCTTTAGAATCCGTTGGACAGTACGCCGACTAACACCACACACAATCTCCAATTTGCGGGTACTTATCGTAGAATCAACATAAACTTGCCCTAAAACCCCCACTTCTATTGCTTCGTTCCTTATGGGATTTTCAATGTTGCGTTTTTTATTGGTGACTGACCCAGATTCCCGAAATTTAGCTACAAGTTCTAGAACATATTTTCGATGCACGTTACTGTTCTCATGTCGCTCATTATATATTTCTACTCTTCTATTAGCGCACTGATTATTTCCGAAAAATATTTCGATAATTTCTACTCTTTCTGCTGTGGAATATACCATGGTTCATTTATATAATAAAGCGTTACAAGTTATTTTAGCAACAAATTTTGGTCAAATCAATCGCAAACTATGTACTAAATTCCAATTTAAAATAAGTACGAGATATTTTCTTATCTTTCTTCAAGAAATAACTTTTTTGCCACAAAAAAACGCTCCAATAGCTATTTTCAACAACAAAATGATAAACAAACCATGGGCGTAGTGAAGAAAAGCATTTACTTATTAAGTAAATTCTTTTAGTCAAATTTCTTCTGAAAGTAGTACAAATTAATCTAATGTACCTATTCAAGTGTATTTTAAGCTTTAAATCAATAGATCTTCAAAACTACTGAACTGAAGGTCATGTATTTTACATCATTATAAAGGCAATTGAAAGACCTTTAAAATAAGGTATCACTCGACCCCACTTTCCATTTAAGATTTTAGGGTTGGTGTCAGCCCCCGCCCAGAGGACTGCACGTGTTAACGTGATTTTTTGCCAAACTTGTCTGAGCGTTTTTCCGAAAAAAAACTGAGCTGCCAGTAAATGCGTCTGTTTCGTTTTCGATGCGCCACCCTGTATATTTATTTATACTGAAGTATACGCTTTAAGATGTATAAATTAGAAATGAGAAAAAGTATCTATAAACTGGTTGGGCGAGTACTCAAAGCTGAAATCTGTCGAACAATAGCGGGATGCGAGCAGGGAATACCATATATGAATATCCAAAAAAGTGGAAGACCACATGCATTTACTGCACAGAGATTTGTGAGAAGAGCAAAAAACAGTTTGGAATGTCAACAAGGAGACAATACAGATCTTCTTAGAGTACAGTTTCATTGGAATTAAGGAGGGATGGTCTTATACAGGGTTATCCAAATTAAGTGTCCACCATTAGTAACTTTGTTATTAGTGAAAATACAAAGTTGTTTGAATTAGCAAACTAGTAGCATTTTTAACGCTGGTAAAAATGAGAAATAAAGAAAAAACAATTGAGAGTCGTTATTTTGATTGTTTTCAGTAAAATAACATTTTTTTAAATGGAAACCCCTGTATATTATATTTTTTTCTGTTAAAGCATCAAATTTTAAACAAAAAAGCTTACAATAACTTTTCTCCTAGGTTACAAATTGTTGAAGTTATGGCCTCCAATCTGAAACAATTAAATTGTATCGACAAACTTTCAACTGCTCGAACTGTCTTAAGTATGGTCCTACCATCTATCTGGGTTATCTTTTCCCTAACTGCAGTCTTTAACGCGTCAAGGTTATCGTACCTTCGCTTGTAAATTTGGTTCTTTAAGTAACCCCACAAGAAGTAATCAAGTGGGTTTAGATCTGGTGATCTGGGAGGCCACTGTATTGGGCCATTTGTTCCTATCCACTGATCATTAAAAGTAGTACTTAGAAAATGATAAGTACCTCTGGAGTTGTGGGCAGGTGCGCCATCTTGCTGAAAATGCAGATGATGTCTACTTATAAGATCCAATTCGTCTAAGAAATTAGTCAGAATTTCTGACATAAATTCCACATATCTTTCACCAGTTAGGGTTCCCTCATAAAAGAACGGGCCAACAATTTTTGAACCAATTATACCGCACCAAACGTTGAAACTGAAACGGACTTGTGGGCCTCTTGGATGTACTAACAAAAGATTTTCTCTTGACCAATAATGGTGGTTTTTTCTATTAAACATTCCAGAATTTGAAAAATTTGATTCATCTGTCCATAAAAGGTAACGAAAGTTATTTACATTTTGGCGACAGAACCTAAGATACCAATGGCAAAAAACAAGTCTTCTCTCTGGATCCCCTGCCAAAAGCGTTTGAACTGGTCGGTACTTATACGGAATAAATTTGTATTTTTTTAAAATCCTTTGAACAGTACCATAACTGAAATTAGAGTCCTTGAGAATATCTGGTATTGAATTCTCACGATAAGCTTCAAAATATCCAATAACTGCAATTTCCGTGGCCTCGCTTATTATGAATTCTTTTTTTGCCCTAGTTTTAGCAAAAACATTTTCGTTGCCCCTAAATTTTCGATAAAGTCTCAGAAAATATCGTTCATACGGTTGAATGCGAGCGGGATATAATTCACTGTAGTATTCTCTTGCTCTCAAGGAGGATTTTCTGCACACTAAATAGCATTCTAACATATCACACTTTTCTTCATGGGAGAACATTTTTCTTTAAATTAATGACACAATAAAGCTTATAAACAAGTATTTACACTAATGTTTGACATTATTTGATTTTATCATTGTTTTCCAAAGCCTTCTAGTTGCGAGTATGTCCAGTTTAACAATTTGTCGCTTATCTTAATGCTGTCAAATCGCGAACGCCATGTTGTTTTCATAGCCGTCTTAATATTATAATACTGCAAATAATTAAAAATATTTATCGTTATTTTGACTTTATTTTTGACTTTAGCGGAAAAGTCATTATGAACTTTTTTGTTTAAAATTTGATGCTTTAACAGAAAAAAATATAATATACAGGGGTTTCCATTTAAAAAAATGTTATTTTACTGAAAAAAATCAAAATAACGACTCTCAATTGTTTTTTTTTATTTCTCATTTTTACCAGCGTTAAAAATGCTACTAGTTTGCTAATTCAAACAACTTTGTATTTTCACTAATAACAAAGTTACTAATGGTGGACACTTAATTTGGATAACCCTGTATATCGAAAGAGACTTAAGTGCCACAAATACTCTCAAGCGTAACACCTCCGTCTCTTTGCCTATTATATGTGAAATCATTTTCCTGGCCACACAGTTTTAATCTCAAAACAGATAATGAGGGAAAACATTAACGCTATCACCAATAAAATCTGACAACGAATAAACAAAAAGCTCATGTTAGATCTATCACCGATTCGTGGATTGCCTGCTTTCAATAAACTATGTATGAAATTATTGCGCTTGATCAAGTGATAAGTATAAATGGAAGTGCCGAGCTATTATATCCGAGTTAAAAAATGGAAAATATGATCAGTGGAGTAAATTATACCGGCCTTTATTGCTTTATGGCATGACTGTTGTGGGTGTTACGGAAATTTACATTACATTAACGTGCTTTTTAAAAGCTACAACAAATCGTAAATTGGTCGGTGTACATAGTAGAAAATATGACGAGGATAAAACGCGGACCAACGTTCCATCATATAACCGCAAAATAAAAAGCGCGGCTACATCCGCAGGCTTTATGTTCATAATCCAAATGTAAATTTTATTTAAATTTGAAGCTGTGTATGCACAATAATTTACCAAAGATAAAAGGAAGAGAATAAAATATACAGGGTGTCCGCAAAGTTGGGGTTTTCCTTTACACGACGTGTAGATCTTGAAAACACAAGCAATTTTTCTTAGTACCATATACACCAATGTCTTAAGGGAACCGAGATAAAGGGCTCTGCAACATCAAAAATATCTGAATACCGTCCTGTAGCCGCGACATCCCCAAGTGGTACTAGGACACTGGCTCAACCCGACGACAGAACTGGGTCGGGGTCAGTGTGTCAGGTCAGTATGCAACCTTCAACCGACGGTTACGGTCACGCGTGTAGAGGTAATCGCGTAGACGAGAATCCCTCAACAAGCACTAGAGACGTGGCTAGAAAAGTGCACGTATCAAAAACTACAGTATATTCAGATAAGAGATAGACCGGACATAAACAAGACCACGTAATCATCGAACGCTGTAACATTCGGCAGGGACGTATTAAGAGTCACGCAGTACATATTTTAGATAGTAGATGCTGCTTTGCGTAACTTTGTAGTAAATTAGCACAATTCGATGTGTATACGATTGGTGATGGATATAGGATCATGTGGGGGTGGGGTAAGAAATATATAATGATGTAAATATACATAAGGGTTTCAAAATTTTCGCTTCGATTTCCAGCTTCGGATGCCGCCTGATGTTTGTGAAATACAGTCGAATATAATCTCAAAATGGCGTTTAAATTAGCCTAAATTAAAAATAATCGTACGTATATCCCTTAAAATTGCTTTTAGAATATTGATTAGTATATTTTTTGATTTCTAGGTAAATATGTAACCAAATTAAAACGTTCAAAACGTAAAAAAATGTGCATGGTTGAACATTGTCAGAAAGTAGATTCTTGAATAGGTTTTGCCAAAATGGGTTCAAAAATGTCAATAATTAATTAAAAAATACAGTAGCTTTATAATTACTTATAACTTACCGAATTTGATGAACGACATCTTTTATCGGAAAGATGAGCTTGATGAGCTTTCATCATCGCTACTGCCTGAAGCACCAACGTCAATAATGAATGGCTCGACTTGTTCCTCTAAAATATTGTCCAGTTCCCACATTCTCTTTTCAACTTTGTCTTTCACGTGCTTAATACAGTTTTCCCATTTTTGCGCTATTATTAATTCTAGTGCTTCTTTGAAAAGTCCTTTGAGGTCACAAAATTGAAAAGTTGTTTTGTGCTTAGCTATATAATTTTTAACCTCTGCCCATATGAGCTCAATGGGATTGAGCTCGCAATGGTATGGAGGTAAACGGAGCACAGTTTTATTTTGACTTGCTGCCATTTCGTCAATGGCGTATTTTTGATATTCCGCCTTGTGATCCTTGACAATTCTTAATAATTGTACTTTCAGCATTGCTTCTTCAAAGTTGATATTTTTCGAGCGGAGCCAATTTTGAACATCAACTTTCCTTGAAGCCGCTGTTGGGACCTTCTCCATTCTTCGAGAATGATAAGGCGCATTATCCAACACAATTACTGTGTTTTCCTCTAAGTTCGGTAAAATTTTTGAAAACCACTGTTCAAACGATTCGCCATTCGTTTCCTCGTGGTAATCTCCAGTTTTCTTAGACTCAAAGCACCACAGACCGTCAACAACAAATCCATCCTCACTGCCAATATGGCAGATAATGAGCCTTTTCCCTTTACCTGGAAATCGAAGTACTAACTGGTGTAGATTTATTTCAATAAGCGAACCTTTTTCAAATGTTTTCATCACATTCAGCGAAAAAACATTGAGACATGAGTATCAGATTGCTATAATTGGGATTATTTAGTCATATTGAAAGAAAGAATATTGAACGTCGTATGATTACTCAGCGCCTCACAATTTAATTTAAAGTTATAAACCTTTAAAAAATGAATGATCAAGAACCTGAAATACGCGCAAATATTAATATTAACAAATTATAACTTTATAAAGCTTGAAGTATGAATTAAAATGATTAGAAATATTAGGAACGGTACACAATATAAAACTTAGTAACTTTTTTTAAGTTTATAATATTCGACATATTTTAATATTATATTAAAAAATTATTGAAATATCGAAAACACATAAAAACATGGCTTAAAAAAGTTCTAACAAATGAAAATGACAATAAAACATCCACGCATTTTATCGAAAGTTATAAAAGTTTTGTTACTTGTAATATGTTTTATCTGCCCCCTGGAATTAATATTTAGAACCTTGTTCCCAAGGTTTGAAAAACATCCGATTGTTGTCTATTACTCGTATTTACCTGCTGGATTTTTTAATCCGGTGGACAGTCCATCTAGAAAGGCCCTCCTGGATGAAGTTACAGAATCATCAACCCATACTTTACTTGTAGTGTGTCCTGCGTTTACCCACGTTTCATCAAGGTAATAAATCTTCCTGTTTTGATTTCTATACTTTCCAATTTTTGTTAAATAATCCCTCCTCCATAGCACAATTTCTTCTCTATCCAGTAGTAAACTATTACGACCCCGTTTTTTCCATTTGAAATTTAAATGCTTCAGTAACGCATGGAAAGTTGATCGTTTGAAATTTGGCAACGTTGTATCTCCATTTACCTCCTGCAGTACTTTATCTATAGTAGGTATTTCATTCCTAAAGAAGAATTCATGCACTTTCCTCCTAATCGCATGCTTATCAGCTTCATCCAATGATTTAACAATACTTTTGCGATGTTTACTGGTCATTGGCTCAGAAAAGGTGTGATTTTTTTTGTATTGTCTTAACACATTAAACACTGATGCCCGACACACCCCAACTTTGTGAGAAACCTTCACAACAATTTCTTTGATGGTTGATGCCTCGTTCTCCTCGCGCCCGATCTTATATATATTCAAAATGACATCTTTCATTTCTGCACTCAGGTGTCTTTTTTTAGAGCGTTTCCTAGGTGGACTACAGGATTTTACAACTTCATCGGCAGTATCTGTACTACTGGGCATTTTGCGCAAGCAGTTGATAACAATAACAATCAATAACAAGGTATAACAATAACAACGACAAACTCAACAACTTAATAAGATAACAAACGAAAACGTCCAAAGAAATATCAAATTGCAATGATGCACACGACATACGTAACACGTCTGAACCTGAATGTGACTCTGCCTTGATACGACTGCTCTGCCGCTCGGCATAGGCATTTAATTGCGAATTGACCAATGAGGGCTTCTGTTTTACGTCGAGACGGCGGCGTTAGCGTGAAAATCACCCGAACCTTTTGTTTACATCCGGTCTATCTCTTATCTGAATATACTGTAAAGTGTGGCAAACGCTGCGTGAGGAGTGGCTGTATCCGTTTCACGTCCAACGTGTACAAGCCCTTCAACCTGACGATTTTCCAGCAAGAGTGCGGTTTTGTGAGTGGTTGTTGCATCAACATAACAATAATCCGGACTTTTTGAAGTGCATATTGGTGACAGACGAATCTACGTTCACGCGTAATGGGGTGAATAACTTTCGCAACACTCATGTTTGGTCAGTAGAAAATCCGCACGCTGTCCGTCGGGCACATTTTCAACAAACATTTTCGGTGAATGTTTGGGCTGGCATGGTGAACGGTATGCTCATTGGACCATTTATTCTCCCAAATCGATTCGACGGGATGAAATACCTAGACTTTTTACGCAACATTTTGCCTTCCTTGTTTGCCTGCGTCTGCTCGGTAGCGCATCAGCTGATTTCATTTTCAGTTGGAGCCGTATGATTTCGGGCAGAGACGTACTTAGCCCTTCTCGTTTCACTACACATTACCCCAACTTTGCGGACACCCTGTATAGTTGGTTAGTTAGGTGCTCGTAGGAGATTTTTTGCTGTCTATCGTTTAACGATGAGAATCGATATGTAGCAAGAAGTGGCAAATCCATGTTACTTTATCGAAATGAAAAGATCTAATCTCAGCTTTCTTTTATATTCTTGGAGACCCCTTTTTTGCTCCGCAGGATGGAAGGTACTGAAAAGTCCGTAGCTTTAGCAACCATAAGCTGATATTCTTGCCATCTCCTTGATGCATGTATGAATGAACTAATTAAAGGAAGTTTGAGACACTCCGGTAAATAGGAAGAGCTACCACATAGGTCACATGCCGACCACTGTTGCACCTCTATGCCTTAAGCCCAGCCATCCTGGCGAAATTGAGTAGGTTCTTGAGCTCCAGCTCTTTTTGACATTATGGGGATCCAAAGTATTGGACTCCAGTATGGTCTGCCAGTATATTATTCACAGGTGGCGCCTCAACACCAGCAACCCTTTTCTTGTCTCTGTTCATCGACGTAGATGTCTAGAGGTGCTTCATCGTTTGAGAGATGAGAGATTGTCTAGATATCCAATCCTGGCTCTTTGTATGAGCGCACCTAGGGATGGAGCAGGACCCGCTCTTGCCAGTTGGTCCGTCAAATCAATTCCATGTACAACAGCGTGTCGCAGTATCCACACTGACGATACTAGATAGTTTGCTGCTAAACTATCCAGAGCGTACCCTTAATTGTAACACCAGGATCTAAGTAATTTTTGTTATTTCCCTTCTAGGCCCATCCCACTTCTGAGTACGACATACATAGGACAGAATTGAATAAATTTCCTCCTATAACATTGTAGTGTATCTGTCGAGAGGGTGAGAGCCTAGTTCTGGGTCTTGTGCCAAATCCCTCTTTAGTCATCGAGCTGTCTTCATACGAGACTTAGCTATCTCCCTTAAAGATCTTCTGACCCTCCAGTCTGTCGGACTATAGTCCCGTCGGATATGCTTAGCTTGCCTCTAAAACCTCGTGGATTTCCTTCAATCTCTTTAAGTTGCCCCTGAATGCCAGATCTCTTTGGATTGCCTCGGATCCCTTACACTAGAGTGGGAAACTTCCATGGGGGTTTTCTGCAGCCAAGTTTCTGTTGCAAAACTATTACACCTTCTGAAATTCCAATGGAGGAAGCTAAGCAATGTGGGGTTAGTAGTAGTTGTAGTAGCGGAGAGGTGACGCCTTGGTCCTTGTTGTCCAAACAGTAGTACCAATATGCTGGACTACTCCACAAGTCATCTACTAGTAAGTAATTATTGAATAAACCAGCTCCAGCGATACAGTATACATATCATCAATCTTGCATTAGTCTGGTGCGTGAGATAGTCAACACACAACACAACACCCATGTCTCGAAACTAACTTCCAAGGCGGAGACTCAAACCCGTAAGCCCGAAATGACTGATTGCTAGCTCGTCTCGCTAATCACTAGGCTACCTACACCTGGGCCCCCATCTCGGATACGTAGCTTACTTTAGTCCACTATGTGTGTTTGGTAATACAGGGTGGCCCATCCACGTGTGGACGGAATATTACTATAAATAAATACAATTTGGGAAAATCTATTTACAGGATGTTATACATGACATTTGAGGGCACATTTCTAAAATATTGGCCATTATACAGGGTGTCCCAATTTCGACCTACATATCAAAGTTGTGATTTTCTAAATGGAATGCCCCAAATTTTATTGCATATTTTGGATAAACCAATTCAAAAGAAGAAAATTGATATAACATACTATGGGGTTTTGGTAATTAGCTACTGAAATATAAGGTGTTTTGATCAGAAAAACCCCCCACTTCGGCAACCCCTTTGAAATTTCTGGTGCTGAATTTTATATCAAAAAAAACTTAAACACCTCAGCTTTTATTTTATTTGTTACTTTTTCGAATTTTAATTTTTGCTCATACAGGGTGGTCAAAAACGCAAATTGTAGTTCTTCTCAAAAATTTCAAATGCATATTTGAGCAAGTTTGGATTAAATTTTTTATAAGCTTTTTTTTGATACCAGACACAACGGCTATTTTTTATGGAACGGCTTAATTCCCTAAAATATCACATCATCCTTGGAAACAAATAAATTGTCGATTAGTTACAAACTGTCAAGCAGTGGAATATAGTACAAAATGTATAAATAATCCAAGTGTCACCAATAAAGCGAATAAGTTGGAGGTTCTATTAAAGTTGCAGGAAAATCCACATTTAAGTGCACGGCAAATTGGATCAGAAACTGATATATGCAGAACTTCTGTCCAAAGGATTATTCACAAGCATAGGTACCATCCATGTCACCTATGCTTGCATCAAGGCATTCGGCCTCAGGATTTCGCAGCTCAAATGGAGTCAAGTAGAATAATGCTAAATAAAGTGAGTGAAGACACTACTTTCCTGGATAAAATTCTTTTTATCGATGAGACAACTTTTAACAGTATAGGTGTTGTCAACAGGCATAACATACACTATCATGCGACGGAAAATCCTTACCGGGTTAGGCAAATAGATTTCCAAAATAAATGGAGCTTGAATGTTTGGGAAGGAGTTATTGGCAGTCAAGTTATCCGGCCTTTCTTTTTCGACAACACATTAACAGGTACAGAATACTTGAATTTTTTGATCGAGCATTTGCCTTTGCTTTTGGGGGATGTCAACCTGCGAACTCGGATGTACTTCCAGCATGACGGCGCACCTGCGCACTATCACAATCGTGTGCGTAACTATTTGGACACTTGGTGTAACAATCGTTAAATCGGTCGTGATGGGCCTATATCTTGGCCTCCTAGATCACCAGATATGACACCGATGGACTTCTTTCTATGGGGCTACGTTAAGCAAGAGGTTTATAGATATCCACCATCTACCTCGGAAAATATGAAGGAAAGGATTAAGGATGCCTTTCTGAACATAAAGGAACACATGCTAAGGGATGTGCAACGGTCATTTATCCAAAAACTACGGCTGTGTATTCAGCATGATGGAGATATTTTCGAGCAGTTCTTATAGATTAGGTTTTGAGTAGTGATAGTTGGTTGTTTATGTTGTTATAGTTGTTTTTCTCTATTACGCTTGAAGCTGATTTATACTGTTCTGATTGTTATTAGTTTTTACGTCAAATCTGTACTTCTAGTGGCAATATGGAACTAGCCCACTGTTTGTCTTTTGTTTCCATGGACGATGTGATTTTTTTCCTTAATTTTGGTGTGTTGTTCTATTAAAAGCCTAATAACTCAAAATCTAGTGATTTTATTTGAATCATTCCTCATACCAAAAATAAGCTTATAAAATATTAAATCCAAATTCGCACAAATATACAGGGTGATGCATTTGAAAGTCTTGAGGAAAAGTACAATTCGCGTTTTTGACCACCCTGTATGAGCAAAAATTAAAATTTGAAAAAGTAACAAATAAGACTAAAGCTGAGGTGTGTGTTTTTTTATATAAAATTCAACACTAAAAATTTCAAAATGGCGGATTGAGGAGTTGCCGAAGTGGACGGTTTTTCTGGACAAAACACCTTACATCTCAGTAGATAATTACCAAATCCCCATAGTATGTTATATCAATCTTCTTCTTTTGAATTGATTTTTTCAAATATATAATAAAATTTGAGGTATTCTATTTAAAAAATCACAACTTTGATATGAAGGTCAAAATTGGGACACCCTGTATAATTGCCAATATTTCAGGAATGTGCCGTCAAATGTCGTATATAACATGCCATTAATAGATTTTCCCAAAATGTATCTCTTTGAGTAATATTTCGTCCACACGTGGATGGGCCACCCTGTATATTGTGAATGTACCTACACAGCTAAAGTTGCCTTTATGATATCTCATTTACCCTTGCAACCTGAGTAGCACGACTATCCCAAACATGGAACTAGGTCAATTCTATCAATGGATTTTCGTCAGCACGTAGGCATCTCAGCGACCCTTTGATCTCCCTTGCTCTTGTAACCTTAGTTGCACTGGCAACCAGCGTCGGTATTCATTTCCAGCCGCTCCATCGCATAACAAATGAACTGACGTGATTTATGGTAGTGCCTGGGAGTTTTTGCGGAGTTGCCGGCACCGCGGCGATGGAAAAGCCGATTTCCATCTTGGAAATGTTGTACTCGGAGGCAGCTCCACATGCATGAACCTGAATAAAACATTCTTGGTCGTTTTTTATTTATGCGCCGACTCCGCCGGAAAGGTGTGGAACGAAATTGAAAAATACCTTGTTATGTGCTCTTCAAAGTAGCACTCACATAACAACCGATGGCGTGTACGAAGTGGATGAAGTTCCATACGACTGGGATGGGATTACGACTACGTGTTGCGCTGTTGGTTTTCAAATCCATAGCGTCGTAGGTATTGTTTGCCGCCAGTGAAGCAAAAATGTTCATAACAACAGAAGTCAAATTGAATTCTCCCTTAACGTAATTCAAGATCATCTCATCAATCTGGATTGCTGTACTACACCATGCAGTGACAATATGTCAGTAATGACCCTGAAAATGTGTGATAAGTACAATGCAAACGACTATCATCCCATAATTGCTAGAGTAGCCAAAAAAATCGTTGCTGAAATGCTTAAGTTTGCTACCGGAAATAATGAGCCGTACTCATAAAAGAGAAGCATATACTCGGAAGCATAAGGTAAAAGTATAAGGTGTTGCTTCGGAGAAAAAGGTAGAAGTATAAGCATATCCTTGTTTCCATATTCATAATGATTACCTTATACTCGCGAGGATATCCTCCAAGAAAAAGTAAAAGGTTGACTGGTATTTGTATTTTGAGCGACATGTCCTGACTTGTTCCAGCTTGTGGTTGATGTGGGAGTTTGTTCACTCAGCATCACTGACAGTTGTACACCAGAGCTTACACAGACCTTCCCGTATTTTTACTGGATACAGTTATTTATCAAATCAATAAGCATCTCATTCTCAAGAAAATAATGGCAACGACCTGCAGTTCATCGCAGATGAAATTGCCATTGCTCCCATTATTTTGCAAATGTCACAAGTTCTAAAAGTAAAAATGAGAAAGGACGATGCCTTGAAGAAGATGTTGAAAAAATACGAATCAACATTCAGCAAACCATTAGATACTAAAATAGGGCCACAATTTTTTTTTAATAGTGACTGACAGTGCGAGCAATATGAAATCTGCTTGGCATATTATAAATACAACATATCCTCTTGTGTTGGTTGTGCAGCTCACACTCTGAATTTGCTAGTAAAGGACTTTATGAAAGAAAATTTGGTTGAAAAAATAAGTAAAGAGTCTAGAAAAATTTGTAAATATTTTAAACAGCACCACATACTTTATGCTGCATTTAAAGAAGCACAGGCCGAAAAATACCCAAAAATAAAGTAATTACCCTCAAATTACCTGCAAAAACAAGATGGGGTTCTCTGTTTATAACTGTTGATTCGCTTTTAAGAAATAAGGAAGCTCTGCTGTATTTGTGGAAAACCTAAATGTAAAACAAAATATTAAAAAAGTTGTATTGGATGATGCGTTCTGGCAAAACCTACAATATACTAAACAAATCCTGCATCCTGTATCAATATCGATAAATTTATTAGAATCGGATAGATCTATATTATCAGAAGTGCCTGTTGTCTTTAAGTATATAAAAGACACAATATTAGATATTCCCAAACAAGTTGACCTGACTGGTTCTCTTATCGAAAGTTTGCTAAAATATGTTGAAGAACGCTACGAATTTTGTTCTAAGCCGATTCACTTTGCAGCCAATCTTCTTGATGCTCGCTTTAAAGGAGAACAATAAAATGAAGACCAACTAATGGAAGCAATAGACTTCATTTCTGAAATGGCTCGTTAACTAAATCTAGATGTAGGGAAGGTGGTGGCAAATCTACCCCAACTTAGAACAAAAACTGGATTTTTTAGTCGAAATTCTTTATGGGATAGTGCGAATAGTACTCATCCCGTTATATGGTGGCACGGCTTGTGTACATCGCAGCCACTTATGCCAATTGCCTCCCGAATTTTAAATGGACCGCCATCTTCCGCCTCTTCAGAAAGAAACTGGTCTTTACACGGCCTCATACATACAAGCAAGCAAAAGAAATAGATTATCGCAGGATAAAATTCAGAAGCTGGTTGCTATTCATTTTAATTTGGTTATAAACGAAAAACAGACATTCATTTACGATGCTAGACCAGTTCCACTTTTAGAAGACGTTGGCAAAGATTAAGCGGAGATCGATGCTTGGTCTGAAGATTCAAACTCAGACTCAGATGAAAATATACCTCTCAGAGCTTTGGTTAAATAATGTGTTTTCTACCTTTAAAGCTTTGTTTTTGATACTTTCAATTATTAGATAATAATGCTAATTTGACCCTATATACATGTATGTATTTATATCTCAGATATTGATAGATATTATAAAAGTATGTTTTTTGTATTTATTTTTACAAAATATGTTTAAAAAACTTTAAAATTGGTACCTATTTTTTACGTTTCAAGTCACAATTAAAAAATATTTAAATTTTCCCATTTTTCCAATTTTTCCCATGGTCTGGAAAAAACGGGAAAAACGTGTTTTTTGCTAATTTTTCCCGTTTTTTCCGATATGTTGAATCTCTAGCTATGCCGCTTTTTGTTATAACTGGTATCCCTTTTAGGACTGAATATAGGTACCTGGTAGCATCACAGACACGTCTGTTTATCTGCTAGTGGCCTCCATTTGAGACCACTCAAATAACAATTATCACTCCTATTAGAGTTGCAAGAATGATTATACAGGTATACTATAAGAACATTGGCAAAACCCTCTTAGAACAGCTATACAAGCGGAATGGGCACACCTAATAGGACACTTCAGTCATTTAAGAGGTTGTATAAGGGCTGCAAGTAACAGTTATACAACAAAAGTGTACGCCTCTTGCAGCCGCTATAGGACATTTGCGTCAGTGCAAGATTCAGTTTTTGTCAACTATACAACTATTCTGTTACGTGATTCTATTTTATTACAACCAAACTATGTCTTATGTATTGCATAGACGAAGTGAAGAATATATAACTAACACATTCCAGTCATCTTGTTTACTTACATATCGCCTATTGTGAATTTCATACACATGTATATGATAAACTTCTACACTGTGATATAGGGCTATTGAATTACTTGCGCAGCAAATTTTATTGTGATTATCGTGCATAGTAGTTACGCAATTTCTACGGGCTTCTCATTTGATGCATATTTTAATAATGATCAAAAGTATGTCTAGATTTTTAAGATGGAAAACTGAACTTATCTGTGTCAAATCTTCGACAAATCCTATATTTAGACACAATTACACTAATGTTTATCACTTTATATCTGTAATTTCGAACTGAAACATAATTATTTAATATTAAATAGAGGAATAAATGTTCGCCCAATATGGCGGGTGGCTGTGTACAATCATGGCATCGTCTATGTTGTCTTTAGGTTATTAGAATATTTTGGTGTTGCCTGCAGATGTCTGAAATGAAATACTGACAGAGTCGAATGATTTAACCAGAATTTGTACCAGATCTATATCTTCTGTTTGAACAGTTGATAAAACTTTCTGAACCTATATGCATGCGTTGTTTGTCTTAAAACATTGATTATGGCATTTTAACAAAAATATGACAGCAGAAAGTTAGGTTATGGTGACGTTGTTTACCAACATATTAAGCATACGTACAGCCTTTAACAGTTACTAAACAACAGTTGTTTAAGTGCTTCCGTTGGGAGCAATTTGTTGGCTAAGGTAGTAAATTACACAGCAAAACAACAAGGCTCGGGTTTGCTTTATAAACGTTACCATGGATGCCACAACACAACCATTTTGACTAACTTGCAAATATGCCGTATAAAATAGTTGTATAGACGTTTATGCAAAAGTTAAAAATTTGTGCTATAAGGTGTTGTATAACTATGCTAAAGAATATTTTAAACACCTCATTTTAGAGCAAATATGTCGCAGAAAGCAAATTTGCCTTCCACACATCATTAAGCCAACATTTTGGTGTTCAGACAACAACAATAGAGAGCTTTTATGGCTGAACGGTTCTTTTACCAAAAGCTTATAGCACTACTTTGCTAGTTGGGCAGCTTCTAACGGGACTTTTTGAATATGAATATACCTCGACGCATTCAATCGCCAAATACAAAAATAGAAACAGGGAGACAATGAAATGGCGTGGCACAAAAACGCCCTCTAAACGGGGAATATGCAAATGTTAACGAGGAGGACTCGCGATGGCGAACATCCGCAGCCGACACATCGTCCTCACTAATGATTCTTTTAATTATTGCAGCGCGAAGAGCGATCATTTCGCGCCTTCAGGCCTGATTTGCATTGCATATCGCCGCGCCGCCGTCGGCAAAGATATAAAAGCGATATTATGGCGACGATGGAGGAGGCCGCCCTTCATTTACGCCTCAATCCGGCCGCTTCTCTATAAAATATTTATTACTGGAGTGGATCGTGTACAGACGTTGTATGGGTTGATAATTACACAGTGTGAATATGGAACGTACAGAAAATATTTCTGAAGTATACCGCATAATATCTACCTTCCTCTTTGATTCTCTCTCAAGCCTTAAGCCGTTCTTACACACTTTAATTCTCGACCTACTAACTGTAGATGCTCGACAAGTCTTAAGGCGGCTCCGACGCAGTGAGTTTCATGCCGTTTACAAGGGTTCAGCTGCCTATAATATTTTTGCAATAATAATACTTTTCAAAGTATAAAATATAATCACTTGGTAATTTTACTAACTCTTTTTTGACTGTGATTGAAAATAACTTGAATAAGGAATAAGTTCTAACACCTAAAATGGGAAACCCAACTACAAAAATAAGTTGGTTTTCTAAAAGTATAAGTGATAAAAGGGAAAGATAATAAATCTCAAATAAATGTATTTTGTCGAATGGCAATAATTCTTCGTCTTTATAAATGGATTTTAAGTGTTCAATAAGTAAGGTAATCTGATGATGAGATAATTGTAAGGTGTTGAGACCTGTTTGCCGGTTCAATTGTAGAACTAATAAAAGTGAATTTAGATATGAATTAAATCGTTGCAAATTTGTAATAATTGAGATCTGATGGATCGTCTGGTGTGATAACAAAGACTGATGTTCAATAGTTTGGACATTATGAATAATAATTGACTGAATTCTTCTTGTATTATTTTCAAAAGTTTCTTGAAGAGATTTGCAAAACGTGATAGTTTTCTGATGACTTTCAAGCAAGCAACCAGAATTATTTCGTAAAGCGTTCTGTAAATTCGGCAGGTTCACCTTGTAATCTAGACTTAATAAATGTTATAGGAAATAGGTAAAGCGTTATAAAATTCTGTAGACTTTCTTAAAAATGTAGAAAGATTGTTTGAATAGCCATCAAATATAGTAATTGAATCTTTTAGCATGTTAAAAATTAATTGAGGATTGTCATGCTGAACGACATTATGTTGATTTGAAGTAGCCATTCTTATAGGAGATCTTTCTCTTTCGGTAGGCACAAAACGATTAACAAAAAAGGCATAAAATAAAATGTATAAAATATGCAAGATAAAAATGAGTAAAAATAGGTGAAAAC
The DNA here is from genome assembly GCA_963669975.1 of Acanthoscelides obtectus. Taxonomy (NCBI): domain Eukaryota; kingdom Metazoa; phylum Arthropoda; class Insecta; order Coleoptera; family Chrysomelidae; genus Acanthoscelides; species Acanthoscelides obtectus. Next base: position 105,591,268 of record CAVLJG010000003.1, on the reverse strand, counting down.
AAAACTTAAAGCTATGCACAACATTAGATTTCAATTGAAAAACGCAAACTTGCATTCTTCAAAAAAATCTTCTCTGTAGAAATGAGTTTTTTGATAAATTCTTCTTATGGTTACGTATTAAATCTTCTTAGTTGCAAAATCTTCTTAATAGTAATTCTTAACTACTTACAAGGACAGTAACATCAATTGTTGCTTCATCCAGGGGCTGGTCATCTTGCCTTAGATTCCAAATCAATGGTTCTGGACAGTTTCTGGTAGAATTCCCAGTAAGAGAATAGAAATTCTTACTTGATATTGGCATTCGGATAGTCCAAGTAGACCAGGAGGGCCTTCCCGACGTCTGATACTAACTCTTGGCTTTCCCTGGTACTAACTTCAGTTTTCTCAGGAACTCAGTCTTTGGCTTTCTCGGAGACACCGCTGGGCAGCTCGTCTATTAGATATTTCTCACAATGGTGACAGAAACCAAGCCTGGGATCCTGTTCGCAGCGCCAGAAATGAAACTCATTGTAGTTTCGGTTCGAAACTATAGCAGGAACTTTATTGGATGAAAACAGAATGACAACAACGCTAGTTACATTTCATATTCAGTTTATAAGAAGTAAAATATAGCAAAATGCAAAGTCAGGAATGTTCTCACAAAGATAACACCTAACGCTGTAACTAGAAACCAGATGGACGGCGCTAATCACAAGGGCATCGGGACGGTGTTAGCCGTATCGTTGAAATGGTAATCATCAGGATTCCATAACTTGTACGGACTAAGAAAGGACGTATTCAGATAATTTGGTGGCCCTATTTCATATAATACCGCGTAGATAAGTCATTCTGCAAATAGGTACTCATAATCGCGATCGCTAATACTCCTCGCTTTTAAAGCCGTTTTGCTTCCCACGTCATGGCGAGGAAGTATTGTTATCGCGAAAAATTTCTAAAATGAGATGTTTTTTAAGTTATATGATATCTACATCACGAAAAACTGTATCACTCATCATCAAGATGGAAATTACCGCTCGGATTTTTATGAAATTTCCACACGGGGTTACTAGTATGCCAAAGCTTTGTAGTTTTAGTCCAGTCGAAACGGTACTATAGGCAAAAAAGAAAAAGTAACAATTGCTGAAACTCCGTTTTTGATGTTTCAGGGGTTCCTAATCATTGACGTAAAAAAATTGTACTGCTTAAAAAGGGGGAGTTGAAATCAGTGAAACACATTCTATTACTAAGACTAAGAAGCTTCTGATCCCAGTGGTTACAGGAAATTTAAGTATCGAAAATCCGACGAATAATGTGCTCACGATTTGAAAACATCGGTACATGCTCTATAGGTTTGACACCAAGAGCCAACAGATCTGCAAGAATAAATTCGGATATCACTCCAGCCAAGTATAGGGGAATTTAGCATGGAACTTTAAAATTATCGATATGTCAAGGAAATATGTTTTTGACAACGATCATTTGGTTGATTTTATACCTGCATTTTCATAACCCGTGAAATGTACCCATTTCGCCGTTACCTTTTATGATCTGCAGTTTGCGATGTTTTTCTGTATATAAGCAGGCCATAATTGCCTAGGGTGGTATCAGAGCTTTTTACAAAATTTTGTCTTTGCGCAAGAATTATGGTGGGTTGAAATGCTTACTATTTGTGCTCATCTTCTTGATATTTCAAAACGATCCTAGTGGTTAAAATCGAAAAAGTGGGGACTTTGCTTTTAGCATGCTGCAAGAGTTTCATTTGGAAGTAATAAAAAGTAAGCTGTGAAGTGCAAATCGGTTTTTGGGCGAAATTCATCTACTGTTTCGTCCTGCCAGTCCAAGCGACGAGACGGTGCGTTCCGACTAAGAAAAATTGTATTCAAATAATTCTATATCTTTCCTAAAATAAATTCAAGAACTCAAATTCAAATTCATTTATTCATGTCAAGAAACACGAGAATGTTTACAAGGGTCGTGTGGTAGAGGGTAACAATTGAACGAGGGTCATAAAAATATATTATGCAGTCAAAATAACAGGAAACAGTTAGGTAGTTTTTGCAAAACATTAAACAGGTAGGCTTATACCCGGATTAAGTACATGTCTTGTCTACTGTTATAGGTAGATGGAGGTGATGCTGCCAGAAATGGATGTGTGCCATCAATAAACAAACCACAAGATTGAACTGCCGTGTCCAATGATTTTTGTATTGCTTTTTTTTATTGCCTTACTAGAAAACTCTGTTGGGTATATGATGGAGTTTACTAGAGCTGTACAGCTTGTTGTCTGCCTTCTTCTACAAACTTCAGCAAATCGAGACGCTATCAACCTTATCCTCCGATGAAGACGCCACAACGCACAGTCCTGTGATTTGGTGACTTGTTCGATATGCAAAATCTCGTCGTCACTTTTTCTAAGTTTCCCTAAAAATTCTTGCTTAGCAACCTCCAAATCAATGTCGTTCATGTCAGTTTTTTGACAGAATTCACTATAAAGCTATTGCTCTTTGGAATTGCTATCCGAATTGATAGTTATTTTTATATCAGCTTTTTTTGGTCTGAGTTTCTTTCCAAGATTGTTGCGTTTGAGTCTTTGTTCCATCTTAGTGATAAGCGAGGTTGGACTAAGCTTAGAACGCAAATGTATTTGGACCACATATGACCTCTTCTTGCAATAGTGTATTCGCTTACCCTAATGTATTTTGCGATTATAGAGTTGAACTGCTCCACACTATTGTTGTCCTCATCATGAATTAAACTCACTGAATTCGTAATTAAAATTGTCGCATATGACCTTTTATTGTCCATTATCAACCTTGATAAAAAATTCACTCATGAACAATCACACCAACAAGAGTACAACACAACAATTCAACAACACAATATCGACGAACAGTAACAAGGGTAGAACAATACTAAATAATCACTTGCTGAGTACCAAAATAGGAAACGATTTACAGGCTAGATCGCTAATCGAAATCCGACCCTGTTATTATAAAAATTTACCTCGGTACGCACCCGCAGTCATCCTTTCCTCGACGACCGCCTAAGACCAGCCCACCCTCGTTTCCTTTTCCTGAAAACCAATAGGTTGTTACGCAAAGCTCTACTTTGTCCAGGAATTCGTCCTTGGTTATTATTGACAAGCAGCGAAGTGAAATGTGGCGTCCGGCAATGTATCTGATTTTATAGCTTTTAAAATGCCAATAAAACTGTAAGTGAGTTGATGAAGGAGTGTCGTTTATTTGAAACCCATATTGTTGATAAGTCTGAAAAGTATATTTGATTTGATTTTCTTGCATCAACAATATAAACAAACAATAGTTAGGATATTATGGAACAGATGATAATATTTTGATAAACAAGTGGTTTCGAGAGCCAGGTCCGTACTAGCAAATCATTCTTGATTTGCTAAGGAAAATCAAACAAGGACTAAAATCGGATATATCATTATTGAGAGCAAACATTAATTAGAGCATAAAGGATATGAAAAAAAATAATTCAGAGCAGAGAAGAAATAGTGCACTTAAACGTAATAAAAATATTGGTAAGTATAATTAAAATAGCAGAGTATGACAAAGTTAAAAATAATCTAGTAATATCTGGCGTCGGGTTAGAGACCGAATATGATGCCAAAACAGAAGATTAGACAATCGCTATACTGTGAAATAAGAATAAGAACATATTTGAACAAAATCGCGGAGCAGAAATACAGCGTGTCCGCAAAGTTGGGGTTTTCCTTTACACGATGTGTGAATCTTGAAAACATAAGCAATTTTTCTTAGTACCATATACACCAATGTCTTAAGGGAACTGAGATAAAGGGCTCTGCAACATCAAAAATATCTGAATACCGTCCTGTAGCCGCGACATCCCCGAGTGGTACTAGTACACTAGCTCAACCCGACGACAGAACTGGGTCGGGGTCAGTGTGTCAGGTCAGTATGCAACCTTCAACCGACGGTTACGGTCACGCGTGTAGAGATAATCGCGTAGACGAGAATCCCTCAACAAGCACTAGAGACGTGGCTAGAGAAGTGCAAGTATCAATAACTAAAGTGTGGAAAACGCTGCGTGAAGAGGGGCTGTATCCGTTTCACGTCCAACGTGTACAAGCCCTTCAACCTGACGATTTTCCAGCAAGAGTGCGGTTTTGTGAGTGGTTGTTGCATCAGCATGACAATAATCCGGACTTTTTGAAGTGCATATTGGTGACAGACGAATCTACGTTCACGCAAAATGGGGTGAATAAATTTCGCAACACTCATGTTTGGTCAGTAGAAAATCCGCACGCTGTCCGTGGGGCACATTTTCAACAAACATTTTCGGTGAATGTTTGGGCTGGCATGGTGAACGGTATGCTCATTGGACCATTTATTCTCCCAAATCGATTGGACGGGATGCAATATCCAGACTTTTTACGCAACATTTTGCCTTCCTTGTTTGCCTGCGTCTGCTCGGTAGCGCATCAGCTGATTTCATTTCCTGTTGGAGCGGTATGATTTCGGCAGAGACGTACTTAGCCCTTCTCGTCAACTGGAGAGTGAGTACTTTTTCCTTTATTTTTTTTTTACTTGGTCGCCCTCGTTGTTTCTGAAAAGGAAAACCCCAACTTTGCGGACACCCTGTATATATTTAATTGAAATGACAAAATGGGAGAAGAAGGGCAGAGATTATAGACTCACCAAACAAGATAGGATTATACAAAAAAGATCAGAGATATTCGGAAGGAAGAAAAGGTCATAGTAGGTGATGTCTAAATCAGATTTCAAAAAGTTCTAATCAACGGATAGGACATGGAATAGAACCCAGTGGAGAATAAACTAACGACAAAAAACTAATATCACTATTCAACGAGCAGGTGAACAATAGGACAACATGGCTATGGAATAGGCCACACGACAAGGACTATATAGAAAGCGGAGTTCAGGAAGAAAAGGCGGAGCTACGGGAAAACTGTCGGCTGCAGGGGACTGATTCCATCATCAATGAATCCTCTACGAACGGAACCAGAACCAGACAGAATAATAGATCTCGACGTATGGGTTTTGGGCAAGGACAGTATTAATAGAAGAGCTGTGGAGGAAATACGATGAAAAAATGTGAAAAAAGTGGAGGTAGACATCACACACTACGACTGGAACCTGCAGAGATACAGGAAGATGGGAAGCCCCAGGCTAACATGGAACGATGATCGATGAGGTAGAGGCCCAATTTTTCTTGATGGAATGACCTGACTGTATGAGTCTACTTTGTCCCGTGGGCGCTCCCCCTACGAAGTAGTATTTAAAATTATAGTGGTTCACAAAACAAGCGCAGTTTTTTTGTACTGGTTACCATTCTTCAAAGCTTCGACCTAATCTGAGTGTGGTACTTACAAAGTTATTACAGGTATCCTGAACAATACACCAGCGATATGCAAATCGACAAAATCAGTGGTTATAGTGATGCACATGCCTCCAAGTATTAAAAATCTCGAAGGTATATTTCACTGCGATTTCCTTTAGAATTTCAAGATATGCCCTAAGCTGCTAAAATGATATCGTTGAAAGTGCAGACGTTATATTCTATGGTTTTATTTGTTTCAGGCAACCGAAATGTCACATATGGATAAGCATCATTGTAGGAGCCTTGAGTATGTTTGCCAAAGAAACAGGTGTTACAGTTTTATTGCTGAACCTTGCGTATGACTTTTACCTGCACTGGTCCAGCATACGATGGTGAGTCTTTGGAATTACTAATTCAATCATCATTAGTTATTATATAGTTTTACTGACATACAGGGTGACTTTGAAGTTGAGTCATTAATTTTCAGATAATGATTGTAGAAGGAAGATAAACCAGAATATGTGTGTAAAAATAAAAAAAAATTAAAAAAAAAATTTACCTTGTTTTATAAAGTATCCTCCCGACAAGTATTTCAGTGCGGACCTGTATTTGATCGTGAGGTCCCCTGTGAGGTCTTAAGTCACCTGATTCACGAGCCCGTTGTACTACATTAACAAAGGCACGAGGGGTTGGTTGCACTCGATTGGGAAACCGATCCGCATAAACATGTGCCATTTTTTATTTCGTTTGAGCCACGCAACAGAAACTATTCACACGCTAACCGACAGATACTGACTGTATGTATAACTGAACTGAATAAAACACTTAATTGCAAAAACGTCGTTCCAAATTCTTTCGCTTTTTTGTTTCCGATGCGATGAACCGGTAAGGCGGATTATATCCGTTGTTGCCAAACACGAGTACATGATATTATTATTGAGACAGGGCGGTACTCAAACTTCCAAAGGGCTATAACTTTGTTACTTTAATTTTACCAGAAAAATGGTAAAGGAAAAAAACATTTCTTTTGATCAGATCTACTCACTGTTAAAATAAATGACTCAACTTCGAAGTCACCCTGTATATGCAAAGTAGCCCACGTATAGCTGCAACGACAGGTTACTTAAAAAGTTTTCGTTAGGTGTAAGATAATCTCAGTTGGCGATGACCCGGTGACAGCGTGACAAATGTATGTAGTTCGGCCAATTTCCCCCAAGATCAACAGAGTTTATCTTATGTTAAGAGCCTCATGCATCACTAAAGTAACATACAGGCGAATATTTTCATGTCTCGGAAACTACTAATTCGCCAAGTAGACAAGCCTATAAAAAGTTTTTTTCAAAATCCAATACGACGGAATTATAAAAAGGTGGTTTCTTTTTTAGAAAATTAAATTTTGTGTTTCCTAAAATCTAATCCTCATTCTCTTTTCTGACCCTCTCGACTATTTGTTATCCAAATCCGGAATAAAATCTCCTAAAGTAAATCCCTGCGTTTGTCATATTTTATGCAAAATTTGAAGTATCTCAAAACGGTGACAGTTAGGTATAGGTCAGGTATAATACATGGAGTGTACTTGAAAAATTAAATAATATACAGGGTGTTCTATTTAAAATAAGCAGGTTTGTATCTATGTTACGTCCACTACAACCGAAAGATCGGGATTTTGAAAATATTTTAACCGAATTAGTCCCATCAGAACTATCCTACACCCTGGTCAGCAATGTCACCCGTAACTGCTATCCAAGACACTAAAATAATTATAAACCAACATCTAGAACAGAGTTCCCCAAACTCTTTGTGTCGTAGACCCCTTGCCATGTTTTTCCGTGTTACCTGATATTGATTTCCTGTAAATTTCTAACTGTAGTGAAGTTTAGTGTTAAAAACTTAAAGTGAAAACACATGTTAATTTATACATTTATTAATTGAATTTAAATTAAAACTACTCAAAATAATTTTTTTTATCTGTTATGTAAAATATACGTAACGTTAAATAAACAGGTGTCTGACCAATAAGTGCCCGCATTGGGACTAAGTGCCCCGCATTGGAAAAAAAAAATAAGAGGGATAAAATAAAAAAAAAGTGAAAAATAATAAAAAAAAGTGTTTTTACTTAAAATAGGACAATAAGCGAGTTCGTTTATTAATTATAACATAAACGTATGTTCTACAATAATTTCACTGTTAGTTTGATTAAATTCCGCTTCTTATACAAGTTATCTAAAAATAGGCAAAAAATTTTAGTGTGTACTTGTGTGTCCTTGAATTTTCAGAAGAATTTAAAAAAAATACATTTTCTATAAAGGGGGGGTCCTTTAAAAAAAGCAATGCGGGCACTTATTCCCAAATCGGGCATTTATTGGTCAGACACCAAAAAAAATAAAATAAACTATAAATAAAATAACATAAGCAATAAGTCAATATTTTTAGTGAGAAGGATGAACCTGATGCTTTAATAATAAATTATCAACATTTGGCGTCAATTTTGTAAAGGTTAATCTTAAATCTCCTCGGCTAATGATGTCCAGTCTGTTACTTTTTTTCGTTAGGAGATTGGTAACAGCGCTGAACCCCCTTTCCACTAGGTATGACGATGGAAAGTAAATTAAAAATTTCCTCGCTATATTCCATAATAGAATTGCTGATATCCGTTTTTAAACTGAACCTTAAGTTCTCCGTTTGTACTTAGTTCATTCAGTTCCTCTTGTATTATGACATTCGTTTCTTCTATGTCACCATATGGATTAATTATCCACGGTGGTATTACCATAGTCAAAATATCCTCAAACCTAGATTCAAAATCTGAATAAAGGGCATTTAAATGTTGAACGTAAGTTGAAACGTCGTCTTCCTGGCAGCTTGTCTGTGACAAATTGGGGAACTGAGAAAATTCGCCCCGTCCAGTATTTTGCTTCATTAGTTTAACTCTGGCAAGAAACGCTGATAAGATGGACTTTGTTTTAATCAAATTTGAACTGTCGCCTTGTAATTGCAATATTAAATTTTGTAAACAAATCTGTTAAATAGGCGATGTCTGTTTTCCTCTTCATTAAATTTTCTTTTAAAATTTTATCTTTAGTATCCAGAAATTCTAAAATAGTCTCAAAAAGTGCATATAATCTTGTCAAACATAAGCCTTTCGACAGCCAGCGTACTTCAGTGTGAGGGAGTAATTGATAAAAGTGTTCGTCATTTTCTTCACACAACTGCGCAAATAACCGGGTATTCAACGCGTTGCTTCGGATTCGGTTTACTGCATCAATGACTAAATGAAGTGATTCATGCAATCTAACACTCAAATTTTTAGCAACTAAATGTTGTTGATGGATGACGCAATGTATTGCTAACACCCCTGACACATTTTGTTTTAAATAGCTTATAAATCCACGATAACGTCCAACCATGGCAGGTGCTCCATCTGTAGCTACTGATATTATATTTGATATTTCAATGAAGTAGTCCTTCAAAACATGAAGTATTGATTCACCTTTAGTGTCGGTTATCAAAGCTCTTGCGAAGAGCAGTTCTTCGTAGATTTCTTGATTCATAATAAAACGAACATATGCCAATAATAATGCTGCATTATCAGGTAAAGTTGACTCGTCCAGTTGTATAGAGAAATGGGTCGTTTGCAAATAATTACATAAGAAGCTTTCAATATCAGAACTCATTTCATCAATACGTCTTTCAACAGTATTGTTGCTTAAGGGAATTCTTTTAATGATATCAGATGCAGGTTTGTGTAAAACAGTTTTTAAAACCTCTGGCAAATTTAACTTCTCTCCGATAATATGCGGTTTTCCGGATTTTGCTATAAGTAACGAGATATTGTAAGACGCCCGCAAACTATCATCATTTCTTTGTGACGTCGAAGCGAACATTCTGTCCAGTGTCGGTCTCTTCTGAAATTTATCTTTGAGTGTTTGAAAGTATTTCAAATCTTTCTCTGTTTTATCAGGGTGGCATCTTCCCAGATGATCTTGCAGTTTAGATGGTTTCATAGCGTCATTGCCCAAACATTTGTTGCATAAAAGGCATATAGGCGATTGTTTGTCCGGCAATGTTGGAATGAGGCCAAATTTCAAATAATCAACACTGTAATATCTACATTTCTTTTTAGATTCGGACATGGCATCAGTCATCTGTGGGCAAAATTAAACTATTTAAATAAGACAGAAAATCCAGCAGCTGTATATTAAAAATATTTTTTGATTTTTCCGAAAACATTCCATAATTCGAACATCTTCTTGCAACAATTAGCTCGAATTACGGAGATTGCACTGTAATTATATTACCGATTGCTAAAACTTTCAAAAAGAAACTATTGAGGAGTACTCGTGTAATTTTGCATGATTGAATATTTAACTACTAATAACTAAAGTCATGATTGGCGTAATTTATCTATCTTTGCTATCTACGAGTACAAAACTAAAATTTAATAAAAAATAATGTACTTACTTTTCTCTAGCACTCTCAAACAGAATGACACTGACTCACTATAATTTGTGTGGATATACTATCTGTTTATATTTTTTTTAATATTTTCTTAGCACTTTCCTTTCCAAGATTCAGGAAACGAATAAACGTGGGACAAATACCACATTCGTATTTATAGAGTGACGAATTGAACAAGTCAGTGCAAGGTAGCGAAGCAGGTTTTTACAAGTTCAATATGTATTGCGACCACAAAGCGAATACCAACATCCTACAACTTACACAATTTTATAAACATATATAATAAATGTTTTACTTCATAGGTACTTTTATAAATAATGTATATGTTTTGATATTATAAGATAGTATGATGTAAGTAAATAAGTAGTGTATGTGTTGAGATCCACTATCGTGGACTCCCATATTCATTTCATGGACCCCCAAATTTTTTTTCGCTGACGTAGACCCCTTGCATGTTGTCATAGACCCCTAGGGGTCGATATAGACCACTTTGGGAATCAATGATCTAGAAGAAGGTGTTCCTTAGGAACTGAAAATTTTTCCGACAAAATCCGTCTGCAGCTTTGCAACCATCAAAGTCTCCTAAGCTTACCTAGACTGCTTCTGGTTGAGCTTTAATTTTGAGGATAACTGGTCAAGTGGCTTCTATATTATGCCATAAGGGTTTATGCAATTGTTGGAAGGGAAAGTCAATCAAGCAATGTCGCGCGGAGAAGAATAAGGTACGTGTTGTGGACTGATGAACCTTCTAGTGTGATGATGAAGATGACTCGCTTGCCGAACGTCAATTCCGTTTAAAATATATTCATATCGGAATTCTTCTTCCTTCCTGGTGAACCTACACCTTGATATCATTTTGGCTGCAAACCATTCCATAGACGAAACCAACCAGAAAAAAAATTTGGGGGCCCATCTCAGGGCTCGTCGACCAGTACCCTCATGAATGGAAGTTCACCTTTTAATTCAAATATTGCATAATTGCAATTAAATCGAGACAGTATTCTAAAGGGATATAGTGACATGAAGAGCCGCCCTCGGCACGCGGACAGGTGTAGATAATCTCCAATAATAAATCAAACGATCGTTCATTTTTAAGCCGATTAATAGGAAACCGCCCCCTGTGTAAAAGAGCGGAAAATTATCGATATATTAACGCCGTAAAATATCGAAAGTGCCGCGTCGGCCATAAATCCAATTTTTATCTTTTCGGGATGAGCGTTAACGGGGAAACAAATAAAGAACTTTTTGGCTGGCTCAACAGACATAATTTTTAAAGTTGTCTCGTGTCGATTCGTCGTTTCCTTCTCATACGGGTCGAATTACTGGGGGTGAAAGGTTGATCAGAGGACAAATAGACCGTGTTTAGTCACCGTTTGCTGAAACTTTGATACTATTGGCAAATGGGTTTTTTGTTGACAGTAGCGGATGAGGTTTACGAGTTTCTTGTTAGAATTGGTTTATTTTGCTGAATCCGTGAAAAACTACAATGACAGTCGAAGCGTCAATAACGTTCATAGTTATTTTAAATGTTATCTTCTTTATATGTATAATATCCGTACAATGCACATCAGGGAGGCTCATAAGGTCGCGTGCTGGTTTTTGACCATCCAGGTGGATTTTGGGAAGGTTGCAGTTATATCAAAGCTTCAATCATAAAAATTTTGAAACCGCAGAAGTTCAAATAATACAAAATCTAAATTATCCAATAAAGTTATTATTTTTTCTCTTAAAAATCTAAAAATTGCTGTTAAAAATAATTTGAACATATCTTCAAACGATCACGTTATTAAGATGTGAAAATTTTGGGTGTGTTTTTTGAAGAAAATCCTAATTTCATTTCTCATGCGAATGATGTGTCTAAAAGTTATGCTACTGTTCTTCGGCAACTGTATCTGAATAAAGAGGTGCTTGATTCCAAAACCAAGGCATTTTTTAGTGCATTTTTAATTATTGAACTGGACATGTTTGCTTTTGTCTCTGTTATGACGACCAACCGCGGACAGCGCTGATTCGTACTGAAGGCAACTCTGTGTAGGTCTAGTAGTCCTGGAGACAGATGAACGGAAAGCAAACAAGTGAGTAGGGCAGTTTGAAAAACTCAAAATACCCTGCAGAAGTAAGCAAAACTCTGACCTCCGCCTACCAATGATTTGATTTGATCTACATCCTAATCCCAGTTATGTCACTACCGGCGATCAAGCTCTTTTCTACCGCTATGTCAACGGAATTTGCACCTCAGAACTCTCCTCCATGATGGCCGCGGCGCGATAAGCCTACTTCGTACACCCATAACTGACAGGTACGACCGCTCCTTCTTTCACTGTTTCAACTTTCTGTTTGCAGCAGTATTCTAAATCCTTTTCATCTAATAGTTTCATGGTGTGTATATAGATGACTAAAAAACAAGGTTTTCATTTTTTTGTCAAAAAATGTTTTTGTGCATGTAAGTTATGGTATCCTTGAAGCATTAACACCATCTAAGTCCCTACGAGTATAACACCGTCCCATACTCGTGAGACAGGATGTGATGTTTGCATTTTTACCCGAGCCTACTGATTTCTGGAAAATTCGTAAGTGTAATCTTATAATATAAAAAGGGTCTTTGACCATTCTCTGTACTCATTTCGTTACTTGTTCTTCTGTTCTCAACTGTTGCTGATGTCTCAATAAAAGTTAGTCTACAAAAATTACTGAAGTATACTAAGTGACATATAAATCCAAACACCCAGTTTAAATGGTTTTATTTTAATAAAAGTTGGTGAATGTATTTATCTTACTGTAAATAACAAGTGAAAAAATTTTCAGCCTTATCAGTTGGACATTCCGGTTTTTATACTGCTTTTTTTTTAATTCACTAACGCTCTAAAAATGAATATTTCAGCCGCAGTAAAGAATCAACGTTGGCGGATTTTGGTTCTTGACATCCTTAACGATCGGTTACGATGCCTAGAGTACGGAGACCTGTACGATTTCGTCAGCTTAGTGAGTTTGATAGGAGCCGTATAGTGGGACTTCGGGAAGCTGGACTTTCTTTTCGGGCCATTGCAGTTAGAGTGCAAAGAAGTGTAGACACTGTGGTTAGGTGTTGTCAGGCATGGCTTCGAGAAGGCCGTACGCAAAGAGCAAGAGGCAGTGGACGCCGCCGTAGAACAATAGACCATGAAGATCGCCGCCTAAGATTATTGGCCTTAAGGGACCGTTTCTCCACTACCAGGTCCATTGCAAATGAATGGTTTGCAGAACACGGAAGACCTATTGGCATGCGAAGTGTTTACCGACGAATGAGAAGTTTTGGCTTGTTTTCATACCGGCCACACTGGGTCCTCCCTTTAACTCGAGAACACCGACGTAATCGCCTTGAGTGGTGCAGACAACGGTCACTCTGGGATCAGGAATGGAACAGTATTGTCTTTAGTGACGAGTCTCGATTTTGTTTAGGCATGCACGATGATCGTGCCAGGGTTAGAAGGCGACGTGGTGAAAGGAGGAATCCACAGTTTTTTGTTGAAAGACATGTTCATCACACTGTTTGAGTTATGGTTTGGGGTGCTATAGCTTATGGTTCCAGGTCACCTTTAATCTTCATCAGAGGTAACATGAACGCGCAGCGTTATATCCACGAAGTTCTAGAAGCCCATCTTTTACCCTATCTTGACACCCTGGCAGATCCAACTTTCCAACAAGACAATGCCCGACCACATGTTGCAAGAGTCACAATAGACTTCTTTCAACATAATGATGTCACATTGTTACCATGGCCACCAAGATCTCCCGACTTATCCCCAATTGAGCACGTGTGGGATATGATGGGTAGGAGATTGCTCAATTTGCAACGTCCTCCTCAGACTCTAGAAGCACTTCGAGAGAAGTTGGTGGTTGCCTGGAATGAGATACCACAGGAGGACATTGACCACCTGATCAGAAGCAGGCCTAGGCGCGTTGGAGAATGTGTAGCACATCAGGGTGCATCCACACATTATTAAAGGTCAAAGGGCTTTAAAGCAGTGCAATCATTTTGAAATTTTTATCATTTACTTATTATGCTTCATTAAGTACTTATACAAAATTTTATTAAAATAAAACCATTTAAACTGAGTGTTCGGATTTATATGTCACTTAGTATATTATTTCTTCATCTTCTTACTGCTGCACATAATGTTTTTAATTGAAGGCTAACTTTAACCCAACCGCTGGACTTTGTGCACTTCAGTTTTAAACTGAACGGACTGCGGCCGCGCCTTGCGTATTTATTCCGTTCTAAGTAATCGAGATCGTTCTCGAACAGATCGCTCACCGCAGTGTTGCCGCTGCTTGTGTTTATTATGAAAATTTACAAAATTTACGGAAGCTTCTATGATTTTTACACCTTTTCAAAATATATTGTGGGCCACCAGAATTGCCTTTGCGAGCTACCGGTAGCTCGCGATCGACGGGTTTGCGACCACTGCTGTAGACGTATCACGAATAAATGAAATTCTTTATGATCATTTCCACTATACCCATTTCAAGTCACCTCAGCAGGTCAATCATCTAAAGTGTATCTAACGAAGCTACAAAGTAATCGTAAACAGTGGTTGATTCGTGATCAACGCGTGATCGGTAGCCATGGCGCTCTGTCGGCCTCTTCCTGATTGGCTTGTAGCGACGAGCCTCCAGACAAAGTCGCACGGTTGCCACGCTCGGAGAGTTTTCGCCAGAGTGGTTGATCACATTCGCATGGATCACAAATCAATCTGTTGGTGCAATACGTGCAATAACTGTTGTAAAGGACATTATATAACAATAAATGGCATCACAAAGGTATATTCCAATTTGATCTGCAGCAAATTATGAACGGCATATACGGAGATGCGAAAACAAGCTCAAAAAGGTGAAGAAAATGTTTGTGCAATCTTTATAGTTAAATTTTTCCTAAGAGGTAGCATCAGTGAGGGAATTTTTTAATATTGTCTTATTTTTCACATTAATGCGATGTCGAGGTATGTGGCCCTATCGCAATTGAAAATAAGGTTTCGATAATCCTTCCATAAAGTTTCGATGAGTACATCTGAAATAACCTTGAGATATTCTTCAGGGAAATACAAAAATCTCCTTTTGTGTTTTTTTTGTGCAGATTTATCTATTAAAATCCTATCCGCAATCTATTTTCCGTGCACACACCTTCAACCGAATGTATGCCATATATGATATTACCGTTTCCAACTTTCACCAAGGTTAATAGGAACCATAACAGCTCCCTACCCTTCCCCCCTTTAAGAATATCGATTTGTAGCCTCACATTTCAAGGTTAGACTTCTTGTAATGTTTCTGTTCAACATTCGGCGATTTCTGACAATTTTCCCAATAAAACATGATCATTGTGACATTAAGCCTGGCAACGCTGCATAGTAGAGGGAACTCTCAGCGTCACGTTGATGGTTCGTCACCACGCACAGGATTGTAATCAGTTACGGATACCCGTTTATGAGCGCGAACGTTTTCTGCACGTCTTGACTTGATTTTTCTTGCGGAAATTTAATATTAGTCTAAAATGTCTGACACAGATACAGCTGATGAAGTGGTTGAAATCAGCTTAACGCCACCCAGAAAAAGGGCTAAAAAGCTTCATCATAGCGCAGGTGAAAAACAAATTATTCTAAATATCTACAAGAACCAGATGCAAGAGAATAGTGGATTGGCTATAGAAAATATCGTATGTAAGGTTGCTGAAATTTCTGGAGTAGGTCGATCAAGTGTTTACAAAATCTTGAAGGAATATAGACAAAATCACTCACTATCTGAGCCAAAAACATATCCAGCGAGAAAAAAAATCATCGAAAAAATAGATGACTTTGACAAAAGTGCCATTAGAAGAAAAGTACATTACTTTTTCTTCAGGAATGAAATACCTACAATAGATAAAATATTGAAGCAAGTGAATGCTGATGAGGACCTGCCAAACTTTAAAAGATCTACGTTCCATAAGCTGTTGAAAGAACTAGACTTTCGATTTTTGAAAAGAGAAAGGAATAGTTTATTGATAGAAAAGGAGGAAATTGTTATCTGGAGGAGAGAATACCTTAGAAAAATTAGGCAATTCCGCGCTGAAGGAAGAAAAATTTATTATTTAGACAAAACATGGGTGAACGCGGGGCATACGCAGGGAAAGGTTTGGGTAGACAGATCTGTGAGGTCCTCAAGGCAGGCTTTTTTAGATGGCCTTTCGACGGGATTAAAAAATCCTGCAGGTAAGTTTCGAAGTATATGAACTTTTTTGGATGCAGATAATTCATTTTCTGATCGACTCAATGATTTGGAAGCTCCGAACTCAGTTTTGCTATCTCATCCAAGTTTCTGAGTATTTCCTTCACCCAAAAACTAATCTAAGACCCTATCCTACACTAACCTAAAAAGAGTAAGTTGCTTAATTTCGTCATTTAGTGCGCTCGCTGAGAAGTAAAATAACTAATTACTTTCAGGCAAGGAAAAACGCCTGATCATTTGCCACATAGGTAGCGTAGATGGATTTGTTCCTGAAGCATTGTGGGCATTTGAATCCAAAAAAACTGGAGACTATCACGAAGAAATGGATGGTAACTCATTTGAAAATTGGTTCAAAAAAATTTTGCCGACACTTGATGATAACGCAATTATTGTGATGGATAATGCCCCGTACCACTCCAGAAAATTGGAAAAAATTCCAACAATGGCCACCAAAAAGGCAGACATTTAACAGTGGCTTGTCTCAAAGAAGATCGACTTCGACCAAACAATGGTCAAAGCTGAGCTGATAAATATAGTCAAGCGACATAAGTATAAATATGATTTAAAAATTGTTGACGAAATGGCCAAAAACCAAAATAAAACGATTCTCAGGCTGCCTCCCTATCACTGCGAACTGAATCCTATAGAGTTGATTTGGGCCGACATCAAGCAATACGTGGCGTCAAATAACAGCACTTTTAAGTTTTCTGACCTTAAAAAACTGTTTGATGTTGCTGTCGATAGAATTACGCCAGCAAAATGGAGAACATGTATTGACCATGTCCAAGAGAAGATTGAAACCAAAATGTGGGATATGGACAATATCATTGACACCCAAGTTGAACCCCTTATAATTGACATCAACAATTCTGATGATTCAAGCTCCTCGGAATACAGCATATAAATCGATTGATACCACTAAGACTGGCAGTTTAACGGGCTTTTTGGCAAGACAGGTAAGTTCATTATAGACTGCAATCAAAGTGTAAGTTTCTAGTTATTAATGTGGAAATTCCAAATTTATAATTACACAAATTTAGGGTTAATTTAGGAGTTCCAAAGCATAATAGTGCCATTTTGACCTTCTTCCTATTTCTCATGTAAATTTTAATAGCAATCAAACTAACAAACTTTATGGAGTCTGTAATAAACTTTTGTACTACTACTACTACGTCTGTAGTTTCTATTTGCTCAAAAAAATTTGCTCTGCATTGTGAATAGAAGGTTGATTTGTAAATATTATTGGGTATATATGTAAGTTAATAATAAAATATGAACAATTTCAATTGAGATGGTCCACAAGTTTTTTTCGTGCGCGTTTTAGTAACATTTTGCTGAAATGGTGAATACAGAATTTTTTGCACTGATTCCTAATGTCGAAATATGATAATTTACTATGCTTTTGATAGAATTTACAGCAACACATATCTTGTACGGCATTTTTTGATAGATCAGTCACAATAGCTTGATACGGCCCTGTAGCGTCTCCTACGGTTAAGTTCTTGATCACGTGCAATACGGGTGTATATGTTTGATTTTACTTTGTTTCTTCGATGGATACAGTTTAGGTACATATTCCAATTGTATAAGGCTGTCTGTATCTGAATAAATGAGATAAATATACAGGGTCGGCCAAGAATTCGTTGGCATTTAAATCTTATACACCACGCAAACAGATGCCGGGCGAAGCGCGGGGAGGGGGCTAGTCGCTAGCTCGTTTCTCGGAAATTCAGGCGCAATGGATTGCTTCACGGGGCCGCAACGCGCTCACTGTGTGAAACAATTTTATTTAAACAACAGTTCGCTCGTTACTGTGAGACGCTTATTTCGCCTTGAATACCACTTACACGACTTAAGTCAGTGTTCGAGTGCTCCTTTGATAAAGGAGTTATTTAAATTTGCGCAAGTCGTATGCCGAAACGATGTTAGCTAGATTCAGTAGTTTTAAAAATCTCTTATTTTTTGGCGAAGCCCATTTCTACCTCAACGGAGATGTGAATAAACCGAATTGCAGGTACTGGAGCAGCGAAAATCCCAAAGCTAAACAGGAGAAGCCACTTTACTCTCCTAAAGTAACTGTATGGGCTGCAATTTCAGCAAAAGAAATCATTGGCCCCTGCTTCTTTGAAGATTCTCGCGAGTATGTGAAAATGTTGCGCGAGTTCTTGGCACCGATGCTACTTGAATTTGCTGGCTATGATCGTAACTCATGGTTTCAACAAGATGGAGTCCCTGCCGGTGGTCAAAGGAATGTTTCCGGAAAAGCTCATTTCCAGACGAGGCGACATCCCATGGTCACCCAGAAGTCCAGATCTAGCCCCACCAGACTTTTTTATGGGGTTATTAAAAGAGTCGTGTCTACATCAATAAACCAAGTACACTCCGTCAACTAAAAGAAAACATCAACAAAGAAATGCCGGCGATCTCGCAGTCTTTGTGCCGGCGAGTATTCGAAAACTTCGATACACGTATAGAAGAGGGCAAAAATCGTAACGGTGGTCATTTAGATGATATAATTTTCAAGAAATGAATTCCAACTAATTAGCTTTCTTGTGAATAAACAATTTTTAAAATATGTCAAATGTTTTTTCATACGATTTTTTCAAATGTTAACTAATTCAATATTTACCAGATCTATGGGTTCACAAACGAAACTGATTTTGACAAGCTACACTTTGCAAAAAACCTCTTTCGTTTGCCGTTATTATTCTCTTGTTGTCTTACCGAGCTTACTATTGTCTGAGATGCATCACGAATTTTCCGAGACGTAATTTTCGTCTAAATCGCCTCGGCAGCCGGCGAGGCGCCACTGTGGCACACCATATGGGCGATATGGCATGACCGGGAAAATCTCGAAAATTGCGCGGAACGCGTTTTTATTATGTTCATATTTATTTAACGGACGGCTTCTAGTGCCTGATGCCGCCTAAAGAGAAATCACATCTGAGAAAATTTCATTTTCTTTGTTTGTTGTTCCCTCTGAAGCCTTTATACTGAGCTTTGTGCTGTTGTGTCCTATGAGTAGCGTATAAAAGACGTATAATCTCCGGAATGTAAGTGATAATATGTTCACGCATAAAAGTTATATTTGTCTTACGTCTTAGCTCTGTAAAGGCATTTATACTAAGTGACATATAAATCCGAACACCCAGTATAAATGGTTTTTATTTTAATAAAAGTTGGTGAATGTATTCATCTTACTGTAAATAACAAGTGAAAAAATTTTCAGCCTTATCAGTTGGACATTGCGGTTTTTATACTGCTTTTTTGTAATTCACTAACGCTCTAAAAATGAATATTTCAGCCGCAGTAAAGAATCAACGTTGGCGGATTTTGGTTTTTGACATCCTTTACGATCGGTTACGATGCCTAGAGTACGGAGACCTGTACGATTTCGTTAACTTAGTGAGTTTGATAGGGGCCGTATAGTGGGACTTCGGGAAGCTGGACTTTCATTTCATTGAAAGACATGTTCATCACACTGTTGGAGTTATGGTTTGGGGTGATATAGCTTATGGTTCCAGGTCACCTTTAATCTTCATCAGAGGTAACATGAACTCGCAGCGTTATATCCACGAAGTTCTAGAACCCCAACTTTTACCCTATCTTGACACCCTGGCAGATCCAACTTTCCAACAAGATAATGCCCGACCACATGTTGCAAGAATCACAATAGACTTCTTTCAACATAATGATGTCACATTGTTACCATGGCCACCAAGATCTCCCGACTTATCCCCAATTGAGCACGTGTGGGTTATGATGGGTAGGAGATTGCTCAATTTGCAACGTCCTCCTCAAACTCTAGAAGCACTTCGAGAGGAGTTGGTGGTTGCCTGGAGTGAGATACCACAGGAGGACATTGACCACCTGATCAGAAGCATGCCTAGGCACGTTGGAGAATGCGTATCACATCAGGGTGCATACACACATTATTAAAGGTCAAAGGGCTTTAAAGCAGTGCAATCATTTTGAAATTTTTATCATTTACTTATTATGCTTCATTAAGTACTTATACAAAATTTTATTAAAATAAAACCATTTAAACTGGGTGTTCGGATTTATATGTCACTTAGTATAGTATTTCGCAAAGAGACGTGTGTTGCCTCACCGCCAGCAGAGACGACAGGCAATGCAGTTTTAGCATGGCACCGTGGACAACTGAGCATCGTGCGTTTGCCGTAGAGCATTTTTTCCGAAACAATGATTCTGTAGTTACCGTGCAACATTTATTCCGTCGCCATGTAATATCAAAATAGTGAGAAGAGCGGTCCTTGATAGTCGTCAACGGTCCACTAGGCGAAAAGCTTCAGCTCCGCGTATGCCCCGTCGATCATTACAACGCATTCTGCACGATTTACCATTTCATCCCTTTAAGATAATAATTGTGCAAGAGCTAACGGAAAGTGATGTTGCACAGCGTAGATAGTTTTGTGCGAGAATGCTGACCATTTTTGCTGATGATCCTGACGTCGTCATAATGAGTGACGAAGCACACTTCCATTTAACGGGATATGTAAACAAGCACAACTGTAGGAACAGGGCGGCCGAAAATCTACGGGGGCTACACCAACGACCCTTGCATAATGAAAAATTGACTGTGTGGTGCGGAATTAGTAAATTAGGTATCATTCGTCCTTACTTTTTTAATGAGGAAGAAAGAGCAGTAACAGTTACTTCAGCAGCTGTAGTTGAAATAAAATTATCTTAAACATAATAAATGATATGCTTACGTAAAAATCACGCGTTTACTCTGCGCCACCCTGTACAACAGGTCAGCCATCTGGTGCCTAGAGGTGCAATTTTGAAATTTAAATATTATAAAGCACTTACAAATCCGCTAATGTTCAGCGAATCTATTAGGTACTTATCTACAGTACCAAGAATTTGTTATACAATATACAGGGTGTTTCAGTTTATTATTGCATAACTTTAAGATTCGATAGAACTTTTAAAATTAATGCATAAAGTCTATATAAACATGGGTCGAAAAATGCGTGGCTTCCGAAATACAGGGTGTTTAAATTTACTTTCTAAAACAGTTTTTTTTAAATATTTCGAACAATATTTGATGTATAACAGTGAACATTGGTATACAAGGGTTTTTTGGTACGACAAAACCAACCATGGGCATAGTTTTACTGTAGCCGCTAGAGGGCGCTCTCTACTGCACCTGTAGTGTATTAAAATGACCGAACATTTTTTCATAGTGCAATTTTTTGCTTTTTGAATAAAAAAACTGATTCTTCGCACTTTTCAACATAAAAAAGCTCTTGTGAATTTTCGTTATAGTTAGCCGTTTTTGAGATATTTCGATTTTTAAGGTTCGATGCATTTTTAATTATTTATGATAAAATAACGTTAAAAAGTCAGTATCTCGATAATTTTTAGAAGTAGGCTGTATGCAAATAATTTTGAAATTGAAAGCAGAATATGGTTAAACGTCAATTAGTTGACAGTTAGTTTTGTTGTCTGTTGAAACCTGAATCGTTTTTTTGCAATTGTGAATGCACGAAATTTAGTTTCTTTTACCTGTTTTTTTGTAAGTTTTATAAAAATGCCATTTTTATTCTCCAATCAAGAGTTAGCGGATATTCATTTTGTGTATGGCTTTGAAAATGGAAACGCAGCAGAAGCAGCCAGAGAATACGCACGAAGATTTCCAAACAGACGACATCCAGCTCGCTCAGTATTTGTAAGAGTGCATCGCCAAATAATTGAAAATGGTTTTGGAAATCTCCAAAGGGATCAAAACTTAAATGTTCGTCAGCGCAGATTTACCCGTATGATTCTGCGTGAGTTTGATAGAGATCCGACCACAAGTATTAGGACAGTTTCTGGTGCCTTGGGAATTTCAGCAAGCCATGTTCACGGTGTTCTTAGAAATGACCATAGACGTCCTTACCATTTTGTCAATGGATTCTTGATAGAACTGATAATAATAGGGAGTTTTTAAGTAACGTTTTATTGACCGATGAGTCATGCTTTACTCGACGTGGAGTGGTAAATTTTCATAATCAACATATCTGGTCGCATGCAAATCCCCATGCAGTTTGCGAAAGAAATTTTCAGCATGAATTTAGTGTGAACGTGTGGATTAGTATCTACCGTAATCGACTATTTGGACTCTACCTTTTACCTGCAAGGTTAAATGCTGCGACCTTCTTGGAACTTTTAAAGGCTGAACATGCAAATATGTGGGATGATGTTATGTTAGATTTAAGACGATTGGCCTGGTTCCAGCTTGATGGTTGTCCAGCTCATTATTCCAGAATAGTTAGAAACTGGCTGGACGAAAATTATCCAGAAAGATGGATCGGCCGTGGAGGACCAGTCGCCTGGCCTCCACGATCCCCTGACCTAAATCCATTAGATTTCTTTGTGTGGGGATTTCTAAAAGAAAAAGTGTACCAGACTCCCGTAACCACAAGAGGTATGCTAATAGACAGAATCAGGAATGCATGTGATGAAATAAGGCTTTATTTGAATAATGCTATACCACGTTCGATCATTCGTAGATGTGAATTGTGTATTGAACAATTGGGTTTACATTTCGAGCAACTACTTAAGATTTTGTATGTTTGTCCTAACTATCCAATAGCATTTTAGTTGTAAATAATTAATTTAATTTGTTAAAAATAATATTGGAAAATTAAACAAATTAATATTCTGTTTTTTTGTGTTTATTTGGAGTTAGGAATTATTGCTGTGTTTAAAAACACAATCTAAACGATCATCTCAATTACTTGTAATGCCCAAATCGAAAATGTAAAAAAAACATTATTTTCCCATAAATAATTAAAAATGCATCGAACCTTAGAAATCGAAATATCTCAAAAACGGCTAACTATAACGAAAACTCACAGGATGTTGAAAAGTGCGAAGAATCATTTTTTGTGTTCAAAAAGCAAAAAGTTGCTCTAAGAAAATTTCGCTCATTTTAATACACTACAGGTACAGTAGAGAGCGCCCTCTAGTGGTTACAGTAAAACTATGCCCATGGTTCGTTTTGTCGTACCAAAAAAACCCTTGTATACCAATTTTCACTGTTATACATCAAATATTGTTCGAAATATTTTAAAAAAACTATTTTAGAAAGTAAATTTAAACATCCTGTATTTCGGAAGCCACGCATTTTTCGACCCATGTTTATATAGAACTTTATGCATTCATTTTAAAAGTTCTATCGAATCCTAAAGTTATACAACAATAAACTGAAACACCCTTCGATCATTTCAAAGTAAAATCTCATCTAATCTTCCAGCACTAACACGAATTTTTTGTTTGAATTTGCAGGAGCCTTACGGAGATGAAGTGCAACCGCGAGGCAGTTGGCTTCGCCAGCAGGGCTGCCAAGATCCTAACCTCGGTAAGTCTAATTAATCATCACCACAGCACCGTTCGTATACAGGGTTTACCCGTCAGTGTATAGTTAAAAAAATAGTGTAGTATTACTTAGGACTCGAGTATACCATCAGATAACAGTGTTCTATCAGGATTGTAAAAATATAAGAAGGTACTGGAGACGAAGTTTGTTCCTGGTATAGTACAAATATAGGCGGAAAAGTGTAATTATTCTTAAAATTATCTCTCATCCCTTTTGTGATCCTGATACAGAGTTTTCGCTAAATGAGATTTGCTACCAGGAGACGGTATGGGGAAGGCACATTTTCTCCTAATATGAAAGTTTTCGTTTTTCATACATAAATATGTATATTTCGATGGTAGAGGACAACACGTCAGCACTTATGTGGATTTAATTTGATGGATGAAAGTTTGATATCAGGATCGTAGAAACGTCATGAGGTATTGAGAAGGCGCTTTGCTCCTAATACTATATTGGCGCTTACCCTGATACAGATTTTCTAGTGGTATGCATATACAGGGTGGCGCATCGAAAACGAAACAGACGCATTTACTGGCAGCTCAGTTTTTTTTTAAACGCTCAGACCCGTCGATTTTGTTTTCGAGCTGGACACAAGTTTGGCAAAAAATCACGTTAGCATGTGCAGAACCCTGAGCGGGGGTGACACCACCCCCAAAATCTTAAATGGAAAGGGGGTCGAGTGATACCTTATTTTAAGGGTCTTTCAATTCCCTTTATAATGATATAAAATTAATGTACTTCAGTTCAGTAGTTTTGAAGATTTATTGTTCTAAAGCTTAAATAAATCATCATTAGTGGAGATCAATACATTTGGCAGCAAAGTTTTGTCAAATCAATCGCAAACTATGTACTATTTAAAATAAGTACGAGATATTTCCTTATCTTTCTTCAAGAAATAACTTTTTTGCCACAAAAAACGCTCAAATAGCTATTTTCAACAACAAACTGATAAACAAACCATGGGCGTAGTGAAGAAAAGCATTTACTTATTAAGTAAATTCTTTTAGTTAATTTTTTTCTGAAAGTAGTACAAACTAATCTGATGTACCTATTAAAGTCTACTTTAAGCTTTAAATCAATAAATCTTCAAAACTACTGTTCTGAAGTACATTAGTTTTATATCATTATAAAGGGAATTGAAAGACCTTTAACATAAGGTATCACTCAACCCCCCCTGTCCATTTAAGATTTAAGGGTTGGTGCCACCCCCGCCGAGGGGCTGGACGTGTTAACGTGATTTTTTGCCCAACTTGTGTCCCCTCTAAAACAAAATCGACGGGTCTGAGCGTTTTTCCAAAAAAAACTGAGCTGCGAGTAAACGTCTGTTTCGTTTTCGATGCGCCACCCTGTATGTATCTTGCAGAAAACAGCACGTCTGAAGAGACTTTTCTTGCAAAATTGTGAGTTTGGTGGTAAACTACTTAGTCCGACAATTTGCCAAGAATAGGTCATAAGAAAATATAATAAATACATTATATCGGTATTCTAAATTCGAACCTCGGAAACAGTAAGAGATACGTTCGACAAATTCGTTGATTGGGGACAAGGTTGCTTATTTAGGTTACTAAGAAGGTGTTACACATGTTTTCTTGATTTTATTTGAGATGAGATTTCATAATGAAAACTACAGTAACATATTTTTCTCTTCTTCAATGTAGCATAATTTCAATTCTAAAGAAACATTTTTTTCAATTATCAACTTTATTTTTTTTATGGACGCCATACTAGATGTGCACATTATCTGATTCAATCAGATAAACATGTGATAAACTGTTTGAACAGGCCCATCCAAAAAGAGTGAAGTACAGATGATTTCTTTGTCTCAACATGAGGAGCTACACTCAAAATTCCTCTCAATCGTTCCAGAATATCTTGATGTATAAACAATGGAACTGACAGGAAACAATTTACAAATGTCATTAGGGAGGAAAATGCTACTTTTCAATAATGTTGATTTCTTGGGTTAGTTGATAAAAAAATGTAGCACCATACTCATACCAATATTCTCCTCGCCCATATCATGGCGTATATAGAGCAAACTCTACCTCTGCCATCCGACAGCTGGCACCCTAGCATCTTGGATAGAGGTCGGCAGGAGAGGAGAGACGGTTCCGCATCCCGAGAGAGGTCACCACTTACCGGCCTTCTCGCATTCACACAAATTATTCATAGTTAACTCGCGAGTCGAGATGCAGCCAGACTTCCAACCGGGATCGAGCTGTGTTCTTCTGCGGCCAAATTCGGCTATTTGTATTACCAAGATTTTTCCTTGCACGATGTTCCAATGAATATCTGTTAGTACAGTCACCAAGTGTTTTACATTATTACATTCTAGAGGTATCCTGTTATACTGTTTTTAAGCTATTTAAACAATTCTTTGTAACAGGTCTTCTAATGATGTTGGCTGAGTAGCATAGATTTTGCTTTTTAAATGACCCCACATAATGAAATCCAAAGGTGATAAATCTGGCGATCTTGGGGGCCATTCAATGGCACCTCTTCTACCAATCCATCGATCTGGAAACGTCTGATCTGAATATTGTTCAACACGTAATGCAGGATCTATGGCGTGTTCCAGTAATTCCAAATACATTTAACCGGTCAAAAGGACCAACTAAATGATCGCCAAAAATACCAGCCCAAACAGTTAATTTTTGTGGCTACTGTGTATGAACCTCATGATACATTCTGGGATTAGAATCGGACCAATATCGACAGTTACTCGTATGGCGATTTACTACGCCATTTACGAAAAAGGAACATTCGTCGGAAAAGCAACTGTTAAATAGAAAATGTTCATCGTTTACAATTCGTTAACTCATATCTTCACAAAATTGTAATCGCCGATCAAAATCGTCTTCATTAAGTTCCTACACCAGGTGAATTCTATACGGATGAAAACTATTGGCCTTTAGAATCCGTTGGCCAGGACGTCGACTAACACCACACACAGTCTCCAATTTGCGGGTACTTAACGTAGGATCTACATAAACCTCCACTTCTGTTGCTTCGTTCCTTATGGGATTTCCAATGTTGCGTTTTTTATTGGCGACTGACCCAGTTTCCCGAAATTTAGCTACAAGTTCTAGAACATATTTTCGATGCACGTTACTGTTCTCATGTCGCTCATTAAATATTTGTGCTGTTCTATTAGTGCACTGATTATTTCCGAAAAATATTTCGATAATTTCAACTCTTTCTGCTGTGGAATATACCATGGTTAATTTATGTCATAAACCGTTACAAGTTATTTTAGCAACAAAGTTTGGTCAAATCAATCGCATACTATGTACCAAATTCCTATTTAAAATAAGTACGAGATATTTCCTTATCTTTCTTAGTAGATACTGGTGCACTCTGGGCGCCCCCCACCACTTCCACTTTTTGGCCACGCCCACCACATCCACCGCGTGCTCTGATTGGCGGATCAAACGGCGGGAAATTTGAACGGGGTTGATGGTATATGTTGATTGGCGGGAACCGCTAGATCCACCGCGTGCTCTGATTGGCGGATCAAACGGCGGGAAATTTGAACGGGGTTGATGGTATATGTTGATTGGCGGGAACCGGTAGATCCACCGCGTGCTCTGATTGGTGGATCAGACGGCGGGAAGTTTGAACGGGTTGATGGTATATGTTGATTGGCGGGCCCCGTTAGATAGCGCACCCGACCGGAAGTGATTCAGACAGCCGACGATAGTAAGGTGTAGTATAACGTCTATGCGTAAGCGATGTGACTCATTTCATGTTTTGCGGTAAATATTTGCATATAGATCGATAAAAGCCCATGAATAATGATATTTATAGATGCAATTCTGCTGATTCAGTTTAAATGGAAAAACGTATAAAATTCGCGGGAAACAATGCGTATAGGATGATCTCAATAATCAACACGTCATATTCAGTGTGCATATAAAAATGGAATTGCTCATATATGTGGTGCATACAGTTAATGTTAGTTAATTTTTAACATTGATACAATATTGAAAACATAGTACAGTCTATATTGTGTATCTAATAAATTCAACAAGGCAATCACCTACGTCGCAAATGAGGTTAGGTTCAGGGCAGGTGTTGTCGTAGCGGTGATATGCAAGAAGTACCGGGCGGGGCTGTTAAGCATGGGTGAATGGGCAGGAAGCGCAGGCTGTCAACGAGTTAATACTGACCAACGATAACAGCGGTGACCTTGAAACACTGTGGTCAGTTAAAAAGTGGTGGGGGTAAAATCGAGATTATAAATACCTATGAATCACCGCAAATTATCTTGTCAGTTATCTGCAGCGAACAGACGTGCTCAGTTCAGATTTAGTCGCTAGTTAACGTTTTAGTTTTTAAAAAATGGAAAAATTCTTCATCGTTAAGGATTCTACTAAGAAGATTAAAAAATTTAATCTATATGGGCGAGAAGTGGAATTTAAAATACGACCTATCCCTAAAGACGTCGAACCTGTGGGATGGATCAAAGACGCTCTGGAGGAAATAGTAGCCAAAGGAACTGAACATCTCCAGCCCAGTGATCAAGTTGGATTCACTTTCTGTTCCAAAGACTTTACCCGCGGTCAAGGATGGATAGCTTATAAATTGTTTTCCGACGTTTCAACTGAGGACATATGGGAGAAGATATCTTCCATCTATCAGTCAAATTCTGTGGGGTTGAATACCGAGACTTTTTGCTTGGGTATTACGTCCGTAAGGTTGCCTGCTGGTCGTGGTAGAGCTCAGAATTTCAATACCTTTGATGAGGAATGCGCCAAAAGAAAAGGCATTATCACCGTTAAAAACACCGATAATTTGTGTCTCCCACGAGCCCTTGTCATCGCCATGGCCCATTTGAACAAAGACAAAGATTATAGCAGAATCCGCCGTGATCGAGGAAAAATACAAGGACAAAGAGCTGTACAACTTGTGGAAAAGGCTGATATTGTTATCCCTGAGGAGGGGTGTGGAATACCTGAACTTCAAAAGCTACAACGATATCTGCAAAACTACAAAATTGTTGTATACAAGTTTGGGTGCAAAGGTCGTGACGTCATTTTTGAAGGCGTGTCCGCTGGTCCGACGCTTAACCTAATATATCACGAGGGGCACTACAGCGTCATAACATCCCTCACTGCTGCCTTTTGCTGCAGCTTTTTTTGTGAGAACTGCCACATTCCGTATAATACTAAACAAATTCATAGATGTGATAAACAATGTTATGCTTGTAAAAGATCTCCGGCCTGCCTGAAAACGAAGCACATCAAATGCAAAGAATGTAATAGAAGCTTTTATGGACAAGAATGTTTTAACGCTCATTTACCATCGGTCTGTTCTAAAATTAAAAGATGTGTAGACTGTTTTAAAGTTCACAACGGTAATGATCACATCTGCGGATATATACTTTGTAAAACATGTTATAAAAATCAACCAATTGAACATATGTGCTATATACAGCCTGACAGAAGTATTCCTAAATCAAATGATGTCTTATTAATATTTTACGATTTGGAAACCCGTCAGGAGAAGGAATTACCCAATGGATCTTTACTGCATGAGCCAAATCTATGTGTATTCAAACAATGTTGTGAATCATGTACCGATAATCCTATATGCAAGAAATGTGGCCTTCGAATACAGATTCTTCGATGTCAAGACGTCATTTCTCCATTTATGCATCATATTCTGACACTTCGTAAAAAATTCAAGAAAGTCATTGTACTGGCGCATAATGGTGGAGGATTTGATCATCAGTTTCTACTTCGTTACATTTTAGAGAAGACTAGTCTGTACCCGAATGTAATTATGAGAGGAACAAAATTAATATTGATGGAGGTAGGAAATGTAAAATTTCTGGATTCTCTCAATTATTTTCCTATGCCTCTAACTGCTCTACCCAAGGCGTTTGATTTGAAAGAGCTAAAGAAAGGATACTTTCCACATTTATTCAACACTTTGGCTCATCAGAATTATGTAGGGCCAATTCCAGCGCTCGACTTCTACGATCCCGACCATTTAAAGGAAGACGCTCGGGAAAAATTATTAAAATGGCATGGCGAAAGACAAGCGGAGGGATACGTTTTTGATTTTCAGAAAGAAATCGTTGAATACTGTATCTCCGATGTGGAAATATTGACACAGGCGTGTCTCAAATTTCGAGACCTGATGAAAACCGAAACCACAGTCGATCCCTTCCAGGAAAGCACCACTATTGCATCATGCTGTAACAAAGTCTTTAGACGCAATTTTTTAAAACCTGAGACGATCGGGGTAATTCCAAAAGGGGGCTATAGATGGCGTGAAAATCAGTCAAAAATTGCCATCCAATGGCTGTTGTGGGAGGAACATCAAAGAGGAATCAAAATTCAACACGCCGCTAAGGGTATAGAAACCATTGTTAAGGGACATAAAGTAGACGGTTTCTGTAGCGACACAAATCAAGTGTTTGAATTCCAAGGATGCTATTTTCACGGTTGCCCTCGATGTTTCAAATACAAAAGAAGCAATCCTCTGCATAATGATCCGTTGAATACATTGGAAAGTCGATACGAACAATCAGTTAGCAAAGTAGAGAGACTCCGAAGCCTTGGACTAGAAGTAATTGAGATATGGGAATGTCAATTTCGAGGAATGCTAAACGATGAAATTAGAGCCTTCACAGAAGCACATCCATTGATAATCAATTTACCGATTAACCCCAGAGACGCTCTCTACGGGGGACGTACAGAAAATATCGTTGAATACTACAAGATCAAAACAAATGAATGCATAAAATATGTCGATATATGTTCCCTGTACCCCTTCATCTGTAAATATGGAAAATTTCCGGTGGGTCATCCAAAAAAAATTTACGTAGGTGAAGAATGTGTTACAGCCTCTCTGTCGCAGATGTCAGGACTTATTAAATGCCAGATTCTACCGAACCAGAACTTATATCACCCCGTTTTACCGTCAAAAATGAACAACAAATTGATGTTTGTTAACTGTCAAAAATGTGGTGAAGATTTCGTTCGAGAAGAGTGTCAGCATTCTATTCAAGAAAGAAGCCTAAAAGGAACTTGGGTGATAGAAGAGGTGCTCAAAGCTATTGAAAAAGGTTACCAGATTATAGAGACTTACGAAATATGGGAATACGATACAATTCAGCTCAGTAAAGACCAAGAGGGGTTATTTAGCGGAATGATGAACAAGTTTCTACAAATAAAACAACAAGCTTCAGGATGGCCCAAACATTGCTTAACGGATGAAGAAAAAAACCGTTATATTGATGCATTTTTGGATAGAGAAGACATAAAGCTGGAATTTTCAAAAATTATAGAGAACCCCTGTTTGAGATCGTTAGCTAAACTTATGCTGAATTCCTTTTGGGGTAAATTTGCTCAAAAAGAAAACCAAAACAAAACCTCAATAGTCAGAGACTGTGGTGAATTCTTTGATATGCTGACTAATCCTTCTATTCATGTAAATACAGTTCTCCCGGTAAACGAAGAAACCCTTCTCATAACTTGGGAATTTAGAGAAGAGGCCTATGACGTTTCTTCAACGGTTAACGTTGTATTGGCTTCATATGTCACGGCCCTAGCTAGACTAAAATTATATTCATTCTTGGAGAAAGTGGAAGAAAGGGCAGTTTACGTAGATACAGATTCATGTATTTATATCTCTCGTAAGGGATTAGACGACATATCTACAGGCGACTTCATAGGTGATATGACCGATGAGCTCAATGGGGGTTTCATATCAGAGTTTGTTTCTGGAGGACCTAAGAACTACGCCTACAAATATACTACTTTGTCTGGAGAGGAACAGATCGTATGTAAAGTAAAAGGCATATCACTCAACTACAAGGCATCCCAAGTAGTCAATTTTGAGAAAATAAAAGACATGGTGCTGAAGAAATCTGATCCTGTTTCTGTACTTTCTCGACAGCTACGACGTACAAGAGAGCATGCAGTAGTAACAGTCGAGTTTCCTAAGGTATACAAGATAACTTCAATGAAAAGGAAATTCTATGAAGATCATACCTCTGTACCATTTGGATTTAAGAAAATAAAGTATTGATTTATTAATGTATGTAAATATTTTTTAATAAACATGTAAAATAAAATGTATGCAAATGATTTTTTGTTTTTTATTTCCCGCCTAATTGAAAAATATTTTTGCACCCGAAATTGTTCAGCCTTTTTACTCCATATAAAATATTTAAAAGTATGCATTGTTATTATTAAACGCCTGCAGTAATATACACCAAAAAAATTGAGAAGCAGTGTAACCATGTGGAACTTTGTATAATCACAAAAAAACATATCTTGGAAAATAAAAAATACAGGAGATTCATAAGCAGTGTAGATAGGAAACTACGTAAAAGTAATCGATTATTACTAATAAAATAGAGTTTTGAATTCCTATTTTTACAATAATAATCATTTTACTATCTTACGTGTTGGGCACTGCACTGCACGGGTACCAACACTGTACTGCACGGGCACGAAAAATTGAGAAGCATGATAACCATGTAGAACTTCGTATCACTACGTAAATGGTTATTACGAAAAGTAGAAATAAAAACTATATTTTCGATAATAGCTATACTATTTTTTATGAGCACCGAAAAAATTGAGAAGCACGATAACCTCATAGAACTTCGAAACAGCACCAGAGACAACCGAAGGCTACAGAAAAAAACACATACTGAAAAGGCATTACATCTATCAGCGCTGGTATCCGATAATACTGTTTCCTTTGACATTCGTTGGGATATGAAAACACATATTTGCTTCCCACCGTTATAACGGAAATAATAGTTACTGCAAAAGCAGTTTCACGATAAGACCATACATTAATCTACAAAGTTGATAATAAAACATATGTACTATTAAAATGCAGATATTTTTAAAATTATACAATTAAAAAATCAAAATAATATATTATAAATGGTAGGGGATACAGGGTAAACACCGAAATATACTTAATTTAGAATAGTTACTTATAATCTCCTCAGTTCTTTGGTCAGCCGTATCGACAATTTACCGGTGGGTCCTCTATTTTTGTGCATGTAAAAGGTTAGACTATGGCGCTAGCAAAAAAAAAAAACAAAATGCAACAAAGTAGAGTCACTTAATATTCTTGTTGAAATTACGGATAGAATATGGTAGAAAGTAACAATCAGATATTGTAGAAGCCATGTAATTGTTTAATTGTTGAGGAAAAAGTATTTTTCATACGCTGACCATGTTTATGTCCGCTTGGTACGCGACCAGATCTTTTCCAAACCTTTGCCCGTAGGGTTCATGAGCCTACGACCAAATGTGTCGTCGAAGGGGCATTTTTGGCCAAATTCGGTCGAAACCGATGCTGCGTTTGTACCCTAGAGCCTACGAACAGTGACTCAAACTTAATTTTAATTGATATGCAAAGATCTGGCTAGAATGCTTGAGCTAGTGATTATATGCAATTTATCGGTGACGAGCTTTCCTCTAGCATATCTTGATTTATTCAAGCGAATCAATGAGAAACTAGTGAATAAAATTACCTGACAGCCATAGTACAAGTTGGTATATCTACACCTTCTCTTACATTTGGCGCCACTAAAATGTTAATCTCCTTGTTTCTAAAAACGATCAAGTACTTATCTGTTCTTCTTATTAATCGGAAGTGATTCTACGGTGCTATTAAAAGAGTTTCCGTTATATCCCACAACGAAATCCGGCTTTATATGTCTGAACTCTGGTACATGTTCACTCAAATCTTTCAGTACATGGTGCAATAATTTTGGCAGTTGATCTTTCCTTCGTGAATATTAAACCACAAATGTCTTCGTTTGAAGATGAACTGTTGAAAAGTGTTACGTTTATATTAGTATTAATATTTATGACATTTACTTTTTTAAAATAGTTAAATACTACGATAAACTGGGAATGTGGGATGAAGCAGAAATGTTTCTGTAACCCAATTTAGGTATGTATAGCAAGTCTTACGCAAGACAATAATAAAAACAGAAAAATTCATAGTATTTCTAAGGCAACACCGACCGGAGTGCTATAATTTTAGCATACATTTACAGGTTATAGGTCTAATGATAAATAGAAAGTGATTAAAATTTTAACTTCAATTTTCGTAAAATAGCTGAGATATGCCATCTTGCAGTAGCCTGAAATGAAATACCCGACAGGTTACCCATCACCTGATAGTCTGTGGTTCTCGCCGCTAGATGACGCTACATACAAACGTCATCTGTCAAACGTTATGTGTATCATTGATAAGTGTGAGTTGTGTCTCTAAGCGCTAGATGGTGTCGATGTCGCACTGGTGTCGTAGAGTGACCCACATACAGGGGTCGATAGAAATTTTTGGGGCCCTACCGACGGGTCGATGAACCGACGGTATAACGTCAGATCGAAATAAGCTCCATTCACATGGGAGGTGTGTGTGGAATTGCTCGTGGGAGACACGGACCTTGTCGTATATAGCAAGACGTGTCCTAAAATGGTGATACCCATTGGTCGCTCAGCCATACAGGTCGGTCAGACAGAAGTTTTTGGGACCGGGGTGCTCTGATTGGTGGATCAGACGGCGGGAAATTTGAACGGTGTTGATGGTATAGCTGAATGGTGGACGGCGGGGTCGGGTGCGTTGGTAATCACCTATGTCGCAAATGAGGTTAGATAGATAGTCGTTCAGTGAAGGTGTTGTCGTAGCGGTGATATGCAAGAAGTACTGCTCGCGGGGGTGTCAACGAGTTAATATTGGCCAACGATAACAGCGGTGACCCTGGAACACTGTTGTCACACGGTTGCAAAAGATGACAGGTTATCTCTTAATTTTCGTAAACAACGATTTTTCTAAAGTGGTAAAAACAGGTCGAAATTTTAAATACCTATGAATCACCGCAAATTATCTTGTCAGTTATCTGCTGCGAACAAAACATGCTCAGCTCAGACTTATCTAAAAAGTGGTGGGAAAATCGATATTATAAAAATATTTATGAATCACCGCAAATTCTCTTAGACGTGCTCTTATCAGTTCAGACTTAGTTAAAACTGGTGGGTAAAATCGAGATTATAAATACCTATGAATCACCGCAAATTACCTTGTCAGTTATCTGCAGTGAACAGACGTGCTCAGTTCAGACTTAGCAATTCCCAACGCTCCTCCGTGGCCATTCCCCTTACCCTCTCGCGAGTGCGCGCATGCGCATGCGGCTCGTTCTGGTCTATAGACATATGATCGCTAATGATCTTGAACAAAGATGTCCTGATACACGAACCGCCAGAGGTACATCAGAAGTAATGTTAGTATTGTGTGTGCGTGTTTTTTGAACACGCCAAGTCGTGATGTACATCACGTGACGTACGTCACGTGACCTACGTGACGTGCGTGTGACAGGTGACGTACGTGTGACAGGTGACGTGCGTCACGTGACACGTGACGCACGTGGCACGTGACGTGCGTCACGTGACACTTGACGCACGTGGCGTACGTCACGTGACACGTGACGTGCACACTTTGTTCAAAAATACCAAAAAGCTGTCTTGATAGCCCGAACCGCCAGAGGTACAACATCAGAAGTAATGTTAGTGCGTGGTTGAGGTTCAAAAACTTAGCGTGTTCAAAAAAAAACGTACCTAGACCAAAAGTCATTCTAGACCAGTCACTCTAGACCAAAGCACAAAAAAAACGCCGTTTTTCAACGCCTTTTTTGTCACCATTCCCCTTAGTAGCGCGCATGCACATGGGGCTCGTTCTGCTGGTGCTGGTGCTGGCGCGGGCGTAGATAGCGTTTGTGGTAAGGGTTGGGGTAGGTCTTGTTCTCTTATCGCGCACGAGTAAGTTTGTTTGTTGTGTACCATAGGATAGTGGTAAGAGAACAAGACCTACCCCAACCCTTACCACAAACGCTATCTACGCCCGCGCCAGCACCAGCACCAGCAGAACGAGCCCCATGTGCATGCGCGCTACTAAGGGGAATGGTGACAAAAAAGGCGTTGAAAAACGGCGTTTTTTTTGTGCTTTGGTCTAGAGTGACTGGTCTAGAATGACTTTTGGTCTAGGTACGTTTTTTTTTGAACACGCTAAGTTTTTGAACCTCAACCACGCACTAACATTACTTCTGATGTTGTACCTCTGGCGGTTCGGGCTATCAAGACAGCTTTTTGGTATTTTTGAACAAAGTGTGCACGTCACGTGTCACGTGACGTACGCCACGTGCGTCAAGTGTCACGTGACGCACGTCACGTGCCACGTGCGTCACGTGTCACGTGACGCACGTCACCTGTCACACGTACGTCACCTGTCACACGCACGTCACGTAGGTCACGTGACGTACGTCACGTGATGTACATCACGACTTGGCGTGTTCAAAAAACACGCACACACAATACTAACATTACTTCTGATGTACCTCTGGCGGTTCGTGTATCAGGACATCTTTGTTCAAGATCATTAGCGATCATATGTCTATAGACCAGAACGAGCCGCATGCGCATGCGCGCACTCGCGAGAGGGTAAGGGGAATGGCCACGGAGGAGCGTTGGGAATTGCTAAGTCTGAACTGAGCACGTCTGTTCACTGCAGATAACTGACAAGGTAATTTGCGGTGATTCATAGGTATTTATAATCTCGATTTTACCCACCAGTTTTAACTAAGTCTGAACTGATAAGAGCACGTCTAAGAGAATTTGCGGTGATTCATAAATATTTTTATAATATCGATTTTCCCACCACTTTTTAGATAAGTCTGAGCTGAGCATGTTTTGTTCGCAGCAGATAACTGACAAGATAATTTGCGGTGATTCATAGGTATTTAAAATTTCGACCTGTTTTTACCACTTTAGAAAAATCGTTGTTTACGAAAATTAAGAGATAACCTGTCATCTTTTGCAACCGTGTGACAACAGTGTTCCAGGGTCACCGCTGTTATCGTTGGCCAATATTAACTCGTTGACACCCCCGCGAGCAGTACTTCTTGCATATCACCGCTACGACAACACCTTCACTGAACGACTATCTATCTAACCTCATTTGCGACATAGGTGATTACCAACGCACCCGACCCCGCCGTCCACCATTCAGCTATACCATCAACACCGTTCAAATTTCCCGCCGTCTGATCCACCAATCAGAGCACCCCGGTCCCAAAAACTTCTGTCTGACCGACCTGTATGGCTGAGCGACCAATGGGTATCACCATTTTAGGACACGTCTTGCTATATACGACAAGGTCCGTGTCTCCCACGAGCAATTCCACACACACCTCCCATGTGAATGGAGCTTATTTCGATCTGACGTTATACCGTCGGTTCATCGACCCGTCGGTAGGGCCCCAAAAATTTCTATCGACCCCTGTATGTGGGTCACTCTACGACACCAGTGCGACATCGACACCATCTAGCGCTTAGAGACACAACTCACACTTATCAATGATACACATAACGTTTGACAGATGACGTTTGTATGTAGCGTCATCTAGCGGCGAGAACCACAGACTATCAGGTGATGGGTAACCTGTCGGGTATTTCATTTCAGGCTACTGCAAGATGGCATATCTCAGCTATTTTACGAAAATTGAAGTTAAAATTTTAATCACTTTCTATTTATCATTAGACCTATAACCTGTAAATGTATGCTAAAATTATAGCACTCCGGTCGGTGTTGCCTTAGAAATACTATGAATTTTTCTGTTTTTATTATTGTCTTGCGTAAGACTTGCTATACATACCTAAATTGGGTTACAGAAACATTTCTGCTTCATCCCACATTCCCAGTTTATCGTAGTATTTAACTATTTTAAAAAAGTAAATGTCATAAATATTAATACTAATATAAACGTAACACTTTTCAACAGTTCATCTTCAAACGAAGACATTTGTGGTTTAATATTCACGAAGGAAAGATCAACTGCCAAAATTATTGCACCATGTACTGAAAGATTTGAGTGAACATGTACCAGAGTTCAGACATATAAAGCCGGATTTCGTTGTGGGATATAACGGAAACTCTTTTAATAGCACCGTAGAATCACTTCCGATTAATAAGAAGAACAGATAAGTACTTGATCGTTTTTAGAAACAAGGAGATTAACATTTTAGTGGCGCCAAATGTAAGAGAAGGTGTAGATATACCAACTTGTACTATGGCTGTCAGGTAATTTTATTCACTAGTTTCTCATTGATTCGCTTGAATAAATCAAGATATGCTAGAGGAAAGCTCGTCACCGATAAATTGCATATAATCACTAGCTCAAGCATTCTAGCCAGATCTTTGCATATCAATTAAAATTAAGTTTGAGTCACTGTTCGTAGGCTCTAGGGTACGAACGCAGCATCGGTTTCGACCGAATTTGGCCAAAAATGCCCCTTCGACGACACATTTGGTCGTAGGCTCATGAACCCTACGGGCAAAGGTTTGGAAAAGATCTGGTCGCGTACCAAGCGGACATAAACATGGTCAGCGTATGAAAAATACTTTTTCCTCAACAATTAAACAATTACATGGCTTCTACAATATCTGATTGTTACTTTCTACCATATTCTATCCGTAATTTCAACAAGAATATTAAGTGACTCTACTTTGTTGCATTTTGTTTTTTTTTTTTGCTAGCGCCATAGTCTAACCTTTTACATGCACAAAAATAGAGGACCCACCGGTAAATTGTCGATACGGCTGACCAAAGAACTGAGGAGATTATAAGTAACTATTCTAAATTAAGTATATTTCGGTGTTTACCCTGTATCCCCTACCATTTATAATATATTATTTTGATTTTTTAATTGTATAATTTTAAAAATATCTGCATTTTAATAGTACATATGTTTTATTATCAACTTTGTAGATTAATGTATGGTCTTATCGTGAAACTGCTTTTGCAGTAACTATTATTTCCGTTATAACGGTGGGAAGCAAATATGTGTTTTCATATCCCAACGAATGTCAAAGGAAACAGTATTATCGGATACCAGCGCTGATAGATGTAATGCCTTTTCAGTATGTGTTTTTTTCTGTAGCCTTCGGTTGTCTCTGGTGCTGTTTCGAAGTTCTATGAGGTTATCGTGCTTCTCAATTTTTTCGGTGCTCATAAAAAATAGTATAGCTATTATCGAAAATATAGTTTTTATTTCTACTTTTCGTAATAACCATTTACGTAGTGATACGAAGTTCTACATGGTTATCATGCTTCTCAATTTTTCGTGCCCGTGCAGTACAGTGTTGGTACCCGTGCAGTGCAGTGCCCAACACGTAAGATAGTAAAATGATTATTATTGTAAAAATAGGAATTCAAAACTCTATTTTATTAGTAATAATCGATTACTTTTACGTAGTTTCCTCTCTACACTGCTTATGAATCTCCTGTATTTTTTATTTTCCAAGATATGTTTTTTTGTGATTATACAAAGTTCCACATGGTTACACTGCTTCTCAATTTTTTGGTGTATATTACTGCAGGCGTTTAATAATAACAATGCATACTTTTAAATATTTTATATGGAGTAAAAAGGCTGAACAATTTCGGGTGCAAAAATATTTTTCAATTAGGCGGGAAATAAAAAACAAAAAATCATTTGCATACATTTTATTTTACATGTTTATTAAAAAATATTTACATACATTAATAAATCAATACTTTATTTTCTTAAATCCAAATGGTACAGAGGTATGATCTTCATAGAATTTCCTTTTCATTGAAGTTATCTTGTATACCTTAGGAAACTCGACTGTTACTACTGCATGCTCTCTTGTACGTCGTAGCTGTCGAGAAAGTACAGAAACAGGATCAGATTTCTTCAGCACCATGTCTTTTATTTTCTCAAAATTGACTACTTGGGATGCCTTGTAGTTGAGTGATATGCCTTTTACTTACATACGATCTGTTCCTCTCCAGACAAAGTAGTATATTTGTAGGCGTAGTTCTTAGGTCCTCCAGAAACAAACTCTGATATGAAACCCTCATTGAGCTCATCGGTCATATCACCTATGAAGTCGCCTGTAGATATGTCGTCTAATCCCTTACGAGAGATATAAATACATGAATCTGTATCTACGTAAACTGCCCTTTCTTCCACTTTCTCCAAGAATGAATATAATTTTAGTCTAGCTAGGGCCGTGACATATGAAGCCAATACAACGTTAACCGTTGAAGAAACGTCATAGGCCTCTTCTCTAAATTCCCAAGTTATGAGAAGGGTTTCTTCGTTTACCGGGAGAACTGTATTTACATGAATAGAAGGATTAGTCAGCATATCAAAGAATTCACCACAGTCTCTGACTATTGAGGTTTTGTTTTGGTTTTCTTTTTGAGCAAATTTACCCCAAAAGGAATTCAGCATAAGTTTAGCTAACGATCTCAAACAGGGGTTCTCTATAATTTTTGAAAATTCCAGCTTTATGTCTTCTCTATCCAAAAATGCATCAATATAACGGTTTTTTTTCTTCATCCGTTAAGCAATGTTTGGGCCATCCTGAAGCTTGTTGTTTTATTTGTAGAAACTTGTTCATCATTCCGCTAAATAACCCCTCTTGGTCTTTACTGAGCTGAATTGTATCGTATTCCCATATTTCGTAAGTCTCTATAATCTGGTAACCTTTTTCAATAGCTTTGAGCACCTCTTCTATCACCCAAGTTCCTTTTAGGCTTCTTTCTTGAATAGAATGCTGACACTCTTCTCGAACGAAATCTTCACCACATTTTTGACAGTTAACAAACATCAATTTGTTGTTCATTTTTGACGGTAAAACGGGGGTGATATAAGTTCTGGTTCGGTAGAATCTGGCATTTAATAAGTCCTGACATCTGCGACAGAGAGGCTGTAACACATTCTTCACCTACGTAAATTTTTTTTGGATGACCCACCGGAAATTTTCCATATTTACAGATGAAGGGGTACAGGGAACATATATCGACATATTTTATGCATTCATTTGTTTTGATCTTGTAGTATTCAACGATATTTTCTGTACGTCCCCCGTAGAGAGCGTCTCTGGGGTTAATCGGTAAATTGATTATCAATGGATGTGCTTCTGTGAAGGCTCTAATTTCATCGTTTAGCATTCCTCGAAATTGACATTCCCATATCTCAATTACTTCTAGTCCAAGGCTTCGGAGTCTCTCTACTTTGCTAACTGATTGTTCGTATCGACTTTCCAATGTATTCAACGGATCATTATGCAGAGGATTGCTTCTTTTGTATTTGAAACATCGAGGGCAACCGTGAAAATAGCATCCTTGGAATTCAAACACTTGATTTGTGTCGCTACAAAAACCGTCTACTTTATGTCCCTTAACAATGGTTTCTATACCCTTAGCGGCGTGTTGAATTTTGATTCCTCTTTGATGTTCCTCCCACAACAGCCATTGGATGGCAATTTTTGACTGATTTTCACGCCATCTATAGCCCCCTTTTGGAATTACCCCGATCGTCTCAGGTTTTAAAAAATTGCGTCTAAGACTTTGTTACAGCATGATGCAATAGTGGTGCTTTCCTGGAAGGGATCGACTGTGGTTTCGGTTTTCATCAGGTCTCGAAATTTGAGACACGCCTGTGTCAATATTTCCACATCGGAGATACAGTATTCAACGATTTCTTTCTGAAAATCAAAAACGTATCCCTCCGCTTGTCTTTCGCCATGCCATTTTAATAATTTTTCCCGAGCGTCTTCCTTTAAATGGTCGGGATCGTAGAAGTCGAGCGCTGGAATTGGCCCTACATAATTCTGATGAGCCAAAGTGTTGAATAAATGTGGAAAGTATCCTTTCTTTAGCTCTTTCAAATCAAACGCCTTGGGTAGAGCAGTTAGAGGCATAGGAAAATAATTGAGAGAATCCAGAAATTTTACATTTCCTACCTCCATCAATATTAATTTTGTTCCTCTCATAATTACATTCGGGTACAGACTAGTCTTCTCTAAAATGTAACGAAGTAGAACTGATGATCAAATCCTCCACCATTATGCGCCAGTACAATGACTTTCTTGAATTTTTTACGAAGTGTCAGAATATGATGCATAAATGGAGAAATGACGTCTTGACATCGAAGAATCTGTATTCGAAGGCCACATTTCTTGCATATAGGATTATCGGTACATGATTCACAACATTGTTTGAATACACATAGATTTGGCTCATGCAGTAAAGATCCATTGGGTAATTCCTTCTCCTGACGGGTTTCCAAATCGTAAAATATTAATAGACATCATTTGATTTAGGAATACTTCTGTCAGGGCTGTATATAGCACCATAGTTCAATTGGTGATTTTTATAACATGTTTTACAAAGTATATATCCGCGATGTGATCATTACCGTTGTGAACTTTTAAAACAGTCTACACATCTTTTAATTTTAGAACAGACCGATGGTAAATGAGCGTTAAAAACATTCTTGTCCATAAAGCTTCTATTACATTCTTTGCATTTGATGTGCTTCGTTTTCAGGCAGGCCGGAGATCTTTTACAAGCATAACATTGTTTATCACATCTATGAATTTGTTTAGTATTATACGGAATGTGGCAGTTCTCACAAAAAAAGCTGCAGCAAAAGGCAGCAGTGAGGGATGTTATGACGCTGTAGTGCCCTCGTGATATATTAGGTTAAGCGTCGGACCAGCGACACGCCTTCAAAAATGACGTCACGACCTTTGCACCCAAACTTGTATACAACAATTTGTAGTTTTGGCAGATATCGTTGTAGCTTTTGAAGTTCAGGTATTCCCACCCCTCCTCAGGGATAACAATATCAGCCTTTTCCACAAGTTGTACAGCTCTTTGTCCTTGTATTTTTCCTCGATCAGGCGGATTCTGCTATAATCTTTGTCTTTGTTCAAATGGGCCATGGCGATGACAAGGGCTCGTGGGAGACACAAATTATCGGTGTTTTTAACGGTGATAATGCCTTTCTTTTGGCGCATTCCTCATCAAAGTATTGAAATTCTGAGCTCTACCACGACCAGCAGGCAACCTTACGGACGTAATACCCAAGCAAAAAGTCTCGGTATTCAACCCCACAGAATTTGA
Organism: Acanthoscelides obtectus; assembly: GCA_963669975.1. Classification (NCBI taxonomy): domain Eukaryota; kingdom Metazoa; phylum Arthropoda; class Insecta; order Coleoptera; family Chrysomelidae; genus Acanthoscelides; species Acanthoscelides obtectus. Next base: position 105,548,894 of record CAVLJG010000003.1, on the reverse strand, counting down.
CTGATAGATGGAAGATATCTTCTCCCATATGTCCTCATTTGAAACGTCGGAAAACAATTTAAAAGCTATCCATCCTTGACCGCGGGTAAAGTCTTTGGAACAGAAAGTGAATCCAACTTGATCACTGGGCTGGAGATGTTCAGTTCCTTTGGCTACTATTTCCTCCAGAGCGTCTTTGATCCATCCCACAGGTTCGACGTCTTTAGGGATAGGTCGTATTTTAAATTCCACTTCTCGCCCATATAGATTAAATTTTTTAATCTTCTTAGTAGAATCCTTAACGATGAAGAATTTTTCCATTTTTTAAAAACTAAAACGTTAACTAGCGACTAAATCTGAACTGAGCACGTCTGTTCGCTGCAGATAACTGACAAGATAATTTGCGGTGATTCATAGGTATTTATAATCTCGATTTTACCCCCACCACTTTTTAACTGACCACAGTGTTTCAAGGTCACCGCCGTTGGTCAGTATTAACTCGTTGACAGCCTGCGCTCCTGCCCATTCACCCATGCTTAACAGCCCCGCCCGGTACTTCTTGCATATCACCGCTACGACAACACCGGCCTGAACCTAACCTCATTTGCGACGTAGGTGATTGCCTTGTTGAATTATTAGATACACAATATAGACTGTACTATGTTTTCAATATTGTATCAATGTTAAAAATTAACTAACATTAACTGTATGCACCACATATATGAGCAATTCCATTTTTATATGCACACTGAATATGACGTGTTGATTATTGAGATCATCCTATACGCATTGTTCCCGCGAATTTTATACGTTTTTCCATTTAAACTGAATCCGCAGAATTGCATCTATAATACCATTATTCATCGGCTTTTATCGATCTATATGCAAATATTTACCGCAAAACATGAAATGAGTCACATCGCTTACGCATAGACGTTATACTACACCTTACTATCGTCGGCTGTCTGAATCACTTCCGGTCGGGTGCGATCTGGCCATCAACGTTCAAACTTCCCGCCGTCTGCCAATCAGAGCACGCATCTACCCGCCAATCAACATATACCATCAACCCCGTTCAAATTTCCCGCCGTCTGATCCGCCAATCAGAGCACGCGGTGGATCTAGCGGTTCCCGCCAATCAACATATACCATCAACCCCGTTCAAATTTCCCGCCGTTGATCCGCCAATCAGAGCACGCGGTGGATGTGGTGGGCGTGGCCAAAAAGTGGAAGTGGTGGGGGGCGCCCAGAGTGCACCA